>CM057845.1:140053403-140066215 GCA_030068395.1 Apalone spinifera | reverse complement strand
ACAGGCTTGCAATCTATCTCTCCTCTACTGCCTCTGGCAGGGGCAGAAGGGGGGCGGAGGTCGGTGGGGGCAGAGGCAGGGAGGCAAAGCCTGCAAGTTGCAGAGGCAGAGAAGGGGCGAGAGGCAGGCAGCTGCTTCAAGAAGTTGCTAGTCAATTACTGCTGCTAGTTGGATCCACAGGCAACAGGCTCACAATCTTCTTTCCTCTACTGCACCCCCGACCTCCTGCTACCGTCCCCCACCCTCACCCCACCCAGAGGCAGGAGAGGAAAGATAGATTGCGAGCCTGTCACCTATGGATCCAGCCCGCAGCAGTGCAATTGACTAACAACTTCTTGAAGCAGCTGCCTGTCTCTCGCCCCCTCTGTGCCTCCACGGCTTGCAGGCTTTGCCTCCCTGCAACACACCGGAGGGTTCGGCGCCAGAGGCAGTAGAGGAAAGGTAGATTGCGAGCCTGTCGCCTGTGGGTCCAGCCAGCAGCAGTGTAACTGACTAGCAACTTCTTGAAGTAGCTGCCTACCTCTCACTCCATCTCTGCTGCTGCTGCTGCTTGCAGGCTTTGCCTCCCTGCAAAATGGCGGAGGGTTCGGCCCTTGCCGCGCTGTTCCCCTCTGAGTTCCCGCCCCCACCGGAGACTGCGGGTCCCAGCAGACCCGTCACAGCATCCTCTCCCCCCAGTACCTCCCGATAGTTCAGCATATCCGATAATCCGGCACCACCTGGGTCCTAAAGTTGCCGGATTATCAGAAGTCTACTGTACATTGTTTTCCTGTCATTGTGCTAATGGCTAACATTCATTTGAGTAGACAGTCTGGAGAAGCAAATATTTTTGGGCTTGATTTTCATGGGAAATAAGAAATTGAAGAAAGAGGGAAACTGCATGGTTATGCAGTAATTCTGTATGATATGGTGCTGGTGTGTGTGTGTGGGGGGGTTAATTATATTTCTCAGAGGTGCCTACAGTGTTCAGACGTGCTCTTTTATAAATGGCAATGAATTTAAATATTTAGAAAATAAATGCTTAATTTAAAATCATAAATATATGAGTTTGAATATTTTGTCAAATGTCCTTTTTCTCGAGGTTTGTATCTGTTGCTTTGTATAATAAAACATCCTGTAACCGTAACTGACGCAAAAGCAAATCTTAAGTAGGACATTTCCTCTGTTTTACTGATCTCTTCAGAGTATGGTTCTTGTCTTTTCTACCGTGCCTAGCACAATGGAACCACAATCCTGAATGGAGCATGGTGCTACTCTAATATAAATGTAACTTACTAAACGAGTTCTGTGTGGCTTTTCAGGTTGCACCTAGAGAAAAATCAGAGAGTTTTCACATAACTTTTCCATGGAAAGACCGGATGGATATGACTAAATCTTCAGTTGGTGAGTATGACACAGAACTGTAGTTATTTAACTTTATTTATTTATTTATTTATTTATTTATTTAAAATGCAGAAAAGTGTGTTCACTTGAACATAAAGATAACAACAGTTTGATTTCTTAAGAAGCATATAGGCCCATTGTCAATGTTTTGCCATAAGTGTATTTTAAACATTAAAAAACAGAGTTATCTCTCATAAATGAACTCCTCTATTCTAAAATAGAGAGAAAAGATGCATTTAAAAACCCACAGTCTCATGAGTGTCTTCTATTTGGCAGTAATTGCTGTACAATATGTCCTTGTTCAGGAACATTGTGAAGATGATAGGCCTGTTTTTTGCAGTCTTTAGATGGGGACAAACTTGCATTGAAATCTGGTGCTTTTTTCAAGAAGGATTTACTGCTTCCACATAATTTTCACATCTGAATAGTTGTTACTATCAGATAACCAATCAACCATTCTATTTCCTAATGTTTAAGACAGGGTGATTAATGGGCATCTAATTGCCTTTGTGCCTTTGAAAATCATTTCCTTGTGGTACATAATGCCCTGGGACTACAGACCGTATTCTTGCTCTTTCCACGTTTTTTGGACTTGAGTTTCTAATTACAAAAAGTGGGCAAAAGTTCTCGGACAAAAGTTGACGTTTAGGGGAAATCACTACACTTCTTTAAGGGAACATAACATTTAAGAACTCTACATAAGACTGTGCCCTAGGTTTCATTCTACAATTGAACTTTGTTAATTTACACATTGTTGATACCCAGATTGTGATTTACCCCAAAATCAGTAGTCTTTTTCCTATTTCACATGGAGTTAGGAGTGGAGTGCTGCCATTTGATAGTCTGTTATTTTTACGGTAAATACTTCAGAACACTTTGTAACTTAGTATGTTATCTTACTATACCTATAAAAAATTTTCCTGTGGGACGACAGTGACTTCATCACGTCACTCTGCATCCCATAGAAACATGCCTCACCCACCCCCTCCCCTTTCCAGCAGTCGGAGGGAAAGCTGGGCCTGGTGCAGCTCGAGCCTGGCCCCTCCCGGTGGGAAAACTGGGCCGGTGAGACTCGGGTCCAGGCCCTCCTGGTGGGCGAGGGAAAACCAGGCCTGGGATTCAGAGTTACTGCTGGAGTTACTAGTAGGCTACAGTGGGGAGGGACAACAGGGCCCTGGTTGGTGGATGGGGGAAAGGGACGGGGGAAGGAAAAAGGGGACCCTGGTTGGGGGACGGTAGAGGGGGCGCAGCAGGGAGGAGAAGGGGGGTCCAGGCTGGTGAGAGAGAGTGGGGGAAAGAAGAGAGTTGGGCTGGAGCAGCAGGGGGAGGGAGAAGGGACCCTGACTGGCACGGCTGCAGCCCAGCCCTCCCTCGTGGCCAGAGGGGGAGAGCCAGGATTGCCTACCCTCATGACAGAGGGGTTAGCAAGCAGGGGACACAGCCCCCTAGTTCATTACAATATTGTTTTTAAGTTATAATTGTCAAATGAATATAGTATATTTTATGACATTTTTGTCTTTGCTTGCTAAGAAATTCACATTGGCTTCCCAGTCATTATTGCAGATTTGGTACGAGGGCAATGAAAACATTTTGAGCTAACATTCGTTCACTACTAAGTGTTGTACTTAGTGTTGTTGCTGCAAAAAGTCCTTTTTGAACAAAGCTCATTTATGCCCTAGAAGAACTTGTACTCCAAGATGTTTTCTGCGGTCTGTTATAGTCACGTACAAACATTCATGAAATTTTAATAAAATGTACTTATCCAGCGGCCATCCTTGAAAAGCTTTATTAACAGCACATGAAGATCAACACTGCAACAATATTTGCACACTTTCTGACATACCGAATTATACATATTCTGTGCAATTAATACATCACTAGAAAGTTTCTAATCACTGTTGTGTATAATTTTATTTGGCCTACTGCATAACCAAGCTAATGGTTTCAAACAGAAAACATAGTCTGGAAATGTACTCCTGCATCTAGATATCTCATGCTATGTGTTTCTGCTTTTGTTTTACTTTATCAGATGAAATAACAATACCCAAACACATATCTTTACTGGAAAAAAATGAATCGGGATATGATAGCTTCATGGAAGAGTACCAATCTGCAGATGAAGAATGTTCCTGGAACAACGTTACGCTTGCAGATTTGTATCCAGGAATGGTGGAGATACTTAGCAAGTTGATGAACAAACACTCTCGAAGAAAAACAGCTGAGTCCATAATCAGACACTACAAATACAGAGAATGGCTTCCTAAAAAATCAAAGCTTAATATCACCTTAGGAAGAATAAAAAGGTTCAGGACATCTAAGTTGAAGCCTATGCTGCCTGAGTCGCATAGTAATGATCATAAATTCCCTGTTGGAAATAATTTAAATGAGAGTAACCAACTTATTTATGATAGCAAATGTCAGGCACAGCATGTGACTAATGATGAATCTGGTGTGGTATCTTGCCCACGTGTTAGTATAAGTGAAATGGAAATAGATTGGCCTAGAAATTTAGAAGGTAATTCATACATTCAAAGAATAGACCAAAACATCTCAAAGTCTGTTTTTCCAGATACCACTGTTAGAACAGAAGAAACATTTCTAACTGAGGGTCCCTCTCAAACCGCTGTATCGTTACATGACTCAAATGGCAGCCCAAATAGGAAGCTGCCTGAAGTACTTTCTCTGGGATGCTTTTCTTCTGTAAGTTGCACAACATCTCCTTTTTCAATGAAGGAGATCAAGAATAGCAAAACTGACAAAGACTTCAGTGGTATGTCAGGGTTCCCCTTGTCTACTTATAATGTGAATGGGGATGCTAACACCATTCCACCGCTTAACTATTCTCTTCTAAAAACCTCAAGTACATTAATTAGAAATCCTGAAATAAAAACTTTCAGGGGAGGAATTTCATTGCAGCGCAGTCATTCTTTTTCCTCACTTCCTGTAAATCAAAGTCCCGTCAAGACTCGCCAGAAATGCGAAGATGAATTTGAAAAGCTTTACCAGAAGCTGTGCCCCAAAGAACTTCAGAAACCTCTGAAGTTCACAAAGCCTCCTTCAAATCCTAAAGAAAAAGAGAGATTAATCAAGTCCTATTTCTTCAATTCGGTGAAGTCTCATAAAAAATATGACAGTGCATTTGACAAGGTTTACCAGAGATTGTGTTCTGACGGGCTTCCAAAACTGCCTACAATTCTGAGAGCTTCAAACTTAAGGAAATATGAAGGCATACAGATGTCAGAAACTGTAAATGCTCTAATTAACTCACCCATACGAACTTTACCTTCAATTACCAGAATTAAAAGAATAGCAGATTTCCAAAATGATGATCTTTTGACTTCACCTGTAAAGAGACTGAAACATATACCTGAAGATGTTTTTCCTAGAACAAGTAATCGGACTCCTCATAGAAGAAATAATCTTCAGACAACTGGCTTGGACTTCTCAAGTGTCATGGATGGGATTGTTGCTGGCATATTTGATAGCCCTAATTGTCAAAGTCAGGCACCTAAAAACTTTGTAAGGACACTTTTACTATGCTGGTTTTGGTTGACAGTGTGCAAAAGGATAAAATATCATAGCTTTTTGGAAAAGATTGATTTAGTCCCAAGAGAAACTTCAAGTCCATCTAGCATTTCTGCTTCAGGTTTTTGACCACTATGGTTGAAATTCTTGAAATGCATTAAGCTCGGGAGAACTTGCACTTGTCTTTAACTTGGAATATGGCCCCTAAAATACTTCAACAAAATTATTAGTTTAATTATAGTTAAATGCAATTGAGTTTAAAAGGAATACAATTTCAAACTGTATGAACATTGTTAAATCATCTTCATAGCCCTGTGTGAGAGAAATAGATTGGGAAACTGATCTGGACAAGCTAAAGGCCTGGATTTGTTAGATTTCTGTTAACCTGGGAGAGTTCTAAATCAGGCCCTTAGTCTCGGCTTGACAAAGCCCTGACTGGGTTGATTTAATTGGGACTGGTCCTGCTTTGGGCAGCTTGATGGCCTTGATTGCCACTTGATGGCCTTCTGAGGTCTCTTCCAGCTCTGTGGTTCTATGATTCAGGGTTTTGATTTCCTTGTTCTGACCCAGGTTGTGAACTATAACATGCTTGTAAGCGTTCATTTTGATTTAATTTCTCAGTGCTTCATTTTCAGGATTCTGGGTTTCATGCATCTTCCAACCAGACTTTTCTGGTTAGTCCAAGTACTTTTGTGCAAGGTAAGTTTCAAAAGGTATTATGAATTATTTTATCAGTTGGGAGGACTTCTTTTACGGGAAAGTCAGATAGACCACTAATTCTTTAATTCAGCTGCACCTGCATTAGTATTTCTTCTAGTTAAAGTTGTCAATATTTACAATGCAATACATTATTTTTGAGGTTCTCTAAATTAGCCATAAAACCTCCAGTCTTAAGCTTATGAGGACACTTAACTTGAAAAATCTCAATGCTCTTTGAAAATGGTGTACATACTCTTGGTGCAACAAGTACATAATATAACCTGAGCCTACAGCTACGCAATGAATTTTGCCGCAAGAGCCTATGCAAATGAAGCACAGATTAGCATTTTCCCATGCTTCATGTGCATATTCTCTTTCGTTCCATTTTTGGGCTAGGGGTTTTTGCGCAAAAACAGGCAGTGTGGCCGTGGCTGTTTTGCTCAAAAACCCCTTTTTCCACAAGATCCTTATGCCTGTCCCGGAGAGGCAAAAGGATTTTGCGGGAAAAGGAGGTTTTGCGGGAAAAGGAAACGTCCGCATTGCTTGGTTTTTTACAAAACCCCCTTGCGCAAAAGCGGATTGGAATAGATTATGCAAATGAAATGCAACAAAATGGTAATCAGCGCTTCATTTGCATTGCCTCTTCCAGCAAAGTGTGTAGTGTAGACAAAGCCTAGGTGTGTTTGGCTAGTATGGCACACTTATACCAGCAAAGCCTTCCCAGGTGTAGACTTGGTCTAAATCTGTGCAAGTTAACCTACATTGGTATCATCAACATAGTTATAGTAATAAAATTTCATATTTGTGGGAACCACATTTTTTTTCCATAGCTCATCCTTTGTAGAACAATTTGCCAGAGATCCAGCCTTGGGTCTCAAAGGAGGCATCATTAACCTCAGATGTTACTTTCTTTTTTCATCCTTGGTTTACATCCGTAGAATTTCCTAGTGATAACTATGAGAGAGGAACATTTTCAATCCTGTAAGAGCAAAAGTGGAAAATAGTATGTAAACAAGCTGGACTTTTTTCCTTTAACGTTATTAAAAGTGAAAGACAGTATTGAATACCTTTATAGAAAGTAGAGATGAAACATTCCTGTGAGGTTCTGTAGTCCATCTCCCTGCCAGTTCAGAGTATTATATCCAGTTCTGTTGTTAGTCTTTACATTTCCCAGGTGACGGCGCTTCCACACATCTTTTGGGTTTAGGATTCTTCAATCTAAATAGTTTTTGCTGTCAGCTTTTGTTGTTTCCCTCAGATAATCAGCCAAATATTGACATTTTTATTATATACTGCCTTTTCCTGTCCTGCTTGTATCTGTGGTGTGCTAATACTATTTAAATTGTTGTATTTCTGTCCATATCTGATTATACAGTCACTATCAAAATAAGTATTTAACTGTTTCAATCATTCTTTATAAATCAGTCACAGTGGCTGCCTCCTACTCATTTCCTGTTGCTGTTTCTTAATTATGTCCTGTTAGTTTAGATCCAGTAATAATTAGAGCCCTGCAAAACTGGATATCTACTTTATATACTCTTCCATGGACCATTGTATAGAGATCACCGATGGATGCAGATCCAGATTTTATATCTGCACGGGACTCTAGTAATGGTCCCAGAACTGAATGCAGTATTTCAGGTCTGATGACATACAATCGATATGGAAGAGGGATTTAACTTTCTACTGATAGGGTGTTTTGTAAGCAAATTGCACTAGCTTTTTTGGTATAAGATAGCATTGCAAACAGATACCTCATTTGCCCAATCCCATCAGTTTCAGCGTTTGCTTTATACGTTTCCCAATCCCTTTTAAAATTTCTGTTCTGAATTATTTTCCCCACTCTCAAATTGAATCCCCAACACCACCACCCCAAGCTCGCAGTATTTCTTTGTCTCATTTTTCCAAAATGAGTCTCATTTATTGTTTGCTCTGAGTTGTTAGGCTCTTATGTCCCTTTGTATTATTTCTCTTAATTGATATTTGAAGCTCTTTGCAATGCCTTTCTGTGGTCCTAAGTCTAATTGGAGATATTTCTATCACTTACTAATGTAGATAAATTATAAGGTCATTAAAGGAAATTAGTTTTACTTATAAGTATGTTCGCTGTTATAAAATACAAATTGTATTTGAAATTTAAATTTGGCCAGAGGCTTTCACGTAAAAAAGGTTCATTATATTTTGCAGATGGAAGTAAGCTTCCTTCTAATACTCAAAACTGCTCTTCTGAACTGGCTCCTAGGAGGAGAATAGTCCAATATTTTAATATACTGTACCTAATTAGGGTGCTCAGTGTAATGTTTAACCTTATGACACCATTAATTTTATCACCAGAATCCAGGATTGCAAATGTCTATGCAAGTATCCCCAGGACATTACAAAGTAATCACTCATCCAGGAGTGCACAACAATATCAACAAAGGCAAGTGACTTTTTAGTAGTTACAAAAATAGCAGAAAAATAAGTTCATCTTATCTTAAAGGAAAAAAAGTTTACAAATATGCTGTGCTTTTTTTTTTTTTTTAAAGATGGTATTTTGGGGGAGTATATATAGTTTATGGATTTTTGACTGCAGTTAATGATACTATGTTGGTCTTCATATAAACCTGTATTTTTAGGATTTCCAGTAATTCATTGTATCATGGGAATTTTTCATACTGAGACTTTAAAGACTGTAGTTAGTATATATAGGTGATACGTTTAAATAATATATTTTTCTATGTGCATGTGTATGGCATATACAAAAAAATATAAAACATGGCATTGAAGATGCATTCTTTTCATACTGTATATATCAGTGGTGGGCAACCTGCAGTCTGCATGCAGCCCATTAAGATTCTGCCTGCAGACCCCCTGTCTGCTCCCTTCCCTCATGCACTCACTGTTCAAGGTCTGAGAGGATGGGGAAGAGGGAGACGGAGCTTGAATCAGGTGATTCATGGCACTCTGAAAGTGCTGGGAGGAAGGGAAAGAAATAGGAAGTTCAGAATTCCAGTGCATGAGAGGCATGTGGGAGAAGAGAGCAGAGAGAGGATACGTGGACTTCAGGTGAAACCCCAGTCACCCACGAGCTGCAGGTTGCCCGCCACTGGTCATGCAGCCCATTGAGATGGAGGGCCACTCATGCAGCCTACTCGCTATTCTTGGTTGCCCTTCGCTGGTATATATGATCGTATTCATGTGATAAATTTCAGCTATCACATATTGATGACATCTTGTCTGTTTTACCCATATATAGAAAGAGCCCTACTAATATTTTAATCTACATATAACTTGTGGACATCTGAAATCGTTTTGAAACATACCACAGAGTTTGCTTCTCTTCTCATCAAATGTGTTTTTCCCTAAATCCTGTCCTCATAAAAAATTTATTTTGAGATCCAGAGTTAAGAATTTTAGTACTCTAACGGGTTCAGGTTTTGACTTCTTTTGGCATGGTAAGGCTAGAAACAGATATAATATTAGCTTTCCAGTTGACAAATAGTTTTAATTTGTGATTTTATTTAGGAAGAATAGGTCAAGGTAACATAGGTTTTTGAAACCTCAGCTCCCTCAGCCTTAGTTTGTTAAACTCAGAACTAATAGAACTTTATAGGTAACAGAATACACCATACAAAAAATAAAAGATGTATTTTCAGAAAATTTCCCTAACACACAAAGTATACAGAAAGTATAC
This sequence comes from Apalone spinifera, assembly GCA_030068395.1. Taxonomy (NCBI): domain Eukaryota; kingdom Metazoa; phylum Chordata; order Testudines; family Trionychidae; genus Apalone; species Apalone spinifera. The sequence goes on along the minus strand of CM057845.1, from coordinate 140,056,932 downwards.
AGAAAATGTAGTTGGCTGGCTGAGTGTGTTTCTGAAGTTTCATTTCCTCTCCTGCTTAAGCTGCTTGCAGTGTTGATTTTGTAAAATTTAAGTATGGAATCTCTCTGGTTGAGGTCAGTCTTTATATATAATTCTTTGTGCATACAAGGAACAGGCTCCATGTGAAAAGCATTATTGAGTTTTCCATTGCTAACCTATCTGGAATAGTAAACATGTTCCTTAATTGAAAAATCAGTGACTGTGCATTTGTGTAACCAGAATTAAGATTCGGAGAGTTTCCTCAAGCCAGCACTATGATAGCTTTAGAAGTCTAAGATGACTGCAGTAAACATCCTGGAAATTGAACTTGTCCTAAGCATTCTTGAAGTCTTCAGAATCTTAGTCAAGTAGATAGAAAAGCAGCTGTATTTTCTAATCAACAGCAGGGGAAGAACTAGATAAATCCTCTTGTGTAGGGAAAGATTTTGGATTTGGCAGCCTCCAGCTAGAAGCTAATTAAAAAAGATCAACTTCAGAGATGGAAAGGTCAATAACTAGCAGATTTATTATACATCTGTATGAATTGTTGGCTCAGACTGTATTGGGTTGGACCACTTGAGGGTGTGATCAGAGTGGATTAGTTTACAACAAATTTAAATAACAAGCTGCCAGTCCTAAAATTCCTGAGGGGGGGAAAAATGAAAAGCAGATGAGTGGAAGAATTCTGTATTTGCTCCAGTAGAGCAAAACTTAAATTTATGTTATACACAGGCTCCGGAAATCCACGGATATCCATTTTATATCTGTGGACGTTATCTGTATATCCATTTTTGCAGATAAGGATATACATTTTTTTTCCTGCGTAGGGCACTATAGTTACATGCATGAAATAGGTTACAATTTTTAAAAACACAACTATGTTAAAACAGATTTCATTTAATTCGTGTTATTAAGGCATTAGTACAACAAAAAAATAAGAGATTTTCTGCAATTGGGTAGATGTGGGAATTCCTATATTAGGCTCATTTTTGCTTTTACTTTCAGCTTCTCTTCTGTACTTTTGGAGTTTCAGCTAGCATGGATGGTTTTTAACTTTATGATCTAAAATTCTTTTCCAGGGTATCCAGAAAACTCAGTTACAATGACGGGATAGAGAGAAGCTCAGGTATTCTTTTGGAAGACTTCATTACCAAAGATACACAAGGAGCATTGGTGGAAGGCTACAGAGAAAATATTATTTTATAAATTTGCAAAGGCACCAAAGACATTTTAATTAATCTTTGCAATCTAGAATTGCATTTCTTGGTGGGGAGGCTGCTGAAGAATAGTGCTCTAATACATAACTAATCCTGGCATGTACCGTGTTTCTCATCCAAAATAAGTCCTTGGAGATCAACTTCACCCATCAGCCATGGCAAGTAGGGTACTTTCCTTGATGAGGAGCCAATCATTTGGGTCCAGAAGTCCACTGGAGGGAATCAAGGTTCTTTCTTCAGGCTATTTGCTTAACTTTTACATTTAATAGTGTTTGTCATAATCTATTCTTGTGATTCTCAATTTTTCTGTTTGTGTATACACACAGATTTTAATATGCTAATATTAATGTACATAGGCTTTGTATTCCATCAGTATTTCTAGCTCTCCCTGCTTTATATATACTCACATTATTGGGCTCCTGAATACACTGTTCTGTAAGGTCCAAATGTAGTGCAATGTGACTGTACTATCATGATTGAAGCTTACTCCTCATAATTCTTAATTGCTCAATAAATTTTTATATTTAGTAAAACAAATATTAACTTGGTATTGCAATGTCATTGTTCCCAGTTTTACAAATGACAATTTCATCATAGTGGAATGTAGTACATACTGTAAAGCACAGAAAAAATGACATGTCAATGAGGCCATTATATATGTGATAACCCATCAGAGGCACCAGAAGGCATTCAGGCTCTTATTCTTGGGGAAGGTAGAATGTATTTTCCAGCTGTTCAACTTTGTTACTGGTGTGTGTTCTGAAAAATTTGCTTGCCTGCCCCATGTTTACTACTTCAAAGACAAATGCTTTCTCAGATTGACAGAGCACATCACTTCAGCTGGTGTACATCTGGCCTACCTCCCATTCCAGCGTAATCTTTTTAGCTGTTCAAACACACCTTAGGTGATCATTACATTGGGGGTCTGTCTGGTTTTTATGACTGCACTTCCCCTTCCTTTCTTTGCAATAAGACTGTTCTAATGTAACTGCTACAGGTTATACCTCCCTGATCTGGCACCCTCGGGACCTGACTGGTCCCAAACGAGGGAGTTTGCTGGACCGAGGATGGTCAATTCTGGCCCCTCAGCTGCCTCTGGGCCTCCAGCCTCCCAATCAGGCTTCCCTCGAGCCCAAGATCCTGCTGCGGGCCCTGGCCTGGCTCCCTGCCCCTGGCTGTGGGACAAGCTCCGCTGTCAGCTCTCCAGCTGGACCACTGGCTCCATTTCTGACTCCCAGCTGGACTACAGCACTGCTCCTAGCTGTTGTCCAGGCTCTGGGCCTCTGCCACTGAACTCCCAACTGACCTTTGTGGCTCTCTGATCCATGGGCTAGATCAGTGTTTCTCAACCAATGGTACGAGTACCCTTAGGGGTACTCGAGAGATGTTTGGGGGTACGTCAACACAACTGAAATTTGGAGAAAACTGGATTTTTGTTTTAAGTCTTACAGCGCTTTATTATTTTTCACTTTTTACACCCAAAAATTTAATCGCCTGCCCGGCTACGATTAAGTTGCTTAAACAAACGTATTGCAACGGTATAAAAATTTTTTGTCTGAAAACTGAAGGTACTCGGGGTACTTATACATTTTTTTTTTAAGGAGTACTTTATAAAAAGGTTGAGAAACACTGGGCTAGATCATGGATGTTGCTGGATCAGAGAGGTTCAACCTTTAGTATAACTGTTGCGAGTATGAAGCCACTTTATTATAGCTCTCTCAGTCCACGAACATTCTTCCTTTTCCCAACTGGTCCTGAGAGGTTTGCTATTTCCTAAAAGTTAGAAGAATCGTTTATGATGTCTGGTGCCCATTAGGTCACATCCACATATCCTGTGTGTCCACAATAACTCTAACTGGCCATTACTGCATTCCTCGGGAAGTGCAATCAAGTGTTGCCTATGCATGTGACTTAGTAGCTGGAAACAGTGTTCCCTCTAAGCTGTGCAGCAGCACAGCTTCCCAGGTGATTAATCAGCTCTGCCCAGTCAGTCAGCTCCCTGCACAGAGCCCTGAGCTGTGTTGCTGTGCAGGTCCTCGCTAAACCCACTAAATTGAACCTCAGAAGAGCGATCTCCGGAGTGTCTCTCTCTGGGTAAGTATAGACAAGGGTTAAGATGAGACTTCTCATCTGTTCTTTGAGAAACCAGACAACTAAGATCATTTTATTGGGAAAATAATAGAGCTAAAGTCAGGAAAAATACCTGAATATTTTTTTAAAGTGTTTCTAGGTTGTTGCTAAACCCTAGGGCTACGTCTAGACTGGCATGATTTTGCGGAAATACTTTTAACGGA
>CM057845.1:140029894-140053303 GCA_030068395.1 Apalone spinifera | reverse complement strand
GAAAAGCAGATGATTTTCCGCAAAAACTGGCCAGTCTAGACGCAGCCTAGTAGTAGTAAAGGCTCTTGTGCATATAATCATAGAAGTCCTTCATCACAATCTTGGACATTCTCTTTTTTTTTTTTTTTTTTTTTTTTTTTTTTTTTTTTTTTTTTTTTTTTTTTTTTTTTGCCTATCTATCCTGGTGGATGTAGCAAGAGTATAAATCAGTTATAAGATTCCTTTCACTGGGTGGGTTTTGTGGGGTTTTTTTGTTGTTTAACTTTATGAACAATAAACACAATTATTTTTTGTATATAGTTTTGTTGGCTTGTCTTCTTTTCTGTATCAAACATACATGACTAGTAGATGATGTGTTCTTTCCAATGGCTCATCTGAAATAAAATTCTTCCCTACTCAGTATATAATTCTTCCCTGCTGCATCACTTCACTTGAAGTGGATGCCATTACATAGAGTTTGGTTCTATGGTGCTCCTAACACCCCTGACTGATCTCCCAAATCCTCTCCATTCTCAAAATAGTTGCATGTATAATCTACTCTTGTTTTCACTGTCCCAGAACATCTTTAAAATATATTTGAATGTTAATTAGCAGGTCCTGGCTCTTCTAGGGGTAATATTCGCAATATTAGTGATAAAAGATGAGATCCATTCCTGCCTAGGAGTATTGTGGAATTCTTACTTGGTTAAGATACAGCAAAAATTATTCAGTGTAAAGCGATCAGATTGAGTTTTAAGTAGTCAGATTCCAAACCATTTCCCCAACTGATTGGAAAATTCTAGAGTAGTAGTCCAGGAAAAACCTCAAGAAGAATGTTTGATCCTGTATCTGATAATTTCTTAAGTGAATGATGTTTCTCGATTAAAAAATGCTGGGAGTAGTGCATGTGCACACACACATTCCTCCAATTTTGTTGTCCTTTGTTTTTCACGATCTAGGAAATGGTGATGTAGTCAAGGAGCCCTATTGATGTGCTAAGTGAAACTGTTGGAAAAACTTAGACTGGTGTGATAACGTAACATTTTCTTGTCTCTTCGCAGTACCTTTTCTGTCTGGTGTGCCATCTGTCATTGGAGTCATCTTTCCCCATTCACTTTGGCTTTGTTCTTTTTTCCTCTTCTTGGTTTCTATTTTGACTTTATTCACTATTTTACATTAGAAAAAAAATATAAAAAAACTACTGTTGATACGATGAAGGTGTCTTTAGACTATGCTCTTGTATCATTACTTTTTTGTTATTAATATAGTAAGAAAATATTTAAATAGTGTTCTGAATAAACATCTGCATTATCCTAATAAACATACATGTATATTTCATGGTAATTGTTCTTTACAATAAAAGTTTAATCAATAACACCAAAAGTTACATTATGTCCACTAGGTGATACGTTGCCCGAAGAGCAGGGAAGAATGTTCAAGGTTGTTTTCAGGAGGAATTCAGCAATACTCTACTCTAAAACCAACTATTCCCTTCCCCCAAAAAAGTCTATTGCTGAACCAGGTTATAGTTTTCAAAAAATGTAGTGCCTAAACACAACAGGCTTACTCTAGGTTAAAAGTAAACATGAGGGCAAAGAGCAAGAGCAATATGCTTCATCTTTGCAGCTGGAGTAGAAAAAAAAGCGCTCTCACACAGCAACAGTAGAAATGTCTCAGGAAATAATTGACAACATGACAGTTTGTTTATCCTAAAATGGAGGCTGGGTTGAAAACTAGATAAATTAACCATTGTAGTGATCAGCTAGAGAAGGCAAGCTAAATACAGGAGTGGCTCTCGATAAATTCCATCTATGTTTCTCCCACCAGTTTAAAAAAAAAATTAGAAGCCCTATGTTTGTGTAAACTGTTCATGCTCTACTGAACTCAGTGAAGACTGACAATTCCACAGAATTTAAGGGCATGTACTCAAAGTGAAGCAAGTACTTAAATCCCATTGACTTGAATGGGCATTAAGTGCTTGTGGAATTGTGCCTTTGTAATCTTCTCTTTATAATCAGATGAGATTTTTCAGTATGAGAGAAGGAAGCCAAAGATACAGTCCATGCCAATTCACTTTCAGAATATAATCTGAGGAAGTGGGTCTGCCCCACGAAAGCTCATCATCTAATAGACCATCTTGTTAGTCTTTAAAGTGCTACATGACTGCTTTTTTTTGTTATAGCACAAGCAGTGTGTCACAATGTAACTGGCCCCTTTGAAAGGGAGTAGGGATTACCTGCTGCCCAATTGTGTTTAAGGAAAGGCACCAGAGCTAGACAGCTGCAGATTGTTAGTAGTTACTCACAGGCACTGGAAGGAATAAGAAGATCCTTGGAGAGCTATGACTCAGGGGAAAGGTACCAATAGAAAAGCCTATACTTCTAACCTCACACACACACAAGCTGTGCCTAGCTGGGAGTTGAAGAGCACTGGATCTCTAGGGGAAACAGACATGCATAGAAGAGGAACTGGTTACAGCTGAAAGTGGTTTGAAGAGATTGTAAGTCTGAGTTTTCTTTAGAAGACTTTCTGCAGATCTTAATAAACTGGACCCCATGAGGGCAAATGTTCTTGATATTTGGCTTCTGTGGGCTTAAAAGAGAGACTGAGTTAAAAGGAAACTTAAGGTGGGCCTCTGCAGAGCTAGCAAGGAGTACTGTGGAGTAGGTGTGTCTTTTGAGGCTGTGAGGAAAAACAGGAAGTAACAGACCTTGACCAGTCTTTATTTTGACAAATGATGAAGCTATCTGTATTAATTGATAACATATTCCTTGGCTTTTTCCCTGATAATATTTGTCCAATGGGCTGTTTGCTTGCTTAATTACTTTGATAAGCCTTACTTTTATCACTTTGAAAGTTGTGATACTAGCTCTGTTCACTGTGTCAGTTTGTTTAGATTACTTATAAATATCTTACATTTCACCATTAACAGATGCTGTTGAAAACATTTTTGGCTTGTGGGGCCAAGAGCTTGCTAATATACAGCTCAGTCTTTTACTTTGATTTCAATCTCCCTCTACAATGGTAACTAGACCGTAACACTTTCAAACATGACCAGATTAAGAAAGCATTTCTGATGTCCCTGTGTTTAGGTTCAAGTTTACCTCCTTTGAGAGGGAGGGGAGGAGTGCTATCTTGGATAAGTGTTTTCATATGCTTTGTGTAATTTCTATTGATTCCCTACTAACATCTTATTTCTGCCTCTAACGTTAGTTGTCTACATCTCATTTAGAATGAAATAGTTTCCAGGAGAGCAAGCAATTTGTGTGTTGCTTTTAAATGGGTCTGTGGGCAATCAAGTTCTTAGCTCTCCTTGGACCCTAGAGCCCATAATGCTTTTCATATGGGGAAAAGCTATCCCTTTTCCTGGCACTCAGAGGCAACATCAGTATTATAGCAGTGGTGTATTATTGTTTGCTTCTATTACTATTTAGCACCCACAATATGCCATACATAAAACTAGACCAATCTTTGCCACCCAAGAGCTTTCAAGCTAAAATGGTGCTTCAAGTTCTAAGCAAGACATGCATATAGTTACTGAATTGTTTGGGGACTGAACAATTCCTCTGTTGGTTTATCTTCCTAAAACAGTTTTTGAAGTGACAATGTAAAACCCAGTAAAAATCATTCTACCTTCCTCGAGAGGCTTATTTTCACAGACCATTTGCCACTTTCTTTACAGACTGAATACAGACAGAGAAAATGTTATTGGTTGAGATTGAGTCTAGTACTATTCACCATAGGAAGCTAAAAATATATAATGATACCATTAAATTTGCTGGGTATTCAAAGCGCTCATTACATGAATGGAAGCAGTTACATTAGTCTCTAATTAACCTTAAATAGTACTGCAGGTCACAGTAGGAAAGTACTAAATATTGAACAGCAGAACAAGTTTTAACTATAAAATCAAGCAAACTTTTCAATATGCCAGTCTTAAAGTGCCTGTGATGGTTTCCCAAACTACTCATGAAACAACAAAGAAGGGGTAAAATATGCTAGCTTTCTACAGGTGACAGAGTGGCCCATTTCAAATCCTTAAAGTGGGATCCATGGACAACAAGTGAAGTAGTAAGTCCTGCTATATAACATGTACAGAATGACTGTTAATTTGAGGTCAGATTCTAGGAGGTATGCTGCTCCTGTAACTCCTTTGCAAAGTAGAAGAATATGAAGGTGGTAAACTCTTCTTTGAGTTGCTTTAAAATTAGCCATCTGTGTCTAAAGTCCTGCTACCTACTGACCTAAACTGTCTGCAGTTACATTCAGCAGACAATTTGAATGCATCACTTACTTGTTTGTCAGTGATCAGTGTTTCATTTACCAAGCATTTATCTCAAATTAAGGATACTATTTATTCAGTCTTTCCCTTCAACATAAACAGATGAAAGATCTACTTGATCTTGTGCAAACAGTCAGTTGAAGCAGGGGTCCTCTTTAGATGTTGTATGAATCAAGCCAAATAGTCTGATGGGGTCATCATGAATGGCTTCCTCTGTTGGTTGATTTTCAGCAGCCAGCTGGTCACTGTTGAGATAAATGCTGTTCTGGGAAGCCAGGGTGTTGGTTTTAGATGGCATCTCTTCTTCATTCACTTCTAAAGGAGCTTTCTTTTTCCTAGGCTTCCTGTGTTTTTCCTTGATGCTGTGATCAAGGGAGGCATAGCACATCTGACTTTCAGCCTCCACCTAAAAGGAAAATCACTTGTATTCAATTCAATACTTTTGTTAATTACTATATCTTTAAGACTTTCACTTCCTTAAGGCAACCCACCAGTCTCTTCAGCACAGCATTTTTGTGAGAATTTGCACTGATTGAGGGATGTATTGTGTAAGTTGGTGGATCTCAAACTATTTTCTGCCAAAGACCCCTTCACCATATACTAAATGTCCTGTACCACCCTTCATTTCTGGTACTACTGGAACACATTTGACAATGTGACCTTTCACTTTGTGTGTGAGATCATGCTAAGTGGAGGATGACCTGTAGAGAACAAAATGACATCTTCCATGCTGCAAAAATTCCTGAATGCTTTTCTGTTCTGGCCTGGCTTAAGGACAGACCCCTGCATAGCCCATGTTTGATACCCAGGGGTATGGGAACCCAACCCCACTTTGGTAACCACTACAATAAGGGAGCCCCAAACTTTTTTAATTCAGTGATATCACTGGATGGCTTTCCATCCCTATTCCCCATCCCCCTGTTCATGGTGTTTAATGAACAGATAACTCATTAAATGTTTTTTGCAGGGTTTGCATAATGCCCAGCTGTGCGTATGGGCGGTAAGGGAGACATGTGCAGGGGAGATATATGGTGTAGCCACGGGATGTGGTATTGACTCTGGGTCTTATGTTTTGATCATATGTCTCTTGTACTGTGCATGTTAGAGAATCAAATAGATCTATAACCCTAATGCATTCATGATTACCATGGTTTTTTCACTTGCAACTTGTTAGTAACTTATTTTTAACTTATCTGGCCATTGCTTAATTTACCATAATAACCAAAAATCCTGTCTCTTCAGTTTTTAATACAGTATCTCAATGCTGCAAGGCTGAGCACATTACAAAACATTGGTGGTAATAATAATACTAAAATGCCTTCAACATGTAATCATTGATCTGAGGAATGAGTGAATTGACAGATTTGATGCAACTGACACATTTGGCTGGTACTTATCTGCTTCCAAAATCAATTAAGGCCCTGGATGTGTGTACACACTTAAGAGCTCTTCTGAATTGGTATGCCCATTTGTGTGAGGAGGAAACAGAAGTCTTGGGTTATATTCTGCCATGGGATACATGTGAGGAGCTCTGAGGCAAAGTGCCTTCCTTAATGCAGAAGACTGAGAGCAAGAATATAAATAAGAGTACCTTTACTTCATTAGCGAATCTCCGAGGACGGGCCTTCATTTGTTCATAGCAACACTCATCTAGAGCTTATTAGAAATGAAAAAGATTTCATAGTGGTTATAAGATGCTGTCTGTGATTAGACACTGTATTATAGATTAGACACTCCAAGCCTATATTAATGGAAGTTCAGGTTCTACTTTATAGTCCCTCCCTGACTCCTTCCAAGCTGCCAGGAAATAAAAAAGCTAGGAAATGCATGGTAGCATTTGTATTTCTAGCACCAGATTATGGGACAGTGGATTAGTTGATCAGCAAAAGCCTTACAATTTGGTAAACACTGACAGATTTGATGGTGCTTGATGTGATTTGTCAGGTGTCTCAAGCTAAATATAGCTGGGCAGAGACAGTACTTGGGTAAGAGAAATATCCTGAGTCTAGGTTGTCGTTACTGGGATGCAGAATGACTAGATTCTAGTCCTCGCTGTGCCACTAACTTTCTATGAACATGGGGCAAGTTGTTTTTTTTTCTCTTCGTGCCTCATTTTATACCCTCCTAAATAGACCTTTTCTTTCCTCGTAGAGTTTTGAGGCAGAGGGCATGAACACAAATTTGCACGGATTCAAGTTAGATTTTTGCAAACAAAATAAGGCTACTTGGACCTTCAATAAGTGTCTATGCAGCTTGCTGTACCAGTTTAACATTGTACCTTCAGTTAAACTGGTGCAACTCAGCATTTAGACTAGTCCTTGTATGCTTCTGAGAGATTTTAAATAGCTCTCTTCATACCTATATTTTAATGGCTGGGGAGCAAAATATACTCAGTGTGCTAGTCAATCTGTTGTCACAGCAGTCCCAAGATCTAGGTTAATGTTGTAGGAATTAACACATTTGGGTTTTAAAATGAGCAACTGAAGTTTCACTGCTTCTCTCCTCTGTAACTGGAACAAGCACATATCCGATTTATCAACAAACAGTGCGGTGGAAATTCATTAGGAGACATTCATAATAGGGATGCAAGCAACTAATCAACTATCCGATAAGCAAAAGCTTATCGGATAGTTGACACACTAGTCGACTAATTGCTTCTCCCTCTTCCTCCCCCCCCCCCCCATCCCCCATGCCTTTATCACAAAGAGGCCGGGGGGGTGGGGGGGGGCAGAAAGAAGTAAGGGTACTGAGGGGAGCCGGCTTAAAAGCCAGATCCTCCTCCTCCTCCAGCTCCGTGGGAGGGAGCAGGGGCACAGTGGCAGCATTCCAACTTGGAAATGCTAGGGCTCTTGTACATTTCAAAACAAAATCACCCTCCTGAAGCCTGGGGTCATCCGGGGACTTCCCGCTGGCCCTGGGCTCCATGCGGCGTTTCAACTTTGAAATACCCCACTAGAGTTCTTGTACATTTCAAAGGTGGAATGCACTGGTATTTATTGACTAATCAAATAGTCAATGGACATCACATTGACTAATTAGTTAATTGAAATTTAACATTCCTAATTCATAAAGCATGTTAATCATTCTGGCTCTGTATTATATGTCTATTTTAAGTCATTCTTAAGAGATCTTACCTAAAATCTCTTGATTGAGGTTGCCATAAACTGGACATTCTTCAGTATAATCATCATCATAGCTGTAAGGGGAATCAGAATTAACTTTAAATTCTCTCTGTAGTGTGCATTGAAATATCTTAGGCTGTGCACATTGAATCTGACCCTTTTTGTTTTAAATTTAAATGGCAGTGGTGTCTGGAGGCCCTAATCAAGATTAGCAGCCCATTGCGCTCAGCACTTTCACATATAGACCTACATAGGTAAATATTAAGAAAAAACATAGGTGACATTATAAGACAGGTGAACAGTGGAAGACCCATATTGTTTTTTAGTTGGGGAACTGGGCACTGCAGAGACTTGTCTGGAGTCTGAGGTGCCAGGACAGAAATGATCCCAGATCTCCTGAGTCCTTTTCCAGGACCTTAATTATAAGAACATACTTGTGGTTAACTTGAACTTAATATGTTTGATATATTTTGTCATTGACGGTGACTGATGGTAAGGCTGGGGGAGGCAAGCCCCTAGCCCATCCTATCCCATCCCACCAGTACTACAGAGAGGTGGGGTGGCACACAGCTCCAACCTCCCTGGCCCTGTAACCATGGGGGCGGGGGGAGGGCGGGCACTGGAGGCAGTAACACTCCTCTCCCAGTAGACCAATAGTAGGAGTTCTGGGAGCAGAGTGTGGGCGGAACCAAGCCTGATGATAAAAATATTTTCTGACCTTCAAAGCTCTACAATCTAAAGGTGATGAAAGTGTAAAGGAAAAAAGCAGATCTGAAGAAGGGGAAAATAAATCAGTGGTACTCGCAGTCCCCAGCTAGCATTGGGAAACATCAGAATCCTCCAAGTCCTGGTGCTTAAGAACATACTATAGTCAAATGATTGTTTAATGTAAAGTCTAGAAGTGTTAAAATTGTTTGTGCCCCCCAAAATATGGGAATTGTGCTTGCAGGCTATTGTGTGCTGAAAGATGTTTTGTATGATGCATGCCTAGCTGTGCATCTTCTCCTGTATCTGCTCCGAGTGAATAAAGTTGTGGTGTATAGTATTCGGGCAGATACGGCTGTCTACATGCTAATGTCAGATACATAAACAGGAAGGTATTGTTGGGGGTTTAGCCTTTTTGTATTAACAAATGGGGGTTTTGTTTTGAGGTGAAGGGATTTGTCAGATATCTGTTTTCTGAAAAACATGAGGTTGGATCATCCAGAGCTTGTCTGTCTGTCTGCCGTTCTTTCTTTTTATTTCTTTCTTAATATTGAGATGATATAATGTGGTAATTAATCAGAGCAGTTAGCCATGAGTTTGGAGCCCACGTAAAAATAAATACCCTGCTTACCTATACTAATTAACTCTATTATCCTTCTCATACTACTAAATGAATTCCCTCAAACGATTTAATAAAGTCAGTGTGGTATGCTTTCCTTATGAACACGTTTAGCTATAAAAACATTTCTGTGTAGATCAAACAAGACGCTTCATGTTTCCTTTGGTCCATTCCTTCAAATTCAGCCATATTTAACATAACTCTATTTTAACCCGTTTTTAAAAATCAGACATAGTTTATCTTCAACATACCTTGGACTATATTCTGGATAATCTCTGTACCTGTAACCTGGAAAATATTTTAAAACAAGTAGCTTAAGCAAAAAGAAAATATGGAATTGTTCAACGGTCACACAATTCATTTGCTGTCATTATGGGTTTAACAAAATTGTATCGTGACTTGTGGAGAACAAAATTATGTAAGTCTAAGAATGGCTCCGTAGCACTGTTCGTGCTGTTAGTGTGAGATGCAGATTATTTGAGGATATTTAAAAAAAATTCTTCATGAGTATCTAGACTTAAATTGTAACTAACATGGTTCATTAATATTCTGCAATCTCTGTACTGCACTAATTCTTACAGACCCCTCTCTAAGTCCCCGTTTTGCTTAGCACTATAAATACCCGCCATACAAAGACAGTCACTACTTCCCAATAATTTACAGCATAAACATATGATGTACCATTACAAGTAGAAATAAACGGGATGTGGTAGAAGAAAGAAACAAGGAAAGAATCCTGTGTGAGTGAGCAGTAGTCTTGGCGGCCTACTGCCTTTTCCTCTTCATTAGGTTTTACAAACATTACTACTGCTGTCCTAGTTAGGGGACTATCTAGTGTTACACAGATAGGGAAAGTGAAGCAGTGTCCCCCAGGCCACAGAGGATGTGTCTACACAGTAAGGTTATTATTCGGAATAACAGCTGTTATTCTGAAATAACTATGCGAGCGTCTATACAACAATAGCATCATTTTGAAATAATTTCAAAATAATGGGAGGCTTATTCTGACTTTTGTAAACCTCATTCTGTGAAGAATAACTATTTCAGAACAGAGGCTGTGTAGACGCTCCACTTCTGCTATTTCAAAATTGCTCCTCACCAGGGCCATTCTAAGTTATTCCTCCCCAGTGCCTCCTGGGGCTCTAAATCAAAAGAGCACATCTACGTTAGGGAAGCCTGCCTCAGATTAATTTTGAGGCTTCCCTGTAGTGTGATGTGTTAATTTGAAATAACACATTTCAGAATAACAATTCCAGAATAGCTTATTGCGAAATAAATGTGCAGTGTAGACGTAGCCTCGAGGTTAATTGTTGGAGCTGGGTTTAGAATTCAGGCATTTCTGGCTCTCTTTTCTGGCCTACTAATCTTGCCTCTCTCAGAATCTGGTGGATGATGTGATGCCCACGGAATCCATCTCCTTGCTTCCCTGCTTAGTTCTGTAAATTTCATTTTCCTCATAAAAATATTTGCGGTTGAGTTGGTGTCTCCTTAGCATCACTCAGCTGAACAGTTATCATTGTGCATTGCAAGTAACAGTTGTATATGCAGGCCTTCTCTATGCACAATTTGTATACCTGTGCACAGGTATAGTAACAGTGAAATAACTCCCTTTCAGGCAGAGACACAGTTTTATCACTACAGAGGTGATTATATCACTATGGCTTAATCTCACATAGGATGGGGAATAAGCTATAACAGTATGCGATGTCTTTATGCTGTTGTGACTGCATCCATGCTATGAGTTGTACCGATACAATTGTTTCCATGTTAAAAGAAACTCGCCCCCAATAAAAAAATAATTATACCCATGTAAAGTCTGTGTGTAGACCAGACCAATAATCATGAACGAATATTCATGAAGCAAAATAAGCCGCCACTTTGTGAGTAATAGAATGGCTTGATAGATACCTTGGTGCACACTTGTGAGCAGAGCTGAATTCCTAATGTAGGGAAGGAGAGGAAGAATTTGGATGAATTCTGAAATTTAAATATGCATTCCTGAATTCAGGGGGAAGAAAATATTGCCACTTCAATTCAGAGTTTATATTAATGTGTACTTAAAGAGCTGTCATATCTAAAGTTCATGCAATGAAAAATTGCAGATGGGGGTGGGGAGGGAATTGTCTACATGAAAAATGTTGAGAAAATTATCTGAATTAAATTCTGTCCCTTGTTCACGTCTGGCTGGCTCATTTGGGAAGAGTGGGTTGGAGGGTTGCTTCTAGGGAGTTTTTAATCATTGAGTCATACTGATGTTTTGAAAGCTTTTGTTTTTAATTGCCGTACCATGTGACATGAGGCATCAGTGCCTTGCAAGTTAAAAATGCATCAGTACTAGAATAAATGCTTAGAAAACGATTCATTTTAAACGATTGGGCCTATTTGCTGGAAAATTCCCAGCGGTGGTGAATTTGTTTGTCGTATCTCAAATGCTCTCACGATCTCTTGCACACATGTCATTTCTTACCTTGTTGCTTGTTTGCTATGCAGTATGAAATATTTATGATTAGTGAAACAACCAGAGCCATAGTCACAAAGGCTAGAAGTCCCCAGATTGAAAAGTGGCAAACTATCTCCATTTCTGTAAGAGAAAACAAATCCTGCATATTATGTGTTATCTAATGGTTGTACTCCCCCACACACTTTAGTTGAGGTGTTGGCTTTCATTTTTTATTGTAGGCACAGCCACTGACATGCAACCCAACTAAACAGTAGTGGGACTGTTTGGATGCCAGAAAGTAGGAAACTAGTGTTGTTAAACTACTCATAGGGTACGTCTACACTTGCACCCTAGTTTGAACTAGGGATGCAAATGTAGGTGACCAAAATTGCTAATGAAGCAGGGATTTAAATATCCTGTGCTCCATTAGCATGATCTCGCCGGTGTGTTACTCCGATCAACAGCTGTTCCAAAAATGAAAGTGCACGCCAGAATGCGTTCGTTCGAAATGAGGAATAATGTTAGTTCGAACCAAGAGGTTTGGTTCGAACAAACGCATCCCGGGGCGCACTTTCATTTTTGGAACAGCTATTGATCAGAGTAACACGCCGGCAAGATCATGCTAATGAAGCGCGGGGTTTTTAAATCCCTGCTTCATTAGCAATTTCGGTTGCCTACATTTGCATCCCTAGTTCAAACTAGGGTGCAAATGTAGATGTACCCATAGTGATGAAACTTAAGCCCATTCTTGGTCAAACCAAAATGTGGCTATCAATTTGATAGCCAAGGTACTAGGAAAATAGGCAAGCTCTTCTACCACATAAGCGCAAAATAAATTTTTTGCTTTTAAAAACTGCTAGCTTGTGGCTCACTGACATGGGTTGGTGAGCCAAATACTATTAAAAGCTTGTCCAGACACGAAAATGAAATTGGAAAAAAAGTACAGAGTGAATTGAAAGCCAATTAAGTATTCTTAATTAACTCTGTGTGTGGGCACTCTTATTCCAGAATGAGTGCCTTATTCGAAATTAGTTTAAACTAACTCTGGAATACGAGCATTCACACACAGAGCTAATCAGGTATTCTGGAATAACTCCCTGGGTAGGTAAGCCCTTATTCTCTATATAAGCAAACCTGTTGGCTTCACTGTGAGTTGTCATTAAAGAGGCATAATGATTTCGTGATTTTTATTTTGGGGGGGGGGACTCTATTTTGCGACCTTTTTTTCCCCAAAGGAGCCTCTAGGATTTATTGGCCAGTCTTGCATCTTCATATGTTCTGCACCCTCTCCACATCTCCTTTCCTGTGGAAAAATATTTAGATCCTGTTGTTCCCTCTTCCCCTAGCAAAAACTGTCCTCATCTCCTGACCAGCATTCTAACCTGGCAGTGGGAATGGGCAGAGAAGCTAAAGACTCAAAACTATAAGAAAAGAAGCACCTTGAGGTCTACAGACATCCAAAGGGTTTCTGGGGCAGATCTTAACAGTATTAGCTTCAAAGGAGGCCTAAAGTAAGAGCCAGCCAGTGCTAATCATGCATATAATGGGATAAGGAAGCATTGAGGCAGCTTGGTGCCCTTCCATCCCATGCCCTCTTCTCCCTTTGAAGCATTTCAGACCGTGATCCAAATTCCACTTCTTTCTCTTTCTCTCTCTCTCTCTCTCTCTATTTTTTTAAATCCTTTGAAGCTTCCCCTTGGATATCTGGGTATCCAGGGTGCTAAGATCTCAAACTGCATAGCAATATAACCCCCATCTCACAACAAAAGTTACTACATGACCCCATGATAGGGGAAAGAAACTTGAGCCTTGCTGTCCCATGTGGGTGAGTCAAAGCATTTTAGCCTCAGATAAGGGGCGTGTAACCTGCTGCCCAGGGCTGAAGTCCTCCGGTTTCAGTCCCAGGCAGCGTGGCTTGGGCTTTGACCATGGTCCCAGCAAGTCTAAATCAGCCCTGATGACCTCCTTAAAACAGTATGGCATCGCCACTTTTAGAATGCCCTGCTTCCCAACCCTTTGCTGAAACCACTAGCTGACATGCCTTCTTCATTGACAGCCAGGGGTCCTTCTAAACAGCTTGATACATAGACTTCAGGTAACTCTCTCCATTAAGGTCCTTATAGTACCAGGAAACAGGCATAGGGGAAACCTGTGGGTTTTTTTGTTTGTTTGTTTGTTTTTCTCCTGAGTCCCAGGGAAATCAATGGGTCTTCACACGGGCACAGCACTTTGCCAGCACATGGGGCTAAGCTGAGTTACTTAATCAACAGTGTGTGGAATATTTTGAACACAATGACCACGTTGTTCTCTCTGATTCCATGTCTCTCTCTCTCTCTCTCTCTCATTCTAGCATTCCTTCACATGGGTTGTGGAACCTCCCTGCATTTTTAATCAAGAAAATGCACTTCCTTCAAAAGTACAGCGCTGATTTCAAGTAGCCCTATTCTATTTCCTTCTCCCATCAGACACATTGCTGCAGTCAGATCACAGTTGTGAGTTCTCCTGTTACTCTGCAGTTTGTCTGACATATGCTTGGGCCTCTGCTTCCTGGAATGTCAGTTTTGCCTGCCTAAGGTATTTCTAGGCTTTCCTTTGCTATGCTTTCTGAACGCCGATGACCTTAAAGCCAGTAATAGGCATTCATGAACTTGGACTTCAGACCTCCATTCCTTCCATAGGAAGAGAAGAGGACAAGGGAATTAAGGTTTCCAAGGAACACAATGGGTTTTGGGTCTCCTGAACTTGCCTAGGGTCATATAAGATCACTTGTGGCAGAGCTAGGAAATGAGCTCTGAATACCTGGGTCACGATCCAATACCTTACTCCCCAAGCCATCATTATTCCTGTTGTCATCTTGCTTTTTCTGAAGATATTTATTGCCCTTCTTCCCCTCCCAACATTTCATTATGCTTTTTTTTTTTTTTTTCCATTTTCTCCACTTCCATTTGATTGCCAGGAAGTGGGGAGAAAGGAAATGATGGAGCCTGAGAGGGAGGAAAATATAAGGAGCTCTAATAGAAACTGGTAGCTTAAAAATGTCACTTTGCCCTTCACTGGAAAGATTTGTAGTGAGTTTAAGATGGCTTCCCCCCCCTCCCCAATAAAAAGGCTGAGATGGTGCCCCTTTCTAAAGAGAAGGCCTGAAATTAAAAACTAACAAAAAATCCAGTTTGCTCTTTTGTTTCAGAATGTTGGGGATTTTTAATCCTCACTGGCTTTGCTAGAGCAGAAAGAAAAATCTGAGGTAGGGACTGAGAGTTCTCAGCCCCTCACTGAGGAGACAGAAGTTATCAAACCTTGAAAACGAGCTGTTCTCCCAGCAGGGTTGTTTTGGGGGGAGGGCGTTTGATTTAATGTGGCATTAATAATAAACCAATATTTAACACTAGGTAAAACTCATTTCTCCCGGTTCACGAGGTTTGACTTCCTTGGCATTCCAAGTTTTTGCAAGCCTCCTACGTCTTTAGAATCCCCTAGCAAAAACAGGAGATCAGAACTGCTTATGTGAAAAGATAACCAGACAATTAAAAACCCCAAACCTCACAATTTGCAAGCCCTTTTTTAACTGCATAAAAATATTTAAGGGTGGAGGGAACACACCCAATTGCACTTTTTCCTCAGGAGATGACTTTTAAATTTAAACTTTTTAAATTATTCTCTATAGCCCTCAATCTTTGGTTGGCTTTTTATTTAAGTTGGAAATATAAATACACAAACATCACATTTCTGTTCTGAATCTTTAATCTCTTACATAAAGTGAACATATATTTGATCTCTTGTCAGCCAATATTCTTTTTATATTTTGTGAACAATGAGTCTTAATGTATCCATAAAGTCCTAGGAGTGCCTCTCAGTGTCTTCTATCCTTTTTAAATGTAAATTTCCAGCTAGTCTCACTGTCTAAACAGAAAATGGTCAAAATCTTGCATTTTCACATCCCTAGTTTTATAGATATATTCCCCCTCTCTTGCTTATCTGTTCCTTCATTGCCCACATGCTTGCAATAGACTCTTGCAGATATTTACCATTCAAAGGGAATTATTTCAATATGTACAAATTTGGTGACAGTGATGGGGAAACACAAATATCTCTGTTAACAAAAGAATGCCCCTGCTGATAATTGAAATTCTCTCTGTGTGCTAGGAGGTGTAGTCTGCAAAATTGACTTGCTGTACAAAACATGTCCAAAAAAACCCCCCAAAATACTGAGGGGGGGGGTGCCAAAAAATGAAAGAAATGGAAAGAAATGTCATAATATTTGTGCTTTCATCATTTGAATTGGTCTATAGACTGATGTGGATGAGAATTAAAATCAGAGACATCCTCTACTGTTTTATATTGCAAAAAAAGTACATTTTGGGTAGGTGAGAGATTTTTTTAAAGATCTTTATCACCACATTTGCTGGCATTCTCTCTATCTATATGTAAATAAGTGTAATCAAGCTGAACCCCCTTTTAAAAACAAGACAAAAGATGGAAACGATGGAGGTTTTTGTTTTGTTTTCTAAAAAATGCCTCAGGACAAAGGAGGCCGGTAGGAATAATAACCATGGTTTGACTGTAATAAATCTGCAATTTCATCAAGGGCTTCTAGGATCATTTTCAGACTCTGACAAACATATTAAAATCTAGCCCTTAATGTTTGTTTGCTCTCAGGAGTAGCTTGCTTGAGGTACAAATCTTATCAAATTCAATTGGGCTGTTTTTGGAACAACATGCTCCTCTGTATGTGTGGAAGAGAGTCACAATGTGACCCAAAGAGCTTCATAAAACAAATAAGAACCAGGAATCCTGGTTTCAATGTTTACACCTTACGTGGGGATATTTTTAATACATGACATGGTTGTATATGAAACATTTTGCATTTGGATCACTCCTTAATTTATGCCGTCTCTGGTGCTACTCTGTTTCCCTCAGCCAAGGGGTCACTGGTTTGCAAACAAAGGGTCAAATTGAGAGGTAAGATTAAATGGAACATACACCTGCTTCTGGCCCATTTAGCATATGAATTTCAACAATTCAGATAATACCTGTATGGAGTTTTGGGGGGAAGGGGGTTGTTTTTTTTGGGAGGGGCTATTGATCTTCAGGGCAAAGTCTGTCCTTGATTTTAGTATGTTGTGCATCAATGGTACTATCGTAGTACTAATAACATGTTTAAAATTATTTTAAAATATTTTTCTGGCAATGCAATTGCTTTTTTCCCTTTTCAGATTCCACTTGTCGGGCACCTTCTGCATATCTTGTCCTGTTTGCAGAGTCCACATCACTAGAATTACAATTTTAAAAAAAATCTACTGTCTGAACTCCTGCTCATCAGCTCTGATATAATCTGAAAAAGGAGAAACACAACAAAACTTTTACAGAATGTATTGGACCTTTCACAATTTGGGGGGAAATCATTTATTTATTCTCTGGATAGCTATAACTTGGCTGCTGCAGAAACATGCTCTGCAGCATTGCTTGCATGTACCTGATGAGAAGATATCTCTAAACAGGATCAGACAGTTCATTCTTCCTTCATAGCATTCTCAGCTACAAGAACTGAACAAACTAATATCCCCTCTAATGAAGGATTCCCCATGGAGACCTCTGTCCACTTGGAACTGGATTCGCAACATGCACTAACACCTTGTATCACAGGGAAATGTATAGAATCGCTTTTTTGGTCTCTAATAAAATGATCCAGATTTTAAGGGGTGATTTGAAGGGTAAAAAGCTCTGGATTTTGTTGCTTCCATTGGCCCTTCTGCTTCTCTGTGCAAAGTAAATTTTGGCTTTGTCTGTGAAAAGAAAATATTCTTTCCAATTAAACAGTGAGGTAATGTTCTGTAGTAATGACCCTTACCCAAAAAATCCATTAAGTGACTGATGAATGTTAAATTAACACTAATAAAGCTTCCATGGCCATGAACTTTCAAGACAGGATAGATTCCCTAGAAAGGAGTCCTTAAACTGTAGTTAATTAGAGCATGGCTAATTGCTTTTTAAGATATAAACCTCATACTTCAGAAGGGGCAAAAAGCACACAGCAAAATTAGATCCCTCTGTGCAGGCAAATATTTTAAGCCTAAAAATGATGCCAATGTTTCTTCAACAAATCTTCATGCACTTTGGCCCACTTAGCTGGAGATTAACAAAGGTTTATGACGATGACTCATAATTATTATATTCAGCCTTTGAGTCTCTAAGCAACACACTCAGGGGGTTTGTAATCTATTGAAACACTTTTTTTGGAGGGGGGGTACATTACAACCAGAAATGAGAGATAAGAAAGAAGAAACTTACCTGTTTTTTGTAGCAAGACCGCTCCCTTATGTTTAAAATGTTGGCAGATGTTGATGTGCTGTTTTGCTTTGGCCTGGCTATTTGAGTATGTACCTAAAGACTTCTGTTCGATCTGAAGTCTTGACATCTGTTCCTTGCACACTCATGAACAGGAAATGTGGTGGAGGCGGCTCTTATAACCTCGATATCAAATTGCCTATTTCCTGTATTGTTTTCCTCAAAGAAGTGAAAACATACATGTGTGAGCACTTGAATTTGTGATCTGGTATTATCCACCTGTCCTGCCAAAAAAACTGCTTGAAACTGAGCTCTCTCGTGATGAGCCTGATGCTATCTACTCCTGCCGTACTTTCGTAAATAGTTCTATTAAATTCAATGGCATTGCTTATATGCTTGAGTAAGAAACAATGCGGATGGATGCTCAAGTGTATTGAGGTGCTTGAACAGTACAATAGTAGCACAGTCATGTATGCTGTGGAGAGATATGTTAATAAATGTCCTTGAGAAGCCAGATTCAAATTGTCTTCATTTTTTTGTGGAAAAACTGGTGTGTAGGAATGATATAGCAGTATGCAATTCAGGCCTGCTGATGGCTCCACACAGCAAGTGAGTTGCTACGCTTTAAGTGAGGGATATTAACCATTGGAATATTTTATTTATGGTGGGTTCCTTCTCACCTGAAGTCTTTAAATCCAGTTTGGATGTCTTTCTAAAAGATACTCTAGCTCAATCAGAATCCATAGGCTTATTGTAGAAATCACTAAGTGAAATTTATGCTTGTTTTCTAACCTCCTGCATTAGAAGACAATACATTTTTAAGGCATTATGGGACCATATCCTAATCTAGGTTGATCCAATATGCAGATGTACAAGTATAATCTGCACAAGACCTGTAGCCCAGACCAGGTCCTAGTATGTTGTATCTTTACATTTTTGTGGAATCTGCCTAGCCTATTGAAGCCATTTTGTTCTTTGAGCAGCTGTCACTTCTTGTTAAGGCAACTTGCATGCTGTACACATTTGTAGAAGCATGCCTTTTTATTTTTGTTTTCCTCGGCCTTATTTTAGGTTAAGCGTATGAATATTCTTTTGCTATGCAAAACCAGAACAATTTTGACTGACCTTTTGCTCAACAAACCGGAGTAAATGGGGCCCTGCTGGTCTCTGTGGCACATAAGAGTTATAATTGCATGTATATTTTTCCTTTTTTTAATCATACTGGCGCTGATTCCAAATCCACTGGAAAAGACAATTAGAGAAAAAATTCCTACTATAATTGTGTGGTGTATGGATTTTTTTTGACCCAAAAATGACCTTTTTATCAAACTTTGCTGAGTGCTAAAAGACAGTGTGCCTGAGTCCACCTAGATGCTGCATCTCTTTGCCTATGTTCACCAAAGCACTTACACATATCCCACAGAGGAGTAGTCCTATTGACTCCTGTAGGGCCTACACACATACTTAACATTAATCATGTTGTGTGAGGAAGAATTGATCTTTTAAAGGGCGAGGGACCCAGCTCCACCTTGGTAGATTTTGCCCAGTCCTGGAATTAGTCCAGGGTCACAGGATGGGGGAGGGAGGATGCTTGGAGGTATAAAGAGCCTAAGTTCATTGAGACTGCTGAGGTTGGAGAGAAGTTCAAAGATACAGGAGGTCTGTGTGAACTGTTCTACACAGATCGTATATTTACACTGCAATTAAAAACCTGCAGCTGGCCCACACCAGCTAGTTTGAGGTCTCAAAGACATGGCTAAAAGACTCTGTAATTGAAGAATAGAATTTTGGGCTTCAGCGGTCAGGCTACAACCTGAGCCCAAATGCCTACAATGCAATAAAAGCCCCTGAGCCCAAGCCTGCAGGCACAGGTCAGCTCTGGTGTCTCACTGCAATGCAGGCATACCTACAGACATTCTACTTGACTCCAAGGCAGAGCCTGAAGGAACAAGCAATTCAGAATGAAATAATCTATGTCAGAGAGAGAAGCCTTGCTGGAGCTCCTGACAGTGAGGGGTACAAGCGCGGGGAAATCCTTAAAAGGGAGTTGGGGCCACAATGAACTGGGCAGCCTGGCAAATAAGGCTGGGGATTTCTAGGTTTCCGTTAAACTGTTCATTTCTGATGCTTAAACAAACCAGTACTGGAAAGGAAGAATAATGACAAAGCACCAGTTGTGATAAGAGTGGGAAATTGAGATTAGTTGGGATAAGAACCTGGGGGACAGGATGTGTATGTGAGAGAGTACAGAGGTGGATGAGAGTGCCGCAGGGCCCCCCCTTTGACACGGCGCTGGTGCCACGGCACATGCGCGAGGCCTCGGGAAGCTGCCCCACTCACCCTGCCCTAAATCCGCCTCTGAGAGAGTATATTTCTGATTGGAACTACAGCAGTGTTTCCCAATTTTATTTGCTCACGGAACCCTTTTAAACTTGAAAGAATTTTGCGGAACCCCTAATAACAGTCTTATATATGGAGCTGAAAAAGTAGACCACAAATAAGTAAGGATAATAATAAACAAGTGCTAAACAAGGTCATGAGATCAACATTTAGTTTAATTGAACATTTTTAAAAACAAAAATCACGTTTAATGTGTACAAAAAAAGTTCAAAAACTAATATGCATTATTATTGGCAGTTTTAAATGCGAAGAGTGGTTTTTCTTCATTTCTTGGCAATTTTTTTTCTATATTTGGTT
Organism: Apalone spinifera; assembly: GCA_030068395.1. Classification (NCBI taxonomy): domain Eukaryota; kingdom Metazoa; phylum Chordata; order Testudines; family Trionychidae; genus Apalone; species Apalone spinifera. Next base: position 140,033,174 of record CM057845.1, on the reverse strand, counting down.
TAATTCTGGAAAGTTGGATTCGCATATCTGGCATGGCATTCAGTTGATTTCTGTATTATTTTCTGTATATAACAGGCGATCTGACCGTGCACAGCGTTGAGTAGTGACATCATCATCCCCACTCTCTGGCTAAGCTGGCATTACATTACACAGGGACACTTATCGTGGCGAATACAAATGAAAATTGTTTTCAATAAAATTCATAAATGTTTAAATATCAATTATTTTTTTAAATAATAATGTTGTTATAATGGAATTTTCTTGCGGAACCCTTATTTTCACTTTGCAAAACCCTGGGGTTCCACGGAACACCATTTGGGAATACTGCGCATCCCGCAGGAACAAGGAGTTGTCCACTGCACCAAGCTGCCCGAAAAGATTTCTTTTTTTTGTAGAAAAAGCCCATCCTTCTATGCTTTGCGCAGTTCTAATCCAAATCTGGATAATCAGCAACATCTGATTGGGACTCCAACAAAACCAGGTCAAAATCCATTCAAATTAGGGAAGAATGTCAGAATGCATCAACCCTGTGTATAAATGCTTTCAGCCCTCCCCACCCTCCGGGCTATTTGCCCTCCTCTAATGGGAACTAATTTCTAATGCTGTCAAACAGATGAGATTTGTCATTCCCTTGAACAGTTACCCTACTAAAATGTTGCTTTATATGCTCTGTGTCTTATAATGCAAACACTGGATAAGAAGGCTCAGCAGTTTCTTTAGAAAAAGAAATTGGTTTCCAAAAACTGATATAAAACAAATTCCTCAAGGAAGAAAGGTGGTGGTGGGGGGAAGCATATGGGTAAAAAAAATCAAGGGAATAACAGTCTAGACAGCTGATAAAGGACTCAGGTACACTTTAATTAGAGTGGAGAGAACAATCTTTTTCAAGTAATAGGGCAAATTAGCCTCATAAATTGTATTCCACATGTGCAGACTCACTGGCAATGTGCATGTATTGCTGTAAGGGATAGATGAGTCATTCTATCAGGCCCAAAGAGCACTGTTAATATAACTTTCTGGTACTGGGCTGAATCATCAGGTATATTGTGCTCACATAAATCCTACTGGAATATAACTGACAGGAGAGTTTGGCCCTTCACGTCTACTTTGCATGTGATTCAGCTTCCTACAGGACAATGATTACCTGAATCATATCCACTGAAAAGCAGCCCTCAGAATAATAAGTGCAGCTAACAAGAGAATGCAACTTAAGAAGGGAGAGTGACTTTGTTTGTAGTGGAAGTCCTTAATCGTATCAGTGCTACTGCAATGTGCAAACAGTAACTCCAGTCTTCTGAAGAGGTGGACTCTGCCCATGAAAGCTCATGATACCATCCACATGTTTTGTTAGTCTATAAAGTTTAAGTTTGTTCTCCTTACAGGGTGCGTCTTTTGGGGCACATAGCAGTTGGGAAGGTGCTTCCCCAAGTGCAAGGGGGCAGAAATGTGCTAGTTCTTCACCACTTGAGGCCCACTCAAAAGGCTTGATTCTGGGGTTTTTGTTTTTTTAACAGCAAGTTTACTGTAATATCAGTGTTACTCCTGACTTACAATACGGTGTAATCAGCAGGACTTGGACAACTCAACAGATCTGGGCTTCATGTACGTTCAGAGTCACCAAGGTCAGCTTGGATTCCACTTCTGCAGTACCATGTACAGGCCCCCTCATAAGTATAGATGAAATATACCCACATTTGTCTTTCCCCAGCATGCCAGAACTGATTCACTTCAAAGGCATGGCTTTACAGTAGCTAGGAGGGGTTTCCAACTGTGAGGCTATGTCTAGACTGCAGGCTTCTTTTGGAAGAAGCTTTTCAGGAAGAGATCTTCTGAAAGAGAGCGTCTACACAGCAAAAGTGCATCGAAAAAGCAGTCTACTTTTTCGAAAGATAGCATCCACACTCTCTCACATTTTTAAGCTGTGATTACTGTGGCTGGAGTAGCCACCATGGCACCTGTGCTTTTTCCTTTTCTTTCAAAAGAACTCCCTCTTTCCTGTCCACACATGCCTTTTTCTGAAAGAGCTCTTTTGGAAAAAGACTTCTTCCTCATAGAAAGAGGATTACCAGTGTTGGAAAAATCCCTCCATTCTTTCAATTTTTTCCCCCCGAAAGAACACAATTGTAGTGTGGACGTAAGTGAAGTTTTTTCAGAAAAAACTCTGCAGTGTAGACAGACCGTGAGTGGCCATGCCCTAGCTCTGCTTGAACTAGTGTACTAAAAAGAGACCATGGCATAGGCAGCAGCATTGGCGGTGGGTGACAGTAGGGCTGGGGGAGGCAAGCCTCCACCCCTACCCCTTCTGCCCAGGCCCATCCTCCCACAAGAGCCAAGATGCCCCTCATTGCACTACAGGGAGGAGGGTGTGTGGGCTCCAGCCCTGGAACTCCAGAGACAGAGGAAGGGTGCTTGGGGGCAGCAACACTCCACCCCTAGTACTCCTACAGTAGGCATTCTGGGGGCGGAGCGTGGGCAGGGCCAGGCAGGCAGTTTGAGAAGGCTGTGCCTCCTGATGCCCAAAGGCAGTGGCTGGGCCTAGCAACCTGAGTGCAATCCTGCCTGACCCCTGGATATGTAGTGAGGTGACTAGGCTGATCGCTAGCCATGCTGCTACTTTTAGCCCACTAGCTTGAGTAGATGATGGCTCTTATTACAACTTGTATCTCAGATTTCCTGTGGGGAAACCACCACTTTTTTTTCCGTAGTCTACACAACCTTATACTCAAGGACTCTGACACTGAACTGAACTTGCAGAAAAACTTCTTATCTTTGTGGCAATCATGTCAAAATTTCCATATCAAATAAGAACCCACCCACTTCGCTTGTGTGATATTTTGGGACTAGCTGAGTGAGAGCTGTGCAGGTTTTGGACCCAAGTCACACAGGCGACACCCATTGTCTAGAACCCATTGAAGTCAATAGGAGTCTTTCCACTATGTTTAATGGCCTTCTGTTCAGACTCAGGAGAGGTGTGATAGCAGCGGGGTGGGGAACCTAAGGCTTGGGGACTGGATGTGGCCCCTAGGTTGACTGGATCTGGCCCCTGAGGCTTAGGGCCTCCCCCAGCTTTAGGGAGCCTGCACTGGCACTCCAGCCTGTGGCCCCCAACTGATTTTTCTGTGGGGCAGCAGCCCCTGACCCCCAAAAAAGATTCCCCTCCTCTGTGCTACAGAAAGGGGGCAAGCCATCTCTTTCTGGCAGTGGTTCTTTTGAGAGCCACTGTAACAAAGGAGACCTGTGGCACCTTATAGACTAACCGAAGTGTTGGAGCATAAGCTTT
>CM057845.1:139979211-140005406 GCA_030068395.1 Apalone spinifera | reverse complement strand
CAACCAGTGGTATGAGTACCCTTAGGGGTACTTGAGAGAAGTCTGGGGGGTACAACAACACAACTAAAATTTGAAGAAAACTGAATTTTTATTTTAAGTTTTACAGCGCTTGGAAATTCCAGAGATGCTTAATGATTTAATGTCAGGGTAGTCAAACACTGAAATAAATTGCCCAGGGAGGTTGTGGAATCTTCATCTCTGGAGATATTTAAGAGTAGGTTAGATAAATGTCTATCAGGGATGGTCTAGACAGTATTTGGTCCTGCCGTGAGGGCAAGAGACTGGACTCGATGACCTCTTGAAGTCCCTTCCAGTCCTAGTATTCTATGATTCTATGATTTTTGTACTTTTTACATCCAAAAATTTCATTGCCTGCCTGGCTACGATTAAGTTGTTTAAACAAATGTGTTGTAATGGTAGGAAAAAAATGGTAAAAAGTTTGCATGTCTGAAAACTGTAGGTACTGGGGGGTACTTATAATTTTTTTAAAAGGGGTACTTTATTAAAAAAAAGGTTGAGAAACACTACTCTAAAATATTTAGGTGGCTAATTCCAGTTGGGCATTAAGTGCTTTAAATAACTTTGAGGATCTGGGCCTCTAGTTTCTCTGTACATGCAGAATGAGGAAATATTTCCCATTTTGTCTCTTTATATAGTAAGACAAACCCTTCCCTGAAGAGTTTACAATGGGATATTTTTATAGACATAAGCTTATTTTTAGGAAGACAGCTCTGGGGAAGAAGGGATATAGAATAGAGCAGGATAAAGTACAGAAGAGGAAAAAGCATCCTGGAGGTAAGATGGCAAGAAAGGCAGTAAATGAAGATAATAGAAAATTGGAAAGAGATGGCGGAGGGACAGTAGTAGAGAAACTACAAAGAAATACAATTGAATAATGAACAACATTTTAAGGGACACAGGAATTCTAAAAAGATGAGATGCAGGTAAAAGAGGATTTGAAGTGAACAAGGGGATTGAGAGAAACAAGCAACCATAAAAGTTGGTTCTTTAAATAATCAACACTCTTGTTCTATTCCATGACTTCCAAGCATTTTACGTAAGCAAAAGCTCACAACACCCCAGCAGTTAAAATTTCATAAGGCTTGCAGTCATTTTATAAAGATGTTGACTAAGATCATGCCATGAACACTGGCAGAGCCAGGAATGAAATCCAGGAATCCAGATTCTGCTAGCCACGTTAGCAAACTTCAAGGAAGGCAGATGGCAAACTCTTTTCTGCTGATGAAGACTGTAAATTAAATGTATGATTTCTTGATAATGAAAGCCATCAGTTTTGGAACATGATGCCTGTTACCATTGAGGACTGCAGACCGCTGTTTTAAAAATTTCCACTTGGTGAAAATAATATTCCAAATCTGAGCAAGATTTGTAATGCTGGACTTTGTGCTGCACGGGGCGGCAACGGGGTTGAGGGTTAAGATAATCGTTAAGATAAACACAAAGGATATGAGACATGATTGTTTACCTTCATTGATTCCAGTCCCCTATTAGCAACATCACAGCATGCTGGATGACCTGATTTCTTAACCTCATGTTCGTGACCTGCTGCTATACCAATTTAAGGCTTTATTGTTCTTGTAGGCGAGTTGATTTATAGCAACCTCTACAGATCTGTTACTTTTCCATTGTAATTTGTGGTCCTCCCCTCTTCCATTTTTATAAATGTAGTTTGGAGCAGTTAGCAAAAAGTGAGATTGGTTTCACTGTGTAATATTTTTCTGTTCAAATTAATGGTCCTGCTAACTTGCTACCCTGTAACATGGCTGAACTGTCCTTGAGATACTAAAAGTAGTATGTGGCTGGGAGTGGTAATTTTGTCTCCTCATGAGTTTCTAGATATCAGTTTCCATGGGAACAGAATCTCAATTAATATGTATGCATATACTTACTGGGGCCTTTCAAATCTTATTCTTGCTTCTTTTGAGAAAAGGCAGTTGTGAGAGCATAGTATGAGTGAATTAACCTGGGGGGGAGGAGGGGGAATTGATAGTGTCTATCCAGAAAGGTTATTGGCTTGCAGTAACAGGATTAAAAGAAACATTGTAGAGGGCCTGGATGTCTCAAGAGGATTGGTAATGGGATACAATTAGCCTTCACCTCACTGATTTGAACATGGCTTAGGCTGAAAGTGAATGAACATTGTCATCTTTTGAAGGCTGCTAGGTTCCTGTGAAAAATGGAATTAGATTAAGATCAAGCATACCAGTCAGATATCCTCCCTCCTACATAAGCAAACTAAACCACCAATGGGCCTCTCATGTGCAGTTAGCACAGATAACCCAGGCACTAAATGCACTTAAAACACTTCAATAGTTTACAGAAATTGCCCTACCCCAGTAGTATCACTGTTCTTAGCAGGAGCATTTGGATAATGACCCAAGGACTCCACAAAAGTGGGCATGAAGAGCAAACTGCTGTTTACCCTTTAAGTGACCTCGACGGGCAGCCATGAGTGACATTTGCAGGGCATTGAGAGGAATCTTATATTGCTGTTCTTTGTTTCATCCAATCTAATGAAAGGCTAAGAGGTGAGTTCATTTTCCAGGGCTATCAATCTGCAATTTTTAACATGCATTAACAAGTGCTTCCGATTTGGAAAAATAAATCAAAATCTCATTCAAGAAAAATATTTAATGAAACAATGTTCCCTCTAATTTTTTGCATCCATGTGCAGAATAATTTTATTATGTGCACCAAGGCATGTCCAGAAGTGTACCACCAGGATAAACAAATGCTGCTGGCTGTGGGTGTTTTGGACATTCTGCTAAATAGCTGGGTGGCATTTGAATTTCTCCTGGGAGGCCGGTCAAGTGCTCAGCTTACAGGGAACACTTAATGAAGATAGGCGTGGGTAAACCCTGAGCAAAAGTGCAAATAATCTATCTAACTACTGACAGGGTCTTTTTTGGGCAAATGCATGGATGATCTCTGTGTGATTAAGGACGAAAGGACTAGCTGGTTCACCCGACTCTCTTCCCTCAAAATACTGTTCTATAACTAACCATTTTTTGTTTTAATTAAGCACTACTTTCTCAAAGCACTGTCTTCCTTCCACTTCTCTCTCCTCCCTTGTCCTTCATTTTTGATGACTGACTTAGAGGAGAAACAGAACAGACATCTGAAACAAAGTATGTGTCCTCTCCTAGGTTTGAATCTTGACCTCTCCTCCCTCATTAGGCAGTTTGAATTGGAGCTGGTTGGGAGCTGTCAGACTAAATGTTTTGTCAGAAAATTCTGATTTGTCAAAACTGAAATGGGTCATTTTTTATTCATCTCCTGATTTTTTTAATAAGCTTCAAAATTAAGTATCTTATTTTGACACTTCTGAAATGAAAAATTTTGGGGTTTTTTGTGTGTGAAAAGATTTTTTTGTTTCAAATTTTAGGGGATTTTTGTTACTTGAAATTACTGAGGAGGGTTGGGGTTTTTTTGAATGATTGGCTCATGATTTTTTATTTAACTTTTGGTTGCAATTTGGAATGAACTTTTTTTTTTAATTTTGAAAATTCTCATGGCATCAGAAAATCATTTCCCACTTTGCACAGATATGTGGACTCTTTAAATATCAGTATTTTAGGGATTCAAGTGGCTCAAGTTTTAACCTCACTCTTATTTCAAGAGATCTTTCATCCTTCAGGCCTTTCTAGAGAAGGTCAGGTAGCTCAGTAACGCAAAGTAGAAAGAGAGATGAACTGGCCTCTTGTAAATCTCTTCCCACCTCATCTCTCAACTATATGTACCATATTTCATATTACCACCTATTTGCCTCCTCCTGATACCTTCTCTTCATCAAGAGGTTGATTATTTTTAAAGTTTGTGAATGTTTTTCTCCCTACTGACACTATTTAAAAATACAAATTGAATGAAGAAGGAGACAATAACTCAGTCTGTTCCCATATTAATTCTTTGTCTGTAGAGAGTCTATGACATAGTGAGTTTCATTCATCCAAATATTCTACTTCATGATTACATTTGCTAAGTCTTTTTAATATGACAGTAATAAGGATGTACTGTAGGAACTGGTTTTCATTTCTAATAGACTTCCCTATGAGTGTGTGTTCTCCTAATGTGAAAGGGGGAAATGGCATTTCATGGCACTACATTTAGGAGTTGAGACTTTCCTGATGGAATTATTTTTCTCCCCATAAACACTCATTATTACTCCCAGTTCTGAAATACAACTATCTCTGGGAGCAGCTCAAAGCAATACTGAGCAGCATTGGAAGTGAAGAAGAAGATTGTATCTATCTAATTGAAAGTGCAAGGGATTGTAGGAATGGAGAAAACAAACAGCCAAACTAGAACATGGTCGGAGCACTAGGCTTAAAAATTCTATTGATGTGAAGAGTGCCACAGAACCACTTAGATGTGCAAGTGCATAGGATTATTCTCGCCCATCCATCTTTTGGATGAGATGGAATCCTTTTCTCATCTCAGTGGTCAGTCGGAATGCTTCAGAATGCAGGGGTGCCTGGTGATTGCTTTTAAAAACAAATCAGAGGAACTTCCAACAAGTTGTTGTAATCTCTATTATTTGAGTAGTCATAAAAAAGATCAGTTTCTTGTAAAAGCTAAAATACAACACAAGTGTTTTTAAAAAGCAATTTAAAAAACTAATAATAAAGACAATGTACCTCCAACCATAGTTTATCATTAAGCTTAATGGGACTGAAGCACTAGCTTAACCTCAAGTGAATGCTTAAGTGCTTTACTAATTAATACAGGTTGAAACTCTCTAGTCTGGCACCCTCAGGACCTGACTGGTGCCAAACCAAAGAATTTGCTGGATCACGGGAGGTTAATATTGTCTAGCAGTATTGCCAACATTTTTGCTATGTACTGGGCTCTTAGAAGACATTTAGGGGTAAATTAGAGCTAAATAACAGCACAGAACACTGAGAGCCAGGACTGGTGGGTGTAAACAAATTTTATGGGCCCACAGGAAGGTTGGCCATACCCATAAGTGGACATCCGGCTACCTAAAATCATGCCGAATCACGGATATCGCCAGACCAAAAAGTGCTAGACTAGAGAGGACCTACCTGTAGCTTGAATTGCAGGTTACAATAACAAATCTGAGTTCTATCATTTTTAAAAACAAACACTAATGCTATTCTTAAGCATATAATTTTCTGCACCCTTCATGCTTTGATATGAAATCAAATCATTCTTCAATTTTTTTCAGCCAAGGCTGGGACAGTCACTTTTCAACATTTTTAGCGTCATAGATTTCACTTTTCGCTGTTGGTGCTTTGTTTTGCAAAATGCATATCCACATATATCATGGAGTCTCTGCTTGGCCGTGAAGGAGGACTTGAGAAGATAGATGTTTTTGTAACCTGAAAAGAAAGCATTAAAACATTCTGTATCAGTAAGCCTGTAATCTATAAAGCTGCAAAGGCACATCTTGCATACACATAAGAGTTGTCTTTTAGTCTAACTTCTTAATTTGTCAGTGTTTGCTTTTTCATCTTTAGTGATAAAGATAATGAACTTCCGGTAACAAATCCATTGCACCTGATTCTGCTCCCATTCAGATCCATAGCAAAAATCCTTATTGCATCAATGTGAGCAGGACTGGAGTCAGAACTGTCCCCAGCTGCATTGCTTTGCTTAAAAACAGTCAATATGTTTCTTAAATGTAGCCTGTGAACATGCTTTCATAGAGATTTAGCCAGAGGGGAAAGTAAGCGGTTGCGCTCTGGTACACAGCTTTGGCAAGAGCGGGCTGAGCTGCAGCAAAAGCCAGCAGGGAGCTATTGAAAGAGCTGGCAGGGACCTGGGTTGCAACAGGACTGTAAGAAATTTTAAGTTACTTTCACTGCTGGATTTAGCTCTGTGAAAATGTGAGTGAACAATAGTGACAATCCATTTGTGCCCAAGAGAGAAAGCGAAAACTTCAAACAGGATCATTCTATAACTTGTAGCTCAAATACATTGGAATGTCTTCACGATTTACAACCCTCCTTCTCTGTTTTCAGGGTCAATATGGAAGTTTTCAGGTTGAGAATGCATTCAAGCCCATATTCTAGAGGTGCTAAAAGAGGTCTTTAAAATAGGAGTTAAATGAAACTTTAATTATAGAGAGGTTGCTGCTTTTTAAAAAACAGATGCAACTAGAGAGAGAGAAAACAATAACACAGCATGATCCTAATCATTGATACTGCTGGGGGTGATCTGAAATGTCTGGGGCTTGTCAGCTAGTTAGGAAGCAACAGCACAGAAGAGAAGAACAGCTCATAAGAAAAGGAACGGTGAGTAGTGAGGCTTTAGTTTGGTTCTATAAGAAGTTAATGGTAACTTCATTGCCAGTCACACACAACATAGAATTCCTCTCCACCCACCTTCCCCTATGCCTATGCTCTAGTTCAGGGATACTCAACTTTGGAAGTCCCCGGGGCCACAATGATACTCTCAGCACATTCTGAAGGTCGCAAGTTAAGTGTGATTGTATATACATGCAAATATAGATGCTAATATATGCAAATAGCTTCTTTCACACTGACGGGCATGAATACAAAGATTAAGTCTTAAACTGTGACACTGGACCCAAACGTGACCAGTGTGAGCCAGTCAGCACCTCTCAGGCTCTACCTACAAGGCTAAGCAGCCAGCACTTCCCACAATGCTCCGGCACTCACAGCACCTCCTTGCTGGGGGCTAGAAATGCTGACACCCTGTACCCATCTGTTCCAGCCAGCCCGTTCGCTTGCATCTTTCAATGCTCACCCTGCCACAGAGATGACTCGCTGTTATGGAGCATGTTCCCAGTGGAGGCCATGTTCAAAGGGTCCCACCCACAAGTCGCGTGTTGAGCTCCACATAAACCCAAACTGCTCCGCAGGCCACAAACAAATCATGCAGCCCATGGGCCATGTGTTGAGTATCCTGCTCTAGTTATTCTTTTCACATCATCCCATCTGCCAGGGAAAATGCATTACCAGGTCTTTAAAATATCTTATGCCAGGTGGAAGACAAAAGGAAAGGCAGTTGCTCGTACTAATATGAGTTTCATTTCTTCAACCTCTTATGAGACTGATCAGGCCCTATAGCACCCTGTGCAAGACTCAATATTTCTGACATCAATCATCATCAGTAATAATCAGTGAGATAATACCAAGTGTTATTTTGAGCCTAAATAGAATGTCTTCTATCTTTCATCATTGGGGCAATTGTCAGGGGGGGTCTTTTTTGTTTACATTTGACACACTGTGTGATCCTACCTAGACCATGGCATGGCAGTGAGTCACGCACACAGGAAATTAAACTACATATGTCTTTATGCGAAGAGCCATTGCTCAAATTTAATTAGGTAGGATTACAAATCGATAATAGGCTTCATTAGCATAATGCTATTCCCTTGAAAGTATGTGCTGGGATTATGAATTTAAATCCATTTCTCCAAAGAACACACAGATCTCATTCATCAAAGCAACCGCAATTTTCACTTCAAGAAACACTTCTGATCTACATAATGATTCTCAACTCATGATGCAAGATTTATAAATCACATTGTCAATCTAAAAGATGCCCTCTATTCAAATTATGAAGTCTCTGTGACTAGAGACCCATTATTCTGAATACAGAGGCCATAAAAACATCAGTACCTCTGACTTAAAATTGATCTATTAGGTAATAATGTTTCAACTTGGAACTTGGGATTCTATTTATCAAAAATGTCTGTCTGCAGCTGGGTTTCACACTGGATATTAATGAAAACCTGTATATTTCAATCACGATGCAGATCTTGCACTCAGTCTGGGCATAACATGAAGTGGCTGAGAGGGAGGAGTCCAGGCTGCAAAGACTCCATCCAAATGTCCCAAAGGTCAGGAGTTCTTGGAGGCACAGTTTTATGTTGAGTAGCTTCAGTTCATAAGTGAATTAAAAAAGACAGCTAGTTGGCTGCTTGAAGCCTCCAGTATAAGTGGTCAAAAGCCCAGTTTCTTGGCTATCTTAATGTTCCACTATTATAATTCAGCATCTCAATTTTCACTGGCAGCTTTGCAAAAAGCTTATCTTTCCTTTCTCATTAGTAGCTCTTCTCGTCCACCAGCTGCCTTAAATTTTGGGTATGGATTAAAAGTAAAGGTTGAAAAATGAATTATTAAAATGTTGCAGAGTAGATTCAGAGATTAGCAAGGGGTACACAGAAGCTTGAGTGGGATCCTGGTTGAAAGAGAAGATCTACTTAGGTCCTCCCCAACAAAGCCAACTTAAGGCTACATTGATTAGTAAATCCTGTTCTGTACCCAAAAGCAGCTAAAATGAAACCTAGGTAATCAGTGCCTTATGTAAAACAACAGTGGTCTGACTATATTACTACCCACATGTGTTTCTGATGGCTTCCTTTGCACAAAGAGACTACCTGATGTTGATATTGAAAAGGTGCAGGTCAGGAGAAAATGGCTTCCAAGGTGGAATTGGCCAGGATGGGTAGGAATGGTGCCCCTAGCCTGTTTGTCAGAGGCTGAAAATGGATGACAGGAGAGGGATCACTTGATGATGACCTGTTCTGTTCACTCCCTCTTGGACATCTGGCATTGGCCACTGTTGGAAGACAGGATACAGAGCTAGATGGAGCTTTGGTCTGACCCAGTATGGCCATTCTTATGTTATGATCTTATCTGTCTATAGCAGCTTGTTCTTAGTATCATCCAATATCATTTGTTTACATATGCAGCTGTACTCCTAAAAGGCTAATAAATAACTCATTAGCTATTTATAAAAAAACAGCAGCTCAATGTGTCGCTTCTAATCATCTATAACCTCACCTAGAAGCATTAAATGTGTTCTAGATGACTAGAAGCATATAATGCTTATGCTGGGCACATACTTATGTGTATTATTACATCAAGCTTTATAAACTATTTATGAAATTTTCCCTTCGTATAAAGGGCAACTAAGACTTAGATTGCAATAGCAGCCATAGTGTGTTAAGCACTTTCCAAACACAGATGAAGAGATAGTCCTTAATCAAAAGTGCCTTTGATGGGAGATTTTAAAATTGCTTGACATACTGAAGTTTTCTAGTTTTCTCTGGGGGAAGAGCAGAATTCCCTAGTGTTATTTCTATTGTGCCAAAAGAGAGAAAACAATGTTTTTTATTTCTAGCAAGAGTTCAGAAGAGTGGATAACTGCACTGTCTCCCCAGTTCAGATCTGAGTTTGTTGTTAATCCTTAGACATCAGCACTTTGATTTCTGGGAGGATGATCAAAGTTGTAGCCTCTTCCCCTTCTTTTATCTAGATCAGTGGTTCTCATACTTCGGTCCTGATAACCCTTCACATAGCAAGCCTCTGAGTGAGACCACCCCCTTTATATAAAAAGGTGGTTTTAATTTATATTTTGGCACCATTATAAATATAGAAGGCAAGGTGGGGTTTGGGGTGGAGGTTGAGAACTCACACATACCCATATATAACCTTGCACCTTCTTGAGGGGTCCAGGCTGACCCCCAGTTTGAGAACCTCTGGTCTTGATGTTTTTCATTTGTTTGCTTTCTTACTTAGTAATTACTGCTTTTCAAGGTGGTGTGCAACTAAGTTGAAATGAGGAACAGGAAAAATATTTCCAATGTAATCTGCTAGTAAAGACTAGCAATGTTACTAAGTGAACATTTAATCTTGCAAATGGTTGCAGGTGCAGAGTGTGGTTTTGTTTTCATAATTATATTTGGTAACTTTGGGAGTGACTCGTGGCATCGTAATAAATGTTAAACTAAAAAACACTCTCCTAAATTGCTTTGAGGGCTCACTTTTTTCTTTGTTTCTATCCTAGTGTTTTATTTCAGTCTATAGCAGGCTGATCTAAAGAAGGAAAAAGGACCTGGAACTACAAGGTTTGCAGCTTCTGATTCATAATGGGAAACACTCAGAGGTTGCAGTTCAAATAAACCCTGGAAATTTTGGAAGAGTATTGCAATCTGTACAGATGTCTAGGTCTGGCTTTCTGACCAGAACATTTTCTTATTAAAGAGAGCCTAAAGGAGCAAGTTTCATGTGTGATATTTTGCTATTAATTCTTCCACCCCAGGCTTATTGTGTGACCTTGGTCAAATCACTAAGGCTGTCCCTATGTTACAGCTGGAGAAGATACTACAGTGCATGTGGATGTATCTGAGCTACTTTAATCTAGATAGTCAAAGCACTGATAGCAATAAAACCAGAGTGGCATGGCTGTCAGCATGAGCTGTATGAGCCCACTAAGGACCCTGGGTGTGTAAGCTGGAGACTAGCCTGTGCTTTAGTCCATGCTGCCACAACTTCACTCCTATTGGTAACCAAGCTGGCTAGATTAAAACTAGCTGTAGCATAGGTGCTGATTCTGTGGATGCTCCAGCCCTGGAGCATCCACAGGGGAAAAAATGGTGGGTGCTGAGAACACACTGGCAGAGTTCCCTTCAGTGCCTTCTCTCTCCTCAGTGCCTTCCATCTGCCAGCAACCCAGCCAATTTGCAACCCTCCCTCCTTCTCAGAATGGCCCGCCCGCCATGGATCAGCTATTCTGCAGCATGCAGGAGCTGTGAAGGGAGAGGAGTGAAGATGGGAAGAGGTGGGGGAGGGACTTGGGGGAAAGGGAAGGCCTGGGGCAGAGCCGGTGGGGCGCACATTAAAAAGTTGGCGCCTATCAGCTCTGGTGTGGTTACAGTCATGGGCATTCACGGCCACCAGGCATGGCCCTACCCACACTCCACCACCACAACACCTGCTATAGGCATTCTGGAGATGGAATGTTGCTGCCCCCAGCGCCCGCCGACCCCATGCTCCGGGACAAAGAGACTAGAGCTGTGTGGCCTCCTGTCCCGGTGCTCCGGGGCTGGGGTGAGCTCATGCCCACTCCCCTCCCCTCCCTGTGGGGCAGAGGGAGGCATGTAGCACGCTGCCCTACCTCCTGGAGAGCAGGAAGGGGGTGGGGCCTCAGCAGAAGGGGCGGGGCTGGAGGTGGGGTTGAGGGCTTGCCTCCCCCAGCCCTACCTTCACCCAACCGCCCATTGTTACAGTCACACTTCTGACAGGGTGTAGACCTACATTTAAGATTTCATTCCTCATATGTACAATTAGGTTTATAGTACTTTCCTGCTTCACAGCAATGTTGTCAGGATAAATATGTGTGAGAACTTCCATACTACAGCAATGGAGGCTGAATAAATACAGACAATGATAGATAGATAGAGATTTATATTTGTTTCTTTGCTGTATTGTAGGTTTTTCTCCTGTTTGCATTTTTCTTGAGTCCAGGTTTATACAACCTGCTAAAACTCAGTGGCATTCACCCCAAATCCCTACATTTCACCTTGGTTTTGGGCCCAAATCATGAAAACCCACAAGACACTGCACATTAGTTTGACCTGAGATGATAACTTGGTCCCTAGTTCTTTGGAAAGCTAATCCAAATTCAGTGGCTTGCTGTGAACGTGTTGCACTGTTTTAATGGAGGCATTCAGGAATTAAATTGTCTTTGCCAAGAGTTCTTTCAAACTTCAAAAGGGAAAGATTCAGGTGAAGAGCTGCCCAGTCCCTGAAAGCAGAATGGGGAGTGCATTTGACAGGCCTGAACAGAAATTCCTTCCTGATGGATACTTTCCATGACCTTGTACAAATCAATTAACTTGTCAAAAAACTGTAGTTATGTCAAAACTGTGTCTAAACAAGGACCTCACTGTAAACAAAATGTTACTATGTCATTCTGGGAAATCTGTTAATTAAAACGATGTGCTTACCAGTACATAAATTATGGTAGCCAGGATGATCACAAAAGTATAGGCTGCCAGGATCCCCAAGCATATGGCAAATTTGGTTTCTGACAACTTGCAGGAGTCTTGCAATGTATCTTCTGTACCTAAGCGTAAGATATTACAATTTGAAATAAAACCTGATTTTGATGCCAATACTCTTCCCATAGGTTTCATTGAGCTGTAGGTATTTACCCTGTCATACTTTTTTTTTAAAACCATGTTCAGAGAAATGGGTATTTTGCAGAGTCAAAATGCAGGGACTCCGAAAAGGATTTGGGAAAACAAATATCAAGCAATTTACAAGTTAGAAAGAAAAATGTTTATGGTCTAAAACCAGGTCCTAAAAATAAGAAACAAGCTAAAACTTATGACTGTATTGAAACTCTAGTCTTAATCTTTAAAAAACATTACTTTTGTTTTAATGTTTAATATTGAGCACAGAAAGCCAACAGTTCATAGACTGTGGTTTTACTAGTGTGACATTAAGACTATCTTTGTTTTATAAATATAATCTATGTTTTACTGGAATGATTACCCATTTATAAATATGTGTTAGCCTTAGATGGCATAAGGAAACTATGGTTTTGTGTATGCAAGTTTCTGTTATGTTGTACATACACCATAGAGGCATTTAAGAATGGAATCATTTCCAAAATCAGGCTAAAGGAGAATATTTTTAATTGGAAACCTGAAGATTGGCTATTTACATAACACCAAATTTGTGCTAGGTAATTAGTAAGGCTCTTCTATTCTATAGGCTAATCACTAGAGGGCAGTACTATACCAAAACATGCATGGCAAAGTGGGGAAGCTTGTGAATTGTTGATGTCCTGAGTGTACTGATTCTATGGATGTGTGGGATTTCAACCTCCAGATCTGAGGTTGATGTGGCATTTTGCATTAGCATTAAAGTTATAGGGTTTTTTCAAAAACTATGGAAAACTGACTTGTGTTTAATGATCAAGATTGTGCTCGTTAAATTAAAAAGTGTCAGGGATAGACATGTTCATCTGTCACACTAAAAACAATGAGTGGTCTTGTGGCACCTTAGAGACTAACAAATAATATACAGTATCATGAGCATTCGGGGGCAAAACCCACTTCATCAGATGAGCTTGAGTGGGGACTCTGTGGTGCCACAGGACTACCCATTATTATTAAATTTAAATAAATATGGCAAGTAGTTGCTATTTTTAAAAGGCACCATTTGCCAACATATAGCATACATGGGTTTCTCAAACTATGTTTTCTTTCTATAGAACAAGACAGGGTGGTGTAAGTTGGCACTATGGGATTGTTAATAGCAACTGACATACAGAATTGTACCTTTTAAGACTGACATTTAGCTGAAGTTCAAGGAAACGTTTCAGAATGAGGCATAACAAAATCCTACCACAGATGTATGTTCCATTGCTACTTCCTTCTAGATATGGAGGTGGTATCAGGCGTGCCACTTTGCAGGTGTACAGACCAGCATCCATTGGTTGAAGATTCTTCACTTCCAAGAAAACTGCACCTTTTAGAAGGTCGCCTGTGAGCTTGTATTTTCCATCCTCCCTTGATAATGCAGCGCTTTGGTTTAAAGGCAACGTCTTTGAAGACATGGTTATTTTCTTCATGGAATCATTCAACAGTTTAATATTCCAGTAGACTTCAATTTCAGCCTCAGAGAGAAACTGGAAGTCAAATATACAATCAAGAAGTGCAGATGTGCCATATTTAATAGAGGCTATGGCAGGATATTGCTTTACTGTGATATAGGCTGTGGGGGGAAAAACACACAAATCCTCTATTAGTCCACATTCCTTGCTTATCGCCTAGATCTTTAGCTATTGCTTCCAAATTAGTCGTACTTGCTTTAAGATTCATCTGCCTCCAGATGTAATTAGGTACTAATCTGGCTGTTTGATAGACTAAAAATAGCCTTAATTAGATGGCTGTGTGTTCTCTCATGGGGCTGTTACATCATCATTCCTGATCATGTCTCAGCAGGAGCACATTACTTTTTCAGTTCTTTGCTTGCTTTAAAAAAATCCCAGATCGGAAGGGAGGGGATGTAAGGAGAGGGTGATAAGCAATTCCTACAGTTCCTCTTCTGGAGAGAGGGGCCTGGCCTTCAATTCACACAGGGTTTTTCTTGGGGAAAGGGGGTGGGTTGTTTTGTTTTTTAAATTGTTCATGTTCCCCGCAGCACACTTCTCATCTTTGAGATTGCCTGATGTTAGGAAAATAGGAGCTTCCATGTTGTATGTAAAGCCCCACAGCAGTGCCCAGTTACTGTTCCCTATCCAACACATTTTGCTCGGCAGCCCCAAAACTGAGCAGTGCTTGCACACACCCAGTAATAATACCTGGCCCTTCATTAGAGCTTTCTGTCTAGACTTCTCAGCGCATATTATGGAGGTGCTCCGTATGGTTACCCCCATTTCACAGATGGGGGGAGGGGAAGGGAAAGACAAGGCCACACTGTCGTCTCAATTCATGTTACTTGTGAGATACTGTTCCTTTTGAGCAGTATTGTAGCGCTCAGCACTAATATTGTGGAGACTCACTTTACATGTGCAGCTACCACTGGTGTCACAAGGGTTTTGTTCAGTGCTGATTGATATTTTCTGGTTAGAAAATGGAAATATTGCATCAGGTTGAATAATCCCGAGAGAAGGAAGCATTTTCATGGGGAGAAAAAGGACTGAAGACTTCTTGAAGACCATAAAGTTCCTAAAACATTGAATAAGCTGCCATGATTCAAAGCAATTCAGGGGCCTAGTTACTTCATCACAAAGTTGAGTTAGGTCCATGTCTAGCTTAACATAGAAACATATAACTGGAAGAGGCTTCGAGAGGTCATGAAATCCAGTCCTCTACCCTCATGGCAGGACCAAGTACCATCTAGATTATTCCTGATCAATGTCTATCTAATCTGCTCTTAAATATTTCCAGTGATGGAGATTCCACAACCCCCGTAGGTAATTTATTCCAGTGTTTAACCACCCTGACAGTTAGGAAGCTTTTCCTAAGGTCCAACCTAAACCTGTCTTGCTGTAATTTAAACCCATTACTTCGTGCCCTATCTTCAGAGGCCAAGGAGAACAATTTTTCTCCCTCCTCCTTGTAACACCCTTTTAGACACTTATGGATCAGCATTAACATGCAAGTACCTACATTGATATTCAAATGTCCACAACTTGAATTTCCAAAGCTTAACAGGACCTGTGCTATATGAAGAATTATCGGTTGATGTTTGTCTCAAATGAGTAAACGGTTTAGTAGCATACTCCACTGAAAATCAATAGGATTCATGCAGCTAAATTACTCAAATGCTTTTTCAAAGGTTGAGTTCAGATTCAGCTTCTTACATGCTATTGCCACAACTTCCAAAGTGCATGAATTTCTTTTCCTAGTTGCTTAGGAAGTTTTAACAAGTTTACAGATCCTTGCCATGTAAATAAGAAACAAAACAATCATTACAATTGTTATCTTTTGTTTAGATCCATTATGAAGTAATTTAATGTCTCATTGGATCATTCTATTTAGCCAGGTGTTTGCCATATTACAGAATGAACTTCATTACAACACCTATGTTGTTTCTAGTGATTTTATTGAATTGAGCAAAATCTTTTTATATACAGTATATTTCTCTATTTAACAGACCAAGTGTGTCTATCAAATGTTAATATGAAAAGAAAAGGGAGCAGTTGTACTGTCGGCAGGGGTTAGCTGAATGTACTTTGAGTATTGAATAGAAGGTAATAAAGTACCTTAAGTATTTAACAGACTTTTGCCTATTTTGCTGCATAAGTAATTGGTGTGTTAACTTTTTGTGTAACCACAACTTATTTTTTTTAACCATTCCTCAATGGATGAACTATTTTTCTTTTTCCTAGATGAGACCCTACTAGTTATCAAGCAGCTACTAGCAGATCAGAGAATAATTCTTCATTTCCTAATTTGTGTGATCATTTCCACTACGAGAACCCAGGAGGTTTACTAAAGGATCATTTGGCAATAAATACCCAACAATTTGTGATATTTGTCTATGGATTGTATCTGAATACATTCTAATGGCTGGATGTATCCATCCCATATGCATAACAGCTCCACTTGGGCCACAGTTTTGTCAACATTTGTTCCCATTCAATCTTTCTCTCTATCTATATTTTAACCTGGTTGGTGTGAGGTACCACTGAAATAATCTTAGACTTTTTTTTTTCATTGTGCTACAAACCCAGGTTGCTGATCTTCTCTTCCAGATCAAACCCAATTTTCTGAGGTAATTTGTCTACCTACATCCTTTTCACAGTGTGCCACGTATAGACACTTAACTTATCGTTTTTTTGCTAATTGTTCTTAATTGGTGGAATAATGGCTGCCCTCTCTGATGTCTTCTCTGCTGATAAAAGGGCAAACTGTTTGGGTTTTTTTTCCCTGTCTTCTTCTTTTTTTTTTTTTTTTTTTTTTTTTTTTTTTTTTTTTGCTCAACAAATTTTCCCTAGGGGGCATTTCTTTTTCTTTTTTTTTTTTTTTTTTGGGGTCAAGCAACAACATTTCCCTTGGGAATGGCCACCCTTAAAGGGGCAAGCCTCCTTTTTCTTTCCTCGACAAAAAAATCACTAGTGTTCCCCATTTAAAAAAATGATTCTTTGGTGTTCCTCAGCCTTAAAAAGTTTAACAAACACTGCTCTAAGGGCATTTTTTCACTGGCATCTGACATCGGCACAGTTGACTTCCCTCTAATATCATAGAATCATAGAGCTGAAAGAGACCTCAGGAGGTCATCAAGTCTAGCCCCCTGCCCAAGGCAGGACCAATCCCAACTAAATCAACCCAGCCAGGGCTTTGTCAAGCCAAAACTCAAGCCAAGACCATGAGATTCCACCACCTCCCTAGGTAACCCATTCCAGTGCTTCACCACCCTCCTAGTGAAATAGTTTTTCCTAATATTCAATCTAGACCTCCCCACTGTAACTTGAGACCATTGTTCCTTGTTCTGCCATGTGTACTGTGAACAGTCTCTCTCCATCCTCTTTGGAACCTCCTTTCAGGAATCTGAAGGCTGCTATCAAATCCCCCCTTTGTCTTCTCTTGTGCAGACTCCCCCTCAGCCTCTCCTCATAGGTCATGTGCTCCAGCCCCCTAAATATTAGTTTACTGTTTGTTTGTTTTCTGCACCTGTGTTTTTATGAATGCCTTGTAACCTTTTAATCTCCAAATCTACTTCTATTTTTTCTAGAGTTCTTTCCTTTTTTTTCAGTTGACAGACTCCACTTATCAACTAACCCCTAAACACTGCATTACCTGACTCCCAGAGAAGGTATCTTTTTATATTGTCCATATCATTGATTGCTATAGCACAATCTTTGTCTTGGAGAAGCAAGCAGTTCATTCTCCAAGTACAGCGATCTTTGGGAACCAGTCCTGCTATCAAATATTACTTCCACTGGTCTGGTGCATGATCTGACCATGTAATGTTGCCAATTTCTGCAGATCTTATCTGCTTTGTTAAAGATTTAGACATCATAAGAGTGTAAATAAAATGAGTAATCGTTTTCCCTTTGGCATAATTCTCTCCAGCAATCTGAGAGATTGAATTATTGACACCAGGAAGACAATGCTGTATGTGCTTCCCTATCCAATGTGTGTGTGTGTGCTTTCAGATGTGTCCCAGTACAATTGAAGTCTCATCCAAATATAGTGTACACTTCCCTGAAGTGTTGCTGATTTTTAAAAAGTCCTTTACAAATAAAACCACTCAGACTCCAATAATGTTAGTGGAAAAGGAGATGAAACGTGCCTCCTGCTCTCTCTTTAGCTAACTTATGCAATGTAGCATCCAAGCATATTGACTAAGGGAGCACCTACATGGCAGCTGGGAGACTCCATTTCCAGCTTGGGTAGATATACACATGCTAGCTTTGCTTGAGCCATGGCAGCTTGAGCAGTGGCTCTGGTTAGCTGTCTGAACACAACTCGACCTGGCCCCGAGTAGTTATGGCGAGATAGCCCAAGCAACTTCCTGTGCCACTGGAGCCACAACTGGTGTATTTTAGGTGCTATCTTGAGCAGAGCATGTGCATGTATGTCTACCTGTGCATATAAACCCTTTAAAACATAAGGGAACTCTCAAATCAAGACCAGGGGCAGGGTATATCTTCTAAAGTAAAAAGAAGGTCTCTGTCTCACTCCTTTCTTGACGTTGTCAATATTTTTGGGCTAGTTTATTTACCTGGGGGGTGTATATATACTGGGAGCATATGTGCGGGCAAATTGGAGAATGTGTAGAGGAGAGCAACAAAAATGATAAATGTTTTAGAAAACATGACTGGTCCAGGACACGCCATTTCTACCCTCTGCCTCTGAAAACAGCACTGGTTCCAGTGCTTGTGCCTTTACCCTATGCTTTTTATTTGAAGTTCCCTCCACCATTTCCACAACAATCTCCATGCAACAGTCTATTAATAATACCACTGTGCTGTTTGAGCCTCTCTTGGGGCCTGAGAGAAACAGAGGACTCCCTCTCCTGAGGCAGCCATGTAACTGGACTCGACTAACCTGCATACCCAATTTCCCGCCCCTTCCTTGACACTTCCTTCCTGCCTCTTTATTAGCCTTCAGCTGATGGGCTACTTTGCTCCTTATCCTGTCCAACTGGCCAGTCTAATAGTCAAATTATCCCCAACAGCTTTCTTGAGAGGAAATGATTCTGATCTGAGTGATTGGAGTGCAGGTGATCTCATAGAATTCAGTATTTATCCACACCCACCACTTTGTCACACTGGCCTGTGAGGAAAGGTTAAACAAACAGGGCATGGTTCGTCTTGGGAATGGGGGAGGAGGAGGAAGAGAAAACTGAAAAGGGAACTTGGTAGAGCTTCAAATATATTAAGGGCTGTTGTAAAGAGGACAGTGATCAATATTTCTCCATGTTCACTGGTGGTAAGATGAACAGAAACAGATTTAATCTTCAGCAAAGGTATTTTTTAGGTTGGATATTAGGAAAAACTTTCTAAATACAAAAAGAGCTAGGCATTGGCATAGCTGCTGAAGGAATTATGGAACCGCCGTCGCTAGAAGTCTTGAAGGACAGGTAGGGCAAATGCCTCGCAGGGATGGTCTAGGTTTACTTGGTGCTGCCTCAGAGACGGGGCTGGACTTGATGACCTCTTGAGTTCCCTGCCAGTCCTACATTCTATGATTCTTTAACCATTAAAGTTTAATATGGAAGCTTTAGTGAAGGGTGGGGCCAGCGAGTGGAAGCAGAGAGGTGGGGGAAAGTGTGGCAGGGTGTCAAAACATGGAGGATCCATGTGGACTTGACTTGTGGCCTTAATGTAGCCTCCTTACCATATCTAACAAGGGCTTTGTCTATTGTAGTGCCAGACAGGACTGTGTGGCTTCTGGAGGTACCAACATGAAATTCTGTGGGTCTTGCTTTGTTTTGAGCCCAAATTGAGTAAAACCTAGTTACCTGAATATTTTGGCAATTTTGGGGTTAACTCACAATGGAAACACAAGAGGTACAACTTTCCAGAGTGAACGCTCACATGCAGGGAACATTAAAAATCCCCATGCAACTGGTTCCAATTATCCATTCTTCCCAGAGGCTGCTGGGAGTGGAAGGGGTCTTGGCCTATGCAACCCATGCCCAGATCTCTCTAGAAGGGAGAGACAATATTCAAGAAGACTTGGGAGGTGGAAGGAGTACAGAGGGGCAAAACAGCTCTAGAAAGGAGCAGCAGGAGAGACCATCATCTTGAGGGAGAGGAGTATTGAGGGTGAAGAGAGTTGTTTGCATACCAACAGAGATCTCTGCCTGCCTCCTTAGGAAGTTCTGGATTTATCTGAGAGAGAAGCGAGTTTATGGGGAAACGGGACTAAAACCCTCTGGCTTGTTGTTATCTACACATGAAAATACATATGATGCTCCTATTCATAAATCCTACAACATTCTCTCTGGCATCCTGTCCACCACACACTTTTCTGTGGTTGTGTAGTGTGAACACTAATTGCAACCTTGTGCAGTATTTTAGGGGATAAGAGTGTTCAATCTGTGGAACGGTTTGGGTATGATTGTTTTCTACTCCATGGAGGTGGGTATCCACAGCTCCTATGAAAACAAAAAAACAGTGGGGAGTGGTGAAAGTGAATTTAGCAGATTTTAAACAACACCAGAGAGGTACCCCCTTCTGGAATGGCTTGTATATATTAATTCAAAGTGGGTTTTTCCAGCAATCGAGCGACAAAGAAAGGCTTTTGATAGAGAAGTCTGAGTTTACACATACTCCTTTTGATTCAGCAAACAAATGGGACTTTCAGTTCTGTGGGGATCCTACCTTTGCTGATGGCCTTGATTTCTGGTACGTCTGGTAAGCATATAGAAATACTCTCCATGGCTGGCTTTTTTTAAGGTAAAAAGTATCACACCAAATTTAAGTGTAAATGTATTTTGCTGAGAAACCTGGGGGTAACTTGTAACGGCTCATAGTCCTCAGACAGAAACCAATGCAAAGGTACTAGCTGTCGGGCATATGATTTGCTGAGAACAGTGCAGTGAGGAAGCCATATAGTCCTGAAATCCCTAGTCAGAAGAGAGTGGGACACTGGTTCCTGCCCAGAGACAGCTGATTGTTGGAGTCAGAGATCTGATTGGGCACTCCTGGTGTGGGCCAAGGAGTGGAGATACTGGTACAATCACCTTGAAACTGTGAGAGTCCGGTCATCCTGTCCCCACAGCCAGAATTTGGTGCCTGTAAAGCTCTGCAAATCTCTTATCCTGGTATTGTGAGCTGGGTAAGAGTTACCTCACCTCAGATTTTATGCAAAATGGGGCCAAGTTTTAGGTGCCACACAGGGTTATGTACCAATGTGAAATCCAGTGGTGTTTTGCGTTATTTTGACACAAGACAGGACAAACCCTAGCAGTGTTGTTTGAGCTGATTCAAAACTGAAACTCAGTAGGTACAAACTCTGAGCCAAAAAGCAAGAGAAGCTTTGCACAAGCCCCTTGAGAACAAAAGCTGCCAAGTTTTCTACTGAGTATAGAGGCTTTTATAGACCTTAGGGCTTTAATATTATTGGTTATGAAGAAGTGCAGATGAAGCAAAAACACACTGCAGAAACCAAGTAAGATTTCCTTACTGCATTTTAGACTGTTTTAGAGCAACAAAGGATGTTAGACCAATTAAACATGTTTGATTTCAACCTAGTACATGACACATAGTTCCTCTTCCCAGCTAAAGGATACTGTCTGCTCTGCTTTGGAGCATCCCCTCCTGGATGATGCCTGCAGCATGACAGAGATCTTCTTGGAAGATGTCAGATAAGTTCCACAGTCTACAATATACAGAGTTGCTGACTGTAGTGTCAACTACAAGCAAAGTCCAACACTGTTAGATCATGATAAGGTAGGCCCACTCATGCTTTAAGGTTGAGCTTGCATTCCACACATACCTGTACAGTACTGTATGAATTTGCTAGCTGATGGTTATGCCTACCCTCTCTAGTACCTGTTCTACCTGCATTGCAGAATTGTTCAGTTAAAAGCTCCAGCATGTAAAATGCACTGGGATATGGACTGGTGCAGGTCTTAATCTGGTAGAATGGTACACTGGAACTAAGTGACCAGGAGTCATTGGAAGGCAAGGGGTTTGTGCTGGGGAGTTTTTACTTTTTTGTTTCCTGTGGTGGAGTAAGATTAAGCCATGATCAATTAAACTGACAGAGCCTAAGATAAATTGTTTGCTTGACCTTAGAAAAAAGCACAGATGAATGGCCGATAAACGTGTACGTGTTGATAAATAATCCTTTAGCGTTAGACATAGGTGTATGTGTGGCTAGGAAAGCTGGATCAATTTTTTTCTAGGCAGTCATCTTGCAGATAGAATATAAGTGTGCATATGGAATTTTTCCTCACAAGTCTATACGCAGATTATGTGCTACAGTTCCAAAAGTCCCAGCACAGAATTTGCCACTCTGGAGAAGGGAGCCAAGGTACCTTGAAGCTACCTTTTTTATGTCCTCGTGATTCTAGTCTGCTGGGGATTGGAGAGGCCTGAGGCACAATCAGGCTGTCTTGGGGGGCTCTCCAAGGCAGGGCATGCCCTCCTGCTTCAGCACTGTGTTTTGTGGCCCCATTCAGAGCACGGTCACTTCACCAGGACTTGCACTGATAGGAGAGGTTTTGGGAGGCAGACTTACTGCAGTCTGCCCACACTGCCTGTACCAGGGGAATCAAATTCTGCCCAGAACCAGGGCTTTCAGATTGTCTTTATGCTGCTCTGGCCCTTTCATCCAGTATATCTTAAGTGAAACACTGATGTTACCCTTGGTTAATTCATTGTCTATTTTGGGAGACATCACTGAAAAATGATGGACATCTAATCCCCTGCCAATCCCATTATGTGCTTAATTCCCCCATTGGCTTAAATGGGAGTTGCCAAATATTCAACTTTCCTGAAAAATTAAGCTGCTCTTCTATAGTTCCCCAAGCATGGGTTTAGTTTCCTATTGGTAATAAAGCTGGAAAATGTGGGCCCTTGTATCTAAATCCTGCAGCCTCAACATAACACCAAGACACTGGGTCAACAGTATAACGTGTGGTTTATTGAAGACTGTGTTATATAACATATTGCTGAATATGTTCAAGTCTGCATCTAATCTTTTAACCTTCTAGGCTTACGTGTAAAAAACACCAAGCGCAAGTTCTGAGGCAAACTGATTATGTGGTTTTAAAGTAACAACAGAGCAATACTAGGGCATGTCTACATTTAAAACTTGCAGCTGCAGCTGTGCTGCTGTAGTGTCTCCAAGTATAGCCATTCACTGAAGCAGTGAGAGAAGGTTTCCTGGCAGCGTGAGTTATCCATCTGGCCAAGAAACAATAGTTCGGGTTGATGAAAGAAAGAATTCTTCTGCCAACGTAGCACTTCCTACAGGGTGGGTTAGGTCATTTTAAGTCAGTCAAGAGTGTGGATTTTTCACACCCCTGAGCAAGGTAGCAGGGTTGATTTAAATTTTGTGCGTAGACCTGGTCTTGGTGTCAATCTGTTCCCTGCCCTGCCTACTCCGAGGAAACAGAAATCTGTTCAAAATAAAAATACCGGACTCAGATATTTACTCAGTGACTTCCTATTTCATTACATAGGCCTTTTCTATACTTGCAAGTTTTGTCACCAAAACCTGCTTTTTGGCAGCAAAACCCCGGGAGAGCATCCACACTGAGACGTTCACGCCCAGTTTTGGCAACAAAATACTTCCACCTCCATATGAGACTTTTGTCTCTTCCCCCTCCCTTTATTGTCGGCAATCATGTAGTGTGTACTCTACATTAAGGCTTTTTTGTCATGTTTATTGACTTTCAGCATGTTTTGCACTCTGTCTAATGCTTTGAATTCTGCTGCTCTGTAGCCATGTAAACAGATAAACAGATGTGCACCTCCTACCTGCAAACCCCTGAAATTTTAAAAGTCAATTTCATAGTGTCTGGCTCATTGTGTAGAGGTCCTCATGGCATCTGATCAGGAAAACAGGGGTGGTTATTGCTCAAGACACTCCTGCTTGGAGCAATGCAGAGCATTTGGATCTTATCAGTGTGTGGGGTAAAGAATTGGTCCAATCACAGCTGTGAGTGATCCACAGGGACTCATACACATACAGTCACCTGAGCACTATGTGAGAAGGGGTATGAGCAAGACTCCCTACCATGCAGAGCCAAGACAAAAGAACTCCATCAAGCATACGAGAAAACAAATGAGGCCAATAGCTGGTCCGCAACATGCTATTTTATAAAGAACTGGATGCAATCCTGGGTGGGGACCCCACATCCACACCCAAGGAGAATGTAGATGTATCCCATAGCACAGAGTCAGAAACACATTCCCAGAGACAGACATTACTGATGCAGAAGTGGAAGCAGATGAAGGGGTTAAAGTCAATCTGGTGCACTAGGCAGCAAGGAATTGTTCTCAGGTCCCAATGTTTCTGAGAACTCTCAGCAACTGTACATGGAGTATGAAGGAAGGGCAGAAATACAGGCTAAGTTGCTGTGTAGATGAGAAGAGGGTCTGGTTGGTAGCCATGCAGGGCAGTAAGTTGCTCTATGGCAGCTGGAGTATGGAGCAGAAAGTTGTTCTAGTGCAGCCAAGGGCAGGAGGTAGAGGCCATGTGGGGTGGTAAGTTGCTGCGGGATGAGGGTGGTGTCTTGGAAAGTTGCTTTTGCAGCTTGGAGAATGGCAGAGAGTCGACAGTGTAGGGCAAATGGCAGCTGTATTTTTGTGAGCTAGCTAAGCACTCCCTGGGTCTGTGTTCTATCCAAACAGAGCATCAATGTACATACAGATATCAATAGAATCTTGGTGGGAGATGATGTCGAAGCTTTCTCTAATGTACTCATGAGTTTTCTCATGGAGA
Source organism: Apalone spinifera (assembly GCA_030068395.1). NCBI lineage: Eukaryota > Metazoa > Chordata > Testudines > Trionychidae > Apalone > Apalone spinifera. Next base: position 139,981,243 of record CM057845.1, on the reverse strand, counting down.
TTCCATGCCATTTCCCCACTGCCATGGTATGACAGTCTCCCGTGGTTATGTGGATGACTTTGACCGGTACCTTTAGATAGTGACTGGTATGTTTGTTACATCTTGCATACAGTTTACTCCCATCAACTTTAGACTTGTTGCCTTTCAACAATGTTGCTTAATTTTACTCGTCTAAAATTAAATATGCACAATCTTCTCCTAGAACACTTTCTGCACCTCAAGCTGGTCTGTCTATGGACACATTTTGTTTTGGTAAAATTTTCAAATGGAGTGACCAGAACTAAGCTTGGTATGTCAGGTGAGTGTGATGAGGTCTGTCTTGCACTATACTATAAATTAGAGATTAACAGGTGAACTCTGAAATCTCCAACTGTTTAGAAGAGAAAACTGCTCTAGTTGTCATAACTAATTATTCTGGATGCTCCAAATTGTCACCTTTTTATAAACACGTTCCAACACCAGAAGACTTGTGTCGGCATAAGTTGGCTCTTGGGGCGCTTCTGAGGGGATGAAAGGATAGCTGAAAGCTAGGTTATAAACGTCCTTTTTGAGGCATACTGATAAATTAGTCTTGTCTGGACCATTGCTGTTTTTTCCTCCTCTCATTTCTCCCCCAACTCAAGTCTTCAGCTTGTTCACCAGTGGTTTTTATTTAATTCTCACTTTTTTCAATGTTTAGAAACATAAGAAAAAAATGTAAAGCTAAAGTGAGAAGCCAACAGCATGCACAGCAGTATCAGTCTGAGCATGCTGTTGCTCTTGTGGCGGGGGAAAATTCACCAGATGTATTCAGGCCAGCTCTGCAACTAAACCTTAGCAAGGTTTGGTTTGAAATATGGACCCGCCTTTGGAACACTAAAAGCATGAAAAGGGTTGAAATGCCATTGCAAGCGATCAGAGTGGGGATGTGATTGTGCCCAGGTTAAGTTAAATTTGTTATGTATTCCTTGTTCTCATGGAAAGTTCTTGCTATAAGCTCAGATTAGCTCCTTGTGTGGGAAAAATGAATAATAAGAGGTTCAAGGAGAAGGTTCACTCACTTGAAGATCTACCTTGCAGAAATTGTCCTGCCCATGTTGTTTTTACTGAGATCAGAAATTTGCCCCAAGCCAAATATATCCCCGGGGTTCCTTGTGCTGAGGGCCCTACTCACAGAGGGAGACTGTGCTTCCCCAGTAGGGCTCACCGACCGTTTAGTTCAGGGAGACTAATGCTAGCCACAGCTGCCCTGGGGCGTGAGGGTAGAACCTATACAGAAAAGATAATCTGGGAAAATAATACAACTTGAGCTGTCTCTGAAGAGATGGTGAGGCAAGTGCTGTGTATGCCCCAAGCTCCACTCCTGCTCTTGTCCTGTAAGTTAGTGTCAGAGCTGGTTGTAACTGAGTCCGTTGGTAATAATATGTACATAGCACCTCATCCGAGGACACGATAATTTGTTGCCTTTGTACTCAACCAGCTGGGATCGGAAAGATCAATCAGCATACCATGGAAAGTGGATTCTCTGTCAGGGTGCAGGCTCACAGGACAGATAAACCCTTTCAACTGAAAACTCTTATGTCTTAATTTCCACCCTTTTTGGGGTAACTGCCGATTTGTAAGCAAAATGTGAGAGACTGTATAGTGTAGACATCAAGGAATAGCATTTTTTGTTGCAATACTAGACTGTCCAGCTCCTGAAAGGAATTTAAATGCTTAATTCCTATCAAAATCAATGGGAATTAGGTCCCTGAATGCCTTTTGAGGATCTGGGCCTTACTGACTCCAGCCTTGTGCTCAATATATTGTGCGTCAGATAGTGTCTAATTTGGCAAGACCTTGTAATCTTCAGTCTGTTTATTATTTTCCATTTCCTTGGGCATCACGTACTAGTGATCCTCCTTTCATGTTAGGGATGGTGCTTGGGTGAAAGTGGGGGAATTGATGTGCATTCTCCCAACTCCTCCTACATTTTTGTGCCTAATCCATCCAGTTTCCTACCCTCTGCCTATGGAGAAATCCCTGTGAGGTTTAGAAGGGCGGGCGGGGAGGG
>CM057845.1:139947190-139961193 GCA_030068395.1 Apalone spinifera | reverse complement strand
ACACACACACATACACACACACTAGTTTGCTGTACACTGAGTGTCCATGTGGATCCAGCTGATGGTCCCATAATGCACTTTAGCTCCACCCTGCATTGGAACAGGAATTGATCCAAGTGTTCCAAGGAACTGTTACTGCACATAAGCAGAATCCACATGGACATGCAGTTCACAGCAGTCTAGTACAAGGTAAATTCACACATTAGCTTGCACTAAACTTAATGATTGTGTAGAGAAGTCCTAAGACACTGCTTCAGTGAAGCTGGAGATCAGAGAGTGAAAATCAATATTTAGTGAAACTCTTACTATCTGGGGTTTGTTTTGGCTTAGGTTTCCAGTAGATCTAGTGACAAGACTTCAACAATAATAAAATGGGCACAAACCATAATTTTCATTCTTTGCTCTCAACATGATCTGAAGAAGAGTAGTCCCTTGTATTGATGAGGATACTGAAGCAAAAAGGTATGTGATTTGCACCTTTTAACTCCACAACTGTTGGATTATATGGTTTTGTCTAGACTGCAGGTTTCTTTTGGAAGAAAAGAAGCATTGTGCAGGGGGTCAGACTAGATGATCAAAATGGTCCCTTCTGACCTTAAAGTCTATGAGTCTATGAGAAGCTTTTCTGGAAGAGATCTTCTGGAAAAACTTCTTCCAAAAGACAGCGTCCACACTGCCAAAGCACATCAAAAAAGCGATCAGCTTTTTCGAAAGATAGTGTCCACATTGAATGGATGCTAACTCACATTTCAGCTGTGATTACTATGGACGGAGTGGCCACCAGGGCATCTGTGCTTTTTCCTATTCTTCCGAAAGAACTCCCTCTTCCCCATCTACACGCCTTTTTCTGAAAGAGCTCTTTCGGAAAAAGGCTTCTTCCTCATAGAAAGAGGATTGCCAATGCCAGAAAAAAACCTGTTTTTTTAAATTTTCTTTCGGAAGAATGCAATTGCAGTGTGGACGTAACTGGAGTTTTTTTGGAAAAACAGCCGCTTTTCCGAAAAAACTCTGTAGTGTACCCTGATTTGGATCCAGTTTTTTAGCTTGAAAAGGCAAGGGAGGCAGGATCATTTTATTGGGCCAATTTCTGTTGGTGATAGAGACAAGCTTTCTAGCTTGCACAGAGCTCGTCTTCAGGTCTTTTTAACTCATGAAAGTCATTTTTCTCTAATTGCCAGGATTTTCAAAGCTCTTTTTAAACAGCTATTTTTGACACTTGGTAGGGAATAGAGGTCTGACTTTTTCCCATATTAAGATACCTATAGTGGTAGTATCTCAGACTATTTCTTCTTTAATGCTAAAACATTTATATCATACTTCTCATTGGAGGACATCAAAGCAGCTTATTTGCAATAATGATACTTATTAAAGACCTGTGAAGAAGTATTTGCACCTTTTACATGTGTGGAAATTAAAGCCCCGCTCTCCAACCCTCTGCAGGTAGTAAAAGTGAATGAGAAGGGGTGGAGTGAGCTGGGCAGGCCCTCATAGAACGGTCTGTGGGAACAGGGCCATCCTTAGGATTTATGGTGCCCTAGGCGGGATTATTAAACTGATGCCCCATGCCTGACTTGCTCTTCCACCCCTACCCCCTCCCTTTCTCAGAGACCCCAGCAGCCAATCCCCTCCCTCAGACTGTGCAGGCAGCACATTCGGCTCTCTCTAGGACCCAGCCCTCCTGTTACATGCTCCATGCAGTGTTTCCCGATTTTATTCTGAACCAAGCTTTTCAGAATTTCAAGGAACCCCTAGGTTTGTCGAGCAAAAAAAAAAAAAAAGAAAATAAAAGAAAAGGAACCCAACAATACATTAAAATCACATTCCTTCCCCAAGATCCCACCCCTTTGAGGCCCCATCCTCTCTGTTCCCCTCCTCTCCATCACTTGCTATCCCCAGCCATCATACACTCTCACTGGGTTGAGGCAGGAAGTGCGGGCTCTGGGGTGGGAATGAGGGATTTGGGTGTGGGAAGGGGTGAGAAGTGCAAGTTCTGGGAGGGAATTTGAATGCAGGAGAAGGGGATGCTGGCTTAGGGAGGGGGCTCCAGGCTGGGGAGTGTTGGGCTCAGGTGGAAGGTTGGGGTGCTGAGCAAGTCACAGGCTTGTGAATTTGAGGGTGCAGGAGTTTGGGCTGGATATGTGAGGGGCTCAGGGCAAGGAGGCTGTGAGTATGATGGGCTCAGGACACACATTTGCCATGTGTGGATGGTGCAGGAGTGTTGTGGCAGAAGACTGAGGATGTGGGGATGCAGGAGTTTGGGGATGTGAGAGGCTTAGGACAGGGGGTTCCAGTGTATGATAGGCTCAGATTTGGGGTCAGGTGGTGCAGGAGTGTTATGATGGTGCATTGAGATGGGGATTTAGCTCCAATTGGGGGCTTGTTGGCCTGGCTTCATTTTTGAATAAAATATTATGTTAAACTCAAAAGGTTTTAGCATTGTTGTTATTTATGAGAGGGGAAAGGAACCTATTTTGAGTCAAGGGTCACTGACCCACAGAAAAGTCAGTTGGGGCCACACAAGTGAGATGCCAAAAAAAAAAAAAAAAAACCCACCACCCTACGCCTCACTAATGCTGTCCCAAGGATGCTGGCACAGCTGGCAGGGTGCTGGAGCCAAGGACAGGTTGGTGCTGGGTGCTGCGGTGGGTGGCAGGGTGCTGGGTCCAGGGACAGGGTGGTGCTGGGTACTACGGTGGGTGGCAGGTGCTGGGTCCAGGGACAGGGTGATGCTGGGTGCTATGGTGCGTGGCAGGGTGCTGGGAATGGGGACAGGGTGGTGCTGGGTGCTGGTGACAGTGTTGGTGGGGGCAGGGGACAGGGTATTTGTGGGGGGTCTGGGCAGGGGACAGGGGCAGCTGGGACCAGTACCTGGCAATCCTGCAGCACCCCTGCACTCCCCCTCCTGCGTGCTGACTGAGCAGCAGGGACTGTTGCACCCCAGCAACTTACCTCCGCGATGCCGTCCTGCAAGGAGGGGAGAAGGCGTGGGGAGTCTCAGGGCAGAGCACGCTGCCTGCACACTTGGAGCTGTGCAGACCCGGGTCTCCTGACCTCCCTGCACTGTGCAGAAAGGCCCTGGAACTAAGCTGCCGGGTGCCACAGCCCAAGCTGTTTAGGCAGCGCGCGCCAGCTCCTGTGGGGAGGGGAAGTGCTTCTCTCCCCGCTGTGGGTCATGTGGAGTCACTCCTGTCCGGCACCCCCTGGTGTGCTGGCCGGGAGCAACTGTTCCCTCTGCCCCCGCCTCCCTATGCCTCTGCGTTGTCTGGGAGGAACAGGAAACAAGTCTGCTGCTTCTTTAAGCAGCTGGCTAGCTGGCGCTTTCTCTTTCAGAGGGGCCAGGGGGTGCCGGCTTTTCGCACTGCTCCACTGCTTCCCGACCGTCTGGGCAGAGTGGTGCCCCAGAAATACTGGTGCCCTACGCAACTGCCTATTCTGCCTATGCCTAAGGACAGCCCTGTCTGGGAAGGAGGTGGGGCAAGAGTATTTGGATTTGAGTTAAATCCTGGATTGCACTTAAATTCAAAAAGTGATCTTGTGCCTAAGCAGTCAGTATCTTCCCCTTCGACTAAAGTGCAAACATTCTACACTTTGGTGTTGCTATGGCTAATCTCTTGCATTCAGTTAAATCACTTTTTGGAACATGTGACATGAGGGCAAGAGATTTATTTATGCAATATGGCAACAGTGATTTCTCTGCTCCATCAGCTGTAACATAGATGGTCGCAGCTGGTAGACAAAATGCCAGCTATGTAACTGAGAGAGTTTGTCTGTGAGTGTGTCTGTGTGTGTTTCATGGGTGCTCAGTAAAGGCGGGGCTGGAGGAAGCAAGCCCCCACTCCACCTCCAGTCCCACCCTTCTGCTAGGCCCTGCTCCTTCCCCAACCCTTTGGGAAGCAGGGCAGGGCGGCATGCCATGCGCATGCTCCCCTCTTCCAACCATGGGGAAGGGAGGGGAGCAGGTGTGTGCTCACTGCAGCCTCCCAGCCCCGGTAGAAAGTGCATTGTGCTGCCCAGCCCAGGCTCTTGAGCACTTTGGGAGGGAGGTGGCAGGGCATGTTGCACCGCTCAGCCCACCCCAGCCTCTCCAGCCCTGGAGGAGGGAGGAGAGCATGTCACGCGGCCGGCCTGGCTTCCCCAGCCCCAGAACACCAGCAGGGCAGGTCCTGGGGGCAGCAACACTTTGCCCCCAGAATGTCTACAGCAGGCATTCTGGGGGCAGAATGTAGGCGGGGCTACGCCTGACGGTTTGGGAAGTCTGTGCCTTTCCCTGCCTTGCGTACCCGATGCCCATGGTCTGTCTTCTTGAACAAGAGAAGTGTCCATACTGGCGGGATGCTCTTGAGTAAAGACCTCTGCCCTCTCTCCCCCGGAACCACTTCAGACAGGGCAAAAGGGCACCAGGACTTTCCGGGGGCGGGGGCTGGAGCTCCTCTGAGATACGTGCTTAAAGGGATCTCCCTGAACAGCCGTTTCTCTGCTGCTGCGTGCTTTGGGATCTCTGGTAGGGACTGACAGCTGTAGCAGTGCCTGTTGTGGTTGCCCACTGCCTCATTGGATACCGCAGCTTGTACCCTAGTGCTTTTGGGGATTTTTGCCTTCTCCTTGCTGTGCCATGGAGCCAGGGATGGCCCTGTGCTTTCTCTGGCCCCACACAGCCATTTTGGAGTGCATGCAGCTGCTGCTCCATGCTGCCTCGCTACTCCTGCACGTGATCGATGCCAAGCTCACTGTGGACTCCCTCTCCCTGGATGTGGCACCCTTGCTGTGACATTCCTACCCCACCGTGGAGAGGCGACACTGGAGACTCGACACCAGTTCCGACTGGTGGGACCGGCTGGTCCTTGAGCAACGGGACGACCAGCAGCTGCTCCAGAACTTCAGGATTTGGAAGCAGACGTTCCTGGACCTCTGTGCCTGGCTTGCCCCTGCGCTCCTCAGATGTGACACCCAGCTGCGGCCTGCCATCCCCGTGAACAAGAGGGTCGCCATCGCCCTGTGGAAGCTGGTCACCTTGGACAGCTACCGCTCGGTAGCACACCAGTTCAGGGTGGGCAGGTCCACAGTGGGTGCCGTCTTGATGCAGGTAAGGCCCTCAGGACGGCTGCAGTCCCTGCCTGGGGGAAGGGAAGACTCCAGGCTAGGAAGGGAACAAGGAGGGTGGGGGAAGCCCCATCACCCAAGGGCTTGTGCCATCCCTCCCTCACATAGGCCTGCTGGTGTAAGGAGGGGGCCCTAGTGTGTTTGGAGGGGGCAGGCACCCCCCAAGGTGCACCTGCCCTGCCTCATTCTGTGTGTTCCCTGTGTTTTTGTGTGCCCTTCTGCAAGTTATCCGAGCCATCAACGACATCCTGCTCAAGAGGGTCATCCGCCTGCGGGATGTGGATGCAACCACGACTGGCTTTGCTGCCCTGGGGCTCCCCAACCAGGCACCGGAGCATTGAGCGGCCCATTTCATCAAATGGAAGGGGTACTTCTCCATGGTGCTCCAGGCCCTTGTGGACCACCGTGGCTGCTTCACGGACATCTATGTGGGGTGGTCGGGCAGGGCACATGACGCCCGCATCCTCCAAAACTCCAGCCTGTTTCACAGGATGGAGGCAGGCACTTTCTTCCCTCAGCGGGAATTGACAGCTGGGGACGTCCGCATGCCACTGTGCATCATGGAGGACGCGGCCTACCCCCTCATGCTGTGGCTGATGTGGCCATACACCAGACACATGGATCCCGGCAGGGAAAATTAAACCAGCACCTGAACCAGGCCCACAACTAGGTGGAATGCGCCTTCAGACGGCTGAAGGTGAGATTCCATTGTCTGCTCACCTGTCTCGAAATGGGCGAGCAGAACATTGCGGAGGTTGTGGCAGCATGTTGTGTGCTGCACAACGTAGTGGAGCAGAAGGGGGAGGCCTTCCTCCTGGGGTGGATGGCAGGTGAGGGCCGGGCGTTTGAGCAGTCCCGCACAGCTGCTATTCAGCAGGTGCACCACGATGAGCTGCGCATCTGGAGGCCCTCAAGGAGATGTTTTTTCAGGCCCCACACTAAGGTCGCTTCTGTCTGGCATCCACATCTCCCTCCCATCCTCAACCCTTCCCTCCTCCCCTTCCCTCTCCTCCTAATAAACACAGTTGGTTTGGGTAAACAAAGAATAAACTGTATTTTTTACATAGGGATGAAAGGTAGGCAGTGGGAGGGGGCTCTGAACTGGGAGGGGGAGGAGGTAGGGGCTCTGAACTGGGAGGGGGAGTTAGTGCTGGGAGGCTCCTGCCAGTGCCTCCGCGGGTGCGGAGGCTTCGGTGCCCTTCACGTTGGGTTGGGGCAGGCAGCATGGGGAGGTGGGCAGAATGAGGTGTAGCAGGAGGGGACATGGCAACGGCAGCAGGAGGGGCGGCAGGAGGGGGCATAGGCACAGCAGGGAGGGCAGCAGGGTGGGGCAAGACCATGCCAAGTGCACAGCATGGCCAATGTGCGATATCAGCACAGCGATGCTGTTGCACATGCAATCACAGTGGTGCAGGAACTGGCCCCACACCTGCTGCCGCCACTCCTGGTCAGCCCGCAGCTTCATGCTGACTGCTTCCTCCATCCTCTCCACGGCCTGCACTTGACGCCAGATGAGCTGGTCGTGCTGCCTGGCCCGCCGGACTCATGCCTGGGTGGTCGGTGCTGCCACTGCAGGGCTGGAGGGTCCCTCACTCCCAGATGGTCCCGCTGCAGAGAACACAGAAAACGGCGAAGAGGTCAGTCAGCCCTGCCCACAGTGTCCCTGAGCCCCATGCCCTCCTCCCTGAGCCTCACATGACACCACACAACCGTGGCTTGGGCTCAATGGGTCCCCTGTGTATGTGTTCACAATAAGGACTAGCTCAAAATCCTGGGGAACAAAGTGATCTTCCATGGATTGTAACCCTTGGGAGACATTACTGTGAATGAAGACCTTTGTCTGTGTCCTGGCCACTTGGCATGCTGTGTCTGCCTGCCTGTACTGTGTACACTCCCTCCCGAAAGTAGAGCACATGGCTTCTACTCTTGTCACTGTCTGTGACCATACACCATTAATGCTGTAGTCATGTCTGCATGCACATCCCCACATGGCATGGGAGCAAGTGTGGCAGACAGGCTCTGGGTTCTCGGACCACTGACATTGATTTCCTCGGAGACGCAGCCAGGGATACTGGAGAATGTAACGTCCCTGCAGCAAGACTCAGTGGCCAGAGGCCGGGGCTGGCCGCTTCCCTGGTCCCCCTCCCTCCAGCCCTCAGACAAGTAGCCCAGGGAAGTGAGCGGCTGCAGTGGGGGGATTCCCACAGTGGCAGCATAGGGGCTGGGAGCAGCCAAGGGGCTCTGTGGGGGCTGAGCTCACAGGGCTGGTTCGCTGCACTTCTCCCAGGGGCACCTGCTGTGTCACACGGGCAGGCATGGCTGTATGCTATCTGTGTGCAGCAACCTGCGGGAGATGTGGGGTCTGGCCTGTGCCCTTGGGGGCTTGGCTGCTTCTAGCCAGCATCTCCCTTTCCCCCACCCCCTGGGCAGGGTGTGTGTGAGCAGCAGGGTCCCAGGCGTGCCCCGGAGCTGCCTGCCATGTCCATGTGCCACACAGTCAGGCTGCATGAGATTGCACATGCTGCGTACTGCTGCATGGTGTGCAGCTCGAACTGCCTGAGTGAAGCTCTCTCCCCCGCAGGCACCCGCCTCCCCCACCCTTGAGAGTGAGAAGTGCAACACTCACCGGAGGATCTGTTGCTAGCCACGGACAAGGCCCGGAGATGTCCCAGCTACTGGGCACTGGCTCCATGTGGAGGGTGATGGTGTGGTCCTCTCCCTCATCTTCTGATGTGGTGGTCAGGTCGCCCTCCTCCTCCAGGTCAGGCGGCCTGACCACCGGGGTGTGCAGTCCGGTGAGGGCCCTTGGACCGCCGTCTCCCCCATGATGGCATGCAAGCAGTCGTAGTGGGGGCAGGTGTTGGCTCCTCCCCCCTCACCCTCGGTGGCCCTCGCATAGGCCAGAAACAGCTCCTTTACCTTGGCCCAGACTTGTTCAAGGGTCCGGGCCAGATGTCCCTGCTCAGCCAGCACCTGGGCCATGTGGCTGAAGATGTCGGCATTCCGACGATGGGACTGGGGGTCGTGGAGGGCTTCCTCCTGCCCCCACAGGTCCAGGAGGGCCTCAACCTCTGCCTCTGACTAGCATGGGGCATGCCGCTTTGTGCCCTTCCGTGTCTGCTGGGAGCCCTGTGTGGCTGCTGGGAGAGGGGTGCAGGCCCACGGGGTGGCTCTGGAGCGGACATCTCCTGGGGCTCCTGGGTGCAGAAGGACACAGTCACGTGGTAGAGCTGCTATGTCTGCTGCTGCTGCCACACGGCGTCTGCAGGCTGCCTGTGCTTTTAAGGGGGGTCTGGAAAGTAGGAAGTAGCAAGCTGTGAGTGCAGGTACAGAGAGTCCAAGCGGCCATCTGCGTTTTTTCCTTGGAGGCCAGTTCTTGCGCAAAACCCCCTGCTGTCTGTCAACACTGCCCTCTTGCACAAGAAGGCTTCTTCCTCGTAGGGAGCATCAGAGCTCTTGCACAAAAAGCCCGCTGTTCCGTCGCTGTACTGTAAATTTACTTGCGCAAGAATGCGCGTGCAGTGTAGACGTTCCACACGTTTTTGTGCAAGAATGGCTGTTCTTGCACAAGAAGCCTGCAGTGTATCAAATTTGGTCTACAGCTTCCTCTTATCATAACTTAAAGAAGATCAGGGTTTGATTGTTCCAGGACAATCGATGTGCCTGGAGTGGGATTGCTTCTCATAAAAACATACAGAAAAGAGACAGAATCACCAGGCAGGAGGAAAGGGGCTGGCTGGTGATGCTCCGCCCAGTTCAGGACTACCCCAGCCCTGAATATCCCATTCCCCAGGTGCCTTTTGCGGAGAGCAATGGGACTGAAACTCCCCACCCCCAATTTGTATGGGAGCATTGCTGGCTGTTCCCTTTGGTTGGGGAGTGAGGGGAAAGTATACAATGTGCTCCATTCCTCATTCTGGCTGGGTAGTGTAGTAGGCAGATGATCCTGGACCAGCTGCAGCTGGGGGACATGCACCCCTCTTCCGGCTATGCTACTATCTGCTATCGGCTATGCTACTACTATCCCCATTGCTATCTGCAGAGCTGGGCTCTCAGTCAACACCTGCCATTCTCTTGCTGCCCAGCTCTGAAGGCAGCAATGCAGAACTAAGGATGGCATGATATGGCATACTTCTGCACCGCTGCTGGCATGGTGGTACCTTCAGAGCTGGGTGCCTGACCACCACATGCTGTTCTCTAGCCACCCAGCTATGAAAGCAGCCCAGAGATAATAGTGACAATACTGTGACTTCCTAAAATAATCTTGCAACCCCCCTGCAACTCTCTTTGGGGTCAGGACACCCTATTTGAGAAATGCCAGTCTCTTCCATGAAATCTGTATAGTATGTAGTAAAAGCACAAAAAAGACTAGAATTCATGATCTATGAATAGGGTCCTAGCTATGCCTATGCTGCAGCCTTCATGCTGTCATCTAGTGAACTGAAGTGTACCTTATTGAATATTTCTCTTTGTTTAAGCTCACAGTAAGAGAGCACATTTTAAGTAACTGCTTGTAAACAAGCGCAAAAAAATGGCTCTTTACATAACCGCATTTAGAGATGGGTTCTGTTCAAAACTAAAGCTGTTTAAGAAGACCTGATTTTTTCTTATCCTGCAGAAAATTCCAATAGTTTGATGCTGTAATTTTGTCCTGAAATAACAATACCTTCTACAGAACAAAATTCCAAAATATTTCAATTTGAAATTTTGTTTTGAATCTCCCAATCAAAAGCAGAAAATGTAATTGAAGCCCAAGTCAGGACATCCAGACTTTAGTACAGGTTGCACCTCTGAGAACTGGTACTCTCTGGTCCAGCAACATTTGTGTTCCAGTAGGACCATGGATGCTTCTGGACCAGAGAGCCCCAGAGCCTAATGGCAGGAGGTCCAGCAGCTGGACCAGGGCTGAGGACAGTGGGACCGGTGGAACCCCACAGCAGTGCTGGAGCCAGGGACTGGAGAACCATGGCAGCCCATGGCAGCATGAAATTGGGGGCTGGAGAACCTCAGGTGCCTATGGCCAGCAGCCATAGATGCCACAGCAGCATGAGGTTGGGGGCCAGAGAAGCCTGGCTGTCCATGGCAGCCTGCAGCAGCATGAAGCTGGAGAACCCCAACAGCAAGTGGCAGTGCGGGGTTGGGGCTGGAAAAGCCCAGCCTCATGCGGCAGTGCAGGGCTGGGGAAATCTGGCAGCATGGCTCAGGGCTGGAGACCACAGCCACAAAAGGCGGCCCGGGGCCAAGGCTGGCAGCAGCAGAATGGGAGAGAGGATAGAGGAGGCCAGAGGCTGGGGGCTGGCTGTCTTGGGGCCCATAGCAGGAGTTACCTCCCTTAGTCCAGCAAATTCTGTTGTTCAGGACCGGTCAGGTCCCGACTGAGTCAGACCAGGGAGGTCCAACCTGTATTTCAAAATCTGAACTTCACCGCTTAGGATATATTGGAGATAAAGCCTTCTTCCAAAAAAAGTTTTAAATAGCTGGTATTTGTAATGTGTTTACTTCACAGTGAGATGGTTTCAGCTCTCAGTATGTGAACAATTCTCTGGCCATACCTTCTTCATCTGAAGTGAAAATGTGGTTGTGGTCTTTGAGTGTTTGGATTTGGATTCAGTTTAATTTAGCAAGATGCAACTGTGGAGCTGGTATTTCAAGTTTTCTCAGTTTTTTAATCTTTGGATTTAGGCTTATGCTTGAAGTCCATCTCTAAATAAAATACATCTAAGTTCAAGTTCAGAGAAACCCTGCTGCAAAATCACTTCTTATTGTTCCTTGCATTTCTTCTTTGTGTATTTTTGCAGATGAAGGCTAAAATATCTGTCGCTTTGCAAGGACCATAAAGATAACTAATGCAAAGAGGAATAATTAAAGTGCAGTTTTTAGCATGCAGATGCAGTATCCATGTCTCATTCTCTGTTTTTGACTGAAAGGTTTTCTAGCGGGGCAGAAAAAGCAGCAATTGAAATTCTACAGATGAACATTTTGCTTTCTGTACATTCATAAGACCACAATTGTTTTTGCTTTGCAAAACATAATTTAGATCAGCTCCCCCATTTTATCTGAACTGCCTAAATTTGGTAATTCATGAAAAGCCTTGCCTAGTTTAGGAAGGGCTGCTTTTATAAACCGATTGTTATCTTTAGCCTGACTATAAATCTGCCTCTGTCCAAATATTAACCAAGTCCTTCAGTCCTCTGGTAGTCAAGTTACAGATTAAATCAAGTAGCATAGGTGGTTCAGGCTTTACACTTGGGTTAGGATTCATTATTATCTCCATCATTCTAGCTGCAGGATAGTGCAGGGTTACCTCAATAGATGTAAAGGTGGTGAGGAGTCCTGTGGCACCTTATAGACTAACCAAAGTGTTGGAGCATAAGCTTTCGTGGGCAAAGACTCACTTCGTCAGATGCATGAAGTGGGTCTCTGCCCACGAAAGCTTATGCTCCAACACTTCGGTTAGTCTATAAGGTGCCACAGGACTCCTCACCAAAATGTTGGAGCATAAGCTTTCGTGGGCAAAGACCCACTTCATGCATCTGACGAAGTAGGTCTTTGCCCACGAAAGCTTATGCTCCAACACTTTGGTTAGTCTATAAGGTGCCACAGGACTCCTCACTGCCTTTGCGGATTCAGACTAACATGGCTACCCCTCTGATACTCAATAGATGTAAATCACTTCTTCATTGCACCTCAGAATGCCCAACAAAGTCAGCTGCCCTAACCATCTAACTGCTCTCCTGGATCCACGGTTCACATCAGCCAGAAGCCATCAGTATATCTCATCCAGTACTAGGATACAGATCTTCACTGTGAGATGAATACATGACATGTTCCAGTCCTGGCCTCTCTCTGACCCAGTCTGCTTTACAGCAATTATAAGGAACTATATCCATGTGCAGTTACATCGGGATGAGCTCGAGTTGCTAGATGCATTGCATCACTTTAAAGCAGCATTTGTGCCTGTGCAGCTTAATCTAGCGACATAGTGAAGTATGCTGCATTAGCCCCACCTTGCACTGGTGCAGTTTATCTGTAATCAGGTCCTGCACCAGTGAAGCTGCATTGGAATACTTACAGTCTGAGTGTAGGCGGCCTCAAACTGAACTAGGAATAGGTAAAAGGGTGATTTATCAACAGGAGTTGTTTCCCGAAACAAAAAGTTGGCTTGGATCTGAGTGGTAGAGTTCAGACACAGGGAGACTACAGAAATGTTTAACCATGTCATCAATTGTGATCTACCGGTCAGAGCAATTAAGGAGCTAAACATTGTCAATGTGTGTTTCCATAAAGTTTTCCAGCATCCTGAAAGGACACAAAAGTTTGTTGCTTCATTGTCATTATCAACTTCCTGCTCTGCTCATGCATCCCAGCATGCGGCGGACTGAAGCAGGCCAGGGAAGCTGCTTCTGAGGACTAACTGTTTTGTTCAATGCATGGAAGCTTGGTAAAGATTTTTGTACAGTATGAAAAAAGAACCAGGAGAACCAAACGACATCCAGCAGGTAGTTCCGAGCTTGGATGGCTAGCCTGAATGCCTGCCAGTCCTCTACTGTCAACATCTCTATTTTTAGTGTGCTAACTCGAGCTTGCGCAGTGTAAACAAGATGACATGGCTACTATCATTATGAAAAGATGTTGGAGATGGATTGGGCACGTGCTCAGGAAAGATGGAAGCTCCATCACAAAGATTGCTGTACACCGGACCCCTGAAGGGAAGCGGAAACAAGGACGATCCAAGACAATATGGCGCCGGACTGTTGAAGTAGAAATTGGAGCATGAATTACACTTGGGGAATTATTGAGAGTCTGTCCAGAGACAGACAGACAGTGGAGGATCTTTGTTGCTGCCCTATACGCCAGTGGGCATGCAGGACAATAATGAACTCAAGCTGCTGCAAGGCTCGTTCCCAGCTGGAGTGTAGACATATGCTTGAGGACCTGGATAACTTACAAAACATATTGTAGATGCATGTTGAAATGATTGTTTGGCCATTCAGCCACTTAAGACATAAGTGTGGCCTAGCTGGGACTACTGCAGTTTGTTTTTCAAACTGAGCAAAGAAAAGAAGGGTGTGTGTATGTGTCTGAGATAGAGACTCCTACAGTTTTAATGTAGAGATCCAGGGGTTTATTTATTAAAATATTGTTGCCTAGTTTACCTCTGCAGTTAAAGAGGTCTTGGCTTTCTCTTTCATCATTTTTCTTTCTCCTTCTAGTTTATTCCTGCTTCTCACCGAGATCTGAAACACGAAATTCAGGAGCAATCAGTATTTATTTAAGACTTTGAACACACGATAGTTGTCTTGCAGAAGGATACTCTGTTCTCTCTTGGGCAAGAGAAAGAAATTGGCTACATAGAGAGGTTTTATCTAAGAGTTCTAAGAGCATCAGCTGCAGTCTTAATTATTTCTCCTAACACTCTTCTTATCCACAAAACAGAGGTCAAACAGCTTAACCATGTGTTTACACTGTTCTGAACTGGGAGAATGTCTGGCACAAACTTCGCTACATCTGCACTCTACTAAATACTTTGTAAATCTCTGAGCCCTGGATCCTTGGAGACATTTAAGAACCTAATTCCAGTTGATTTTGATGGAAGTTAAGCACCTTCTGAGGTTCTGGACCTGAAATCCTTAGATGAAATCCCGAATACTGAGCCTCAATCCTGCCTATAAGACAGATGACTCACATCTATTTTACAGCTGGAACAAGAGACTAGAGAAGTTAGACAGGTTATCTAAGGTAGCACTATAGGGCTAATCTCTAATCTCTGTCTTTATTTGGAATACAAGGAGTAGTCTTGTGGCATCTTAGGATATGTCTAGACTGCATCCCTCCGCATCAAAGCTTGCGTGGAGAAAATAAAGAGAGAACCCTCACAATTTATGACAGAAAAAGAAGGGAGA
>CM057845.1:139930271-139942030 GCA_030068395.1 Apalone spinifera | reverse complement strand
TCTCCCTTCTTTTTCTGTCATAAATTGTGAGGGTTCTCTCTTTATTTTCTCCACTCAAGCTTGTCTGAGGAAGTGGGCTTTGTCCACAAAAGCTCATGATACTATATATATTTGTTAGTCTCTAAGATGTCACGAGACTACTCCATCTGTAACTTTAAAAACAACAACACAGCTACCCCTCTGAGTTTTTATTTTGAATAGTTACTTCTTATTAGTTTGGGAGTAAATGAGAGCAGAAACAGTGTAGCTGTGGCAGAGTGGCAATACAATTTAGGAATCCTAAATCCGAGTGCTTTGCTTTGAATCTAAGAGCACCCTACTGTCAGTGGGCACAGAGTTAAAGTGATATACACCCAAAAGATGGCATGTGGGAAACTCAGTATCTCCTATCACACAAGAATACTATGAATTAGTATTTACAGTAAATCTGCAAAGGACTGTATAGATTTGTGCAGGAAATATGTTCTTAAAATGTATTTGGCAAGCAATGCCTAAGCCAGGGGTGGGCAATAAGTTTTGACTAGGGGCACTTCCGAAATTTTTGAAGTGGCCCCAGACTGCCCTGGAAGGGATGGGACCTCAGGCGGAAGGGGTGGGGTCAGGACACTTCCATGCTTCCCCACCCATAGACCCTGATTGGTCTGTGGATGTGGGAGTGTGCAAAGTCTTTGCCACTGCAGAAAGAACCGCCAGCTGTTCTGAACTTCGCATGCTCCCCCCTGCTTCCTCCAAGTCAATCAGGGCCTGGGGAGGGGGAGCATCTGAAGTCTCTCGCTCCCTGCCCCCACCCTGCAAAGGAACGCAGCACTTAGAGTCAACCACCAGCTGAGCAGCAGCTGGCAGTTGACTTTAAGTGCGGAGCCCCTTGCAGGGCAGGAGGAGACTTCATGTGCTCCCCCCACCCCCAAACCCTGATTGGCCTGGAGTCGCGAGAAATCTCCTTCCACCCTGCCCCCATCCTGCAAGGAGTGTGCTTAGAAGCACTGCACCCCTTGCAGGGCAGGAGGAGACTTTGCATGCTCCCCCCTCCCCATCCCCAGGTCCTGATTGGCCCAGGGGTAGGAAGAGCAGGGCCTCGATGGGCCAGATCAACTCGCTTGGCGGGCCACATCAGGCCACCAGAGGCCCTTTTGCCCATCCTTGGCCTAAGCCATGACTGCTCCAACAATGGCATGTGATTCCACCTCCTTGAATGTCTCCAAGGTAAATTAAGCAAGGGACGACCAAAGACCAGAAAAGCGAGGTCAGAAAAGCCATGAGGACAGCAAGCAGGGGGAAATGGCTACTTAACAATCTCTACATGGGATGGAGACTGCACCTTTCTCTGCCTTGTGAAACAGGATCAACAAATTTGGGGAAATAAGCGGGGGGGGAGGAGTTATTTTGGCATCTTTCACCTGAGGAGACAAAGAAATAGACACCTTTGAGCTCAATGAAGGCTCATAGCCAGAGAGTCTGGTCAGCCATCCTGGAAAAAGACTTGGTGAGAAACACTTCTTTGAACATGAGATTCAAGGTTGTTAAATCAGGTTTTAGTCTTGGATGCGTATTTTTACTTTTGTTTGTTGTAATCCTTTCTATTTTTATTTCTAATGCTTGATAACACCTAAGTCTATGACTTTTTAAAAAAAAACAACTTGCTTTACTTTTAATATAAACCAATTCAGTGCTTTAATTAAAATTAGTGTGTTTGTATCCAGCTAAAATATCTGTGGGGTACTGGCCCTTGAAGGGAGCAACGGAATTAATAACCCACAATGGAATTAATAACCCACAATAATTCACAATGAATGAATGTCAAATCCTAAATTCCTCAGAGACATTTCTCTGCTGTGTCTTGTTCTCTTATAGAGGGTGCACTCTATAAGAGAACAAGACACAGCAGAGAAATGTCTCTGAGGAATTTAGGATTTGACATTCATTCATTGTTACTTCCTGGGCAAGTTTTGGCCTAGTAGAGTCCTGGAGAGTTTGTTGGCAGGGCAGATAATCTGATGTATCAGGAAGCAAATGCACAGCTTGGCAGCTGCAAAACTCTAGTTGCTCAGGAGAAGAGGAGTAACACAGTAACTCACAATTCAGGGAACTGCATCAGATGGCCATGCTTGTTCCAAATCATAAACACTTCTGGTCCCTTCAAGGGAAGTACAGTTAGGCCAGTGCTGGGTTCTTTTGAAAATCCTAGTCTCTCTCTCCAGTTGGAAGGGAGCTTGTTGGTGACCAAGCCATGCCCGTGTATTTTTTTCAATGCATAGCACTCCATCAGGGAATGCAGAAATTTGTTGTCAGTTGACAAAACGGCAGGGATCTGAAGGATCATCCAGTATACCGTGTAAAGTAGATGACCTGTGAGGATGGTGGGTAACGGGACAGATGAACCCTTTCCATGGAAAACTCTTCTCGTGTCTTCTCTTCATCATTTGTATGAGGTGATTTCTAATTGTAACTGAAACGTGAGAGCACATGTACTGTAGCCAAAATACTAGGCCCGATCTTTCATTGGAACTAAAAAAGCTTCTCAGCTTGCCATTAAGGGGAAGAAAAGCTTAATTTTCTGGTAACACTAGTCAGTTAGCCTAAATCCTCAAAGGTGTTTAAATCATTGCCTCTTGTGGGTACAACCATGCAATGTTAATCAAGTATTCAGCCCCTAATTACTTGCATTGAGGCTTGCCAGTTCAATTTCTTTAGCAAAAAGCTGGTCATTTTGTTATGCCTATTTATTAGCTATCCTTCCTGCATTAGCTACATGCAACCGCTGTAAGATTATTTGTCAAGCATAAGCTTGTGTTGTGACCAAAGATCTAATTAACCACTATAAATTAAGCTATTACCACATTTGTCCAATATATAAAGAAGTGGAAGCATATTGCTTGGCAGCTATGAATTCTTTTCCACCTGTTCGTTCAAAAACATAACTGTTCTTCCTGGTATTGTTTTCAGTGTATTCAGTGGGACTAACACAGAGTCACAGTGCCACCTATAGACTGTACAAAGATTTTGAAAACATTTTAGCTCTGATTCAAAATAAATAAATAAGCTTCAAGGCTATGCACGTGCACACAATCAAGCCTCTTTCCTTTCCGAACAAAACAATTCATTGAGAGAATGATTTTTACTCTTCAGCTTTAACCTAGAACCATGCCTGGGTGCATTTTTCCGAGTGCATTTAGAGATAATCATGCTACAAATTAATTCAAAATGAATGGTCAGGAATAAGGCAAGAAAAGAACTGAAGCAGTCACATAGTTAATGACAATTGTTTTAAGGATTATGCTGCAGTCACAGATGGTGCTGTATTCACTCTGCTCTCTTTCTGGACCTCAGAACTGGTATAGCTGATATGTGTTGCCTTGTCTCGGATGGTTTTCATTGCCGCAAAGAAATCCGCTCTGTGTTTGTTGCTTTCTCTGAAGTTCTTTGTGGTGAAAATATGTCTATTTGGATTGTAGTCTGGTAAAAGTACATCTTTGCTGGAACTAGTGGGGTGGGGGTGCTGCAGCACAGCCTGGCTTGAAATGGTTTCCCCCATATATAGGGTTTCCAGGTGGTTCAACAGCTCTCAGCACCCCCACTAAAAAAATTGTTCCAGCACCCATGAATGTACCACTACGCTTATCCATATGAAGTACACTATCTAAATATGTAGTGAAACAACTGAGTTAGTTTCCATGGAATATTCCTCAGGTTCCAAAATCTGGGAAGAATACTAGTTTAGCAGAGCCATTTGTCAGAAAAACTGAAACAATCCTCCAGGATGAGCCGTACCTATTACTATTTCACTTTCATTCCCTAACAGGCTTTAACTTATGTCCTGTCACTAAAGGAAACCCTTCAGGATTGAGGAAGGAATCTAATGGCAACTAGATATTGCCAACCTACACAAACAACTTTCCACTCAGATGGTTAGAGAGTCTGAATGCAGAGCCATTCATGTAGATTGGGGCTTCAGGATGAAAGGTGAAACATCAGTTTCAAGAGCTGGTCTAGGTAACTTAATAAAAGTCTTCCATATCTCTGGCTTCTATATTTCACTCAGTCAGTTAGCCAAGAATGGTTATGGCATGATCAGATGGTTGCTAGCATAAGAGATTTATACATGATTTTAATGAGCATTTCCTCTCTCAAGGACTCCAAAGGTTGGTGCTTAAGCTAAGCAGTCAGAATTTGCAGAAGGACAGATTTCCCCACTGCCACCCCAGTCATAAATGATCTCTTTTATGATGGTACCCCCTGCTCTGCTTGAGGAAAGACTAATGGTTTGCAGATCCACAGTATTACCATTCCCAAAAGTGTCAACAATGATGAGGTTGTCTTAAAAATCATGATTTTTAAAAAAAACAAAACTTTTTTTCCTGTTAGCCACCTGGTGTTTGCCCTCGGGTCACCCTTTCAAGATTTCCTTTGCAACCATGAAGGCTAAAACAATTTTATAAATTGAAGAGCTGAGATGCTCACATAATCAGTTGTCTCCAGTTGATGTGGGTTTAAATACAACTTTAACTATTGCAGGGCTTGCAATAAAATAGTAAGAGTTGGCAACACTGGCACTCCCTGTGCTGGTATTTTTCAGAGAATATCAGCTCCCTGTAGAATGGGGGCATATCCTGTGGTTCTTTCTCATACAGGAAGGAAAGGGTTAGGGCTTTCTTCTACTGGCTCTTCTCCTTGCCATAATGTTTTGCCCATTTGAGATGTCCGTGGGCCTGATTCACCTTTATGTCCTCCATGGCTAGTAATTGGCTTGTGTACGTCTGTTCCTGTGCTCCAGCCCAGAGGAGGAAGAGAACAAAGAGGTTAGAAAGCCATAGCAGCACATGGGAGTCTTCGCTCTCTTAACTGATGAGGGCCCATAGTGTCACAACCAGGGTCTAAGCGGTGCCGAACAGAGGCCAATAATAGCATTCAAGGTCAGTTCCAGGATAAGGAACCACAAGTCGGAGCAAGGGTCAGGAGTCCAAGAGAGAGCCAAAATGCAGGGCCCTCACTACTGTTGGCAGTGAATATCACCCTGTTGCGCAGCTAGCTCCTGGATCGTCTCCTGGGATTAAATAGGATACCTCAACCAATCAGGGGCCGCAAAAGAAGCTGACAGTCTGGCTTTTTGAGATGGCTCTCCACAGGGTGTTTATCTCCACAGGGTCTGTGTGATACTGCGTAGTGCCCTGTCACAGCTTCCAGGTAACAGTAGGGAGCTGTCCGCCATCCCACACTGCACAGAAATTCACCAGGAGCTGCTGCTGCAGCCGCTAGTCCTACCCCATGTATTTAAACACCAGTTCCTAACCTTTCTGCTTCCACCTCTTCCCCTCCTCCCCCCTGCCCATCCCCCCTTCTCCAGTAAAACAGTGATCAGCTCTTGCTGGTCTAGGAGCTGCATTTTGTTTCCCTGGATGGGAAGGAGGATCAGAGCAAGGAGCTGGCCAGCTGCTATAATCCTGAGCTACCTGCTAGTATTTCAGTTGTCCAGGACAGATGTTCAAAAACTTAGACTAATCCAGCCAAACCAGGACTGTTGGTAGCTATATGCTTAACAAAGCAAAAGAACTTTTAATTGCAGATATAGTATTGCCCAAAACGAAAGTGAGAGGTCTTTGCAATGGATAGGTTGCAATGTAAAGGGCTTTCCAATCTATAGGTTGGAGACCGTTTTTCTTTCTCTTAGGATTTTTCTCCCCCCCACTCCCTACTTACAGACTTAATCACAGTCTTCCAGGAATAAGACCCTGGTTTTGTAGCTCCAGGAGCTGATGGTGTGAAATGAAGAGCCTTCTTGTAAAAGCGCTATGTAGAAGTCAGAGTGGTATGATAACTGAACTAGAAAGAGAAACTGTCTAGACTTCCAAAAGAGAAGCTGTTCATATAGGTACGCTGCACAAAATGCACTAAATAAACAGCTTAGATACTGAAAAGGAATTTTTATTTCTGAAGTTGTCAGCATTAATAATCTAAGTTGGATATAAGTAAAGATGCTTATATAGGGTCCCTTGGTTTCTATTTCTGCGAGATACTATCAAAGGGGAAGTAAAACAGTTCCAGTTACTTTTATACTCTAGCATTGTGCTGCAGAATGTCTTAACATTTAAGAGTTAAACAATTTTTCTTTACAAAACTTAAGAATAGAAATTCAATATATAAAAAAGGAACCCAGGTTTTAATGGCAGTGTTAAAATGAATGAAGAAGCAAAATCGTTAGAAATTAAGTAAAATTAAGAATCTAACCTGTTTTAACAGTAGTGACTGGACACTGACTGCCACATAACAGGATCAAACTTAACTTTTGTAATACTAGTACATCCTATAAGACCAGGGCAGGAAATCAAGATCAGTCTTGTTAACACTTCTGTTTTGACACTTCTGTTTCTCACTGTTAACATACCTCTCTAACTTGTTTTAGTTCAGGGTGTAGCTACATCAGTCAGCAGTGTGAAAAAGACCCACAACTCTGACCAATGTAGCTACGTTGACCTAACTCCGAGCACAGATGGAGCTGTGCCAATGGAAGAATGCTTCCATTGACGTATCTAACTTTGTTCATGGAGGAGATATTCCTACACAGATTTTTAATTTTGTTTTTTTCCAAACAAACACCCTTCTATTCATATCGATTGCATGTGCACTACAGGCTTATGCTGGTGTAGTTATGCTAATATAATCTCCACAGCGTGTGGACACCACCTGAGTGGTATGTAAAAATCTGAGTAAAAAGCGAAGAGTGAACATTACATTGCATTTTGTCCAGTCATATGATTTAAAATCATGTCAATCTTTTCCCCCTCCCAACCGTCAAATAATACAATTAGCTTAAAAATCATGAGGATTTTTTTAAAATAAAAAGACTAATTGCCTTCTAGTTTTTGGTGATTGTTTTTTGTTGTTGTTGTTTTTTGAGCTTTTAGAATTAAGTTGTTTTCTGCAGTTAGAAAGTTTCTGGGGGCTAGAAACTTACCTTCTTTAAAAAATAAAAGCAATGATTTTCATATAAGAACATAATTACAGGTGCTGCAGCTTTACATGAAACATCAAATACAAGACTTGCAATAACAACCTGACGGCACTGTAATAAATTACAAATAATTTCTAATTTGGGCTGCAAATTTGCACAAATGGAACATCCTGCCAGGTGAGAGTGAAATTCTGCCTGGGTGTAGGATTCTGGCTAAGTGGATCCCTTGATAGGATCAGATTCTTAAGACTTGTCTCCACTGACTGTGAGATTGACATTGCAGCGATCAATCCACCAAAGGTCAATTTAGTGAGTCTAGTGAAGACTCTCTAAATCAACTGCCGATCAATCTCCTGTTGACTTCAGTACTCTACTGAAATTAAAAGTCAGGAAAATCAACAGGAGAGTTTCTCTTATCGACCCAGCACACTGTGGACATCATGGTGAGTAGATCTAAGTTACATTAGTAGTGTAAGATGATGTAACTCAAATTTCATATCCATGGGCACCAGATAAAAAAGGCAAGAGGAGGCAATGCTTTCCCTGGGTCTTAGTGCTCAACATCTCCATTCCTCCGAGCCCTATTCTGACCATTCCTGAAGGTTCCCACAGCATCTGCAGAAGTCTGGTGATTCTTCCTGGGGAAGGAAATCTGTTGACTTAAAAGTGAAAAGACTTCCAGCCTGCCAGACCTTTTAACATAACATGGAACCTGTGAAAGAGCCATTAAGTGGTAATGGAACCATTTAACAGACATGTGCCAACCCAGAGGTACATACTGTTAGTTTCGGAATGTACTGAATTTACAAAAATTGTTCTGTATTACTGTAATTAATATGTCTACCAGGGTTCCCTATAAGCTGTGCTCTTGTGCAGCCAGGAGAAATTAAAATGCTACCCAGCTGATTAGCAAAGCACCCACAGCTAGGTTTTGTGTTTATATTGGTGGTGCACATTCACACTTTCCTTGCTGCACATAAAATTATTCCACACATGAATTGAAAAAAATCTGCACCTGGTTAGAAAAGACTAGATGGAACATTGATGTCAATAGGACCTTAGTTAAAAAATTGCTTTAAATATTTCATTAATTTATTGCTAAAGATTATAAAGTAACATCTCTAAAAAATTCCTGCAGAGATTTTTTTTATGTGCACAATCTGAGCATTCAGCTTTAGTCTTAAATGCCTGGATCTTCACACATAATTAAAAAAATATATATTTAAAAGACCATCAATATCTAAAATATACATTTTAATTTTAATTATTATAGTACAAAAACTTGCTTCCAAAGTCTTCCTGTCCTTTCTGTCCATCCCTGCTGCTATAATACTTCTCTCTTCACCCCGTATTGAAGAGAGCCCTTACCGGGACAAACTCACTTCTCTCCCAGATAGGGAAATTCATGTATTCAACTTTCTTTACTTCTGTTTGAACTAGTTTTAAGAGAACCCTCCATCAAAATCACTACCTTTGTTATGCCTAAAATCTTTGGAAACATATTTTTAACATAAACCTAGGGTGAAATTTCATAAACATGTCTCATGTTATGGAGATCACACACAATAAATTATGTTCCCTTTTTCTAAAAGCAATAAAACTTTATGTAGACACTAAACCACTCTGACTTATTAATTTAAAATAATGTCTTTGTTTCAGTGCATTGAATATGTAGGAATCAGGAGTGACTCCTTCATGAAGGCTTAAGAGTACATATAAAATCATCTTAGACATACTGATTAAGAAAATGTAAAACAGAAAAGGACTGCATCGTGCATTCCATCATATTTAATGTTGTATTCAGCAGGACAACTGACTTACCCTCATTACAAAGTTTTTGCAAATAAATCTCTGATAAACTTCAGGCTATATCAAAAAACCTGTGACTGGCATTTTTTTTTTCTTCTCAAAATTAGTACTTTTAATTAAGTACCTTCTGCATGTCCCGTCTTCACCATCTGACAGGAAATGGAAAACATGCTCCATTTTCTTTAGAAAGGGGGTGGTTTGTTTTTTCCCAAAAAATGTTATTTGATGCATGTGGTTTGAGGGATTGTGCGGGAAGGAGCAGGGAGAGGGAGGGAGGAGGAGAGGGAGACAGTGGGAAAGGGGCAGAGCCTCGGTTGAGTAGGAATGGGGCCTAGGTGGAGCAGAAGTGGAGAATAGGTGGGGCCACAGGCTAAGGTGCTTGCCTCCCCAAACAGCAGCTTCACCCACTGCCCATGTGCATAGCTTAAATTAACCTTTCCCCCTATTGTAGATTTGCCCTGAATACTTCAAGGTGGTGTTAAAGTAACCTGAGGAAGGAATCTGTTTTATCTATAATAATTAGCTTGATGTTTTCCCTTTAACATTCCATATTTAATTTAGTTGTGTTAAAACGAAATTAAATTAAAACTAAAGATTTTGGTATAACTGTATAACGTGACGGAGAAATGTTTTATAATTTGAAAGTCCTTTTTTTTTTGTAGTTTTTTTTCCTCACTAGTCAATGTTGACGTTTGAGCTGGTAGTTCAGAACTGGGAGCTTATGCTCTGAGCTGACTGCATTCCTTTAAAGTCTGTCAAGCAACAGGAGTTTACCGTCCCATTCTCCTATATTCAGTACTGCTTTTAGTGTATGTGCTTGTAACAATCTGAGTGACACTTTGTTTTACAAAGGATCTTGAACAAGCCTATGGAGCTGCTTTTAGACTATGACAAGGCAATTTGTTGAATCATTTCAGCATGAAAAGCCAGCATGACAGGCCTTGCTTATTTTTCAGCAGGCAAGAAAATAACTTCAAGCTTACGTTCTTCCATCAGTGTTCTACATGAAGTAAATAGGCACAGCTGGAAAGCGGAGGGTTTCAGAGGGTGTACAAGAAACAATCAAATAGCCATTTGATAGCTTAGTGATTGGGTGGCTTTGAGATGGTGTCACAGGGCTGACTTAGTTTTCCTGGTGGATAAAAAACACTTTTGTTTTGAAACCTTTCAGCTTTAAAAATCTCAAGGATAAAACAAGAGGTAAACTTGCTCAGGAAGGCCATTTAGTTGCAGAAGAGTTCTTGCACATTTTGCAGCTGCACTCCAGGTTTCTTCATTGTCTTCAACTTGTCCTGAAACCTGGCAAAAAAAATTGACAGGATGGTTTTCACATCTTCTCCACATATGCAATCAGAAATACTATATCAAGTGAAGAAAAAGATGCTGGAAAGGAAAAGATGTGATGCCCAGAGACACAGGTAAGATATATTCAAAGGCATTAATGCACAGCACCGTACAGCTACTGTAATGTGCCTTCTATTCTTCATATTACTACATGTTAACATTCTTGCAGTCCCATGGAGGAAATTACAGTACTTTAGCCTCAAGCAAAAAACTTGTGGTGGAGAGTGGTCTGCATATCTTACCTGAAAGTCATCTATTCAGTCCTCAGCCTTATTTCTAGCTACAGGATTTCTACATTTCAATACCTTCCAGTAAGTTGAAAATCACACAGCTGCTGCATATGACTGATCTTTTGTTCACACCCCAGCATGAGTAATGTTTCATACAACAGTTATCCTACACATGTGTTTAAAAACTACTTTTGTTAATTGATTCTTAGTGAAGCCTCTTTAAATAATAAAAAGTGGGAAATTGGACAACTACCAGTAACAAACACAACAAAGCGATAGATAAAAATTTGCTCCAGTTGTCAATGGCACAAAAACAAAAGTATAATTGCATTAAAATAACTTAATTTGAAAAATGTTAGGTTGCACAGTCAAATACATATGTTAGAAAATGCTAGAATTAAGGTTGCCTCTGCAACATTAAATTTAGTCACTTCATGCATCATCATAGTCTTTAAGACCAGTGTTTCACAACCTTTATTTATAAGGTACCCCTTTTTAAAAAAAAGGGTGGCTAATTTAGGCATTCAAATTTGCAAATGAAGCCCGGGATTTAAATATCCCGGGCTTCATTTGCATGTTCCCTGGCGGGTGCCATTTTTAAATCCCCTTAGTTCGAACTGACTGCCCACGGCTACACGCAGCTACACGCGGCAGTCAGAAGTTAATCGGAACTGAGTCCTTAGTTCGGATTAACTGTTACTCCTCCTGCAATGGAGGATGTAGTTTGGATTAATTTCTGACTGCCGGGCAATCAGTTCAAACTAAGGGGATTTAAAAATGGCTCCCACCCGGGAACATGCAAATGAAGCTCGGGATATTTAAATCCCGGGCTTCATTTGCAAGTTCGAATGCCTATATTAGCCACCCTAGTTCGAACTAGGGGGCTAGCATAGACATACCCTTAGTTAATAGTACTGTAACGTGTGCTGTCAATCCATAACCTTTAATTAGGTAAGGGGAAAGAGCTCTTTGTAGCCTGTGCCTTTGTTATTCTCCTGGTCCCTCTGTGTTTTAAAGGTTTCAGAGGTAATCCTGTTTGTCTGTTTAAGGAAAAACAACAGGGAGTTGGGTGACACTTTAAAAATTAACAATTTTATTCTGGTATAAGGTTTCATGAACTGCAACTCACTTCATCAGATGCATGAAGTGAAAGACAGAGAAAACAGATGGTAGGGATACAGAGATGGGTGTGTTACATTAGGGATAATTCAATCAGGGTGGATGTGGATAAGAAGGTGAGAATACCTAAAGTGGAAAATTGCTTATTAGGAATGGTTCACTCATTAACATCATAAACTTAAAAAACAACAGGATGTCTTTCTTTGAAAGACAAAGAAAACAGATGGGGATGTAGTGCTTGGAGTGTTACATTAGAGCTAATTCAATCCAGATGGATGTGGATAAGAAGGTGAATACCACCTAATATGGAA
>CM057845.1:139917969-139930171 GCA_030068395.1 Apalone spinifera | reverse complement strand
CTCCTCGCTGCTTTTGCAGATTCAGACTAACACGGCTACCCCTCTGATACTTAAGATATAGTGAAGTTTATTTCTGAACCCAGGCCCACAGCCAACTTTCCCAACATCTTCATTGCTCTTCAAATTCTCTTGACTGTTTCTGTTGCTAGTGGGGAGCATAATTTTTCAAAGTTAAAACTGATAAAGACATACCTTCATTCTTCCATGCTGAAAGAAAGACCTGTTGGCTGGCTACCATCTCAATAGGACACGAAATAGCTTCATAACATTGTCTCAAACAACTTATTGCCCAACCTGTGAAAGCAAAAGCATGAAAAGCAAAGTTCGAAATGTTTACACAAATCGATGGCCCAGTGCAAAAGGGTTACAGCTCAAAAACAGACTTCATTCAGTACCAAGGAATGAAGATTTTCAGAGCTTCCCAAAAATATGTTCCTTTGGAAGGAAGACAGTTGCAACTTGAAGTGCAACTATTTATAGCGCTGACGAGAAACACTGTATAGAACTCAAAATGGTTAAAACTTTAAAGTGTCAGCTACCGGGTGGTTTACCCTATAGGCTACGTCTAGACTGGCATGATTTTGCAGAAATACTTTTAACGGAAAAGTTTTTCTGTTAAAAGTATTTCCGCAAAGGCGCATCTAGATTGGCATGGATGCTATTGCACAAAAAGTGCTTTTGCGCAAAAGCATCCGTGGCCAGTCTAGACGCGATTTTGCGCAAGAAAACTCCGGTGGCCATTTTCGCCATCAGGGCTTTTTTGCGCAAAACAGTCCTTCCCTGTCTGCACTGGCCCTCTTGTGCAAGTATTCTTGCGCAAGAGGGCTTTTTCCCGAGCAGGAGCGTGAAAGTATTTGTGCAAGAAGCACTGATTTTGTACATTACAAAGTCAGTGCTCTTGCGCAAATTCAAGTGGCCAGTGTAGACAGCTGGCAAGTTTTTGCACAAAAGCAGCTGCTTTTGCGCAAAATCTTGCCAGTCTAGACGCAGCCTATACAGTATAATTGTGCTAGGATTAATGAAAAGTAGAAAAAAAATCAATACACATATTTATTTTTACATTGTTCATTTTGAATGCCAAGTAAATAAAGATAAAATTTCATTTTAGACTTCTCATTTTCTCTATATTGAATGGGGGTAGGAGGGAGTACCAAAGTCATAGTTCGCCTAGGGCACCAAAAACCTTTGGCCAGGCCCTGCCTCTACGTTCTCCTTCACACTGAGCTTCAGGATGCAAATCGTTTCGGATGTTTGGTCTCTGAAACTTTTTACTGGACATCTTCTCTTTTCTGCATCAGGTACAGCCCACTCCTTTTCACTGGTATATTCCAACCAGAGTTCAAACTCCTCTTCCCCATGTATTGGAATGAGACCCCCACCCCAGCAAATAATCTTAACTTAGGACAGAAGCTTGGCTTAGGATGGGACAGCACAACCTTTTCTGATGTTTGCCACAGTGCCTTTGCCCACTCGTCAGGTGAGGATGCTTCGCCCAGACTTAGAACTGCTAGGTGAAGGCCCAACACATACAGCGTATCAGTTAGGGTCTTCCCTTCTTTCCCTAATAAGGATGACATCTTCTGGAATTACTCTGTATCTGAGGTGGTGGCAGAGCTGGGGGGAGGGAGGAGAGGTGGGGTTTGGGGTAAGGAGTGGAGTGGGGGCAGGATGGAGCCTGGGGCATAGGGTTTGGTTGCCCTGCACCCTCTAAATCTGGTTCTGGGTGGGGTTTGGTTGGAACTGGAACCTCCCAGCTTCCACAAGCTGCCTGCCACTGCTTTCTCACTTGGAATCTGTGGGGGTTCTGCTGCCTCTCAGCTCTCACAGTGCTGCAAGGATACCATTGTTCCTCACAAAAAGTGGCTGCATATTCTGTGCTTGCTCAAGCATGCTATGGCTGCCTATGAAATGGGTTCACCTGAGTCTCGCATCCAGTGCCTCAGGTATCCTTACTACTAGAAGATAGTTTTCAGGGTCAGTATTCATCTCATTGCACTTGTATGTTATAGTCCCACCATGCCCCGTTACCCTCTAACGAGTACAGCCATTATGCAAATTGATTTCCCCAAAATATAACTACATTATTTTTGGCAAATTAATGGCTCAAGCAAGCTGTGCGTGGGAGGGGTACTGAATCAGGTATCTCAACTGAGCCCCCAAAATGTAACCCTTTGGCCAGCAACAAGGGTTAGATTCAGTATCTAGGGCTTCCTCTTAACAATTCAGAATAAAATATTACTCCCATTACTAATCTGGGAAAATATAACACCACTGGGGAGCACCCCATGAGGCAATACTTACCCATTGGCAGATACCAAATCTGTGTATAACGCAAGGGAAATTTTAATACAAGCGAATGGAAACCAAACAATTAGGAGTGCCCACCCTCCAGAGTTATCCTGGAGTCTCCAGGAATTAAAAATTGGTCTTGAATTATGTCATGTGATGAAACCTTCAGGAATATGTCCAACCGAAACTAACAATCCTACACACATTTAAAAAAAAAACAAACAACAAATGGTCTGGTAGCACTTTATAGACTAACAGAACATGTAGATGGTATCATGAGCTTTCGTGGGCACAGCCCGCTTCTTCAGATGACTGTAATTATGAGTTTGGGATGTGTACACTCTAAATAAATAGGAGAGGGGAAGGGAAGAGGGGAGGGAAGAAAAAGAGAGGGGGTAGGAGACAGAGCATCAGTAAAGTATCTGATATGGGTACTTAAACTGAAGCAGATAAAAATCAAAGTTAATAGATAGATTCCCATGTCAGGAAGGATACTACACAGAGCTCTGTTAGCACCTTCAATGGTTTTTAAATTGATAGTGTCCCAACCAACTTTCATCACGATTGAGTCCATTAGCATGTGAACTGAATTTGTGGATGAACTGTAATTCTAATGTATCCCTGTGGATCTGGATTGTAGAGCTGGTTTGTGACAAGACAGCTACTTGGAGATCTGTCAGAGTGTGATTTGGAAGGTTGAAATGTTCCCCATTAGATTTCTGTGTGTTTCCTTTACATATATCTGATTTGTGTCCATTGATTCTTTCCCGTAGGGACTGTCCAGTTTCTTCTCTCTGTGTAGTATCCTCCCTGACATGGGAATCTATCTATTGACTTTGATTTTTATCTGCTTTGGCTTAAGTACCCATTCTCTAGATACTTACTGATACTCTATCTCCCACCCCCTCCCTTTTTATTTCCCCTCTCCAATTTATTTCCAGTGTACACATCCCAAACGCATAACTCTGGTCATCTGAAGAAGTGGGCTGTGCCCACGAAAGCTCATGATACCATCTACATGTTTTGTTAGTCTATAAAGTGCTACCAGACCATTTGTTGTTTTTTTCTGTAACAGACTAACTCAGCCACCCCCTGAAGCTTCTACATGCATTAGTTTGGGAAAGCACCACAACCATATTCAAAACAAATCTGACCGCACGATGTGTTGAGCAGTGTCCTTTGGCTTAATTTCTCACCTTACGGAAGAAAGTCTGATGAGCGAATCATGCATCGCTCCCCTCTTCCCCACTCACAGTTGGCTTTTCTTAATTAGCAGCAAACAAACCCTTAGATGTTGAATCTAGCCAACTCCAACCTAGCAGAATGGTTATACATGCTTTGTCTACTATGCCTGGCAGCAATGTTGTTTAATCCTTTTTTTTTTTTTTTTTTGTCATAGCTCACAGCTTTTTAAATGGCTAAGCCCTGTGGGGCCATTACCACTGTAACTGCTGGTCCTAGTATCTCCCGTGCCACGTCCAGGCCATGCTCATGCCCCACCTTCCAGCCTGGCCCACCATATGCAGTGTTACTCTCCATCCCTAAGCTCTCCTGCAGCTGCTGAGCCTTCCCAAGGGAGTTGAGTGTACCCAAGAGCAGCCAAAGCCTTCCCAAGCCCTGACCCTGCCAATGGTATGCACCATGTATACTGTGTGCCTGGCTGTGGGCAGCACTGAATGTGGGAACTGTTCTTCCACTGGGATGGAGTTTGGGGGAAGGGGAACCAGTGGATTGAAGAAGGATAGTCCTGTGAAACCCAGGACTGCTGGGAGTTATGCGCACGTGCATCGAGGTTTACAGAATCAGTTGGAAAAGGCTTTCCTTGTCAACCGATCCCCATCTAGACTGCCACTTTTTGCCGGAAAGCAGCGGCCATTTCTATTCAAATGAAGCATGGGATATTTAAATCCCCGTTTCATTTGCAATAGCGATGTGCCTAATCTACATCCCTCTGTCGGCAGAGGAGTGTGGTTTAGACACACCCTTAGATGTGAATATGGGTCTGGGATTTAAATATCAGATTTTTAACTTTCAAGGTTGTTCCTCCTCCCCACCTCCATGTTACAATTTACTGCATGCCACTCAAACTCTGTTCTGAATACAGAATTATTAATTTCCTTCATAGGTTTTTTTATGGCGCTTATCGCTAGTACCTCAGCAGTTCACCAATTTGAATGAATGTAACTTCACTACACACCTTCTAATTATATCAACAAATTAGGCAGGTACCCTACAGACAACAGCCTCCTTCAGTACACTACCCATCCCTGAGCAAGTCCATGCAATGGGCTGAAGGAGGCCAGGGTCATGTGGAAAAAAAAATAAGGTGTGTTCATGTAATTAAATACTGTACCCTAATGCATGCACGAAAGGGGGATTACTAAAATCTGCACATCCAATCTGAATTCTGGCATTTCTTAACTGCTGAGTTGAAATAAAACTTCAACTTTAATGCTCTTTTAATGTGTTTTTTTGTATGAAATTACCTGTTTTGAAAAAGCAGACTGGAAAAACAAACTCATGTAGCATCATAGTGACACTCATGGGTCACCAGCAGGTTGGGAGATTTACAGGCACAGCCCAGTTCTCTGCCACTTGAGCTAATGATAACTAATAGCAGTAGTTTCATTATCCCCTGTGGACCAGCTGCTAGAGTGGGCTGAGATACACCCACAGGCAGATCGTAACACAGTGGTTCTCAAACTTCATTGCACCGTGACTGCCTTCTGACAGCAAAAATTATTATATGATCCCATGTGGGGGTGGAAAGGCAGCGCCTGAACCTTGCTGCCTTGGGCTTTGGCTTCAGCCTGGGGTGGCACAGCTTTGGCTTCAGCCCTGGACTCCCAGCCAGTCTAATATGAGTCTTGATGACCCCATTAAAATGGGATCCCAATCTGCAGTTTGTTAGCTGCTGTAAATATAACATGCATTGGCGACAGCAGAGGAATTGTGAGACTTGGGAATCTCCAGGCTCTGGAGGGCATTCAAATGGGCACAGTTTCACAGACCATTTTGTCCCTGTTTTGTGTATTTCGTGCCTCTTCTACCCTTTACAGGTTCCTCGGCTTTCTTTGTCTCTTTGCTTTAGTAGTCCTACAATCCCTCTCTGGTTTTCCCTTCCTCGTCACAATTTACTCCCTCCTTTGCCACGTCCCCAGGTCTGCCTCTTGTCCCCTCTGCATTCA
This sequence comes from Apalone spinifera, assembly GCA_030068395.1. Lineage (NCBI taxonomy): Eukaryota > Metazoa > Chordata > Testudines > Trionychidae > Apalone > Apalone spinifera. Next base: position 139,924,694 of record CM057845.1, on the reverse strand, counting down.
GTTTAGAATGCTGCCTCTTCTTTCATGCTACCTGGGCAATAGAAGCGGGATTTACTAAGAGAACAGAAAAGACAATCTTACTGCTCTCAGTTTTGGTTCCAGGAGTCATGGTGTCTGGGAACAGCAATTCAGTAGAAAGTCCTGCTCTATCCCTGCATTCCTGGGCTGGAACATGCTCAGCATAGGCTGAATCTTGGGAGAATTTAGCTGCCAAACTCTACAAAGTTTCTGCTGAGCACATGTGAACTGCATCTTTTTTTCAAAAAGGTTATAACTTGGCTAAATTTGAGTAGATTTTCATGGGGACACCAGAAGTAACGTCCTTGACTGCAGAGCAATCCATTCCTCTGCTAAACTGCACATTCCATGTTCTAAATCTTGGCTACGCTACAAGCGGCTCTATAAAATGAGCGTGTAAAATTTTTAATCTGGGTTAAACATGTTGTTCTCTAAACTTGTTCTCAAGTAGCTGAACAATATTTACTGATATGCTGTCCCAAAAACAATCTCCACCAAAAATAAAAGTTGAAAAGGAAAATATCAGCCCAACTGACTAATCTTTGCCAAAGTTCAGAGCATTGGAAAACAGGGTCTTATAATGAAGTGTTGGGGGATGGGACATATTTCAGGTAAACCATTGGCCATGTTTCATTTCCTGTGTTGATCACATTCATTTGTTCTGTTAAGCACCATCTGCCAGAAAAGCTTTCCAGAACGGTCAGTAACAGCCACACAGATGAATGCGCTGATACACTCAGTGCTTCAAGAAACACCTCTACTAGCACCAGTTTTAGTTTCAACATCCTCAAGCCTACTTCATTTTCATGCCAGACTGCTGAATTCACCTGGAGTTAACTATAAAGCCAAGGGACCTGGTGGGCGTTCTTCCATGGAGTTCCCATTTTATCATGGAAACATAACGAGAAAAACCTGTGAAGACTTACTGAGCAAGAAAGGCAAGAATGGCAGCTTTTTATTACGAGAGAGTGAGAGCATGTCAGGAGCCTTATGTCTTTGTGTTTTGTAAGTATTGTACTTTACAAAATTTATTAATTTTAAGACTATCACAAGTGAAAGTTATTACCTTCTTTAAGGTGAATAAATAGCAAATGTGAAAGTGATCTCGCAGGACAGAAATGTAAATAAGCTGCATATCCCTAGTTACTATACAATATACTTCTGTAGAGAAAAGCTGCACGCATTACCTATAGCATAGGAGAGAGCGGAGGCTCTGGACATAGGGGGGTACCTACATCTGGCATGAGGAAGGTTGCATAGCTTGGAATCTCTGCAATTAAAAAGTTTGGAAGGGTGCCACAAAATTTGCTCCACATACTGTTGTCAACGGTCAAGTCCTATATCAGGCCTGTATGGAGGGTGGGTGCGAATGGTGCCAAAGCACCCCTCCGTGGTCCCCAAGTAAGCATGCACCAGCTGGCCACGGGAAGGCAGGAACGGTGTGCTGTCCAAGCCTCCCTTCCCCGTGCTCTGGCTGTCCAGGGGAAGACTGGGGATGATTTCCCCACTTGCTTGGGGAACCACTGGGGGTGCATTCACACACTTGCGGTCCACATTTACAAAAAAAAAAAGCACACACCCAGAAATTCCTGAGTATGGGTCTGCATATGCATCTCTACCTGAAATCAAGCCAAATCTGATACCCTCTAGGTTAAAGTGTCTGGCTCATTATTCACCTAGAATCCCCATGGGCAGCACTAGTTTTGGTATTCTGGTCAGGTATGGACAGCCCATGTTCAAGCTTGTGCTGCCACAGCTTCATTGTTCCAGGACCGGAGCTAGCTAAATGAAAACTAAGTTGGGTAAATCCGCTCTGTCTGCAGTCACACCTCGTGATTGCGCTACAGACACACTCTTAGCTATGCTGTTTCTGCAGAGGAACAATAAAAAGCTCGCTTTGTCTAAGCTAAGCAAATCCGTACCCTAAAAAACAAAATGAACAGATCTTTCATGTCAAGGTGGTGCTATTTGCACATAGTCATGTTCAACCACACTTTTTTAAAACGTGGCTTGAAGTAACCACATAAGACACACAGACGTCTGTTTCCAGAGTATGATAGCTCTAGATGGATAAATAAGACTCTCAAAACACTGTGAATGTTGCCTTCCTAAAATATAAGTTAGGGTTGTCAAATAATTTAAACAAAATAATGATTATTAATCACAAGTATTTAAAAAGTGTAATTAATCAGTGTTAAAGGATAAATACCATTTATTTATTTATTTTTGTTTTCTACATTTTCAAATATATAGATTTCAGTTATAACAGAGAAAATAAATTGTACTGTTTTAATATTATTTTTATTATAAATATTAATAAATATTATTTTTAGTATAAATATTTGCCTCATAAAAATAAATATTTTTCAATTAACCTCATACAACTACTGTAGTTAATCTCGTTATCATGAAAGTGAAATTTACAAATGTAGAATTTTTATATACATATATATAACTGCTGTCAGAAAGACAATAATCTAAAATTTTGGAGTCTCTCACTCGGTCCTAATTCTCGTTCTGCCGATCGCTAAGACCAACAAATTTGTTTACATTAACAGGAGATAACGTTGCCCACTTTTTATTTACAGTGTCATCTGAAAGCAAAAATAAGTGTTTATACGGCACTGTTGTAGCCAGCATTGCAAGGTATTTACTTGCCAGATATGGCAAACATTTGTAGTTCCTTTCATGCTTCAGCCACCATTCCAGAGGACATGCTTCCATGTTGATTTTGCTTATTTAAACAAAATGTTAATTACATTTCTGACCAAACTTGAGAGAAGAATTATGTTTCTTGCTCCGTGGTTTTGCCCACATTCTGCCATATGTTTTGTGTACAGCAGTCTAGGATGTTGACCCAGCATATGTTTTCGGATTTAAGAACACTTTAATTGCAGATTTGACAAATTGCAAAGAAGGAACCAATATGAGATTTCTTAAGATAGTTACAGCACTCAACACAGTGATTAAGAATCTGAAGTGCCTTCCAAAATCTGAGAGGTGTGAGGTGTGAAGCTTGTTTTCATAAGTCTTAGAGGAGCAACACTCCAATGCAGAAACTACAGAACCCAAAGGACCAAGAAACAAAGAATCTTCTGTTGGCGGCATCTGACTCAGAAGATGGAAATGAACATGCATGTTATTGAACAGAACTCGTCATCAGCATGGAACCAAGTTATCTGGAATGGTGGTCAGCCCATGAAAGGGCACATGAATGTTTAGCATATCTGACATGTAAATACTACATAAGAACATAAGAACATAAGAATGGCCGTACCGGGTCAGACCAAAGGTCCATCTAGCCCAGTATCCTGTCTGCCGACAGTGGCCAGCACCAGGTGCCCCGGAGGGGGGTGGACCGAAGACAATGATCAAGAATTTGTCTCCTGCCATCCCTCTCCAGCTTCTGACATACAGAGGCCAAGGACACCATTTCATCCCCTGGCTAGTAGCCATTTATAGACCTAACCTCCATGAAATTATCTAGCTTCACTTTAAACTCTATTATAGTCCTAGCTTTCACAGCCTCCTCTGGCAAGGAGTTCCACAGGCTGACTACACACTGTGTGAAGAAGAACTTTCTTTTATTAGTTTTAAACCTGCTACCCATGAAATACTTTCCAATGACAGCTATAAAAGACCCATTTGAATGCCTGTACACATTTAGGAGACATTTATAAATAAGAAGAGTGCTGTGTTATCTCCAGTAAATGTAAACAAACTTGTTTGTCTTAGGAATTGGCTGAACAAGGACTGTTTTGTTTTTGAGCGTAGTTATGTAACAAAAATTCTGCATTTGTAAGTTGCACTTTTACAGTGCTTTTCTTTTAGTTATATTTTTACAGTGCAAATATTTGTATTAAAAATATAAAGTGAGTGCTTTATACTTTGTATTCTATGTTGTAACTGAAATTAATATATTTGAAAACATAGAACAACATCCAAAAATAGTTATAATTTTAATTGGTATTTTATTATTAACTGTACATTTAAAATTATGTTTAATTTATATTAATTTTAAATCAAATTAATTTGTTCTGATGTAATTGCTTGAGTTAACTGTGACTAATTGACAGTGCTAAAATAAATAAATTATAAAAGTGAATGTATGCCAAAAATTCGAGTCTTTCATGGTAGTGCTTGAAGAAAAGTAATGATAAATACACACAATATACTTTTTAAAAAAGTAAATTGACACCTTTTTTCTGTTTTAAGAAACTGAGCTGCAGAGTTAGCTTTGGAGTATCAAACTTCTCTAATTAAATGGCTAAGCATTTTCTAAAATATCTGTTTGTACAAGTGACCTACTTTGCACTTTAAATGAGATTTAAATGGAACGTAATTTCTGACAGCAAAAATGTGATGGCAGACATTTCTTGAGATTGGATTTTAGTTGTTTATTATTTTAGCTTGGTTTACATTTAAAAAAAAAAGAAAAACTCCCACCAAAATGTTTAGATGCAGAGCTATTTTGTCTATGTTGATTTAAAAAAACTTATGAAAGGATATCTCTTCACAGCTTTGAAAAGTTCATCTATACTTATCGAATCTTCAGAGAACATGAAGGTTACCTTAGGATTCAGGTAAGAAAATACCATTTCACCTGCAAACGAAAATATTGTTTAATGTCATTCTCTAATTTTAAAAAATCATATACATAAAATCTCACCTTCATAAGGTATTTTCACACCTGCATTCTTCTAATGCACTCTCCTCTTTACAGCACTTTCTGTCACTACCCATTTATTTGGAAGTAACACAATATTACAATCACCACAGCAGTCTTTTTGTATCTGGTCATTTATTACCTGTCTTCCCCATAGCTACTGATTTGACCACATCTTTCTGACAACATGAAATCTCTCTCTGGCATATCTACTCTCATATTTCTTCACCCCTTTGGTGAAATGGAAGACCATTCCACCAGAAAAGACCAAGCTGTTCCCCATCTAAAAACAAACACAGCTTTTTGAGCTTTTTAATATTAACGGGGCTTGAATTTTGGAATTAGTCCTTTCTTTTTAGAAAGATCTGTATATAATATTTTGTTTGACTGTGATACTGAAAAATACTCTGGAGCATTACTGATTTGGGATGGATCCAAGTCAGCAATTTAGAAGTGAAGGGTTCCGAATCCTATTATTAGGGTCCTACCAAATTCATGGACCATTTTGGTCAATTTCATGGTCGCAGGATTTTAAAAATGGTAAATTTCATGATTTCTGCTATTTAAATCTGAAATTTTCTGGTGTTATTATACGGGCTCCTGACTCAAAATGGAGTTGTGGAGAACTTGCAAGACTATTGTAATAGCGGTTGTGATGATGATACCCGTATTTCAAAGCTGGGCAGTGAAAAGTGGCAGCTGCTAGGCAGGAGCCCAGCTCTGAAGGCAAACCTGCCACAAGCAGCAGCACAGAAGTAAGGTTGACATACTATGGTATTGCTGTCCTTACTTCTGCCCTGATGCTTGTGGAGCTGCGCCCTCAATCAGTAGCCTCCGTTCACCCAGCTCCGAAAGCGGCAACGCAGAAGGGTGGCATGGTATGGGACTGCCACCCTTATTTTTTCACTGCTGATGGCCAAGGAAGGAATTTCAGGAGAGTGGAGGAGGCAGCAGCTGTGCACTCCGGGACACGGCTAGCTTTTCATTCTGCTCCCTGGACACTAAGGGAGTGAGGAGAAAGTACTTGCATTCTGTGCCTGCCTCTGACGCCTGGCTGGTGAGCTCCCTTCATCGGCCAGGTATGAGAGGCGGGCACGGAATGCAAGTATTTTACCCTCACTCCCTTAGCGTCCAGGAAATTGAATGAAAAGCTAGCCGTATCCTGGGATACACAGCTGCTCCCCTTCCCACCTCCACCCCCTTTGCCCCTCCTGAAATTCTGCCTTTGCTGCTGGAGTGCACTGTCTTCAAAGCTGGATGCTCAGCCAACAGCACACAGAAGAATGGGTGGCAATACTGCGACCCCCCCACCCAAAATAGCCTTGTAGCCTCCTTGTAACTGCCTTTTGGGACTGGCCTCCCAATTTGAGAAATGCTGGAAATCTGTATAGTATAGTGTTAAAGTTTACAAAAGACCAGATTTCACCGTCTGTGATGCACTTTTTTAATAGCTGTGAATTTGGTAGAGTGCTGCCTATTATTATGATTTGCTGACAAAAATGAAAATGTTAGTTGTCAGCCTTGCTTTCTTGAATCACAGTTGCTTCCTATTTGTCAGAGGGTCTTCTTTCACTGCAAATTAGTTGAAATATGGTTTTGTATTTTTTTCCAACACAAGCTGTTTTCCAGGCTTTTGCAAGAAGCACAAATGAAAGCAATTCTCAGGCTATTTGAGAGGCGTTTGAAGCAGGGACATTCTTCATCATCGACAACCATGGGTTCAATGTCCGTTGGTGTCTGATACCTCCCTCTCTAGTTCCTTCCATCTTTCTCTGGCCAGTGCGGAGTGGCTTAGTTTCTGTAGACTAGCTCCGCACCAATCTACTATATCATCTACCCATTCTCTGGGGAGTCTGCCTCTCTATTCAGACCATCCATTATGCTGAATACCAGGATCTTAACTTTTCGCTTGTCGTTCATACTGCAGATATGCCCGAATAGCTGTAACTTCCGTTGTATAACCTTCTGCAGTAGATTCTCTTTCAGTTGTATCTTCCTATATAATTCCTTGTTGGTGACCTTCTGCATCCATCCTATTCTC
>CM057845.1:139895634-139912222 GCA_030068395.1 Apalone spinifera | reverse complement strand
TTTCTTCATTTGCATCCCTTTTCCGGAAAAGGGTGCCTGTGTAGATGTAGCCTTAGAGTATGTGTGATTCCACCTCGAGACAGACAAGGAGAAGAGGTGCATCACCAAAGAGGGGCAAAGGTAAAACTTTGTAGCTGTGACACAAACACTCATCAGTAAGATAAGATTGGTACTTTTATAAATAACTGAACATTGTTTGTTAATTTAATTTAATTTAATTTAATTTAGTCATCAAATCTATTCAGCAAACCTTCATTCAGTGTTAAAGAATGAAATGAACTACTGGTCACACACTTACAATCCTCTGGATGAATAGGGTGACCATATGTCCCATTTGGGATGGGACAGTCTTCTTTTGATTTCAAGCCCTGTCCTGGCTGTCCCGCCTTTTTGGCAAAAGTGGACATTTATTCCATTTTCTCTTGCCAACTTGATCAGTTGGCAAGAGCACCTGGGGGAAAATGCCCACTTCTGTGAAAAAAAGCAGGGAGTGGAGGAATGTGTGGTGGAGTCAGTGGTGATACCAGCCCCACAGAGGAGGTAGGCAGGACTTGGGCAAGGAGACAGGTAACGGCAGCCCCAAGTAGGGAACAGAGGGGCAGAGCTTGGGTGAGCAGCTCAGGCCCATCCTGCATGGGGATGGAGGGCAGTAAACAGCAATGCCTGCCCCACGCGGGGAGGAAGTTGGGAAGCTCAGGTGAGTGGCTTGGGCCAGCTCCACAGCGGGGAGTGTGGGAACCTCAGTTAGCCCCAGGTGGTGTCCTGTTTTTCCTTTAGAAAGTATGGTTGCCCTTTGGATGAAACACACATGAAATGCTTTTTTCACTTTCGTGCAGACTTCTGAAGATGTTCCACAACGGGTCTTCAAAACAATAAAGGATTTAATATACACCTATGAAAAGCCAAATCAAGGACTAATCATCAATCTTCGCTACCCAGTAAAGAGACCAAAGCCCCCAAGGAGAGTAAGACACTCCAGGGTAGTTGTGGATGCAGATTACGATGGTAAGAGATTAATTGCTATCTTTTTAACCTGGTGCTGGACTGACAGTTTTGTGAGTTCCCCTCTCTTTTCCTCAGGTCACAGAGAGCTCAGACAGCAGTTCTATGTATTTCACTCAGCCCTTATACCTCTTTGAATCATGTTTAGAAGTGAAAAGGGAGCTCTGTCAGCCTTTCTTAGACTACAAATAAGGGTGGCAGTTAGTAACAATATAATGACAACTCTTAGAACTGGTGAAGACATGTGAAAATCAGTTCACTCGATGGTAAAACTGAGGCACTGAAAAAGTTTGAGAAGTCATCTAAACTCTTGTAGCATGTCACAGTGAGAGTCAGGAGTGATACTTATAATTCTTGGCTCCCACTCAACCTCCTGATAGTTATAGTCTTAAGCACTACTAGTATGGGCAGGATTTGAACCCATGAGTTAGAGGAAAATATTCTGTATCATCCAGTACTCTATGCTTGATTATACTCTTTGAAATTTAAACTTGCAAAAAATTGAAAAGAAAAATTACACATTCTGCCTAGCTGATCAAAATTCTACCAGTGACATTAGCTAAATACTCCCATAATGATGATGGGGTCAAAGGCATATTTAACTACTTTGATGGAGTTTGGATTTGATGTGTAATGTTTTAAGATAAAAAAAAGTATTGCAATTATGCATTATTCTTGTATAGTTATGTATTATATAGTATAGTTCCTGTCAAGTGCTAAATAAGTCCCATGATTTCAGTGAGAGCCCCCCCCCCCCAGCCCTAAATTTCCTTCATACCAAAAATGGCACAAACAAATTATCTTTGAGGCTTAGGAGAGAAAATATAATGTAACATCAGATTGATAGTTTTCTTTTGCCTTGTGGTCTAACATTATAAACAGCCTTAAATCTCAACTACCTTGAAAATAATACTTGAAAGAGGAAGGAAGGTCCAACAATGAGGGCTGTGTTCCACAAGCTGGAAGACCCCAGGTCAATCTTTGTTCTGCCATAGTTGTCTTTTGTAAAGCTGGGCAAATCACTTTGGTAAACCACAACTATAAAATGTGGATAACACTCAACCATTATCTAATTAATTTAATTAGATAAATTAATTAAAGATTATGAGGCTCTGCGATATAGTATACTTCCACTGTGTTTTACCGTAACATGTCCTTGGTGTGGTTAGTATGAACTGAGGCCTTGTCTACACTGGCAATTGAGTGGCAAAGCTTTTTTGGTTCACAGGTGCTTAAACACCTCCCCCACCCCAGACAAAAGCTTTGTGGAGGCAAATACTACTTTAAACAGTGCTTTGTTGGCTGAAGTACTCTCCTGCTGACAAAGCAAATCACTCATAAAGGATGGAAGAGCCAACAAAAAGCATTTAGACTGCCTGTCTTTTAGCAGACACGTTGACATTGCTAGCTCCCCAATCAATAGACAGAGAATAGCAATGCGGATGAGCGTCCCACAGTTCAGTGTTGAGGGAAGGCAGAGCTGATCCCTGCACTTCTTGAGATTCGCTCCTAGCTCTGTGAGCTTTCCGTGCTGAGGAATGTCAAAGCAGCACAGCTGTCTCTCCAGCCCTCCTGCAGAAGCAGAGCAGGAACATTTCAATTATTTGTTTTTTGTTTGTTCCCCAGTTGTAGCAGCTCACACAGCTGTCAGATACTTGCCAGAGCTTTGAAAGGGAAGGGGTGCAGAGATAACAAAACACTGAGCACAGCCATCAGGGCAGGCATTGTGGGATACTGGTGGAAGCCAGTTCTCTTGACAAAACAAAAAGAAAAGTCCACACTAGCACTTAGTCAGTAATAAAGGGAGGGGGAAATACAGAAGTCTGTTGAAGGGGTGGAAGTTTTTTGTTGCCAAAATTGGGTGCTTTTCCTGGCAAAAGCCATATTGTAGTGTAAATGTTCTCATTGTTTTGTCACCAAAAGGTGGGTTTTGGTGACAAAAAACATGCTGGTGTAGACAAGTGAGCTGCTCCATTTGGGAACAAACAAAAAGAGCAAATCATTGGAATGCTCCCATTCTTTCCTGCTAGAAACACAGCAGCAGGCAGCCTGCTGCTGCAGGGAGAAGGCAGGAGAGACTGCTGTGCTGCTTTGATATTTCTCAGCATAGAGAAACTCACAGAACTACTCATAATACTGCTCCCAGCAGCAGAGAATGCTGTGGGAGAACTCATAGGGAATCCCAAGAAGCGCAGGGAGCAGCTTTGCTTGCCCACAACACTGCACTGTGGGGAGGTGTACCCACATTGCTTTGTTCTTATCTGTCGACAGGGGAGCTAGCAATGTGGCCATGAAATGTCAACAAAGGGAGGCAGAAAAACAGATTTGACCAATTTTCATTTTTGCCAACATTTTCACGTCGACAGCACTTTTGTCACCAAGCCTTCCTGGTGTAGACATAGCCTCTGTTGTAGGTAAGAGCTGTGTCTGGGGCTATGGCACACGCTTTAAGTAGACCTCAAGTAGGAAATTCATGAATTCAAACTTCAGGGAGGCTACAGCTCTCTTCCTGGAAACTTCCACCAATGGTGCCCTGAACTGGATCCCTGAAGAGGCCACTGGTGCTTCTTACAGGAAACCACAATATCCTTTCACAAGCTAGCTGCCCAAGCTCCACAAGTAGCTGGGCCTCTGCTAAATGTTGTTTCTCTTCCAAAATTTGAATATGTGAAAGTCAAGAGAACTGCTCACAAGTAAAGAATGCAGTATTTGTCCTAAACCAATTTCAACCATCACTTTGTAAAACACAAAGTGTTCAGCACAGATAATCTCTTGAAAGGTCAGCTAAGCTAATGGGGAGGGAGATGAGTCTTAAGAGCTCAATTCTCACCCTAGTTCCCAACTAAATACAGGTTGGGAACCTCTCTAATCCAGAACTCTCTGATCTGGCATAATGTTTTAGTTAGCTGGATGTCCACTTATCATGGCTGTGGCCTAGTTTTCCATAGCTGCATGAAGTTTGTTTACACCCACCAGTCTTGACTCCTACGCTACATCTACACTGCAGGTTTTTGCCAGAAGAAAGTATGCTAATGAAACGGACATTAGCATTTGTTGCGCTGTCATTTGCATATTCTCTGCCGATGCTTTTTGTGCAAGAGGTTTTTGTGCAAAAACAAGCAGTGTAGACGGGTCCATTTTGCGCAAATCCGCCCCCTCCCCTTTGCGCAAGATTGTTATATCTCCTTTTTTGAGGCATAAGGATCTTGTGCAAAAGGGGGGTTTTTTTGGTGCAAAATGGACCCGTCTACACTGCTTGATTTTGCACAAAAAGCATCGGTGGAGAATATGCAAATGACAGCATGACAAATGCTAATGAGCGCTTCATTAGCATACTCTCTGCCAGCGAAAAACTGCAGTGTAGACGTAGCCTGAGTGTTCTGTGCTATTATTTAGCTCTAATTTATCCTTAACTGTCTTCTAAAAGGCCAGGAAGCAGGGGACATGTCACTAATGCTGCTAGACAATGTTGACCTCCTGTGGTCTGGCAAATTTTCTGGTTCGGCACCTGTCAGGTCCCCAGGGTGTCACACTAGAGAGGTTCAACCTGAACAAAGTTAAGGATTCTTAGGTTCTTTTGCCCTACAGTTTACAAGTGGCTTTCTATTTCGAACTACTGTATATAGTGGGAGGTTATGTTTGAGCAAAAGCAATGAGATCCAATGACATGTCTTGGCTTCAACTCAGAAACAATTGATCATTTCTTGCTATGAGGTGTTTTTAACTGTACTTCATGAATATGATAGTTTAAGAATTGAGTTTTCAGGTTCTGGAAGAGAATAATGCAGGATTTCTTTGGCTTGAGTTTCAGGCAATTTCACTCAGATGAATGGAGGAGGAGTGGTGTTGGGGGTCAAATCTCTGGGACACTAGTCTTAGACTGGTGTCATATATAACTGGTATCCAGAACTTTGTGTATGTTTCTGTGAGAGGGTTCACTCACCACCGCAGCACCCCCTTCCGTCAGTCCCCGACATTAGCTCCCAGGGCTGGCGGGGTACCTTCTCTTCGGTGGGGGTCCCCCTCTTTCTGGTCACTCGTAGCATCCTTTCTTGCACACTGCCCTCCGGCAGTGCCCCAGTCAGCTTCTGAGCCCCCCCCCCTTCCGGGGGTGGTTGTTTCATCAGCGGGCCATGCTTCAGGCTCTGCAGTCTGGGAACTTGCTTGGCCAGAGCTCCCCTAGCCCTGCCTTGCCTCCCCAGCACTGCCCTAGCTCCAGGGAGCCTCCTATTCCCCCAGCAGCCAGGCTCTCACTGCTCCCCCCCTTGGGAGTAGCCGCCACTCCTTATACAGCTCCCAGCTGGGCCCTAATCCACTAGTACGGCCTCAGCTGGGGCTAAACTTCCCGGCCCTGGCTCCAGGCTGGGGCTTGCCCTTAAAGGGCCAGTGCAGGCGAACGCCCTGTCAGTTTCCATCTCAAAAACCAAAATAAAATGTGTTGTTTTAGAACAAGCTACTCTCCTCACACTAAAAGATTGTTGGAACATACAAATGTTGACATGTTGTTATGCTGCTTTATTTACAGAAGTTGAAGATCAAGATTATGTTGATGTTTTACCTTAAATCATCTGGGAACTAGTTTTGGTCAGAATCCATCTCTTATCCTGCCTTCCATCTCAGCAGATCAAATATAAAGAACTTGCTCTCAGAACTTTTTCTTGCACATGCCACATCTGCTGGCTGGACATCATCAGTGGACTTGTGCCACTGCTCGAAGCAACAGACTTGTACTTTGTGGGACACAATACAAGTTGTATTTATTTTATTCATTATTAGAATAATTTATTTGTGTTTTAAATTTGTTTTTATCTTTTGCTAACTGAAGTTCTAGCTGCCACAGTCTACAGCATAAACAATGAGGAGCCCTGTGGCATCTTAGAGACTAACAGATTTATTAGGGCTTTAAGCTTTTTTTAAGCTTTAAACTTTTCATGAAAGCTTATGCCCTAATAAATCTGGTAAGCCACGTCTAGACTATGGAGAAGATCAATGCTGTGGCAGTTGATCTTCTGACATTCGATTTAGGGCAGGACTACTCAACTTTGAAAGCCCTGGGGTCCACAATGATACTCATAGCACATGCCGAGGGCCTCAACTTAAGTGTAGTTGCATAAACATGCAAATATATATGCAAATAGCTTCTTTCACACAGACGGGCATGATACAAAGCACTTCCCACAATGCCCCAGTGCTTCTGGCACCTCCTCCCTGGGAGCTGGAAATGTCAACACCCTGTATCTGCCTGTTCCAGCTAGCTCATCCGCTTGTGTCTTTCAATGCTAACCCCGCCTGGGATTGGTCCTGCCTAGAGCAGGGGGCTGGACTTGATGACCTTCTGAGGTCTCTTCCCGCTCTATGATTCTATGATTCTATGCCATGCCATTGTGGAGCGTGTTCCCAGGGGAGGCCATGTTCACAGGATCCCACCTGCGGGCCATGTATTGAGCCCTGCATAAACCCAACCACACTGCAGGCCGCAAACAGACAGACCACGGGCCTCATGTTGAGTAGCTCTGATTTAGAGGGTCTAGTAAAGACCCACTAAGTTAAATGCTGAGGGTGCCCTCATCAATGCCAAAACTCTTACACTTTGTGAGGAGTAGAAGGGAAGTCGATGGGAGCATTTCTCCTGTTGACCTCCTGCTGTGAGGCTAGTGCTAAAGCTCAACTTAAGGTACATCTACTCCAGCTACTTTTTTTTATATAGCTGGAATTGCATATCTTAAACTATCCTTTGGCTGTAGTATAGACCTGGCCTGCCACAGGACTCTTCCTTGGTTTTGCAGATATAGACTAACATGTCTATCGCTCCAAGACTAGCCTACAGCATGTTAGGAAATAGTAAGTAAATATGTTAACTGTATATGCGTAGATCAAATGGTAATGGCAGAGCTGAATCTACTATGATACAAACTGAGTAGACTCAATAGGATGTTAAAACTCTGTTTTGTTATGTGTTTGTTCTTGGCATATGAGACATTAGTTTTGCTGTGTTTTCAGCTAACTGGTTGGAGTATTCAGCTTCAGAATCTTTACTATCTTGAAGGAACCATACTATCCTGCAGCACTGAAACAATCTAAGGCTGCTGGCAAAAGAAGTATTGGCAATGGAAGATATATCGTAAAGTGTAAATAAATGACTTGGGCTATTTTTATACTTATACATGGTACTGCTAAAGACTTACTTTGAGGACTGCAAGTTTTTACATAGATGCATTTAAGAACAGTTTGATTGTTTGTATATTTAACATCTGTTTTGAGAATTGCATTTGTTGCATGCATTTAAAACAGAAAACAAATGACTCTGTGGTGCCTACATTTCTTTTTTTTTTTTAACAAGAGTTGACTTTAAATAATTAAACCGGGGATCTGCTTATTATACAGTTTTCTTCTGAAGGTCACCACTTGTGGAAGTGGTGTGACATTTTTACTGCTAAAAAAAGAAACCAATAATACTGACTCTGTTTTTGTTCTGCCAATGGATTGTTCTTTGATCTCTGGCAAGTCATTTAACCTTGCTGTATGTGTTCCACATCTGCAAAAAGAAGATATAAAGGCATGACAAAAATTGTTTCTTTAATGTATGTAAACTGCCTTGAGAGCTTCAGGTAACATACTAGAGAATTGTGAACTATGACTACTGACTCATTGTAAATTTAAAGGGCTGGTTATTCCACATTTTGTAAGCCAGGGGTGGGCAATAATTTCTGATGGGGGGGGGCCACCACGCCAACATTTTGGAAAGAGGCCAAGGGTGATACTTTTTTATGGAGCGGCTGTGGGGTCTGGGTGCAGAAGGGAGCTAGAGATAGTAGACTGGGGTACAAGAGAGGATTCTGGCTTGGGGGAGGGGCATAGGAGGAGTACAGGGTCTGGAGGGTGCATGGTCTGTGAGGGAGTTGAGGGGAGGAAGGGGCTGGGTGCCAAAAGCAGGCTCTGGCTGGGAGGTGCTTAACTAAGCAGCTTCTGGCCAGCAGCACTCTCAGGCAGGCAACTTCCTTCCAGCAGCCCCAGACCACGGCTTGGCTGTGCACGTGGTTCTCTGCACCGCCAGAAAGGCGGTGGGGAGGGGGAAGGGAGAGGATTTATTTGCTGCCTCCCCAGCAAAATCTTTTAGCTCCTATTGGCTGATTTCAGGCAGCAGGGGCAGCATGCTGAAGCCTCTCCCCACGGCACAGCGAGCAACACAGAGCAGCTGGCCACTTTTATTGGTGCTGTTCCCGGCTGCAGGAATAGACTTGGACCGGATCACAGGGCTTGGAAGGTCAAATCCAGCTCACGGGCCACATCTTGCCTACCCTTGTTGTAATTGAAGGGTATTTGCAGTTTTGTGATACAAACAGGTGTTTAAATTAACCCTTTCACCTCCAAGAAGATTAGTAGACAGCCACAACATTGATTTGCATGAGAAAGTAAGTTGTTGCCCAAGGGAGAAAGAGTGGTTCAGCGTTGTAGGAAAAATCTTAAAGAAATACAGGGATTATTGCTTTATGTTAGAGCTCCACAGCCTCCTCCCCATTCTCATATCAATGATCTGAATAAAGTTCATTAACTTTGCTCTTCCTACAGAAATCTTTATGGGACATTTTCTTATGACTATATTAAATCAACACAGGCCATGGTACCCTGAATAAGAAAAACAGTGTTGAAAATGAATTTTCATTCTGGGGACTCTAGCTTAAAAGTCCCAGAGAATTAACACTCTCTTTCCTTGACTCTTCAATAGCTGCAGAACCACTTCAGCACAGGAAACCACAAGAGTCTTTACCCCAATGTAGTTTAACTCTAACTTAGAGGGCCACTTCTGAATCAAAACAGCAATTAGATTTCCTGTTCAACTTTCAGCCAGTGCCCAGTGGGCCAGTCACTATCAATTAAGTGAAATTGTTTTTCTGAGATAAACACTTATATTCTAGAGCAGAGCTAACATAGTGTTATTTCACCCAGGCTACTAAACAACTTCAGGGTGGTTATGATTGTTGGTCATTAGAAGTATGTCTACATTACAGGACAAAGTTGAATTAAGATACGCAAGTTCTGCTACATCAACTGCATAGCTGAAGTAGCTTAACTCGGCTTTTGGCGCTGTATACACAGCAGGAAGTCAAAAAGAACACTCTTCCTTCGACTTCCCTTACTCCTCATGAAAGCAGTTACCAGCATCGACCAGAGTGCCCCTCTCATTTCAAATTAGCTCTCTTAACTAGACCGCTAATTCAAACCTGGAAGATTGACAGTGGTAGCTTCAGTCTTCCTCTGTAGTGTAGACATACCTTAGGTGACCTAGAGATAAAGGGCTTTTGTATGTTCTCTTATTCCCAGTGCTTTAAGTGTGCCATGTCACAGACACAACTAATAATATTGCTACAGTTTGAGCCAGGTAGCAATGCAGACGTCAGACCTGTGAGGGGAAAACCTTGCTGATTTCATTGGCTGCCTGCCCTTCTTGCCTATATCTGGAATGAAGAACAAGTGATCAGAACTGCTGCAGAAAAGAGGAGAAAACTCTGTCTGGTTCCTCTCAGGAGTCAAAGTGGCTCTCAAAGGGAGAAAAAGGAGCAGAACCCCGCCCTCCTGTGAACCAGACAGAGTGGCTCTTCTTCTCATCTCTCTTCCCTACTGAACCTTGCCTGAAAGGGGTCCAGTAATATGACATTTTGGGGATCAACCCCGATGAGTGACGGGTTATCACCTTGCCCTGCAATCTGGAATGCCTCATAATACTTTGCTGCTAGACCATTCGCTAGCAGCCAAATAGCAGGCAGTTCATACCCTGAGTGTCTGGGTATAGCTGTAGCCTGCCAGCCACAGCAGACTTTCACCAGACTTGGTTACTATTTGCACAGGGTGATCCCATCACGCTCCCAGTTCTCGATTTCCCCCCAAGAACATGCATTCTTCACTGTCCAGCCCTGTCTTTAACAGTCCCAATATATGAGAGTTGTTATCCCTTTTAGGGGATCAATATACAAGTTTGCTACCTTAGTTGTCCTCACAACACTAGATTAATTTTGATTAAAAAATAAAAGTGTAATTGCAAAGAGAGAGATTTTACATGAATACAGGTATATAGCATTAAAGTCTGGAATGATTACAAAAGAAACCTAGTACTTAAACTTAATAAACTAGACTTGGTTCAAGGTGAAATCTCTTACCACATTCTCCCAGAAACATAGCTGACTGAATGCTCAGGCCAGTATCTGCTCCTGACATCCAAAAGCTATTTCTTTTGTTATCTTGAGAAGCGAATGAGATGAACAAAAAGAGATAACAATGGCTGGTTTTGCCCTTCACGTTTATCTTTCAGTTGCCCTTTGAAAGGGGTAACTCTCAGACAAATGCCTAAATAAAGTTCCTTACAACGATGAGGACAATGGTCTTCTGGTGAAGGAGGTTTCACACTGTTATCTGATAAGATGTTGTTCCCCCCACCTTCACTGGGGAAAAAATGGTCACTTGCTAGGTGATAGCCTATCAGTTTTGATATGATCTGACCAGGTGTGTAAGTGTGTCCTTAAGAACCACTTCCCAAACAGATCTAGTAAACACATTTCAGTCATGAGTTTAGCTCATGTTCATAACTTTACATATAATGTTGCTACAGACATCTAACTGTATTATTGACCAGGACATTTTATTGTTCAAGTGAGATCTCAAAAGGCATATTGTGAATAAAGGAGTGCATTCTGCTACATGTACATGGGGATCCTTCTGCAGAGAGAGAGGGGGTAAAGAACACCAGGGCTATGTTACACTGCAGGGTTATTGCGCAAGAAGGGCCATTCTTCCGCAGAGCGTCCACACTACACACTCGCTCTTGAGCAAGAAGATTTACAGTAAAGCGTGGTAAGAGAGGGCTTCTTGCACAAGAGCTATGCTCTTTTCTAACAGGTGTAAGTCCTCTTGCGCAAGAGCTCTTGTGCAAGAGGGCAGTGTGGACGCACAACAGGTGTTTCTTGCGCAAGAAAGCCTTATGGCTAAAATGGCCATCAGAGCTTTCTTGCGCAAGAGAATGTAGTAAAAACTAAATGTGCTTCTTCCCCCCCTCCTCCCATTGCTTAGGCTCAAAACAGCACATATCATTCAGCTGATTGTGCATGTTTTAGAAGCTGCTAAACTCTATGCCAGCTCTTTCTAGATAAGGGAACTAAGCAGACTCGCAGTAACAGCAACCAATCACGTTGCGATACGCTGGCCAGAAGGAATGTAGAATCCATAAAAGTTTCAGCTCAAGCGTCGTTCAAGGCCGACTTTGATTTGAGCACAGAGCTCCTCTGAAATTTATGCAACAAATTTCTGGCGAGCCAGACCAGGAAATACCCTTGGACTACTCCGGAGTCGGACGACAAGACCGTCGTAGGTGACCGTGAAGTGCGCACCGGACTGTTTGAGTCTGTCACGGCACCGAAAGTGTGAGTCGGGACATCCGGAAAGTTAAAGGAATCTCCACTGAACAAGTCAAGCAGGCTGTGAGGTCCGAAGAGATGGCGCCAGGGTGTTGGCGGAGTAAGTATACATATTCCCTGTGTCTTTTGTGGTTGTTAGTCCTTTGGGGACTCTTGCGTTCAGCACATAGGTCTGAACATTGCACTCGGCATTTGGGGCTGAGAAGTTGACACAATGGGTTCGGGTCGCTCCTGGGTAGAAAACTCCGCAACCCCATTGGGATGCATGCTGCGCAATTTCAGTAAATTTAAGGGTGATTTGGCGATTAGGATGACAAAGGATGATTTAATTAAGTTCTGTCAGCTAGAGTAGCCAACCTTTGGGATAGGCTGGCCAGATACAGGGTCTTTTGATGTAAATCTAGTTACCTCTGTGGATGGTGTTGTTACTCGAGATGGGCACTGGGATCAGTTCCCATATATTGATTGTTGGTTGAATCACATGCAGGGACGACCTGCGTGGCTGCTGAAGTGTAGCATAGGAGTTTGTAAGGTTATAGTAGCAAAAGCTAAGGCCACGGTAGGCAGGGGTGCATGCCCCAGAGTTTTAAATGATTCTGGTAGTGAAATTGATCTGACTCAAGGCAGGCATAGAAAAACTCCCATGGTGGAGCAACATGAGGAGGGGAAGGAAGAAGGCAAAGCAAGCTACCTGTATGTAAACCCCTCCTCATGAAGATTGGAAATAATATGCTGGAGCATGCCTTTGTTGTTTCATCTGAATGCCCAGTTGCCCTTCTGTGGCGAGATATGCTAACTAAGCTGCAGGCTGAAATTTTCTTCCATGGTGATCAGATTGTAGTGCAGCTGCCGGTGAAACAGGGCTCTTCCCCCTTTAACACCCCGGTTTTGGGGGGTGCTCAAAGCAGATGGCACCTCATATAGATTAGTCCAGGATCTGAGGGCTATAAATAAGAAGGTTCTTGTGGATCACTCTATGGTCCCAAATCCACACACCATTTTAAAACAAGTTCCGGCAGATGCAAAGGTGTTCTCAGTGTTGGATTTAAAAGATGCTTTCTTCTCTATCCCTTTGCATAAAAACAGTTGGAAACTATTTGCCTTTGAGTGGGAAGATCCACATACCCATGACAAAACTCAGTTGTTGTGGACTGTGTTGCCCCAGGGTTTTGTATCAGCTCCCCATATCTTTGGGATCGCATTGCAGAAAGACTTGGAAAACTGGAAAAGGGCAACGGAGTCCCTGTTGAATGCCCTAGGGAAAAAGGGATATAAAGTTTCACAAGAAAAGGCCCAAATATGCCAGCCAAAGGTCACCTTCTTGGGCTATGAGATGAAAAGGGAGTGCGGGCTTTGAGCAAGGATCGAATCCAAGCAACTTCAGGAGATTCTCAAGCCCTTCTTAGCAAATAGATAACTACAGCCTCTCCAGCTGGAATCGCAGGCAACCCAAGGATGTTTCACAACATATGAGTGGGGGCCGTCCAGAAAAAAAAACCCCCATAACAAACAGTTAAAACCTTTCCCCCACACACCGTTATAATTGGCTTGAGGGAGTGGGAGAAGGTAACTTAAAAGCCACTCTAAAGTCAACCGGTAAAAATTGAATGTGAAGATGTAATCACTAAAAGCTAAATCTGCCCTAACAAGGAGACCCATTCTGCAACATAAATCTCCTTACAGAGCATGGGCAAGTGATCCACCCCAGAATCAGCAGCATAGATCAACTGCTGCAGCATGGATGTTATGAAAACCCTATACTGAGAAGTTTAAAATTAGTAATAGCTGACTGCAATAATACACATTTGGATTTACATACTGAAAAGAATTAGGAGGTGTGGGGGCTAATTGGAAAGCCCATTCTCCTTACCAAATTGATACTGAACAAACCTGTGTCATTTGAAAAAGTCATTTAGCAGGAATCAGGATGGACCATAAGAAAGAAAAAGCATGTGAAAGGGGAAGGCAAAAAGTTTGGAGCCCTATGGGCATAGTTAAAGAAATAAGGAAAGTAATACAGACATTGGAAAGTTACTAGGAATGAGGAACGTTTTCTTTGAAAGAACGAAGCAAGTGATTTGAGGGAATGTGAAGGTAAAAATGTGAACTTTGAGGGAGTGTAAAAGGAATTAAGCGATTGTTGTAATATGTGAAGGGAAACCTGCTTAAAAAAAATGACACCTCATTTCTTTGTAGCCTTTTTCTTAAGCAGTGCGCAAATCATCTAGACAAAGAAACAATCAAATTTAATTATTTGGCTGCAGACACTTTGTTAAATCTGCAAAGGGGAAATTAGGAATTCTATTGACACTTAACTGGTTAACTGTATAAAAGAATGAAATCTACACATTCAATCCTTAAGGTTAAATTTACTCTCTAAGAAAACAAGTTATTGTTTTAAGAATCCAAGCTCTGAAACTTCACTGTGTCTCTGTTCAAGGCTGAGTTGATAACACTTTTGGCTTTCTTTCAGATCCAAAGTTGTGCGTAGGTACAGACTGCTTGTGCCTGCTGTCGCACCCCCCTGAGTGAGCCTGTAATATTAAATATGATTCTTTTCAGGAAAAGAAAAGCTTTTTGCTTGCTGGAAGAGTAATTGGCCAACCAACACCCTGTGCTAAGGAAAAGCATTATAGCTTCACACATTAAGCCTGATCTCTGGTACAAGAGGGAAACTGAGGCATGCCACTGTTCGGGAGGGCTAGCAACTCTGAGGTAATTCAAGGGACTGGAAGGTCACGAGTACCGATGAAGTGCCCTTGTTCTCGGAAAATTGCAGCTCACTCGCCCACAGAAGTGGTAAAGAACTAGCTGTAACCAGTTCCCCTAACAGATCTTAGGCAGTATTTTAAGTTATAATGGGCCACCCCGATGGAGATAGAAATGTTTTCTTGTCTTTCAGATCATCAGAAAGCGCTGGTGTCAGCTGAAGAAAAACAACAAACAACAACAACAACAAAAAAAACCCATGGTTCTGTGTCATGACATAATAAGTTTGTGTTCTGTCCAAGTTTGTCTTGTGTGTCTTAATTGTAATACGTATTGCAAATATTGTTGTGTATAGAAAATTGTTTTTTTTTAATGAAGGATAATAGTGTAGTAATTGTTTAAGCTAGGAGAATGTTAACAATGTCTCCACAGGTGAACAAAAAAAAAAGGGAACTGGAAGGAAGCAAGGAATGTATCACGTGAACAGAAGGATGGGAGACGAGTACTAGCCCCTTCCCACCAGATTGGTTTTGCTTTAATGGCCACACAAATGAAATATTTAGCTTCTGAAAGTTTGCACACCAACCAAAGAAGTGGTTTGCCCAGAGATAATAAGAAAACTATAAGAAACAACATGGGCAAGTGGGACATCAGCATATTTAAGTAAAAAGATGCTCACAACAATGAGAAAACTAGTAACCTCACCATTGTAATAACAGCTACTTGCCCTGCTACTCATTGGTGCCTGATGCCTTAAAAGGCCTCAAGAATTATGGAATTGCATGGGTTAACAATTAAACATCTGTGAACCATGCTTGGTCCTATAAGAGAAACAGTGAATCTAGTCAACGTAACCTCCTTCAAGTCACATATATAGAACAAATACACGCTAATAGCAATGAGGAATACACGGCCTTGGGCCGCCCCTCATTCACACATAATTATTTTGTTTATTGTAACAACATGAACACTACGAGGACAAAGAATACACAGTCCTCCAAGTTAAAGTTTGTATGGAATATTGTGGGAAAGAAGCTAAACGCTAACATCAGGCCACTGAAGTTGTACCTACTGACTCCTACTGGGGCTTACCACTTAAAGCCCAAACAAAAGTAACCCCTGAAGCATGGCTGTCATTTGTTAAACAATGGCCATTGCTAACTTGCTCTCATTTGGGTATTATTAACCAAGTTCTTAAGGATAAAATAGAGCCTCCCAATTGTGCATCATGCCCCGAACAGACCCCTGTCCCAGAACCAGGACAACTGTCACTGATCCTTACCTTGGTGTGCTAGACTGGCTAATCAAATTGGCAAGTGCCTGATTAGGCAACGACAGGGCTTAGCAGATACCATCGCAGATCGGCTTGGGCCTGGAAACTCTGTCAGCAACACTTATGTCATAGCCCAGAAATTGTATAGAATCCAGGCTGGTAGATGTAGTAATATCCAGTGCCTGTAAAGGCCTACACACCAGCCAAGCTAATCAATTGATCCTAAATAGTTTGAAGGATCTGTCCAGTTCTGTGTCCACTTCACTAGACCTAACCAGATATTTGGACCAGAGACTAATTAGTTTGTTAATTAATGGAACTAAATTAAAGAAATTAGAAGGCCAGTATTGAAGAATAGGGTAAGCTTTAGCCACTTCCACCCAGCCCTTATGGTGGTGAGTCCCCAACTCCCCTGTGCCTATCCATAAGAGTGGGGAAGAAAAGAATCCATAAAAACCCAAAGGCCCACCTGGACAGGCCATAGTATAACCTTTTAGCCCCTCTGGGGATTCCTCACTCACAGTGATCAGAATGGTAACCTCCCTGCCTGTACCAAAGCAGGAGCATATATATTTAAAGTCGAGGGCATTGCTTATTCTGAAGGTGTAGGAGCCTTCCTATACCCAGGGATTGTTGCACCCACTTTAATAAGGAAATTTTATGTACCTGACCATTTAACATCATGATGAATCTGCCTAGGTTTGATGTGGTTGTCACAGAAAACAAATGAACTTCGAGCTGGTCCAAATGAACGGTACCTGCTGGTGTTTGACTACCCAGACAGATCACTCCATCTTGCCCCTCTACATATCCGTCTGCATGCATAACAGCCCCTCACCAGGCGATCTGGACCGTGGACGGGATGCAGCTCTATCGCACTTCGGCAGTGATGGGTAACCTAACATGAGATCCTGAGTGGTACAGCAGAAGTAAGTACCAAGAGGAGGGTTTACTGGCCCTGCAGGCAAAGATCGAGGAGTTGGTGGCCAATGCCCAAAGATATATCAGGCTGGCCGTCTGAGGTACACACAGATAGGGAAACACCGTGGACCATGCCAAACACCTACCTCTGCAGCACTCAACCAGGCAGTAGAGATCAAACCTATAATCATGGGCAGCGCCAGTAAGGTGACGAAATATCTTAGGGATGGATTTGAATAGTGTTTGCCAAATTATGTGAGGAGTTTTGATTTTAACA
>CM057845.1:139841129-139875738 GCA_030068395.1 Apalone spinifera | reverse complement strand
TCATAGCCCCCCCTTCTGATAGTCCAGCATATCTGATAATCCGGCACCCCCTGGATCCTAAAGGTGCCCGATTATTGGAAGTTTACTGTAGCTGGCTTGGCAGATTGATTACTAGGAAGTGAAACTTTTAATCTCTTGTTCAAATCAGATTCAGCTTTCTCTGTAGAACAAAATAATTTATAACTGACAAGTCAGATGAACTGTATTCAGTTCACATTCTTGTTGACAAGAGTTCACAGAACAAAAAACACCATAATGTCAGTATTTGGCACCTTTGTTTTCAAACGCAAAGACACTCAACTTCCTTCTTATTCTCATTGGGTGTTCCTCTAAAACAAGATGGCTGTGTCTATACTGGCGCGATCTTGCACCAGACCAATCAAATGAGGCTCAGAGTGGAATATTGCTGAGCCTCATTTGCATAACTAATGAGCCGCCATTTTGCAGAAGAGGCTCTTGCGCAAGACGGAGCTGTCTACACTGCCCCTTCTTGCGCAAGAAAAACCCTCTTGCGCCAAGCCGTTATGCTGATTATTTTCAGGCATAACGGCTTTGTGCAGGAGGGTTTTTCTTGCGCAAGAAGGGGCAGTGTAGACAGCTCTGTCTTGCGCAAGAGCCTCTTCCGCAAAAATGGCGGCTCATTAGTTATGCAAACGAGGCTCGGCGATATTCCACTCTGAGCCTCATTTGATTGGTCTGGTGCAAAATCGCGCCAGTATAGACACAGCCGATGTGTTTAGATTTCAGGAGAATGGATGACTTAAGCTGTTCTAGACATGCTTCTGGCATGATTATGTAAATCCTTTCAGCACATTATCCCTCATGTTCAAAGTGAAGGCATGTGCTTAAGGGACTGCAAGTTTGGCTCATTAGTCTTCCTTCTGATATCTAGGCCAGATGGGAGGACAATGACCATTTGCATAGGTAAGATAATCTTGTGCTCAGACAATATCTTTCCCTCGTTAAACGTTATCTGAACTGAATGCTATTACATAGTCCTGTGCAGGTAAAGTACAGAATCCTGAAAGCAAGCGTTTCATATTTGTAAAAATTCATAGCTTTGTTTAATTTAAATGGGTTCAGAAAATTGCAAATATGTATATCTGCATACATTTTTACAAGGGTAACTGAAATTTAAAACAATATATATCTGTTCACATTGTGTTTGGTTTAATGCAATGTCTGGATTCCGTGGTTGATTATAAATATAAATTGACATAAGTGGTTTCTGCCCAGGATCAACGTTTGATTACACCTTTGGCTTTTGCTTTAACATCAGACCACAGAGAACAAGTACAGGCTGGACTTAGAATACTGTTTGAGGCAGCACCATTACCAGATTTCCCTGCCATAGTGTGAGTTTCGTGTGTGTGTGAAGGGGTTAACAATGTGATATCTTTCACTTTCATTACTTTAGTCTGTGACTTATTTAAAGTCTGTACTTGCATCTTTTTCCACTAATGTTCCAAATGTCTGAGTAACTGTTACATTTTTCAAAACGTTTTCTCTGCTCTCATAGTTGAATCTTTCATCAGCACAAGTTCTGATCACAAATTCTATGCATGCTGGGCCACATTCACCATTCTCAGACAAGTTGTAAAGTCCAGTAATTCAAACTGTCAAAGCTAGGAACCGATGCAGTGCCATTTAAGAGGAGCTGGAAATATTCTTTCCAATAGGATACAACATTTGTTTGTAGATATAGTAGATACAATTTACAATGATTGTAGAGAGAAACTGCCATCTGTGAATAATTGTCTTTGAGCTCTTCTTCTTTTTATGTCTCAAAACATTCCATGCACATCTAACTGAAGTATAGCTAGTACAGTATTTTAGTTCAAATAGGGTTGATGTTATATTTTCCAAGTGTTGTGTGTTCGTGTTGTATAAACGTGTTGTATATTCTTTGTATAAAATCATTGTCTCCAACCTTCAAATTGACATTCTTTCCAGGTTCTGTTACTTACTTTATAAATCTTGTTACATAGGCTTGGTGAAAGTATTGCAGCAAATAATGCTTACAGACAACAAGCGACAGAGCATACGTCAAAAAAAATCCATATGCAGTCATCTGTTACTAATACTATGTCCATGAAATGCTCTACTTCCTACCCTTCAGGTGATGATGCAACAACTTCAAACATTCAAGAACTAATACAGAAACTTCAATCTGGACTGGAGGTTAATAGTATTTTTTATATTTCTGGTAGGATAACTACTTACTTTGTTAATATTAACAGAAGAGTTGTAGCACCTGAAACTTTTAGGCTACAGTATACATGTTGACAAACGTTAACTCAGACACGGCACCAGAACTCAGTATGTATGCTAATACATTCTCAGGCAGAAGCTCAAATAAGAAGGTCCCTGTTGTGTCCAGAGAGGTCAACAGTCTGGTCTATTAGACTTTCATAGTTGAGAACCTTTCCCCTGAGAGTGTATTGCTTATGTTTACCTAGCTTGCAGATATGGGACTTAGCAGATATGTCCCACAAAATCTAAGATTTTTGTTGCAATGATGCACAAAGGGATAAGTTATTTTTAGAAATACATGCCTTGGAGTGCAGGGGGGTAGGGAGAGCAAATTGCATTCTAGTACACAGGCTATGGGATAATCATTCACCTTTTTTAGATATTGTCTGCGAGCACCTCTCAATCTTGATATTTATCCTCACAGCATCCCTGTGAGGTAGAGAAGTTGTCTTGCAACAGTGGAAATATTATTTCCGTCTGATACAGCATTCATTATAAGATGAGCAAACAGCTTTATTACTTTAACATTCTAAAGCATGTTATTTATTTGAATTTTCTAAAGCATGTCTAGATACCAAATACAGAATTTGTTGCGTTAACTAGTTTCTACAGTACGAAATAATTCCAAATATGGCAACAACTCCTGCAACCGAAACTGTAAAACGAATTTCTG
This sequence comes from Apalone spinifera, assembly GCA_030068395.1. NCBI lineage: Eukaryota > Metazoa > Chordata > Testudines > Trionychidae > Apalone > Apalone spinifera. Next base: position 139,872,812 of record CM057845.1, on the reverse strand, counting down.
ACAGAACTAAAACTTATTGGCATATATCTAGTGTTGTACTTACGTCTTCTGATCAGAGGAGCTGCTCCTTCCAGGAGGAAATATCTTTACATTTTTGGTATTTTATTCCATTAACATGAAATACTTCAGTCTTAAATATTTAACATAAGCTATAAAAGAAAAGTCATTGTAGAACAGGGGTGGGGAACTTTTTTAGGGTCAGGGGCCACTGACCCAGAGAAAAATTAGTCAGGGGCCGCACACTGGGGGAAGTAAGCCCTGATCTTCAGGGGATTGGATCCAGGCAAGCTGGGGGGGGGGGGCTCATCCAACCCCCGAGCCTTAGGTTCCCCACCCCTGCTGTAGAAGATGTCATCTTTTTGTAATGTATTTTAAGTTCTTCACATGAAAAAGCTAAGTACAGTAAAACTCCCAGTAGTCCGGCATCCAATAGTCCGGCACTCCTGATAGTCCGGCATCAAAATGGCAAGAGCCTAGTGAGCAAGCTTCGGCAAAAAATGAGTCACAAGATAGCAGCAGCAGCAGCAGCTGAACTGAGCAAAAAGGGTAAAAAAGGCTTAAACCAAAAACATTACAGTATACTGTATACAGTATGTACAATAAAAAGGATTAAGAACACTTTATATACAGTATATAATGTATACAGTGTGTGTATATATATAACCTGATTATAGTACCTCCTGATAGGTGGTGCCAGCTTATCAAATATGCTGGACTAAGTTCCATAGGTTTCGGATTATCGGAAGTCTACTGTAAATTAAAAACAAAATAGTCCAGAGAATGTTTTATCATTGACCTTGCCATGTTTGTACATCTCAGTAAAATTCTAAATGAGCCCTTATGTGATCCTTCAACTTTGTAACAACAGTAGGATCCAAGAGGATGCCGAGAGAATTAAAAACAAACGGGGAAAAAGAATACATGTCTGATCTCCTACATTAAAGAATTTTCCCTGTGTAGGAAGTGATGGTGTCCTGAAAACAAGATGTTAGTAAACTATCTTTGAATAATACTTCTATACTGAAAAGCACAAACAGCTGGGTTCATTTGTGCAGCATCATCCATGAGCATAAACTGAACAAGATGCCCATAATTGGTATTAATCTCCAGCACCTATGGAAAGCTCTCCTCAACGGAATATACAAAAACGTAAATGTTTACAAGGGTATTCAGTTGAGTAAACATAAAGGTCACATTTTTTAGCATATTAAAGGGTCTTAAAGATGGAGGAGACATTTCAGACTTTCTGTGTATTGTTTTCATCACAATATTCTGACCCATTTCTGTAAAGGTCGTGAATTCCAGAGATTAGTGGTTTTTTGGCCATAATGCCCTGCCACTAGTCCTAAAGAACTGAAATACCATTTCACAGGAAGAACCTCTGTAGGCTTCCCACACCCAACCAAACTGTAGGAGCCAGCAATATATAGTTAATGAGATCTCCCTCATTTTTGAAGTGATACTAACTTGCATCCCTTTATTGGGTACATTTTTATTCAGTAATTCAGATATTTGCTTACATTAAATGAACAGGATTGAGATACTTAAGTTAATGTAGCAATACTTTTAATCTTCGAAGGCAGAGTGGCTGCCAGCCTGTGGACTCATTTAATTACTGTACTCTCATCAAGACAAATGATTGTTCATCCAGTAGCTACAAATCTGACAACTTAACTTCAAGCTGCTGAATTCTACTACCGTAACTTCTCCCACAGATGAAAGAACCAAACACTGATGTGAGAATGTCTGACCTAATGGATGTCTATGAACAGAAACTAGCAGCATTAGCTGTGAGTACATATGAACATATGTATTTATATGACTGTAGAGTATAGGTACTTGTATGAAAGGTGAAAATTAATGAAATAGCGCTATTAATCTTTCTTAATCTTTAGTCCAAAGAAACCAGGTTACAAGATCTGTTGGAAGCAAAGGCACTAGCGCTTGCTCAAGCTGATAGACTAATTGCCCAGTACCGTTGTCAGAGAGCCCAAGCTGAATCTGAGGTGAGTATGAGTAAGCAAGTCTGGACGGTATAAGAGGTATAAGATGCTTATAAGATCATCTAGTCCATACTCTAGTTCTTTTGTGGAGGTCCCAGTAGAGAGTGGTTTTTTACATATTTACTAAGCTACAACTTAAATTGTTTTAAAAAATTAAATACTACTAATAAATTACCACTTGTTTGTGGAAAATATTCTAAGCTAGTGTCACTTCTAAATTTTTCTGATACAATAAATATTCTTTGTTTCATCCTTTTATATCTATTAGCTCCTTGAGCCTCTATATTTAACATTTACACCATAGGGCTATGTCTGCACTCGCGGCTTCTTGTGCGAGTAATATGCAAATGAGGCTAAGCGTGGAATATCGCCGAGCGTCATTTGCGTACCTAATGAGCCACCATTTTTTTTCAGAAGAGGCTCTTGCACAAGGAGGAGTGTCTACACTGCTCCTTCTTGCGCAAGAAAAACCCTCTTGCGCAATGCCGTTACACCTATTACTTTTCAGGAAGAACGGCATTGCGCAAGAAGGGGCAGTGTAGACTGTCCTTCTTGCGCAAGAGCCTTTTCTGGGGGAAAAAAAATGGTGGCTCATTAGGTATGTGAATGAGGCTCAGCGATATTCTACGCTTAGTCTCATTTGCATATTACTCGTGCAAGAAGCTGCGAGTGTAGACGTAGCCAAGAAGTGTGACCTTATGTCATTTCTGAAGTCTGCCCTTCTTTCCTTGTTTAGCCAAGTTATATGTGTGACTTCTGTGGTCATGGCTAGCTATTGTTAATGCCCCATTACCAATTGGTCTTTCAGAAAAGCTTCAGTAATTTTCCACATCAATGCAACCTCATTTACTGTGGTAGTGTTACTGTTCACATTTTATAATGCTACTCTGAGAAACTGTACTTCTAAGTATAGTATTAAAATGAGAGGCATTAGCAGACAGCTCTAAATCTACTTCCTGTTTATATATTGGCTAATAACCATTCTCTGTTTTTTTGGATATAGTTACGCTTTTGAGTGAACCTTGAGCCACCAATATAATCACTTCAGATACTCTTTAAAAGTATCTAAACTTTTTTGTTTTACTTTTAAGGTCACAAATGTCTATCTCCGAGTATAAAATAACTGATTCAGTCATCTGCCAAAACATTAAAGGTGTTTAAAATTCACTGTCTAACTTTAAATATTATATGCTGACCATGATCATATAGATTTTAGAGATGATATAGCAGTAGGGTGAGTTATAAAACCATGTAAAATTCCCAGTTTTTGAGTGAGTTAAGCAACACAACTTAAGTATGTAATGGAGTTTGTGTGTTTTCTTTTTGCTCAAAAGGCAAGGACACTTGCTGCAATGTTGAAGGATACAGAGCGAAAAAATGAAGAACTTGATGTTTTGCTGAAAGCTCAGCAGGTAGAATCTGAACGGGCACAGAATGACATAGAACAACTCTTTCAACATAATAGGAAACTACAAACAGTGGCTGAAGAATATGAGATACTGAAAAGATCCTCCGTTGATCTTCTGCAGAAGTAAGTACTTAACATCTATATGTTCTCTAACTTAAAAGAAAAAAAATTAGATAAGTAGCAGAGAAAAAGGAGAAAATGGGTTTCACAGGGCCTTCTTAGAGGACCTATTTTGACCTGATTACTCTTTTCTGCCAAAGAGCACTAGGTATAGCTCTGTCTGAATCCTATAAGGGTGTGTCTAGACTACAGGGTTTTTTGAAAAAAGTGACCTTTTTTTTTAAAAAAAAACTTCCCCTGTGTCTAGACTGCTGCCACGTTCTTTCGAAAGTAAATCGAAAGAACGTGGTAGTTTTTTCAACCGTGGAAAAGAACATTTTACGAGTAATAACGCCTTTTTTCGAAAGTGCTCTTTCGAAAAAAGTTATTTAATGCAAACTGTGCTTTTTCGAAAGAGAGCATGTACCCTGTGTGTCCAATGTAGCTGAAGCAGAAAGTATCTTGGTGTTTCTAAGCTCATCATGTTGTAGGATAGTGTATTAAAACTCTGTTTATAGTTAAGTGTGTCATTGTTAATGTACTTGAATTTTATTTGTTGTTCTTGGGTCAGATTAATTTTGTGAAATTGAAAAAGTGCATAACTTTAACAAAATATAAAAATTGATAGATGAACATGCGAATTCCAAAACTATTAAGTTAAGGAATATGGGTCAGGGTTATTTGAATAATGAAGACTTCTGTGTAAGAAAGAATGGGATTAGTTGAATGGACATGATAGGTGTACAAATTGAATGGCTGAAAGGCAAATACAGTGCTTCTCTCTGATACAAAAATGGGCACACTTAGTGAAATAAAAACAAGTGTAAAGTTAATGTAAAAAACTTATGCTAAGAGGCTGGTGGGATTTTAAAAAAGGATTACACTTGTTTAGATGAGATCATTCAGTGTGTGTGGATTTTTGTTCTTGCTTAATCTAAAGAATACAAACATTTTAACTTTTTCCAGATACTCATTAAGAAGGAACACTTTCTATGTGCAGATAATCTCATAATTGTACAATATGGGAATGCTTGTATTTCATCATTCTAAAGCATTGATCTAGCCTCTGACAGAACAGCTTCTTTCAGCTACTGATCTGATTATGTATTACTTGCTACATTTGTATGAACCACCTGATTGTGGTTAACTTTGAAAGCAATGCGTAGTCTCAATCCAGTTCTTATACATTATCACTGACCGTTTGCTATGCTTAAGGATTCCAATGAGGATTCAGATTAGAATAAAAGTTGGAGTTTTTTATATTTAATATACCACAGGTAAAGTTTTTTTGCAAAGAGTGTGCATAACAATTTTTGTTTGGAAGTGGAGTGAAAATTGGATGTCAAAAATATTTTTTTTTCTTTCTTGAGAGTAAATTTTTAACTATTACTTTTCTTAACCGTAACCCATTAATTATTTACTTTTAGGCATGAAACCACTGAAAGACAATATAAAGATCTGCAGATTACATGTAATTCACTAAATAAACAAACTGAGGCCATGAAAAAGCTGAATGAATCACTTAAGCAGCAGAATGACAAGTAAGTTTAGTTCATTTTTTTAAAAGCAAATTAAAGGGATATGATCAAGTCACAACAATACAGATTGCTTAATTATCTCTGATTTCTAGAATCGCCTGAGGGGCGGGAGGCCCCTCAGACTTCTCCAGTTGGTTTTGTTTCTGGTATTCCACACAAAGAGGCATGGAGAACTTCAAGTTGTGTATAATTCCTGAAACTACTTGGAGTACATTATGGAATTTAGTAGGTTTCAAGACTCCCTTCTAGTATGCAAAGGATTCTCTCGTGTAAAATACTGCTTTTGTCAGTACATTAGGGTCAAAAGTTTTGCTAGTTAAGGATTTGTCTCCACTACCGGCTGTGGCAATCAGCTGCAAAGTGCTCTCCCGTTGACTCTGGTACTTCACCGGAACATGAAACATAAGTTAAGTCAACAGGAGAGTTTCTGCTGTTGACCTAATGCAGTGTAAACATGGAAATAAGTCGACCTAAATTATGTCAACTCCAGTTACATAATTCGTGTCTGGAATTGTGCAGTTTAGGTCAACTTAACTCTTAATGTAGACCTGACCTAAGTAATTCCCTCTCATTAGAGGGCATCTTAAATCAGGCCAGAGGGTAATGATGAATTTCAATCATTTAACTCTGTGAGGCACATTTCTATTAAAGTCTAATAGGAATTGTTTGATTAGTCTGACTAAATTTGACAGCCTTCACTAGTTCTATGATACTTGATGGTAGTCAAGGCAGCGAAGAACTTGATAAAGACGACAAGGAGTCTTAAACTCCCTCTTCTACAATGATGGAGCTCTTAACTTGTTCATCACTTTTACTTATAGCAGAAGTCTTCTGTACAAATTTAAATAAATGGAGGTCAGACCCCACAAGGACAGGGGCTGCTGCCACCCTGCACTGTTGCCTCTATCAGAGACAGCAGCGCAGTATGGCTGGCACCCAGTCTGTGAGGGAAGCTCTCTTTTTTTTTTTTTTTAAACTGGCTCCCCTTGCAGATCAATATCCCCCTGCTACTGCACATTGCTGCATCTGTATCAGAGGCAGCAGCGCAGAGTGGCATCAGCCCCCCCATCCGTGGAGGGGGTCCAACCTCCAATTATTTCAATTTGTATAGAAGACCTCTGCTATAAGTAAAACTGATGAAGATGTATCAGAGCTGTGCAGAGTGGTAAGGGGCTGCTGGCCCCATGCCTGGGGACTATCGAATAACTGTCTAACTGCTAAGATTTAATGCAGTTACACAACTATTCTATTACATGATATCTAACATCCCTAACTGTAAGTCAATATATAATTTATTATTGCTGTACTTCAGAACAAGAATTCTGAATTTAGTTTCTTCATTCATCTTTCCTAATCCATCAGACTACCTGGGTTTTTGAGGACAGAAAATTGGTAGGCTGGCTAGAGAAGTGAGGTGGGAAAACTGATCTTTCATTGCAACAACTGAGGAAAGAGCTTCTTGGTTGTACATAACTTTTTTCTTTTTTCCCTAACTGATATTTTTAAGGATGATAACTCTTCTGCAAAAAGACAGAGTAAGATCAGACCAAATAAGTTCACTTTATAAGTAAATTGCTTGGTTTTCTAGCTGCCAGATATGACGGTTAAGCTGCATTATTCCGGGCTTTTGTATCACCAGTAGTAAAAACTCTGCAGTCAGGATTTAGTAAACAAGTGTGATTTATAACGCAGAGTGGAATTACCATTCACATGTTTAAAGCTTGTCTTCAGCATTAATAAGTGTAAAAATTGTATTAGTAATCAAATATTACTCATAGACCAGGAAGCTGATCTGCATTTTATGTGGCCATTTTCAGATTGTCTATTGTTACACTGCCTAGGGACCTTGGTGTAATAGGTACTGTGAAATAAATAACAGCAGTCTACATCCCTCTACCTCCACCCTGGGAGTTTCTCATTAGGATTCAGACCATAGGCAATAGATGTACAACAGACCAAGTAAAAGGATGGCAAAGTGACGCATTAGTGCATTTACATAAGTTAGTAATTAAAGGTAGAGTAGAAGTAAACTTAAATTCCCATAATTTAATTTTTTTTAACTTAAGCAATTAATACCTTAAATCATAGATTGTCTAGTACAGTGGTTCCCAATTTTTCCAATCTATTAAACCTCTTTCAAGTCGTATTTCTCTTGCATGTCCCAAGTTTTACCTTACTTAAAAACTAGTTGCTTAAGTGTGTTGTAACACTTTTGTCTGTTACTGAAAAACTGCTTTCTCGTTTTGTCTCTATGCAACTTTAGTTTATACTTACTTTGGCTAGTGAACATAAGAACATAAGAGAGGCCGTACCGGGTCAGACCCAAGGTCCATCTAGCCCAGTATCCTGTCTGCCGACAGTGGCCAGCACCAGGTGCCCCAGAGGGGTTGGACCGAAGACAATCAAGTGATCTGTCTCCTGCCATCCCTCTCCAGCCTCTGACAAACAGAGGCCAAGGACACCATTTCATCCCCTGGCTAATAAGGGATGAAATAGTGCTTTCCATATAGCCTGTTGTAAAACTAGACAAATATCTAGATAAGCATTGATGTACCACCTATAAGACCTCTGCATATTCTCAGGGATATGTTGTGTTTCTCATTGAAAACCACTGGTCTATATATGTAGTCCTCCTAATGGATGGACAAAATGGTATTGAAAACTGTGCACCGTAGTTGCAGAAAATGCTTTTTTCTTAAAGCAGGTTTTATTAATTTGCTTGGTGTGGGATAGTGTAGCATTAATAAATTTACAACATTAGCTAAATGGGTTTTGAATCCCAATAAGATGGTTGTGTTCCCTTCCTTGGTAATATAAAAAATGATTTATTACTTGTACAAGTTGTACCTCCCTGGTCCAGCACCATCGGGACCTTAGATGTCCTGGACCAGGGAGTTTGCTGGACCAGGGGGAGGTCAAGTATTCCCCCCTTCTGGCTGCCCTACTCCCAGGTTCCTCTCCCTGGGGCTCCCTGCCCTGCCGCTGGCACTGCTAAAGCTGGCCTGGCACAGCTCCCCGTCTTGCTGCCCGCCTGCTGCCCCAAGATCTCCCAGAGGGGACCACTTGGCTGCTGTATGGTATTCCCCAGGGTTCCCAGCTGGGTCCACCTAGCCGCCCGGCAACCTGCTGCTGATGGGAGTTCTCCATCTGGAGTGTTTAGCTGCCCCACTGCTGCTGGGGATTCCTCCACCAGCCCCACTTCAGCTGGGGGTTCCCCGGCACAGGCTGCCTGGTCACTGGAACCCCCCCTTCTACCGGGGGGTTCCCAGGGTTCCTGGCCATCCAGCTGCAAGCAGCTCTGCTGCAGTCAAGGTTTCCTGGGGGGAGGCAAGGCTCCTCAGCCACATGGCCCCGCTAACACTGGGGATTCACCAGCAGGGGTGTGGGAGTTCCCTGACTGCCGTCTGGCCCCGTTAATGCTGGGGTTCCTAGCCTGGGGGGGAAAGGGGGAGCTCCCCACATGTTGCCTTGCCCAGCCAGGGCTCTTTGGTCCAGCAACATCCATGGCCCTACCAGACCATGGATGTTGCCAGACCAGGGAGTCCCAGATCTGGGAGGTTCAACCTGTACTTGAGGGACTGAGTGTCTAGGATTCAGGCTCTAAGAATGAATAAGGAATGCTGCACAAGTTGTTATAGCTTGCTCCTGCAAAGAGATGGAAACATGAATCTTGCATCTGTCTTTTTATTTTTGAAATAACTGGTAATCAGGATTTTCTCACTTGCAATTTCAGAACTGTTGCACAATTGATAGAAACAGAAGATCATAGAAAAGAATTAGTGAAACAGCTACAGGATAGAGATAGTAAAATATCAAGTAAGTCACTGTCTGATTTAGTAAATCTTGTGCTATCCATAGAGAATTAACTGGATTTAAATAGACTCATTGCTGGATTATTTTTTAGTGATCTTATTTCTGTAGGTTGGACAGCAAAATTTTTGTTAAATACATAAAGCTAAAAATCCACTCTTCCGGAGCAGAAGGTAGTCAGAGAAGCATGTAACTCTTACTCAAAACATAGACTTAAATATCTGTAAATTATAAAATGAGGAATTGTTTTAAGGTCACATGGTGGAGAAGTCCAACCTAAACTGTTGCATTTTGTGTGGTTTCAAAACAAATAACTGCCTCCTTGAAAACTTTCTGTTTCGAACAGAATGACTAGAAATTGCTAAGCTACAAAGTAGGCAAAGTTAGGTTAGGTAGGTCATCATTTGAAAAGTCATCAGCGAATATAAAATGTTGGTAGCCAGCTACTAAAATTTTGCAGTAGATGGCAGTACAGGCTAATTACATTAGTAGTAGTCCTGATGTGTGTAAAACTTAAACATACTAATAGTTTTACTAGGAATTGGAAAAATTAAAACTTGCTAACTGACTCTTTAATACATCTTTCAAAAGGTTTACAACAAAAGATAAAGCTTCTAGAAGAAAAACTGAAAGTCCGGCATAAAGAAAAAGCAGATATGGAAGAAAGTATTGACATTCTCAGAAAGGAATTAAGTAAAACAGAACAGGCAAGAAAAGAATTGAGTATTAAGGTAAGAATTTCTGTTGGTAGCTTACTGAAAACTGTAAAACCCAGAATTAGAAAATAATTGCTAGAAATGGAAAATTGTACCAAAAAAATGTAGAAAATAGCTAAAGTTAAGGCTGCCCCAATTTCTCATATAATTGAGCAAGGGACTTCTGAGATTTAAACCAGAGAGGGGTTATCTGTTCTGTTAAGGCAATGAGCTTCTTTTTAAGTTTGCTGTGGCTCTCTTTCCCCACTGTCCCTCTGGATCCAGTAAGTTATAGATGTGTTTTGGGGAGCCATGATGCATGCTGAAGAATGCACATATTATATCAAGGTATGAGAGAGTTCTGTATATACAGGAGGCCCCCGAGATGTGACCACCCAAGTTCTGACCCCCTTCCCCCCCACACTTACAACCGCTTTTGTAAGTGTGGAGGGGGCTGAAACCCCCCGACTTATGTCGACCCGCATTTATACAGGGCCTGCTGTAAATGCAGGTTTGAGTTACAACGCCCCCAATTTGCAATGCTTCCTCTGGAACCAATCACATTTCAAGTCGGGGGACTCCTGTACTTCTAGAATCTAGACTAACCAACAAAGTTTGTCAGTGGTTGCAGAAGAAAGGTGTCTCTACTTTGAAGTTAGTTAGGGACCTGTCCTTGTACTGAGCAGAGCACAGGGTCTTGCCCTTGCTAGAGGCTGTGGAGAGAGAAGAGACTTTCTGCATCTTGTGTGCTCTTGCAAAGGTTTGGCACATCTTGATCTTCAGTTGTTTTTAATGAGACTAATACTTACCTTTCAGTGGTGAGTATTGACATTTGTAAAGCATTTTGAGAAGCAGAAAGACACTCCTCATGTTCCCCTCACCCAGCAGAGCCTAGGGGAGCCCAGCCTAGTAGATTTTCTGTGCTCTAGCCCCATGGGGTAATGGCGGGACTGGAGTGCCAGGGCAGGCTCCCCAACTCTGGGCCTTGGAGGCCGGATCCAGGCAAGCCAGGGCTACATCTGGCCCACGGGCCTGAGGTTCCCCACCCCTGCCTTAAGTGAAAGTGTTCTGTGAACTCCATTGTGGGAGGGATTACTGAACTAGTTTTTGTTCATGTTGCAGGCATCTTCCCTGGAAGTTCAAAAGTCCCAACTGGAAGGACGTTTGGAAGAAAAGGAAGCCATAGTAAAACTGCAGCAAGAAGAACTGAGCAAACATTCTCATATGATAGCAATGATTCACAGTTTAAGCGGTGGGAAACTAAGCACAGAAACTGTGAACCTCAGTTTATAGGGCTCTTTAATTATACAGTTTGGTTTAGTGATATCTTATACATTTGTGTAAGTCTAAAGTTTATACACTATCTTGCTCAAATACCTCAGACTGAAATTGACACAAGCCTACACCATTGTTTAAAGAAAAACTGGATTGCTTTTTATTAAAAACATGCTTTGGCTTGAAAAATCTGAGCCATATTACAGTAGGTAGGCCTGCAGCTGTTTTAGTTGAGATTAAATGGCCACATTCCCAGTGACTGCAGTAGGAGCAAGATAAATCTCTGGTCTTGTGACTTAACTATCCCTTGATACTGGAATAAAAAGGAGAGTGAGTCCTCTATTTTTGGTACTCACCCTCTTACTGCCAGTGGGATATACTGAGACTTTAATTTTGGAAGGTTTCAATGCCACTTCTGCATAATTCCATGCTCCTTGTTTTGAGATGGAATCTACATACAGATGTTGCGTATAGAAATATTAATATAGCACAGATTCCAAATGTCTAAGGTGCAAATCTAGAAATATGAAGTCTTTAATGTAGATTAAAGGGTAGTACTTGTTGCAAGACACCTGTGTTACAGCGAGAGCTGTATTTGACACAGCTTTAGTTGAAAATACATTAAATATTAACATTCAACTAATATTAGAAATACCTCTGCATATTTGTGAAAGGATGTGAATTTGAAAGGGATGAGGGGAGGCAGGGAGAGAGTATATATGTCAAGTTGCCAGAAAGTAGTGTCAATTAGAAATGGTAGATTTGTGGAATACTATACGTCTCTTTATGCATTTTCAAGTATCTGTTAAACGCCATCAGTACATTGCTCCTAAATTTCATAGCACTTTCTCATGATTCTTAGAGGTCGGCAATTAATTTGTCAGTTTTACCTGATGTGCACTAGCTTTTTCAGCATTGTCGCTTGTGCATTGTATAAAAGATTTTATACTCTTTTTTTTTTTTAAGCTTACAATGTAACTTACCATTTTCATAAGAAGAAAATTTTATATTTTTTACACAAAAGATTTGTGCTTTTTTCTGGGTCATGGGAGCATACTTTTCCTTCTAATTTACTAAAATTAGATGTGACATGAACAACATGTCTACAACCTCAAATGTCAAAGAATGGCTGTGTACATTTCAGAAAAACAGTACGGCAGCATTTTGAATGATATAATGTGTACCAAAATTTTATCATTACTGCCATTATTTTACTATTTATTTTTGTGCTGACCAGATTTTAATGTTGTTCCATAAGAATAGATGCCTTATATTTTTTTCAATTGTATTATGGGTCCATCTTTTTAAATTTGCATAACTACAGAGAGTCTAAGCACAATCTCTTACATATTAGATAAATTTATAAACTACAGCTGAATAGTGGCTATTTTAACTTGCATATCAACTGTGTATTTATAATTATTAGTATCTTTTTGACTTTTGAAGATTTTATAAATATTGTTGGTCTCCATGATGGGAAGGGGAATAAAAAAATTGCTCTGTTTTGTTTGTGTTTCATATATACTATAATAGAAAGTGTTAGACAACCTTAATTATAGATACAGCTACAAGTCAGTCTCTAATAAATTTCAGTTTTGATGCATTTTCCGGACTTTGATAATGGGTGCTTTGGAAGGTAACACTTCTATTACCAGCTCAATTGCTTTTCAGTTTTTTAGGCTCTATGTATATTATATACATATATGTATATTATTATATGTATATTACATTGAGAAAATAGACCGTTAAGTTTGAGGGGTTGTCATAAAATCATTTTACAGATACAGGTTTGTTTTTTTGAAAAATCTTTCTCATTGCTGAGAAGATAGTAAATATTTTTACCTGGGAAAAAGTTCTTTATGTAAGGCAGTATTTAGTCAAAGTATCAAGCATTTTATGAATTTAGCTCATAAATATTGGAATGACATTTTTCTTCCCTTTTTTTAAAAAGTAAGCATTCTGATAATTGAATTGAGACTATTAAATAATGAAATTTCACAGCCACGGCCAATTTTAAATGAATATTTGAAATTAGTACATAAAATCCACAGACATAAGTCATCTAGATAAATGTGTTTCTTCAGAAATGTAATACCCAAGTAATGCTTTTCCATCTGAGCCTTATTAATACTCTTAACAAATATAAATAACTCTTAACAAATGGTGGATACATCAACCACTTTGACCTGAATATGTGTATTAGTATTGTTTGTAATTTGCATTCTCTAATGTGTAATACTGAATCTTATCTAATGGAATTTACAGATAGACATATTCTAAACAAAGCTCTTTCTGCCAGTCATAATTAAATCCTGTTTTAGTGGGTAGAAACTTGAGATATTTAGGCTCTGTTTTGGTTCTAGCATTAATTTCTAATTGTGATCAACCATAGTTCCCTTTGACATCTGTTACAGGTGTTCTTGCTTCTGCAAATCAAAATCAGTCTCAAGTTGTGCACCAGAAAATGGTGATTCCTAGCCAAAGGTTTGTTAGGGCACTTATCTAGCATTACATAGTAACTCTCTGGCAAAGACAGAGGGATAATCCAGTTCTGTAAGGCAGAATTCAGATGCCTAAATTGAGACTTTCCTTTCTCTTTCTACAATACCTTGCTTTGTTTATTACACACCTTGCAATTTCTTCAGCAAATGAGACAAAGATTTTACAGACAACAGCCTTCTTTGCACCACAAGTCTGACGCAGTCACCGTAAGATTATTTTGTGCACTACATAAGGCAGGTGTCTCATGTATAAAAATAGTAGGTGAACACGTAATTTGTCATAATACATACGCATGATGTGGTTGGGGGGGGCTAAATTAAGTTTGCACAGTCAGCCTTAGCTTTTGAGTGCTTGGCCTTTCAACTTGAAAGCTCTTACTGCTATATGTAATTTCCTACCTAGATAGTCTGGACAAACACCTATCACAACCTACCAAGATCAAAAACTCCCTGGCCTGCTGGAAGAACTCAGCCAATGCATACAAAAAGGCTTCTTTTCTCACAGGCATCGCCCTCATTATCCGTTGCTACTGACACTTTGCTCATAGGATGGGAGTATAGTGCATTTAAGTAGTCTCACATGCAAGGCAGATGGGTACAGATGGCAATATCCCTTCATATCAATCTTCTCAAATAGAGTGGTCAGGAGTACCGGTCCCATTTTTTTCTGCTTACAGTAGGATCATCTAGAAAAATTCTAACAGACAACATAGCCTGTAAGTACATCAACTGCCCGAGGGGCCAGATTGCCCTCTTTGTGCCCAGAAGTGATGAAGCTATGGAGTTGGTATCTCTCCAACAGTGTCACCTTTGTCCATAGCTTACCTTAGGGGGGGACAGAAACTGATAGACCAGCTCAGTCACAAATACCTACATGACCTCAAGTGGGAGATGGACCCATCAGTACTTGACAACTTGCCTTGATGGTAGGGAACACCAGCTACAGACCTGTTTGCCTCTTTCCCAGAACAAGAAATGTCCACAATACTGCTCCACAGTGGGGATGGGTTGATTTTTCTCCTCCCTGGTTCAGAAACCTTTATACCCTCCCTCAATTTCCTCTTCTGTTGAAGGTTCTGCAAAGATCAAGAGCTTACATAATCCTGATTGCTCTTACTTGCCTAAGACAGACCTGGTAACCTTTACCTCACGCAGCTTGCAATGTTCTTGCTGATCTCCCTTCCAACCCCTTCACGCCTCTCATGGGGCAAAGGGTGTATAGTATCTCTCGACTTGGAGATTCTCTGCCTCAAAGGGTGGTTTCCATGTGGTTCCAGTGCCTAGAAAACTCATGCTCAAGGGAAGCTCTGTTACATGGTTGAAAGTCTGCTATGGGATGCACTCATCTGCAGAAGTGGTCCAAAATCAGCTTTGGTGCATTTCCCAGCAAATCTCTCCAGTGATATCGACTTTTCCTCATATTCTGACTTTAATCTGGGGCTATTCCTGAACTCTCTCAGGCTATGTCTAGACTGCAGAGTTTTTCCGGAATACCAATGGTATCCTGGAAAAAATTTGCATTCAGGGAACATGTCCGCTTTTTCAGAAGTTTCCAAAAAAGCAGGCATGTTCTTTCTACATCCCTGTATTCCTCTTGCTGAGAGGAATAAGGGATGTTCCAAAAGAGGAGGATTTACTGAAATTTGGCCCCGTATAGACAGGGCCGAAAAAGTGCAGTTTAGACATAGCCTCAGGGTCTTAACTAGCTATCCCATTGTTTCACTAACAACATACAGGGGCACTCGGTAGTATTGCGTTGACCCACAAAGGTTCCTTAAGAGATAACGAATCTTTTCCCTCAACCTCTGCTTCCTATCCCCTCTTGAGACCTAAACCTCATCACAAAAGGGCTGACCTGGTTCCTCTTCACATTTATAGCAATCTGTTCACTGACTTACCTATTGATGGAAATGGCCTTTATGATAGCAATTACCTCAGCTAGAAGCATAAGGAAGATAGCAGCTCTGATGGCACATCCCTTGTATGCTTTATTTTTCCCTGACAAAGTTATGCTCAGGCAGTATCCAAAGTTCAATCCTAACATGCACATGTACCAGTCAACTTACCTTCCCATCTTCTACTCCAAACCTCCACCCAGACAGTCAGAGGTCATACTGCATACCTTAGATGTCAGGGGTGCCTCAGCATTCTACCTCAATAGAGACAAGCGCCTGCAGGATGTCCTCTAAACTGTTCCTCTCTAGAGAAAAGATATAAAGATTCAGCAGTATCAGCCCAAATACTCATGTAAGTGGGTCTCAAAGGACATGAGACAGTGCTACCCAATTCATAACATGATTCCTCCTGACTTTTCAGTACACATTCCACAAGACTGATCTTATCTGTTACCTTCTTTAATGATGTCCCTGTCTCAGATATGCAGAGCGGTGACATGGGCATCAGCTCAAACTTTCACAGCCATTGCTGGGGACTCAGTCTCTGATGCCATCTTTGGCTCCATAACACTTTCATCTGTGATGAACCCTACTCCCAATTCCTACTCTCCGGAAGGGCTGCGGCTCAGAGATCACCTACAACAGAGCACCCTGTAGGCACACCATGCAAAAAAAGAAGTTACCTTGTACAGTAATTATGGTTCTTTGAGATGTGTCCCTCTCTGGATATTCTGCAATGTGTTTTCTTCCCCTCCATTTCAGAGTTCTCGTTTATGGATCTGCAGTAGAGAAGGAACTAACGACGGTTCCTTCCATTCCATGCTTGCTGGCTAGCCTCATGGCACAGCACATGCACAGGCCCAAAAGACACTGCTACCGAAGTTTTCCAATCAGCAGAGCAGGGACGTAGATGCACCAACAGTGGGCCACCCTAAGGGGACGCATCTTGAAGAACCATTGTTACTGCATAAGGTGAGTAACTTCCTCCTTTTCAGTTGACCCACTGGCACCCAGTGTGAGCCGCCCCATCCATTGGATGCCTCGGGGTGGTTGCCCTGGGCCCTGTGCTTGGTCTCACATTTCAGGGGGATGAGATGTGCAGTAGCCACTGGCCCCACTCTGCCCCAGAGGAGGAGTCTAGGGAGCTTTGGGGATGCGGCAGTGGAATGAAGGCAGGGTAAGGGTAGGCCAGGGGCAGGAAGAAGTGGGACAAGGCCTGGGTGGGCGTAGGGGTCAACTGAGGCGGGCCATGGTATCTTGCTGAGAACTGAGAACTCAAATCCTAAATCATTAGGCCAGGCCTGGGAAGCACAGAGCCAGCAGTTACCATGACCCTGGTTCCCCTGGCAACTACATTCCAAAGGGGCCTCACTCTGCGCAGTTTCTCTCTCTGTCTCCTGTAATTTCAGATAAATAAACTTGGATCCCAAGGACTGTACCAACGCAAGGAAGTAGTCATCTTGCAGTAGACACATCACAATTTCAGCAAAACAAGTTCCCATCAATATGTCCGTTTGTTTGTTGGCTCATTTAGCTTGTTAGAAATAACTACCTGTATTAGTGATAACGTTTAATTGGCAATGGGCGGAGATACTGTGTAACTTGTAGTTCATTGGCTCATGTGCTCATCTAATTTCCATCGCTAGATCTATCAAATCACTTCCCCTCTGCCCATCTGCTGCCTATATAATCTAATATATGTTTTAGTTAAGTTAGTGCTCTCCAGGTTAACCCCTGCTTGGTACTCCGCCAGCGCTGGTGTTCAATAAATTCTTTGCTTGTTTTCACCTGCACCCAGTGTGTCCGGAATTATTCCCTACAGTTGGCGTGTGTGTCCTGGGCCTGCACCCCCTCCCCCAGGGAGATTTAAGGTTCTGTTAGATCAAAGAAGAGAATTGTGAAAGTTCAGCGATAGCTTTCAGTAGTGAGCGATCTTTGCAGTGCCAACAGCTGTATTAGCTGTGCGCTAGGAGGCTGTATGTATTTATTCATTTACATTTTACATACGCTTGTAAGCTGAGGAAAAAACCACATAGGTCTTATAGAAATGCTGTGTAAGTGTGTACAAACACTCTACAAAACATACAACTGGAACTACAAACAAGCTGAATGCTGATCAACAGTATAGATTTGAAGAATCAAATTAGTCATGCTTTGATACATGCAGTGGAATGTTCTGTTCTGTAGAAGACACATATGTGACTGTCACAGATCTCCTGGACGTGCATTAAGTTACAAATTGGGGAAAGTCCATTCCACTGATGCTATCTGTGCAAAATGTTGTTATTGGAAACAAATGAGTTGATTGTGCATCACAGCATAAATGTGTTAAGTCAATGAGTGTACTTCCTCGTTCCCAGGCCAGTTGCAAAGAGAGGCCCTCTTCTCCTTTGTTCCTTTGGAAGCTAAAACAATCTCTTTCTGCCAGCTAGAGAGAGTATTTTTAGGTACTTAAGGTGAATCAAGAAAACTGTTTCAACCTTACAGAGTTACTTTCAGAATGACTTTCCCACACACTTCTGTGCTTGGATATTTCTAAAATTTTCAGTTTTGCTCAGCCTAACAACACATAGGCATTCCCTCTTGCCAGTTTCCCCTCTTTGTTTTTTTCCTGTTGTGGGCTGGTACTGAAGCCAGGAGCAGAGTGCATATTGTGTATCACAAATAAAGATATCCCGGAGTCCTACTCTCCCTTCTTGTCTGTGCAGGATGATTTTTTTTTAAATCTGATGTTTATCACCTGTACATAAGGCCTGCTTAGTCATGCTCAAAATTAAATATTGGTTGAAACTTAAACAAGATATATACGTTTCTCTGCAGCTTTGGAAGTACTCACCTAGAAGGCAACAGAAGGGACGTGACCATGCCTCACAGCCTGAGTGATGGGTCTGGACTGCTCTTGTAACTGCAGGAAGAGTCTTGGAACTCACTGAGGAAAGATGTAGAAGAAATTGTCTGGTAACCCCTTTTTCCATTTTTAATCTTCAAATTCTATATTTACCTAGAGGGGAGATGAGTATACTTTTTTTGCTTGTTCACTGTGCGTCACAGCATACACATGTTAAATCAATGGTTCTTGTATTCAGATTCCATTTAACCCTTCCAAAAGACATCCTCTACTGGGAACTGATTTGCCACCTAATTCTCTGATATTTTTTTCTTAATGTGAAATTCATGGATTCACAAGCTGATAATCTCAGGTGAAGAACTGTTGTTAGATTAAAAGTAGTTTTTCTTTCATTGTGAGTTGCCTTTATGAAGCTGATTTGAGGTGCTTTAGATTATATTATAAGTTTTGTATTAGAATTGGTATTAGACTTAGGTTTCTTTTAGTACATATTATAAGGCTTGTATAGGAATGCTTAGGAAGCTTTAGTTTTCACTAAAAAGAGTTTGGGGAATACAGTGAACCTATTACAGAATATAGGACTCCTGACTTTCATACAAGAACTAAATAATTGATACAAATGGATTCTGATCTCTTTCCAGTCCAGACTCTTTTGGACTGTGTCAATCTGGAGCAAATACTGAACATAAGCACGGCTATATTGGCTCAGACCAATGGTCCAGTATCCTGTCTTCCAATGATGGCCAAAGACATATGCTTCAAAGGCAAAGAACAGAACAGGGTAATCATCATGCAATCTATCCCATATCACCTAGTTCCAGCACCTGTCAATCCAAAGCATAGGGACACCTAGATCATAGGGTCACATCCCTGACTATCTTTCTTAATAGCCATTGTTGGACCTATCCTCCATGAACTTACCTAATTGTTTGTTGAATCCAATTATAGCTTTGGCCTTCCTTACAGCCCTAGGGATGTTAAATTTTATGTTTAATCAACTAATCGACGAGGCAATGGAATTTCCTTTGACTAGTTGATTAGTTGATAAGGGGGAGAACTGTAGAGCTGCAGTGGGTTAGCTCCTGGCTCTGGGAGCTAACCCTGCTGCGGCTCTGACTTTTTAAAATGTATTAAGAGTTGCAAGACAGCTCTTAAAACATTTAAAAAGCAGAGGTGTAGCATCTGGGACCGAGCATGAGCTAGGAATCAGGAATCCATCCTGCAGCAGGAAAAAACAGTCTCTTCTTATAGTAGTTTTTTTTCATTGGGATCAGTAAGTTTTGCATCATCATACTGTATTTTTAACGGATGTTTGTGATCTCCGATTGTTTTTCTTGCTGCTTATCTTCTTTGATTTGCCATACTAGGCTGGTTTTGATCACAAATATCTTGTCCCAATTGATAAAAGCTTGCCTTCTTTCAGAGCCATCAATTTGCCCACTGCTTACATCTTGATGGGGATATACAGCAACCTTCAGCGTCTTTACATCTGTCCCCCGCTTCTTCCTAGAACATCTGGTCCAGTGGCCTTCACACTTATATTTCATACATTCCTCACTCTGTCTCATATAACAAAGTTAATTTCTTTGTTACAGAGAAGCAAGCTTTGTTAAAGAGAAGCAATATGCACATTCGAACAAGGACATCAAATTACATTTAAAAAAAAACATCATCACACCATTTTATTTATTTCACAGTACTAATTTTAAAACTCAAAACAAAATTATTAGTCTCTATTCCTGCTGTAGAATCAGCTTGAGACACAATATTCTGGCTGGTGCACCTTTATCAACGGTAAGATAAAATCTATGGTCCTTATTACCAATTGGTTCATTTGTCATCACATCTTGGACCAGATCCTGTGCTTCCCATACGACGAATCAAGAGTTTGGTGGCAATTCACTCATGTTTACAGGTTCAGTGAAGAAATTATTGAAAATATAAACTTTAATATGTAGGGTTAAGAGTCTAATAATTTTTTTAATCATAATATGCTAGCTATTTATGCACCAGTATTTTGCTTAAGCACATAAACATCATCCACTTGAACTCATCAGAATTCTTGCCTTTGGGCCCTGCCCTTCAACTTGAAGGCTTCTGCAGAATATACCTCTAGGAGAAACTCATTGTCACCATTAATTGCTGAGGCTCTACATCTTACCTTCACCCCTGGGGAGGCTGACTGAATGCTGCACTTCTTTCATAGTAGTTGAATCTTCATGCTTACTCACAAAGGTAGGTGTGAAGAAAAAGGATGCTCTTATGGCTAAGGCCCTGGATTGGGACTTAGGAAATTTGAGTTCCTCCTCCAGCTCTGCTACCAAAAACTGCCTGTGTGATTTTGAACAAATCACTTTAATTTCTTGTCTTAGTTCCTTAGCTGTGAACGTTCCAGGTGCTTCACAATACCAATAAAACCCCTGTCCCAAAGAGTAAAACAGCTCAGATGTGTGCCTTAACTCTTTGGGAGTGGGTCTCTCTCCTTTTCTGAAGAGAAATTCCTTCCTGGAGTTGAAAACCTTCCCAATGACTGCATATTCTAATGCTAAAACATCTCATCAACTAGTTCCCAACTGGGCTTTTATTAGCAGCACTTGTTCAAGAATGGAGGGCTTCACAGTGTGTAAAGAGAAGAACTAAATGGAAGAAAAGAGTCCCACATTTCCTTGGATAAGGCTACAATAAATTGAACTAGCTATTGTGTAATAACTGATAGCTGTGGTTTTCCTTTGATGTGCATGTCTCCTCATCCCAATATGTGGTTCAGTCTTTGTTCTGATTCCATACCATGGGTTGTCATTGAATACATGCAGATTAAATTCTGCATCTCCTTTCCTGCAAGTTGAAACATATCATCTCTACAAAAAATTACCCAAAGATGGAAAGCAGAATCTGCATAGAGCTAGGATCCGTTCACATAGCAGAAATGGCTATTCAGGAATTGTAATCCTCTTGCTTGTTTTCTGCAAACTTAAAATGAGTTTTTATACTAGAGGACAAATACTTCATGAAGGGCTAAGTAGTTCTTCAAAGTAACTGAGAGTTAACAATGTGTTTTGGGGTCTCACTCTGTATTATGTTATTAAAAACTAATTTGGCTAGTAAGCAGCTGTTGTCTTGGCCGGGTTTTACTTTAGAATACTGTATCTGTGTGTATTGTTTGTTTATGTTGGTATTCAAGTGTTGCATTTCAGCTGAGTTTTACTGGACAGCCAAAGAAGTCCTCTGACCTTTGAAGGAAGTATAAAGCTGCTGTAATTTAAAAACCAGAGGCTTATGGTAAGCCCTGGAAAAATACAACACCGGTCAGTTACAATATATTTTGTTTTATCTTAGGAAAAAGGTCAAGAGTCATTGCCATTTGCTTATTTGTGTCACATCAAGAGCCTTAATTGTTTCTCTTTTTATCTCCTGAGGATATAGCTTAGACGTATCCTGGCTGTGTTTTTATGCCATATTCAATCTGAACTGTAGGTGACAATGAAATATCTAGGAATTTTCTTGCTTATATTGATTTATCCTACTCTGAATATACCTCTTTTTTGTTCTAAATAATAGGAATTCTTAATGCTGGATTGTATCCGCAGCTTTTCAGAAGCAGACTGTATCAGTATACTAAAAACGTTTTGCCTTCAGCAATGTAGAAGTTATTAGGTCATTCTATTGTCCCCTGAGTATTTGAGTCAGGTGGCTTTCTCTTTCATGCTGTCTGGGTGCCAGCCTGGGTGATAACTGTGAGTACGAGAGAGACTTGCTTCCTGCTCTCAGTTCTGATGCCTGGCCTAGACAAGCCAGGAGAGGCGATTACAGGAAATGTCCAGTTTTGCGCACACAGTCAGTCTGGTCAGCAGCAAGAGTTCTGAGGGGATGGAGCATACTAAGGGGTCGGCTCATAGCGGATGTATTTTTGGACTGGTTCCACAACTGTTTCATCAGTGAAGTAGAAAAATACCGATGGTCCAAGAGGCTGCACTTCGAAGTGCCACTTATCTTGGACACAGGCCACCCACAAACCACTCTGCAATTTGCCCATTCTGACGTGGAAGTGGTTTTCCTGCCGTCCAACACAACTTCTCTTGTCCAGCCTCTCGACCAGGGTGTGATTGCTTCTTTTGAATCAGCCGCACCTACTCCAGCCGCACCTTTGCTCAGATTTGTAATGTGCTGGAAGCTGATGAAATGCTTGATGTCAGGAAGTGCTGGAAGGACTTCAGCATTGGTAACTGCATCACTAACATAAAAGAGTTGATTGATTAAATAAAATAATCAACCCTCAATGCTTGTTGGAGGAAATTGTGGAAGGAAGCTGTCAGTAATATCACTGATCTCCCACCTGTTAAGAAAGAATTTGAGTGTGTTGTGAGAATGGCCCATGATGTTGGAGGGCAGGGTTTTAAGGATATGGAGGAATCGGTGGTTGAAAAACTGATAGAGTTGCATTCAGAGGAATTGACTGATGAGGACCTAGCTAAACTTGTGCTAAATAGTGAAGATGAAACAGAAAGGGAAGAAGGGACAGAAAAACCTGATTTAAATTTTAGAAACACTAGCTGATCTCTTCAGATGCAGCAAACTGACAGAATGTTTGAGAGTGATACCTCAGTGAAACAGAGCCTGAAAGTTTAAAAGGGAAATTGAAGTTGCAATGATGCCCTTATTAGGAAATTTTTAAGGAATTAAAGAAAAAGTCTAAACAGGTTCCCATCGCAGTGTACCTTTGCAACCCCCTCTCCCCTGCCCCTCATTGACTCCCCATCCCAGAGGAACAGTAAAATTCATAGGGAGCAAGTTCAAAGAACTGTTTCGGGTGATTAGTTTTGAAGTCGAAGTTGATCGTTGACTGTATTTTTTGGGTTCGAGTTTGTCTGGAAATCTGTTGTTTTAAACTTGAAGTTGTTTGTTGAATGTGAAACAGCAGGTAATAAAATGATAGGTAGGATTTCATTTCAGGCGATATATTGCTTTGTGTCACGAATTTCCCCACGACCCCAGTATTTGCAGATTCCGTAATTCGCAGTGATCTCTAGAACATATCCCCAACAAATGTCGAGAGCTTTCTATACTGTGAAAAACTGTCAATTTCTTCAGTATATATTCAGTATATATTTGATTAAAAATAAAAATGCTTTTCTTTGTGGATCTTGTCACTTGCCACAACATAGACATTATAATGACTGTAGCATTATACCAAATATATATATAAATATAAAATATTGCAGCCCTTCCAATTGAAAGACATTAAAGCACCATACTTGACTGGTTTCTCCAGTCTTTCTACCTCATGCACTAGCATTCCAGTTCTGTCCCCCTACTTGGTCTTGCTTCTTACATTCTGCTCAAGTGCAGCAGCAGCTTTTGTACTAGAAGTGGCTGATTAGAAAGAAACCAGGGTTTGGAGAGGTGTGCCCCATCCAGCACATCAGGGCTATTAAGAACTTGATTCATACAATAAAAGCAGAGCTATTGTCCATTCGCCAGGAACTGCTTTTTAGTAGTGCTATATGGAAATAGTTTAAATTGCACTAGTATCTTTTAGAATAAAAGACCTTTTGGCCAAGATCACTTTTGTTATGTAATATCTTCTCAGGAAGACTATATCCTGAATTTGTAGGAAGTTGAATTCTCAATAAGTCTCTTGTCTCTTACTAATATGATCCTATGTAGACATAAAATGTTATCATTCTATGAGAATAAGACACACAAGGGATGAGGAGATTCTAAAATGTAAATTTGCTGCACTCCCATATAAACTTTTAACGTCTTTCAGACAAAGTATTTCTCTTGCATGGCTGCTGTGGATGTGCAGATGATATGCATATTTCCTCTCTTAACAGACTATTAAATGTCACCTGCATAGTAAAATGATAGGCTTTTTTGCTACAATCTTCTGCTTTAAAGAACCTGGAGTATAAATCCATTTAAGTAACTAAAGGGTAAGATTTTAGTGAAAGGAGTAGTGTTAATCTTTGGTAAGTATTTTCCATTCATTGTAGCGCTGCGAAGTAAGATAAAGTGAGCTAGAGTCTGACGTTAGTCTGACTGTTAAGTGTTAACATTGTCTTGGATTTAACCTACCAGACTCATGAAACATAAAGCGTGTTAAGCAAACCAATACCCATAAATGTGTTATGAACTAGACTTACCTAGTATTGTCCAGGTCCTTCAGGGGTTGGTAGGGTGTGTGAGAGCAGGAGTCAGGGTAAGGCCTTGAGGATGTGGATGGGGGAGGAGCAGGGCAGGAGGCTGAGGGTGTAGAGGGTGAAGTCAAGGTCAGGATGGCTCAGATTGGGGGAGGGGATTCCCTCTGGCAGGGTGTTCTCTCTCCCTACAGTTCCCCAGGCAGCAGGAGCCTTCTCTGTCCCCCCTCGCCCCCCCCAGTCCCGCTGTCTGGCAAGGGCCTTCACCACTTTCTCACCTGTCCCCTCTCCCTCTCCCCCCCCGCCCCTGACTGGCAGGAGCCTTTTCTCTCACCCCCAGCCACCTCAGACAGCAAGGGCTTTTCCCCCGTGTCCAGCAGAGCTTTCTCCCTCCCTCTCACTTCTGATAATGTGGCCAAAGGATGGGGGAAGGGTTTGGTGTAGGGAGGCTACTTACCTGGTCTAGTCCCAAGCAAGATGGTGAGCTCCAGGTCCAGTTGGCCATTCTCTTTGCCCCCAGTGGTCACTCTGCTGTATCTTGTCCCTCCTCTCTGCCTCCTCCCTTTCCATGATATGGAAAACAGTCCCATTCCAGGGACTTCCCCTTTTCCTGGCACAACCAAACCATTACCTTGTTTTAAGTTATGGTAAGGGGAAGCTGGATACCAAATATTGTGGTCCTAGCTCTTACTATTTAGGAGTTCTTGAACAAATTGTGTCTCAGACAGATGCACTGTAGTGAGCGTGAGTGTGCTACACCAGAAACATTCTAGCAAAGAATTGTGAGAGCACATGACGAGGGGTCATCCATTCCTCCGATTCCTTAGCCGCTGCCCCTTACTCTGGCATGCCTACACCCAAAGTCTGGGTAGTCCACATAGAACTGTATGGGGGGGGGGAGTTATCTCCCCTCCCCCTATGCACACACACCCCTATTTTCTGGCATGGCTGTGGACCCAAGTAACAATCTAGTTCTTAACATTTTTTCATAAACACAGCCATTTAATGTGCAGGCAACACACCAAAGCAGGAATGGGTGGGTGGGTGTGTGATCCTGTCCATCCCTGCTCTTCCCCCATTTGTGGTATTTTCATTATTCATAAGTCTGTACTAAGAAAACAAGGGGCAGGGTGCGTTTTTTCTAGTACACTAGGATTTTATATAAATTAATGAAAGGTAGGGTTAGGCATTAAGAGGGGTTCAGCTCCTAGACTTCAGACAATTCTTGTCTTATCTTGGATAAGTGCTAGACTTTCTACCTCGGTTTCCCTGTGTGTCAGTGGAATAGTTCTTGTGTCATTGTGGTTTTATGACCCTCACTTAATCTAAAATAATATTTCTGCAGTATATGAATTAGGATCTTTGTCTAAAACTACAGTGTACTGCATATTTAATAACCATATGTAGCAAGGAGAATATTGGCTGGTTTATATATGCTCAAGTGGGTTAAGTGGGTAATAAATGCATGTGACATTCTGGAAAAACCACTCAGAGAACAATAGACAAGGTCACTTCATGTCATTTAGGCATGGTGT
Organism: Apalone spinifera; assembly: GCA_030068395.1. Classification (NCBI taxonomy): domain Eukaryota; kingdom Metazoa; phylum Chordata; order Testudines; family Trionychidae; genus Apalone; species Apalone spinifera. The sequence continues at coordinate 139,847,068 of CM057845.1, read as the reverse complement.
TACAGGACTAGGAACCCAGTTCTCTCTTTTATACTTACACTTCCAATTGCAGTTCAGTCATGTGATTTCCTAGTATAAACAGACTGACTTTTAAAGAGAGGTAAAACACAAGGGCGGGAGCTTATTACTTCCTACACTACACTAACTTAATAAAGCAAGGTGATAAATCATAGTGTACATTACATATATTTTGGTACTAGAAGACATTGCCAGGGTCCTTCAGGGCAGGGGGCTGGAAGGGGAGGGTGCAGGAGTCAGGGCAGGGTCTTGGGAATATGGAAGGGGGACAGGGCACAAGGCTGGAGGAGTGTGAGGATTGAGGGGTGAAGAGAGGCTCAGGGTGGGGGGTGCCATCTGGCAGGGCTTTCTCTCTCCCCATCTCTGAGCTAGCAGGGCCTTTCCACACCCCACCCGGCAAAGCTTTCTCCTTTCCCCCACCTCCAGTATTGCAGCCAAGGGCTGCTGGGCAGAGGGGAGAGGTTTCAGGCAGGGAAGCTTGCCTGGTAGCAGGCAAGATGGCAGAGCCCCAGTGCCAACTGGCCACTCTCTTGGTTGTGCAGCTGCTCCCAGTGTTCACTGTGCTCTGTAGCTCTCCCCTGCAGTATTATGTCCCTCCAAACAGAAGCCCCTTCCCTTTCCATGTTCTGGAAAAAGTCTCATTCCCAACACTTCTCATTTTCCTGGCACAACCATTCCCTGACCTTACTTTGAGTTAGGGTAAGAGGAAGCTGCATACCAAATTTGGTGGCCCTAGCTTTTACTATTTAGGAGGAGTTCCTGAACAATGAGACTTGGACAGCTGCAAAAGATATACATAGATGAAGACCTAATTGAAAGCTAGTTCAAGAAGATCTGTCATGACTGAAAAGTGACTTTGGTCATAACAGTCAAGGATTTAGTATTCATTTTTTTAAAGTAAAATGATATAGAGCCTTTAAAACAGTTGGATTATTTTAATGGTATATGCCAAAAGAGAGAGGAAATCAAATCTGCTTCAGGATGCAAATAAATTGCTGCCAGGAATAAAGACCTGAGAAACTTCTGGTTTATATTTATGAAAGGATGCGTGTACTTATTCCTCTCTCCCTCCTTCTGTTGTACATTGTACTATTACCTACAAGGATAAAAAGGTTAATTTCTTTCACTTCTTATAGTCACTTATCTTTTCTAGAGGAGACATGTGATAGATGTAAGATATTGGAAGCATGGAGATTTCAGACTATTATACTGAAATGTGCCAGAAGCTATGGGCAAATCGAATATTCATAGACCTTTGTATTGATAAGTATTATACATATTGTTGTGTTTCTGGCTTATAGCATACTCAAAATTTCAGCACTTACTCTTTGATTATAAATGAAACATTTTGCAAATTTACAGTTCCATTAGTTAGTGTGAGTTCAAATACATTCCAAACTGGGTCCTTTAAGAAATTTATAATGTCACTATTTTCTTTGTCCTGGATAATGTTGAAATAATACAAGACACTTGACGTTTTCCATATAGTTAATAATCGAAATCTTGTGCATAGGGTATTTTTGAAGAGCTTAGTTTAAAATTAAGTTATAAGCAACTGTTCTATCTAGTTGCTATGATTGTATGGGCTATGAACAGTCTCAAATAACTCATCGGTGGATCCATTGTGCCATTGGATGTAACTCAACTTATCACCCTATTCCTCTACAGCAAATCTGCATGTAATAGTTGTATTTGTTGTAATGATTCAGCAGTATGAGGGACGCAGGGCACATGCATCAGTAGTTTTCATGAGTGGATTTACTGTCCCAACTGTCCTTGCTCTTTAAAGGGTCCATGGTCACATGCTGGTTTGGGCATCAAAGCTCTCTATGGAATTAATGCATTGACTGCTCTATCCATTGAGTGAACATTACTGGGGGAACTGAGACAGGAGCACACTGGAGCTCCTAAAACTCAGGGCTGTTGGGACTCAGAGACTGGGCTTTCTGCCCTTCCATCACATAGCATTGGTTTCACTAACAGAGCCCTGCAAGCCAATAAGTCAGTTGCGAACAAAAGGACAGATTTACCACTGTGCTGCACTGCACTGCACTGCTCTAGCAACTCAAAACAGCTGTCAACTCAATTTAACTGAGCAGCATGCGCTGACTGCTCTGTTTTTTGGTCTCCTGGTGAATCTTCCCTTAAAAGCTAAAACTAAATAAATACATACATATTACAGCAGGTTGATTCTATATACCTTCAAACCACTAGAATTATCACTTAGTAGCATTGCTCTGCGTTTTCTTGTTTAGTGTTTGTGTAAAAAAAATTTTTGTTTTAAAAAACTAGAAGTGCCAGAGAAAAAACTCTTCAGATGAAGTTATGCTTGAGAGAAAATCTCTTGTAAGGGGGAGAAATGTAATGTCTCTTTTAAAAATCAGTGTACTTTATTTTAACTGTGATTTACAAATACTAAAATACCTTAATCGTAATCCTACAGCAAATGCATGGCATCGCTATACAGCAGAGTTTCAGTTGTTTGGGTGCCTTAACTGTACCTTTCTCACTCTAACATGTTTGGATTTCTTTTGAGTATAACAATATCTCTGACTTTCCTGGGTTTGTGATACTTAGTTTTAGTATAATTACAATACAATATCCCTGTAATTTTTCCACACTTAAGTTACTGATACATACTCTCTAATGTAACTCCATCTTAGTGTAACTTTATCTGGTATTAATAAGAGGCTGGATTTACATGGGTCTATTCAGCAGAGACAATTTTCTATACACATGGAGGGTGGTTTAACACCCTCTACCCCAGTGTTCCTTAACCTTTTTTTATAAAGTACCCCTTTATAAATTATAATTACCCCCATTACCTACAGTTTTCAGACACACATTTTTTTCTACCATTGCAATACAGTTGTTTAAACAACTTAATCATAGCTGGGAGGGCAGTGACATTTTTGGGTGTAAAAAGCACCGTAAAACTTTAAAAAAAAATTTCTCCAATTTCAGTTGTGTTGACGTACCTCACAGACTTCTTTTGAGTACCCCTAAGGGTACTCGTACCACTGGTTGAGAAACACTGCTCTACCCCACACACTTAAATGTTAACCTGAACACTCGCCAATGAGTTTCTGCAAAACTGAAGCTTTGGGTTTTATTGAGAGTGAGTTCCTTGGTTACTTTCCACTACTGTTAGATACTTAGCTTTTTTTCCCCCTCAAATCTGCAGGTAGTCTGAAAAGAAGCTCTGACAATCGTGGAGAATGGTTAATTCTGAAACCAAACATTGGTAAGTTAAACATCAACACTTACAGCTTTTTATTGTAGTGATCAGCAGTGAAAATACCCAAGCTTACATGCTCATTGTTTTCAAAAGCAGTGATGGAAAAAAGGAATATGATGTGGTGATGAAATCAGCTAATTTTTCTTTCCTCCACCTCTTACCCTGGTAAAATAAATGCATTGTTATGAACAGTGAAGTCATGTTGTGTGTTCCTTTTGCTGTGCTAATCAGCATCTGGGTTTCACTATCCCTTACTGGGAGAAAAGAGAGAAATGAGCTGCCGCTTGGGGAAATTGATATGGAGAAACAGTTGCTACTGGGCTTCTTCATCTACTTCCCGAACAAGTGGAGGGAAGAGAAAAGCTTCTTCCTTGTATTTCAAATGAGTCTTCAGGCAGTTGAGAAGCAGCTGCCCCTCTCTCTTTCTTTCTCTCTCTCTGTCTCTCTGCAGACTATTCTGAGCCATACTTTAGCTTATTCTTGCACAGTTGGGAAACAAAAAGAGTTGCAAAAATCCTATTAAAACTAGGGAAGTTGTACACAAATGTCCATCTCTTGCTCACACTTTTTCCGTTCCAATTGTGAGTAGCAATATTGGGCGTTGTAATAATGATGGGGAACTGGATTTTTTAACTCCGGAAGCCTGTACTGTTTGCCTTAGTCATTACACCTACATATGGTCTCAGAGGCCTCTGTGGTGTTCATATTAATTTAGATGGACCATATGGGCTAATGGTGTTAATGTAACATTTTAAAACAAGATTTGAGGTTTGATATACAAAGGCAGCAGCCTGCTTAGTACCCTGGCAAACATACTATTAAAGTTCCCTTTAAACTTTTATTAAACATACAGAAAAATAAAGAAGAAAAACCATTAAAGCCTTTGAAATCAAAGGTATTAGCAAGACTTTCCTTCTTACATCCCCTGTTCTTTTGTATCTGTAGAGAATCTTTGGAAGGAAAAAGCCTTTATTTGACAGTCTTTTAGGCATTATTAAAAATGATGATAGCCGAAGAAAAGAGAAGTAGTCAGTTAAGAAGGCAAACAAGACGAGAGGAGAGAAAAGAACAGCAAAAATAGAAAATTCAGCTTCTGTCTCTGGCATTGACTTACGAGCTGTCACTGCTGGAAAATCACACAGCATAGCATACAGTCTTATCAGCCACTCCTTATCAGACCTGGCAAATCTGAAACAGCCTGGGACTTTGCAGGGTATTTCAATTAGCTGCTTCTTTCTGGTCACAGTCTTATAGCAGTGTTGTAAAATATAATGTTGGCCAGCAAAGAGAAAAAGAGAGATAGGGAAGAAGAAATAAGCTAGGGAGGGAACTGAAGGTGGTAAAGGGAGGGGTAGACCCAGTCACATCGCCTCAGGTGGTTTAGGAGAAATATAGCCAAAGCCACTGGAGGTGACAGTGTCATTGGGGTCCCTCTCTTTGGCAGAGTTTGGTCAGGACATCTCTCTCAGGATCAGGATGACAAAGGTCCCAGGAGGTGGCAATCATGATGGCGAAGATCACTTCTGGAGCCAATATTTCCCCCAAAGTCTTTCTTTTTAAGGAATCCAAAAGGAAGTGTTGGGCACGGTGTTTTCAATATCAGGATGCATTGACTAGTAATTAGAACAAGAGCCTGTGTCTTGGATTCTTTGGCTTTTGAGCAAATAATTCAGCAGAAGGAAGTACTTGAAAAGGTTTTATTGCAAAGGCATCAGAAAGCTTGAAATGCTACATCATTTCTGTCATTTGGTGTTATAAAATGTTTTATTTCTCAGCCATTCTCCCTTTTGATCTCCACTCTCCTCTTGCGCCATGCTAGACCCTGTATCTACATAATTAAATCAGCATGAGTTGCATAGATGAAATAGCTACAGAATAGGGTCTTTTCCAGGTGCTAAAGACTTTGTTAAACAGTATTTCTGTAACTATTATTTTTAGAGATGAAATCCATAGATAAATTATAAAGTGCTGTTTTATAGCTCAGTTCATACTCCTCTCTTCCTTCCCTCCCTTAGAGCATCCACATTCCATGTGACATTAGTTGTAACTCTCATAAACACTAATGTAATTTCCACATGTACATCAATAAGAGAAGAGTAAACCTCTTAAAAACACAAGTGCAGGCTTGTGCTATTTTTGATTCATTGTCCGTGGGCAGGTAAATCATCAAATTTGGTTATCTGACAAAACGTGGCCCACATTTTCTGACTACATCTCATTCTTTAACATCCTTTGAAATGAAACATAGTGGCTCCCACTGTTATGGAACAGCATTTCTCTGCATTTTTCTTGTTCTGCTTTTGAACCATGGAGGCAAGTTTTTTAATTGTCTGACTCCCGTAGTTTGACACATTTAATTTTAATCTTACTTCAATATAAAGTACAATTATACTGCCACCACTAGTCTGAGAATCAGAAAGGAGACTACATAATAATGTTTATTTCAAATTCAACTAAAAATTGCAATAAATAATGTCCGTCTGGCTTGAAATCTTATTGTGATCTTTCAATCTATCCTTCCTCTAAAATTACCTGCTGTTGAGTACTTCTTGTGATTGGGATGTTGGGCAAGTCACTTAGGATACATCTTCCCAGCCCATGGGAACAAGCCTGCAGGCCAGAGTAGACAAATGGGCTACGTCTACATTGGTGCGCTTTTGCGCCAAAGCTATGCAAATGAGGC
>CM057845.1:139823397-139841029 GCA_030068395.1 Apalone spinifera | reverse complement strand
TCATTTGCATAGCTTTGGCGCAAAAGCGCGCCAATGTAGACGTAGCCATTAAGATTCAGGCTATCACATTAAAAGTAGCTGTGTAGATGTTGTGGCTTGGGCTGGAGCTGTGATAATGGTAATGTGAGCGTGGTGATGTGAGCCTGAATGTTCACCTAAGCTTGGAGGTTCACCGATGAGGGCTGCCACTGACTGTCTAGCTATATCCTGAGGCACCAGCTTCAGCTGCCCATCTGTAAAATGAGCATGATATTTTCCTATATCACAGGCGTGTTGTGAGGATAAATGCATTACAAAATTGTGAGACGTTGAATGTTATGTTGGTGGAGGCTACGTAATTATCAAAGATGGATAATGTCCTGATGGGTTGGAAGATATTTGTGCTTGGGCTATGAAGTTGTTTCTGAGTTTCTGATGTCTGCTTTTCTTCACGTGTGTAGGCGAGGCTTGGTTTTTAAATTCATTGTGGAAAAGCCAGAGTGTAGAACTGCAGAGCTAGATGCAATAATAACAGTGTTTGGATAAAAGGCAAAAAGCCCTGAAAGGCAGGAGGTTAGAGCTGGTCAAAAAAATATTTGGGTTTTGCCCATGGAAATTTTTGACTGAAACAAACACAAATCGTTTTCATCAAAATTTTCCATGCAACATTTTGGTTTTAGGCAGGCATCTGACTGCTGCAGTGCTTCATGGAAAGTGTAGTTTGCATACCTCATGCTCGCCTTCTCTTAGAGGTAGAAGCCAGTCCTCATGGAAGACATAGCCCAGTTGGGGAGCATGGCCTATAAAAGGGAATGAAGATATAAGGTGATCAAACTACAAATGAAGCACTGTGATAGCATTTCCAAATCAAAATGTTTTCATGTTTGAGCTGAAGTAGTTGTGAAGAAAAGTTTCAGTAGGACACTTTTTTCCTGGGGGAAAAAAACCCAGTTGTTTTATCAGAAACACAGGTTTCCATCAAAAAAATAGTTTTAATGAAAAAACTTTCCACTAGCTGTCAGGTATGAATAGATCTAAAGTTTCATTCTGCATGCCTGTGCATGGTTGGGTCTGGATGTGGTGGTATTTAAGTGCAGTATTAGAGGCAATCTCTGGAGTGACAGTCTGTTTTATATCCTCACTCAGTGTGTGTTAAGTGGTCTAGCAGAGGTTACTCTATGTTGCAAAGGGCAAATTGTTTTTTGTCATTTGACTATCATATGGGAACAAAACACGGTTCCATCAGAATGGTGCTTATTGCAATTTAGTGCGAATATATGATCAAGTATTTGATCTGTTTTCTCTGCCTGTCATTTAAATTTTCAGTGGTGAGAACATATTTAAAATCAAATCAAACTGTTCTGCTACAGCAGCAGCTGCTGCAGCAACATTATTAGCTGCTAGAAGTTGCTACACATCCTACTCCAGTGGGTCTGGAAAATGGTTGCTTTCCTTTCTGGCAAAGGTAACTTGATTTTGCACTGCTTGACTGTCGCTGTAGTGTCAAGTCGCAGCAAATCTCTGATCAGAGCACTAACAGATAACCCTTCAAAGTGGGACTCAGTCTCAGGCATGCAGAGTAGAGAATGGGATTATTTGTGTATCTGATGTCAACATACCCTTCAGCTTAGTTCTATTGCTCTGCTCAGCCCCTAATCTACTGCGTAGTCCACCAGGCAGTTATTTTTTCCCCCACTCTATTATTCAGACAAATTTTGCTAAAGTGGATTTTTCTAGCATCTTTATATGCTGGATTGAAATTGTGCCTCTTTCTTTTCTGAACCTTACCTAGCCTATTTTATCAATCTTTTCTCCCTGGCTTTTCAATTTGGCTCCAGATTTGGCATATTCATGCACAGTTGCAAGGAAGGAAGGAAAATATCGACATTTCATTTGGAAAAAGCTCATTTCAGAGATTCAGTCTGCAGTTTCCTCTCACAATTCAGGAGCTTTGCTGGGAGTTGATTTAACTAATACTTAGAGGTGCAATTTTTCAGCTTCATTACTCATTCCCTGGAAGCAAGTGCCAGGGGCATATCTTAGTGTGGCAGAAGTGGAGCTGAGCACGGCATTGAAAGTCAACATATGGGTTGGCCTTTAGAACAGCTCAAAATCCTTACTTTTAGCTAGCAGTTCTCTACTGTAAAAGGCCCTTTGGCACAGAGATTATGGGTCAGCGAATTCTCTGGATGTAGTCTCAATCTATAAACATCACATTTTGGGGGGAAATGTGCTTTATTGGTCAGAGCACTAAATTCCCTGGTTCCCTTTGTGTTCATACAGCCTGCTTGATTTGTAATACAGCAGCTTTTCTCTATAAAAAGACCAAAATGCCTATCTCACAAAGGTTGTGGAAGTAACACCTGCGATTTTGAGATTTCCAGAATATCCGAGAAGAGCAGAGTTGTTATCCAAGCTCTTGGTGAAAAGCAAGGTTTCTGGTAGTATACAGAATGGTTTGCTTTTGAGGAACTTCATTGTCTGGACTTCCTGAGAAGAGGACTGCTCAGTGCAGCTTGTACCTATAGATAAATACAAATAAAATACCCTCCCTTTATATACAGAATGCATTTAAAGGAAAAACCATATGGGGTTTTTTTTCTTCTTACTATTACTTTTCCTTGTATGCCTTCTCTTTTGGCACTTGCAAAGGTATTCAAAGTATCCTGATAAAGACATTATTTCACAGATTAAATTGTCACTACTTATTTTTTTCTAAATGTGTAGTACGGTTTGATATCAGCTTCAACCAGACACCACTACCAAGTAATGTGTAAAGTTGCATGCTGGCGAGATTGTTCCCTGTTGTGGAGTCTCTGAAAGGGAAAAAACTTGAACATGTTAGAAAAGGGAATAAGAGATCTTGCGGAAAAGGGTTTTTTTTCCGCAAAATCCCTGTCTACACAGGCGCTTTTTTCCGGAAAAGCTCCGAAACGGAAAAAAGCGGCAGCCATGTAAATGCAAATGCAGCGGGGAAAATGCAAATCCCCGCTGCATTTGCAATTCCGACTTTCTTCATTTGCATCCCTTTTCCGGAAAAGGGTGCCTGTGTAGACGTAGCCGTTATGTTCAAAAAAACTAGGGGACCAGCATAGACCATCCCTATTTCTGCCCCCAAGTGAAGGGGATAACTTGATGTAAAAAAGCAAAGCCAAGTTGGCGGATATTGGCACATAGAGGAATTCAGCTGAAATCTTGCTCCTGTTTGAAGGCATATGTGTATTTTAGGATGGTGCCTTTTATCACAAGATGGTGCTTGAAGCACTTGGGCAGACAGAATGTCATAAGCAAGGTGATAGCTGGAGATAGGGATATGTTAAGAAGTAGATCATAGAATGAAAACCTTTGAGCTTTATGTTTGGATGACATCATTTTATTGGCTAATCAAGGCTAGAAAAGAAGTTCAGGCTATGTGGAAATATAGCAGGTGAATGGGCTAGATGATAGCTTTTGTCTCCATAAAAATCTCATTTGCTGAATAATGAAAAGTACAACTTGAACTTTTTAGATGCATTGATAGGTCTTTTCCTTAGGTGGTCATAGTTTAGTTTAGACCCTAAAGTGAGAGCTCAAGAAAAAACACTAACTTATAATGTTTATTAAATATTTATTAAGAGAGGGTTAAAGAATAAATTTTGTTATATAAATTGACGAGCCTCATATCATCAAAATAAGCCTTCAAAGTAGGGTAATGAAAATTATTAGAGATATGGAAAAGCTTTTGTAGGAGGAAAGATTTAAAGGAAGAGGACAGCTTTTGCTTTTAGAGAGAAGATGAAAAAGAGGGAATGTGATAGTCTTAACTTCTGGAGAAGTGTGCAGGATTTAAAAGGCTGTTAACCATTTGTTTAGCTGACTCTTGTTTTTGCTTCTTTCTCCTTTCTTCCACTAATGGGTATAGAAGTCCATCACTAGAATCTCAGATGGATTAATCAAAGTCAGTAATCTAGTAAGAGGCTTAAGAACTCTGTCAGCCTCACTTCCTGAAACTGATTTCTCCCTCTAAAGGCATGACCTATTTAGAAGTTCTTAAGATACTATAATGATCAAATGTCAGCAAGGGGGAAAGTGTAATGACAGATTTGAAATGTATATTATCTTAGCCTCGGATGGAAAAGGGACATACATGATGCTTTAGTATGAAACATAGCACATTATCATGTGCCATGTAATGTGGTCTTCTGAAAACACAAGGGCTGTGAATTTGTGTGTGTGTGTGTGTGTATGAAGTTGATATATTGTCAGATTATTTTCCTTTAAGATTTAATATTTTCATTTGATACTATAATTTCTTAGGGCACCGATGATTTTTACATCAACTGTAAGCTAGTTAAGGCAGGAAAACACATTTTTGTAAATGATCTGTAAACTAATGGCAATATAACTTTTTTTTGTTTTTTTTTGTTTTTAGTAAGTAACTATTTTTAAAATGATCGCAGAGGCTTTTATCTGGTAAAATTGTTTCTTGGACAAAAAATAAGGTGGTGCAACTTACTGAAAGTTCACTCTATGCAAAGATGTAGATTTCAGCTATGTTTCTTAGGCATAAGGAAAAACTGAGATGACATTAAAGCATTAGAGATAGTCTACAGTGTTTTGCAATTATAAATTGCTCTTACGAATGGTTTGGGTATTATCAAGTTTGGTGGTGGTTCTTGAAAGTGGTAGTTGTAAGTAAACATTACAACAGGGGTGCTATAATGTGCCTTACCTGCATATGGTCATTCAAAGAAGGATGCTGTTACAGGTGACCTCACTGACATACATGGCTGGGTACTGCTTCCTATCTGCTTAGCATATGGAATCTAGCTTTTTAGTATCTTGATTAACAGGAGCATATAGGGAAATTAATATTATCCACCAGAAGGGATTTGGCTGTCCACTATTGGGGCCTGTGGGACTGTTTATCTAATGGGTATGACCTGAATAAATTCGAGGGCAGGAGCCGATATATTTCTCAGAGATAGCTACCTTGCTTTCTGTGCAACAGAGAACTGTGTGCTGTCTTTTTTCAGAAGCTAGATTGCAAGTGAAAATCAACTCCAGAGACAGAAGCTGCCTTTTCAGTCTTCGCTGTTCTTTTCTCTCCCCTCTTGTGTGTGTCTGTTTTCTCTTGTCTTGTAGGATATGGAATCAGACTTTAACAAGAATAGCACCAACTCATCTCAACTAATTTCTCTTCTCCCCAAAATGAAGTATTATAATATATAAAAATTATTACATCTAAAAGATCATCAAAAAAGGGGAGAGGGTATCCTTCTAAAAATTCACTCCCATGAAAGGGAACGAGGGATGCTAAAATGAAAGACTTGCTTAACATTTTACATTTCAAAGGCTTTAACTGTTTTTCTGTATCTTTTCAATAAAAGGCTAAAAAGAATTTTTATAAAGTGTTTGCCATGATACTAAGCCTCTTGACGACTTTATATACCAATCCTTGTTTATGACTGTTTCATGTTGGACAGTGACAGATCTTTGACTCTTTGGACACATATTCCATCTAAATGAATGCAACACCCCTGACTTGTGAGTGCACCAGAAAGTACGAGCAATAGCCTAGCTGGGATCTGGGGTAAACAATGAGCCCTAAATCTCCTCAGATACTTCTATGGTAGATGCATCTCAGTGGGGCATGTCTACACAGCAACGTTATTTTGGAATAACTGACGTTATTTGAAATAACAAAATGTGTGTCTACACAGCAAGCCATTATTTCAAAATAATGTCGAGATGGAGGACTTCTTACTCCACCTCCTGTAACCTTCAATTTACGAGGAGTAAGAGAGGTTGAAGGAAAAGTGTTCTTCCCTTGACTTCCTGCTGTGTAGACAGCGCCAAAAGCCGAATTAAGTTATTTTGACTAAGGATGTTAAATATCAGTTAATTGACTAGTCCAGCAGTCGATGGAATTTCCACTGACTACTCGACTAGTTGATAGGCACTTCCATGTTCCTCCTTTGAAATATACATTTCAAAGGAGGAATGAAGAACCGCATGCAGCCCGCGGCCAGTGGGCAGTCGCGCTGACTCCGGGCTGCATGTGAGTGTGGCAGCTTTGAAATGTACAAGAGTCCCCAGGAGGGCTCTTGTGCATTTCAAATCGGCAGTACAGCATGGAGCCCGGGGTCAGTGGGGGATTTGAAATGCCGCGTGGAGCTGGGGTCAGCTGGGGACTCCCAGCATTTCAAAGGGGCAGCACAACACAGCTGAGTGTGTGGCGGCATTCAAAGAGCAGCGCCGCACAGCTGACCTGTTGGGGTTCAGCTGTGCAGTGCTGCCCCTTTGAAGTCCCCCCTTCTCCTCTGTTGCTGCCTCTATCTGATAGAGGTAGCAAGGGGGGAAATCGACTAGTCAACTATTTGACTGACTATCCCTTAAGTTTTGCTGATCAGATAGTCAACTAGTCCTTAACATCCTTAATTTCAACTTAATCTACACAATTTACGTAGCTGATGTTGAGTATTGGAGAGGTAGCCGTGTTAGTCTGAATTTGCAAAAGCTGCGAGGAGTCCTGTGGCACCTTATAGACTAACTGAAGTGTTGGAGCATAAGCTTTCGTGGGCAAAGACCCACTTCGTCAGATGCATCTGACAAAGTGGGTCTTTGTCCACAAAAGCTTATGTTCCAACACTTCAGTTAGTCTATAAGGTGCCACAGGACTCCTCGCCACTGTAGCTGAAGTTGCGTATCTTAATTCAACTTTTGCCCTGCTGTGTAGACGTACCCTGAGGGATATCCTTTTTCAGAGGATTCTTATGAAGTGACCAAGGAATTATGAATCAAGACAAATTCTCCAAATATTTATTTATTAGCAATGGCATCCCTCTAACTTGCAGAGCTCTCTTCAGTAGTACAAGCTATTTTATTTCCAAGGCATGCTATTAAAGAACAGACTTTATTTATGCACATTATGTTAAAAGGGACAGCCAGCCCTTGTCAAGATGCATTTTGTGTTTTAGAAAACAGTAAGGTGTCATAAATGGGCCTTTACACAAACCAGATGACAACCTCTCTAAGTAAGACTATGGCATCCATGTTGACACTATCTGGGTCGAGAGAAGATAAATGTTATTGCATTCTTCTCCAATATGTAATGTTATTAAAAATAGGTTAGACATAAGTGCACTTTATCAAAGTTCCTCCTTTTTCCAAACCTAATAGTCTGTTAAAGAAATAGTGAGCAGTATTAACCTTTCAAAATGTAGCTTTGCAGGGGCTAATGCCCTTGTTTGTCACTGTTGCCTAACTCAATCAAGTTGTCTCTTTTAGTGAGTAGTAAAACAAAAGAGAGAGACACCTGACAAAGCAAGAATAACAGATGTTCAGTGATCAGTCGTGAGCATTTGTGAGGAAAAATAGTGTGATTGTGCGGCACCCAATTCTACCTTACGCCACTTAAAAGTGACACAAACCATGAAATGTCATTGGCATCAGCTGCTCAAACAGCCTTTTACTGCCCTTTGCATGAACACAAGTTTAAGGAGGATTAATATGTGCAGAATAGAAGATAAAAAATAATGCCATGGCTATAAAAGACACGTTCTTAATGTAATCGGATAGTGTTTAATTCTGTGTTTGAAAATATAGTTACTAACATAGTATGAAAGGACACATTCGATGTCAGGACAGAGTCACGAACTTGGAAGTCCTTGACAGAGCAGGAACCACGAGCATTGAAGCCATGATTCTGAAAGCCCAGTTTCGTTGGACAGGGCACGTCATTCGAATGGAGGAGTCAAGAATTCCTAAGGAACTCCTCTATGATGAACTCTCCCAGGGTAAAAGGAGTCAAGGTAGGCCTCACAAGAGGTATAAAGACTGCATAAAGGCCAACGTTGCTCATGCTGGATTAAAGCCAAAGCAGCTAGAGCAGCATGCAGAGGACCAAACAGGCTGGCGTACGACATGGTACAACAACTTTGAAGAGCAGCGACGCATACGCCTGATTGATGTTCGGGAGAGGAGAAAAGCAACAGTAGCAGCCATACTGACAGAGCCAGGACAATTCCTTTGCCCCCACTGTGAATGCCCATGCCGTTCAAGGCTTGGACTCCTCAGCTACATGTGAGTCCACAACCAATGAGCCTGTACAAGCTCAAGACATCATTGTCAGACACGACGGACTACCAACAACAATGAAAGGACACATGGAAAGAGGGGCGGGGTGTATTATGACTCCATCCACAAGTGATGTGAAATGCTATAGCATTCCCAGTCTTCAGTAGCAGATTAAGAGTATCCCCATAAATGTTAATCTGGACCATGTATACAGTCTATCCAGAGAGTCCAATCAAGTTTGACAGGGATATTCATTTGGATTCATCCAAATAGACTAAATCCAGAGGGTGACATTTGTTTGTTCGGAATCAGTATAAAACAGTAAATCACAAAATGCCTGGCCTTAGAACAAATAATTTCTGAGCACAAGATAGCTGGAATGTGGGACTGAACTGGGGGAAAACACTATATTAAACAGTTGTCCAGTGTTCCGGGTACAAAAGTTGGAGTCAAGAACAGCTGAGTTGTTTTTCACCTCTGCCACCAACTCCTTCTGTAGTCTTAAGCAAGTTTCTTATCCATCCTCATGTTGTGTGGATTATCAGTGTTTAGATGTTGAAAAGTGCTAAGTAGATCTAGAGCAGTGCCTTGAGAGAGGAAGTGAAATTAAACTGTTTCAGTGGATATGTGAAAAACACATTTGCCACAGCACTTTGGACTACAAGGGACTTGTAGCATATAGCTAGCTTTATATACAAATGCACTCAATTTGTATATAAAGCTATATGGATATATATTGCTTGTATGGATGCGCTCAAATTAAACAACATATTGAAACTTTTGCCTTTATCTCCTGAGCTCCTTTAACTCTACCACAGTGGGTTTCTAGGTAAGGAATATTGCTTTTTCTGTCATGTAGCAACCTGCTCTGTATGGAGTGATGTACCCTCCCCTCCTGGAACAGTAAGCATATTTTGTCAGAAAAGCACCCACACTCTCAAAGCATAGCACATCATCTCCTCTATTAGGGTATGTCTACACTAGCTCGTTATTCTGGACTGATTACAAACAAAAATAATCTTAGTGTAAATCTAAGAATATAACATTTGATGTTTGACTTTCTTAACTCTTGGAATTCTGTTTTCAAACTAACACTCTCCAGACTTGTCTTGTAGTCAACCTTGTCTTGTCTTGTATCTGCAATTTTCACATTCCATTAGTAATGTACGTTCCAATTACACTGGAACCCAAAGAGACTCAGAAAAGTCGGCATGCTGGTGAACCTAATAAACCTGAGTATCTCAATATTTGTAGGGATTTTGGTTTGCTTAGCTATTTATGGGCTGAAACAAAGTGATCTCTGCATTTATTAAACTATTTCCACTGTCCAGGCATTGAGGACTGATCTTGGACTATTTCTTGAAGCATGAGATGGCGCATGCACGCTTAATTTTTACACTACTGCTTTAAGTACTATCTGCTGGTTAACTTTTCTGACAGGAACATTATATTCTTCACCATCTTCGCTCTCCAGCCATTGCATACAATTAGAAGTTCAATGGTGCTTATGTTTGGTTTTGATGCTTTAGGGCCATGGAAGAAAGAAGGAAGGAAGGATTGTTTTGTAGCTAAGGTACTGGAGATCTAAGGAGATCTGGGATCAGTTCCTAGCTTTGTTATTTGTAGAGAGTGTATATTTGGTCCATAGTCACTAGAGGCACATAGAACCCAAAGCATCTTTTGTATAAGAAAATTGAGCAATTTATTTTCCAAAGTAATTACATCTGAGTTTTATTTCTCTTTCTAGCCAACAGCAATTAGGTTCTCAGGCAAAAGTGGCACTTGCCATTGTTCAAATACAGGCAGTTTGGCAATGATAGGAGATATTCCATGAAGTCATCCAGCAAGAATGGAGTGGGTAGGGAAGCAGCCTGTCACTCCCCCCAGTCTCTAGAATCATACCCTCACATGTACACTCTGTAGCATTGCCTCCTCTTCCAGGACTCAGGAGACAAATATAGAAACAAAAACTACTGATGCTCTCACCAGTGACCTTGAAGAAGGTGTATAAAAAGTCTGCATCAAGCAGAACCCTGATGCTTTTCTTCTTTGCTTTACAGGGTAGGTACTTATCTCTCTTACTTCTAAACCTACTTATTTGTAATCAACTGTGTTCTAAACGTTTATAATTGGTTTTATGCTGCTATTAACTTAAGTTTTTAGTAGTGATGCCAGTAAATAAAGAGCCCTCTATTAACCCTAGAGTACTGTCTTAATGGTAAGGTACTAACCATATATTGCTCTTGAAATGTTCTCTATTTAATACTTGCTTATTCATTTAGCCAGCTGGCAGAGCCAAAACAGCAGGTTCTTTGCTGTTATGCAGCTGGTGGACAGATCAGCTATTATATGCTAATCACATTTTCTGTGTTCCCCAACATCTAAGGAAGATTATGTATTATGCATTTCAAACTTTCAGGAAGCTTGGATACCCAAGGAGTTCTAAAGGCTGACCTGAATTTGCAACCCTTTGAGACTCATTGAGACTCAAATATATGCTCTGATTGCCTTCATTGATCCTGATAATCAGACTTCCCTGTCTGTGTAGTCTACTGGCTAAAGGCAAAGCAGGGTTGGTAAACGAGTGCTCTTGTTTTCCAATCTTGGACCTGATTTATTGATGACATTGGATGAATCATTTAACTACTTTGACTATCAATTACTCTGTTTAGAAAATGGATATACCAAAATTCCCAGGAGTGTTGTGGAGCTCAGATAATGTATACAGTGCTTCGATTCCCTCAGATAAACTATACAAGCATTATTATTATTATTTTGTTATAGATTAGGACGATTTGAGATGTAGGCTTTCCAGATGTCAGAATATTTGGGTCAAGCCAACAATAACTTAAAAATATTTGTGTGGATGCAATGGACTGAATAATAATTTCTTGTGTCTTGTGATGGTTTTGTCTTGTTTTCTCCCAACAGCCATACAAGGACCTAATTTTAAAAGTCCTGTACTCATGGAACACCAATTAAAGTAAATGGGAGCTTTGCACACAGTGGTGTTGCAGGATCGTGTCCCCTGATTTTAGCAGTGCTGTTCTATAATGTTGTCAAATGCCTAGCTGATGTGCTTGTCCTGTATTTACTAAGTGTTGAGAGGGTGTAGCTCAATAGCGCACCCAAGAACTAAGAAAGAAGCCTTGTAACAGCTGTCATGAGCAAACATATATAACATTAATGTTGTGAAAGTAACTTATTTTATATTGTAGCCTTACAGAATCATATACTGGGCTGATATAAAAGTGGCCGCACTTGTACTCAGACATTTGACACTGAATTGATACACGCACATTTGTCACAATTCTGTTTCAATACATGACTAGGTGTGGTTTCAGAAGTTTTGGATATGTCTACATGGAGTTAAACACCTGTGGCTGGTCTGAATCACTGGATATGGGCTCACAGGGTTGGGCTGCTGATCTTTAAAATTTCTCTGTGGGCTTTTGGGTTCAGGCTGGAGCTCAGACCTGGGGATCCTCGCTGCTCGTGGGCTTCCAGAGTCCAGACTCCAGCCCAAGACTGAAAAACTACAATTTTACTGCCCTGCTGCGTAGGCCCATGAGCCCATGTCAGCCGACAGGAGCCAGCCACAAGTATTTAACTGCAGTGTAGCTGTACCTTTGGTGCGATAACAGGTCTTCTCCTGACATCCTGATACAGTCCACTCCAGTGATGAGAGGCCCTAGCAATTCAGATGGTATTATGAGGATCTTGATGTTAAATCACTTCAGGGCTTTTCAGTCAGCTCAAAGTGACAGTGAAGTAGTTGTCAACAGTGACCATAGGCTAGTTTACAAGACCATAGACTAATTTAAGGAGAACGAGATGGACTATTATGTGGCAGCTAAAATAGGGAGCTCTAGAAACACAGCAGTGTTAAATATATAAAGCAATACAAATAAAAGTGATGTTTTTTATTTGAAATTTGTGTTTAAGGCATGTATCCAGACATGGGTTCTTGCATGGCTTCATAAGAATTCCGTAAAATTAATAAACTAAAATAATAAAAACTGAAACCTCAAAGAGGCTTATCTTGGGCCTCTTGCAAATTTCTCTTTAGCTTCTGGCCCTGGCATGGTCATTAAAGCTTCTGAAGTGAATATCTGTTGAAAGAATCAATATACAGGCATAAAAATGTTTAATTATGGATTCTTGAGTAAAAGAAAATAGAACAAATCTGTTAAATGTGACTGAAAACCCTCTGGTAGTAGACTATCTTTTATTGTCCGTACAGCATGCTGGACAATAGTTCCCCAATCCTAGCTGGACCTTATGCATAGTACTGTAACAGATCTTTCTGAAAAGATTAAACTTTAAAGATATATGCAAACAAATTAATCTCTGATGACTTCCGTGGAATTAAGGGTTACTGTTAAGGGTGACTTTTGTGAGCTTTACTATGGAGTGTTTAACAGGTTTCAATTATATCAATGCTGCCCACATATCTCAAATGAAAATAGCAGAGGCATCATGAGCTATCCAGCTAGCTTCTAAGCTTCTTGCACTATTTTTCACATTTGTGTTTTCCATTAGTCTCACTAACATATGCCATTTACTGTCTTTCTTCAGCATTAGGGTCATTTCAATCCCAATAACTTTGCTTTTTTAATATGGTCTAAAAAGGAACGCTCATGGACAGTCTAATCCTATAGTTCTTGCTCAGTCAAAATTCCTGTATAGCTCAGTTGGAGTTCAGCCTGAGCACGTGCGCGTACTACAGGATTTATCTTGAGAATGTTAAGGACAAGCAAATATTTAGATAAGCAAAATGGTTAGGAAACAAATATTTGTCTGGCTCCCCGCATCTCTCAGTTTCTGGAAGAACATGTTAGAGAAAACAAAAGTACACATAAAGGTTGCCCACTGAGCTGGCTCAAGACTATGAATCCATTGTTTTAAAATGTGCTTTTATACTAAAACAAATTTAATCCTATTTAATATTCATGTCAAGAAAACTCATTTATGTGTAACTATATTTGGAACATCTAGCAATTAAACCATCCTAAGAAGATAGGATAGAATTTTCAAAGCAACTCAGCCAACTCCTAAGGACTTCAGCAGGAGAAGAATTAGGTAATGTTGAGTGGTTTTGAAAATCTCCCCCTCAAATGACACTTCATTGTGAATGACTCTCAAGCAGGATTGAAGTGCATCAGTTTTCACATGCAGGAGCTCAGATCTCCATTTATATTCTGAACTTCCGTTTAAAATGATAGTTTACCATTTGTGCCAGGGGGAAAAAGGCCTAGACCAAATTCTTCCATGGAGAAAATTGTGATTCACAACTATGGCTACTACTCTGTTGACTTCAAAGAGGTTTCAAGGGAAGAGGTTAACTGAGGATATAGTCTGATCCATAATCTTTGGTTGACTTGTCAAGTTGGCATTTGAAATTTGTAGGCACTGTTATTACAGGCTCCTCTGACAGCTTTAAACCCTATCATTTTGTTCTGTATGTTTTGGATCATACCTCAGATTTGTTCCAAAACACTTATATTTTCTATTTTATAGCCTAGATCCTTTTGTTCTCTCTCTGGGTTGCACTCTCTAGAAAACTTGCCAAGATGATGGACATGTCGGATTTCGGGGAAGCTGCACCCTTCCTCAGGAAGAGTGATAAGGAGATAATGATATTACAAACTGTGGCATTTGATGGTAAGACAGAAGATGCTTTCCTCTGCTGTTGTCCTATTAAACTGAAATAATTGGTGAACTGCCTATTATCTGGATTTATAGATGGGGAACATTGTGACTATAAGCTCTTCAGGAGAGCGACCTTTTCATATTTGTTAAAAAGTGTAGCACACTGACACAACTATAATAAAAAAAATTGCTCTCACCGGACTCTATTATTTACATATCCACCTGACTTCCTATTGTCTACATAGCCACCTGAAATCTAGACTGTATACCTGGACTTAACTTTTTAATGACACTGTCTGATTTGAATTTAGTCTACAGGCCTCATTTTATAAGATTTGTTTCCCATACTTATTTTTCTTGCAGTGCATTCATACAGGATCCTGAGGCAGTGTAATGCATAGGACTCTGCATTAGGAGGGATTTATTGTGTAAAGAGTAATATTTTTAGATACTTTGGAGATAGTGTAGTTACTTCTAGCCCGGGAAAGGAGAGGCTTGTAGCTGAACACACATTGTTACTACTATTAATGATTTACATAACAAACACAGACCTCAATTTAACAGAATGTGACAGTGTGGTTAAGCCACATGGTTGGAAGGCAAGAAATATGAGAGAGCTATTCTTGGTTCTGATAGTGGTTTGCTGTAGGACTTTGGAGAACTTACTTAATACGTGCCAGGGTTTTCCCAGCTATAAATTGGTGATGATGCCCACCTATCTCCAGGGTTGTTGAGAGTTAATTAATGTTTGTGAAATATTTTGTATACTCTGATGAAAGAATCTGTAGAAGAGAAAAGTTGAATTTGCAAATGGGAAACAGAAAAGTAATATTCAGGGACTTTATACCTCACCTCTACACATGCAGTTCCCACGGCTGTTGGTGGATGTTAAGCTGTTGGTTTGAATGAATGATACGGCTTTAAAGGGTTTTGGTATGCTTGCAGTATGAAAGGAATCTCAGCAATATTAATCAATAGCTATGCAACATGATTTCATTTAAATGCAACTGTTGAACTATTACCTGTTTGATTCCATAGGTAAGAAGAAGTGTTGGATTCCCAATGAAAAGAACGCTTATATTGAAGCTGAGATTAAAGAGAGCAGCGGTGGCAAAGTCACTGTAGAGACTGTGGATGGAAAGGTATTGAATCTTTTTTTATGTGTCTATCAATGTGTGCTGGTTGGTATAAACAGAATCAAATCATCACAACCTGTATATGTGTGATTCTTTTTTTGTTTTGTTTTGTTTTCTGTACATTTTCTTTTTGATATTGAAGAGCCAAAATATGCAACAAACCAACCCTATCTCAGAGAAAACAAATTAAACTGTAATATACTTAATGATTTCCAAGATCATATAACTTTCTGTAAAAGAATGGGCTAGGGAGGCAGTGTGTACTGGGGGTTGTATAATATGGAAGTTGTGCTGTACTGGGGTGAGGAGATGCATATTTTATTTCTGGCTTTACCAGGGCACATCTATACAGCAGGGTTAAACTCGAAATAAGCTATGCAACTTGAGCTACGCTAATTGCGTAGCTTAAGTCGAAATAGCTTATTTTTCCTTTGGCGCTGTGTACAGAGCAGGAAGTCTGAGCTAGAGCACTCTTTCTCTGACTTTCCTTATTCCTTGTACAATGAGGGTTACAGAAGTCGGACTAAGAAGTCCTCCAGCTCGACTTTATGTTGAAATAACTGCTTGTGTGTAGAGGCAGACTGTGTTATTTTGGAATAACACCAGTTATTCCGAAATAACACTGCAGTGTAGACATAGCCCCACTGACTTCCTCTGTCTCTTTTGGGCAAGACGCGTACTTTTGTTACCCCTCTGACCCTGACACCTGTCTGTCCCGCGGCATGGACCATTTGTTGCACTTACCTGTCTTTGCAGACCGTCACTGTAAAAGAAGATGATGTTCAGCAGATGAACCCCCCGAAGTTTGATATGATTGAGGACATGGCTATGTTGACCCACCTTAATGAGGCATCTGTTCTGCACAATTTGAACAGGCGCTATAGCCACTGGATGATTTATGTAAGGGACATTTGTTAAAATCAAGTCTTTCGAAATGTGTTCCACAAATGCCATGCAGTGCTAAAGGCTTTGCCTCTACTTTCTATTCTACTTCCAACGCTGTCTGACCCTTTTGGGGGGGTAACTCCCACATTTTAGAAAGAAAATGGGTTGGGGGCTCAATTTTGAGTCTGAACAGGAAACTAAGGACCAAAGCAAACAAAGGCAGTGTTTTTTGCCGCCAGTGGTGGGATGGGGCAGCAGAATGGACAAACATTGGAGACCTGGTTCATTTTCTACCACTGTCAGTCCTAATTAAGAGTCCTCCAAAGCCTAGACATGCCTGCTTTCTTAGGCATCAGTGGCTCACATTTAACTGGTTTGGGGGATTTAGCTTTTTGTTTGAAGGAGGGGGAGCAGGAATGGAAATTGAGTGTAAGGGAAGCTGGCTTTTTATTTTACTCTCAGCAGCCTTCATTCCTCTCTCCCTTCCTATCTGTCCTTCTGTCTTATTTGGCTCTAAATCCTTCCCTGGTACCATAATTCCCCAAAAGAAAGATCAATGCAATTTCTATTAGCCACATAGACAAGATTCAACAGCAATTAACTTCATGGGCCAAATTTTGCCCTCAGTTTGATATTTGCAGTTGTGACTGAAATTACTAGAAGTTATATGTGCTCCTCTGTTCTTTAGCTTCTCATATATTAACCAGGGTTCATGCTGTTTATCTTCCTTTTGTAAAACCCAATGGATCAAAAACAGTAAGGCTATGTCTACACTACACATTTTTTTTTCTGGAAAAAGGTATGCAAATTGTGCTCTGCAATTTGCACACCTTTTTCCGATTCTTTTTTTGGAAGAGGCTTTTCTGAAATTTGGCTTTTTTTGGAAGAGGTTTTTCTGAAATTTGGCCCAGCGTAGACAGTCTACGTTGGAAAAACCTCCTCTTTCGGAAGAGCCCTTCTTCCTCGTGAAATGAGGGCTTCCGAAAGAGTGCATCTGTTCTTCCAAAAAAAAAAATGTCAGAAGAGCAGATGCGTTCCCTGTCCCTGCTCCATAGTGTAGACATAGCTTGACTTGGAGGCTTAGGCTCATAGGGATATTTCTACACTGCAATTAGACACGCGTGGCTGGCCCTTGCTGGCTGGCTTGGACGTGGGCTATGAGGATGTTTAATTGTAGTGAAGACATTCTGGTTCAGGCTACAGCTTGAACTCTGGGACCTTCCTACCTTGCAGGGTCTTACAACCTGGGCTTCTGCCTGAGCCCCGACACGTATACTGCAATTAAACAACCCCACAGACCAATCATGTGAGCCTGAGTCAGCTGGTACGAGCCAATCACAGGTATTTAACTGCAGTGGATACATACCCTAGGTGTCTCAGCCATTTTTGAAAATGGGACTTAGTCATCTAAGTCAGCTAGGCTTTTCAATGCTGAGTGGAGCAGTGCCTAGATACCTTTAAAAATCTGGGTCAAAGGCAGTATGTAAGAGCTAATGGATGACTGATATTCGATACTGAGAGCTCTCTTAAATCTCATTCTATATAAAGGTCACTTACTCTCTACTTGGGTTCCCTTTTAGACCTATTCAGGTTTGTTCTGTGTGACTATAAACCCCTACAAATGGCTTCCAGTCTACAACCCAGAGGTGGTTGGTGCATACAAAGGCAAGAGGCGGTCAGAGGCTCCTCCTCACATCTTCTCCATTGCAGATAATGCATACAATGACATGCTGCGCAGTAAGTAGCGTCATTTGCATTTCAAACTTGAAATGTACTGTGTTTTGCCTAGGTGACTGATGCTGACTTTAAAAAAAAACAAAAACCTGGATAAGCGGCAAGGAGTCCTGTGGCACCTTATAGACTAACCGAAGAGCATAAGCTTTCGTGGGCAAAGACCCACTTCGTCAGATGCATGTAGTGGA
>CM057845.1:139788398-139814138 GCA_030068395.1 Apalone spinifera | reverse complement strand
GCAGAGGGAAAAGGTAGAGGTTTATAAGGTATTTATTAATAACTTGGGTGCCACTGTGGCACCCCCAAACAAGACACATGAACTCAATACTTGTGCACAACACAAAATTCATTCTGCTCATTGGAGGAAACTCTTAGAGGGAACACTTCCTCCAACCTCTCTTCTCAACCCCCTCTCTCCCCCACTCTCAAGTTAATGTGACACATATTGGGTTAATACAATTGCAGGATAGTTGCATGAGGGGAGTGTGGTGGGGGCCAAACTAAACCCTATTGGTAGGAGGAAGGTGGGAAAAATCCTTAGAGAGGAGTCACATGACACCTTTTACCTTCTGGTCATGTGTCCATCTCGCCCCGAGAATGTTACCTCCAGGGGTGTGGCTAATGGGTGTTAGGGGTGTGGTTAACAGTGGTCAGGGGGGTGGCTAATAGGGGTCAAAGAGTAAATTTTTAAAAAATTATTTGATGAGAAAAAGTGGGCCTTTCTCAACCCATTTCCCAGGCCTATTTTGATTGCCAGTCCGCCCCTGTCTCTAGACTGAGAGAGGGTGTAGAGTACAGTGGTAGAAGTCAGAACTCGGGGGGTAAATTTTTGGGTTTGATGCTACTGGGCTCTGCCACTGACTTCCTGTGAAATGTAGGGAAAGAGGCTTAATTTGTCCCTGCCACCATTACCCAATTGATAAAAGGGCATACTGCCTCCCTGTGAGGCACTGAGGCTTACTTATATAATTCACATTTGTTAAGTATTTTGAGGTCATTGGATGAAATGGCCAATTTTTCACCATTAGCTTCTGATTGCATTGCTGTCTAGCAATAAGAAATATTGGGAGCTTTTAGTAACAAATCTCTGGTGCTGCAAATGCAAATGAAAGATAAGGATGTTAAATATTGATTCATTTACTAGTCGAGTAGTCGATGGAATTTCCGTCGACTAGTCTATAGGCACTTCTGCATTCCTCCTTTGAAATGTACAAGAGCCCCAGTGGGAAGTCCCGCTAACTCTGGGCTGCATGCAGCATGCCAACTTTGAAATGACAAAGTAACTTACGCAGAAACTCTTCACCCACTTTTTATGCGCAATATTTATAACCGGTGCAATGTATCTTCTCTCCCATGGCCTCCACCTATGTCTTTGATAAACATTCCTTTTACATAGCCACAAGCAATTTTTTTCCTTCAGTGGGCTGAAACTGAACTCAGCGTTGATCTTCGCATATGATTACTTTTGCTTTTAGGAGGAATCAAACTCTGAATATGAGTTTGCCATATTCTCTGAATATTGTTTGATACTAGAAAGGAAGGAGCTAACAGTTACTGAAAATTTTTTCATTGGATTGCTGTGGCATCTGAAAGCCCCAATGAGGTTGTTACCAGATGCAATACACACATCTAGTTAATGACAGTTCCTGCCCCCAAAGTTTACAGTGTGTGTGAATTTGTATGGAGAGACAGAGACGTCAAACAATGGATTCTTTTTTAATTTAGAATCAGTTTCAGGCCATTTAGAATGGCACTGCTTAACTGCAATGGTTCTTTTGCAGATATGTTGCTGGTATCTACCAACCCCTATGACTTCCACTTTTGTTCACAAGGGGCAGTGACTGTGGACAATTTGGATGATGGAGAAGAGCTGATGGGAACAGATGTAAGACCTCCTTAGTTTGGCATTTGCTTGATACATTAAATGGGGGGGGGGGGGGGGTGTTGAGAGAGTACTATCAGTGACCTAGTCATATTCTCACTGGGATTTTTACCATTGATTTAAATGGAAGCTGGAGTGAGTGGTAGGGAGAGGCACATGTTAATTGTTTCACACCATGAAGTATGAAATTTGATCATCGTTACAGTTTGGGTATAGACATCTTGCAAGTTCATGGACACAAAATCCTTGTCATGTTCATATAAAAGGCCCAAGTCGTGGAGAAGAGGTTGGAGGATTTCCAGTGTCACTAAGAAACACCTGCCTCGATGGGTGGTCTGAAGGCTGTTCCAAAAGCTCCTGTTCCAGAGGGTATCTCCAGGACAGTGCAACTCTAGCCATGCAGAGATGCTCTTATAGAAAAGCAGGATGTTTATTGAAGAGGCAAGTGACAAAATATTTCTTCTTTCCTTTTTAAAGCAAGCCATGGACATCTTGGGATTTATTCCGGATGAAAAGTATGGTGCCTACAAGCTCACAGGGGCAATCATGCACTTCGGGAACATGAAATTTAAACAGAGACCCAGAGAGGAGCAAGCAGAGGCTGATGGCACTGAAAGTAAGGCACTAGAAATAATTCAGAAACCATTATCCATTTTCTCTGTTTAGAAATTGATAGACTTCATTCCTTTTTCTGTCCAGGCAAGTTTTCAATTACAATTAATTTGAAATCCTGTTTCTCTTGACTAGATACTGATAAAGCTGCTTATCTGATGGGTCTTAACTCCTCTGATTTGGTTAAGGGTTTGTTGCACCCTCGCGTGAAAGTTG
Organism: Apalone spinifera; assembly: GCA_030068395.1. NCBI lineage: Eukaryota > Metazoa > Chordata > Testudines > Trionychidae > Apalone > Apalone spinifera. Next base: position 139,811,666 of record CM057845.1, on the reverse strand, counting down.
GGAATGAGTATGTCACCAAAGGTCAAAGCGTTGAACAGGTGAGCAGACACTTGGACAGAATTTGATCCAACAGAGTGGATATCTGTCCTGCAAGCTGACAACTTTTTATAGTAGAACTTTGCACCCAAGAAAGATAACTACAATTATTAATATAATGTCCCTATGCATTATACAAGCGCTGCACTCTTTTGCAATTTAGGCGCTTTATACTCTGAAACTGTACCTTATCTCAGAGGATTTTTTTTCTTGGCAAACATTTTTTCCCTGAATGTCCCAGCCCATTCATTTGTGGAAATAGCATCTCAGTCACATACAGAAACCCATTTTTTTAAATAATTGTATTGGGCATGGGTAGATTTAAAACTGAATTGAGCGCAGTTCTGTCAAAACTTTGGGCAGCTCTTAAGTTTTTTCACTTTATCTTTTCTTCACTATTTGTCCTGGCATAAAATGGACTGTCTTGCCTAGCTGGACTCTTGTTTTTCAGCTATTCCTGAGTCTTAGATCTCTTTCCCAAGTAAGCCGCTCAGCTCCATAGTTTGCTGTGTGCTGCACTGCAATGTGCTTCTCTGCCTCTGGCTCCACTGTTGTTGGTATTTGGGCCACAGAGTTGGTTCTTGCCCTTGATAATTAAAAAAAATATATGATAGAGTTAGTGAACCCATGGAAAATGCTACCAGGGAATCATGGAAGGAGGAGACTTTGCAGTAGCATTGTTTCCTTATGTCATAACAGCACCCGCTAAAGGAAACCTTCTGTGTAAACCACACAAGTCAGTGTATCAAACTCTGGACCTGAATTACACATAGAAGAATTGAGCCATGGATTATTATTTATTCATGGATCACTTACATGATTTTAGAACCTAAAGGCCTAGTCTGGATCAGGTCAATACGTTAGTATCTCTTAATTTACCTATTAAAGAAGGGATTAATTTAGTGCTGCTACTTCTCTGGAAAGTTGCAGCAGTATGGATGATGCTGAGGAGCTTAGTTTACAATGAAAATGAGTCTCTGAAGACAAAGTCCTGGTGTGGGATCCAGAATCAGAGCGCCATCAGATATAAACTGTCTTATATCCTGTGCATCTTCTCCTCTTGGCTATTTGAGAGGATAGTGAAGAGCCATTGCCTGGTGCTATTTAATGTGTTTAGTTGTGTTAGGTTGTTTTAATATGTCCCTAGCTAGTCATCATGGGTAGAAGTTTGAGGACCACGGTACCTTCCAAAAAAATAAGAAGCAGTTAGTCAGTAGTAAACTTTGGGCCATTCGGACCCATTAGGATCCTCTACAACTGTGCAGGACCTCTCCTATTCCCACCACAGGCAGGGAGATAGGGGCCCTCTCTGACCTCATCACTATGGGTCTGGCTTACAGAGCTCTCCTGCATCAGTACAAGAGTACACAGCCACTGGCACTGGTCTGCTTCACTTGCCAGATTCCAGCTGCACTCCAGGGTTACCAGGTTATCCCAAGTGGTAAATTGCTACCCAGCTCTTCTGCAAGGGGTGGGGGTAAGGCTGGGATTTGGACCCAGATGGATAGATTGAATGAAATACATTATTGCTAGTGCTACAGAATTAAGATGCAGCACAGCTCATGGAGGAAACTTTCCTAATGTTGTTAGACGTTCATCATTCAGAGTTAGGATTACTGACTTCAGATTACAAGCAGAGGTTTAATACTTTAAGTGCCCAGAGATGAAAAGCATTGTGTCCTGGAAATACATTCTGTCGTCCTGATTACTATCTGATAACTGTGTTTGAAAACTGTCCTTTAGGTTCTGTATGCTGTTGGGGCCTTATCCAAGGCAGTGTATGATCGAATGTTCAAGTGGCTGGTATACCGAATAAACAAGACCCTGGACACTAGGCTGCCAAGACAGTTCTTCATTGGGGTCTTGGACATTGCTGGCTTTGAAATCTTTGATGTGAGTATTGGTTGGGAAGGACTCAGCTGAAGGTCACCAAAAGCTATTTAGCAGTAGTTCTTGGATTTCAACATTCTTCTAAATGGACAGGTAGGGTAAGAAAGGAATGGAGTCAAAAAAGAGACTCACAAGTGCACGGGGGCACTAACTACCTTGCAAGATTAGGTATGCAGTCCATGATTGAATTGAGGAAATTTGGGACATTCGATAAAGACTGCCAGCTCCAAAGGTTAGGTAGGACTTCTGCATCTTATCTGCCCTTGAATTGTGTATTTGAAGTTGACTGGAATAAGGTGTGCTTTAGGATATTTTACTCAAAGCAGCCTTTCTCTTGAAAAGGAATTACTTATGTGCTGTGATATTATTGAAGGCTTGGAGAACAGTGTTTACAAGAAGGAAATTCAATATAGCCCAGTGTAACTAGAAAATATACTAAAAGTTTTCCCACCATGGAGCCCAGCCTTCCCATTGGTATCTTTTCCTACTTTGTTTTCTAGGGATGACCTATACGCGGGGGCTTAACTGGAGTTAATTCTTTGTTCACTGCAGACCAAGTCATGGTACTGGACTCATTCACAATCAAAGACCTGGTTGTGGTCTTACTGCTTGAAATAATGTAGACTGTGCATGGCAATAGTTCTCTGTTTATTTGCCAGGTCAATGTAAACCACTCATTTTGTTAGCCTGGTTTGCCAGCCCTTGTCTGACTCTTTATGATGCTGTTTTCTATTGCTATTGACTTGCCACTCAAATCAAAAGAATGTTGGTATATATTTTTGGTGTTTTGGCAGCCCTGAACATCCTAAATGTCTCTAATGATCAAATTATCTATCCCAGGAAGTAAATTTGATTACTCCAGGGGTCAGAAAAGAAATGCACAGTGCTGCACAAATTGGCTAACATGTTGATTTTGCTTTCCTAGGAAACACTAGGTTTTAACTGCTGCCAAACTAAGTATACTGAACTTGGCGGACCAGTTTTCTGATCAAATCTGGAAATTCTAATGTTCCTATGTACTGCACATTAGGAAGCAGTCAGCCTGGCAAACAAACTCCCTCCATAGCCTCTCTGGCATTTACCTGCCATGTAGTTTTAAGTTTAGACCATTTTTTCCATATCTAACCCCTTTCACTGAGCTCTGTTCATATTTAATTTTATGTGAATGTTTCTTTTTTTCCCCTTTGCCCCAAAGTATAATAGCTTTGAGCAACTTTGCATCAACTACACAAATGAAAAACTGCAACAGTTTTTCAATCATCACATGTTTGTCTTGGAGCAAGAAGAATACAAAAAGGAAGGCATCGAATGGGTGTTTATTGATTTTGGCTTGGACTTGCAGGCCTGCATTGACCTAATTGAAAAGGTATGCACCGGAGCACAAAGTCATCAATGTTCAGACCTGTTTTCATTCATAATGCTCTCTTCAGAGACCCACGAACACTTATGCCCAAATAAATCTGTTAGTCTTTAGGGTGCCACAGGACTCCTCATTGTTTTTGCCAATACAGACTAACACGACTACCCCTCTGAGACTTGTCAAACTAAATAGTAAGCTGATCAAGACAGGTGCTATATTCTACCTGTCTGTAGAGCACTTCATATGATGAGAACCTGCTTGTGGTCTTTAGGCATTATTGCGATAGGAATAATATAATCAATATTAATGTGCAAATCCCTCTATGGTCCAAAGCAGGATTGCAGAGTTTCTTCTGAACTTCAGTCCATTCATTCCCCATGGTGAGTCTTCAAAAGTCTGCTAGCTGTTTTAACAGAATAAACATGAGTCACCCAGTCAGTATGACAGGGAATTCCATCAAGTCAAGCCTGAGAAACTACTAAAATCTGCTAATCATAAAAACAGAATCCTAAATATTTTTTGTTAAAAATCTGTTTGGATCAACAGCCATTGGGCATTCTGTCTATCCTGGAGGAGGAGTGCATGTTCCCAAAGGCTACCGATATGACGTTCAAAGCCAAACTCTATGACAACCATCTTGGCAAGTCACCTAACCTCCAGAAACCTCGGCTTGACAAGAAAAGGAAGTATGAAGCTCACTTTGAACTTCTTCATTATGCTGGTGCGGTAAGTTTCCAGTCTCATCAGAGGAAGACATTGCACTAGAATTCGTCCACATGGATTCATCCCATAGACACCAAAGAAAAAAGTTATACTTTAAAAATACCCTAGGACAGTGAGAAGTAAGCATAACATAGCATATTAAGACGTAGGGAGCCAGGTGCATCAAAATGTGGCTATAACAGCCCAAGTTAAGTAGGCATGTGGTGGTTTAGTGAAGATTTGCCCAGGTGTGTCTAGTCATGTCTGTAAAATTACTCTAATTTACTCACCTTCAGAAAAGTGACCATATAAAAATGTTACATCTTACTTGGTTTATTAATTCCCTGTATGAATTCAGTCATGCTATATTGGTAACAAACCCAAGATTTTACTGCTTTTTACTTCTGATAGTGCTGCAGAGCCAACATGGCTAAAAGTAAGATGAATTCTGTTCTCCCTCTTGCACAATTAACTGAATTATTAACTAAAGTGTAAGTGTGGAATCATTGGTGGATGGGTGGTAATACAGTTAGAATGAATCTGATTTCTCATTCTAAGTTGAGTATTCAGAACTTTTCAGAACATCTTTTACTCCAATGGAGCCAATGTGATATGGAATCATTGAGAAAATGTAAATACCCAATGAGACCACTTTTAAGACTCACTATACAGAGTGCGATTTAATGTTATATTTAATAATAATATAATTCAAATCCAGTTTTTAAATAGTGCTCTTCATCTAGAAAGCTCGAAAGCACTTTAGAAAGGAACTCAATATCATTATCCCCATGGGAAAACTGAGACACGGAACGACTGTATGTTGCTTAAGGTCACCAGATGAGCCATTGGCAGAGCTAGGAATTATAGCTTTGAGACTTAAGTTAAGAGGTTTCTATCAGAAAATCCAGCAGCGTTCTGGAATACTAAAAGGTCTATTGTTATAATATAGAACTGGAACTTGTCTGTTATACTAGCAGTTCTCAAGATATGGTTCATGGAATACCTGAGGCATATGGACTTTTTCTAGTGCCCTGCAAGGTCACAGGACACATGGAGACACAGGAGAAAAAAGGGAATTGCAAGATTGAGAAGGGATAATAGAGGATTCAGATGGGGAATTGTTGGGAGTGGGAATCAAGAAGTAGAGAACTGGAGACTAAATGGTATGGCTCATGATCCCCTATGAAGTGATTGTTGTACAGAACAAAGCTCATACCATTAATTTCAAACCAAGATGTAAAAGAACTATAGATGCTTGTGAGGAAGAAAATGTTAGATAGACATGCTCCACTGGTAAAATTGTTCGACGTGGTTTATATTTCTTCTATTTTGTGCCATGTGGTTCTTTTTTAGGTGCCTTATAACATCATTGGCTGGCTTGAGAAAAACAAAGACCCACTTAATGAAACTGTGGTGGGTGTTTTTCAGAAGTCTCCCAACAAACTGCTGGCAAGCCTGTTTGAAAACTATGTCAGTGCTGACGCTAGTAAGTAGAACCATCTCACAAGGATTTTCCTTCACTTACAGGGTACATGCTTGAAAAGGAACTTAAAAACTGAAAGTATACTATCAGCATCTGCTGACTGACATTGTCAGGCATTTTCTTTTTAATTAATGGGCATGGCATCTATACTAGTGTGTCCCAATAGTTTAAAAGGAGTTTAATGCAACTTGTCTGTGTGCTTTCCATTCACATGTATCATCCTTTGAGCAATTTTGGCATACTATTTTGTCTGCACAAATGCTGAAGTCTATGCATGCAAATCCTGTATGTATATTGGCACACAGTTTGAACATGCCAACGGGGACTGAAGAATACAGAGTCTCACGTGTGTGTGCAAATGATGCGCAAAAAATGTATAAATGACTGGCACTATGACAGGAACAGGCCACATCTCCAAATTCTGAACCTCTCTCTAGCTGAATTACAAAGCTTCCAAACAGTGTCCAAACTCGAGAAACCTACAATTTAGGGAAATTCACTTGCTGTGATAACAAAAGATCTTATGAACAAAATATGCTGTTGGATTGGTGATGGACAAACAATTATATCTGTCTAGAGCATCTCCAAACTTCTCAAGTCTGCAAAATTAGGCGGGAAAAATGTGCAAGAATAGGTCTTCATTAGATTCCTAGTACTGTAGTTCTGAAATAAACTCTCCTTTCCTGCCCTGTTTTATTTGAGATAAGGCAAGTCACAAGCTTCCATAAAATTGATGTTAAGGAAATAGGACTGGTACTCATTACAGAGATGCAACTGTTATGTCCTAAAGTCACAATCACTTACAGTCTATTTATTACAGACCTCATTTATGTAGATGTAGTTGTCATGAATCATAAGATCCCTTGTGAAAGAAGTAAATAGAATGCAGACTTCATACTATGGATTAGAGATGGTGCAGAATAAAAATAACAAAAAGCCTGCCTCTAGCAAACCATTGCAGGTACCTAAGTGCCTATTTGCCTCTGGGTAGTCTTATTTGCCACACACCATCAGTCCCAGAAGTGCTACCCTGTCTTGTACATAGTGCCAGTCAAAAAGCATAGCCATTCTTGGTACTGTCACACTCAAGAGAAATATGTATTTTTGAGAACATCAAACACATGATACTTTTCACTTCCCTGGACATGGCCTGATGTTCTCAGGTGAAATGTGCCAGGCCATTTACGCTCTACTGTTCACATGTTATATATCCAGGTTAGTTATTTTATTTAGTCTGACATTATTCTGAATAGATCTGATTCTATGAAATAAAAATAAATTAAACCTGAACTCCCCATATTTTGTCAGAAATTCATTTGTATGACTTTATTATGAGGCATTTTCAGAAATGAATAGTTAACACCATATGCAACTCTAGAGAAACTATAATGCAGTAAATTTGCTATCGTTTCTGATGAAAACCACAGAAATGAAGAGAGTACATAGCACATGTCACCAAAAGCCTTAAACAAAATGATAGCCATTTATAATATTTACAGTGTGAGAATATTGAATTTCTTTTTTACAACACCTGAGGACCAAAGAGACTCACATGGCTTTAATTTGTACCTTTATTCCAAATATTAAATATTAATTGTATTTCTGGAAATGTTTTTACTGTCATTATCTCTTACCTAAATACCTATAGCTATTCTTCATGTATTTCTTTTTTTTTTTTTTTTTTTTTTTTAGTTGATCACAGTGCAGAAAAGAAACGCAAGAAAGGAGCTTCCTTCCAAACAGTGTCATCAATGCACAAAGTAATTTTTTTTTAAAAGGCTTATAATTTTTCTCTGTAATTTCAACTATGAGGGTACATTGTACAGGGCATCCCCGCTATAAGTCGCTCTGGGTATATAGCCGTTCCACAGTAATGTAGTTGACACTTGTACGAACTGATGCATTGTAAGTCGTCCCATTCCCTGCCCTTACGTCACGCAAAAAAACCAACCAACCAATTTGCACAAATGGAAGTCAGCTGTGGGAAAGAAATTCCCCACTTTAAGTTGTTTCACTACAAATCCAAGTTTTTTGGAACGTATCTTGGACTTAGAGTGAGGACGGCCTGTATTCAAAAAGAGGAACCACAATGTCTCTTGAAGTGCCTTCCAAATACAGCAGCAATTTCTTTGAAGTTGTTTAAGGCTACAGATAATAGGTTTCAGTATCCTGAGCATATCCTTTACATTCCTTTTTAATCCAATGTTAGATACTTTGGATGAGATACTTCTGTCTATTCAATCACAGTTTTCTTCACAAAGTTTTATGAGAATAGGCCAGTTCTTAATACATTGTGCAAAGCACTCAACCACAGAATCCCATCAAACATTTTGGGGGTGAATTTGTTTGGCTCCTCCTGCTCTCTTCAATGAAGCTGAAGCAAAATGGTTGTTACAGAAATATTTTGTGACTTCAACAACATTTTCTTTTATTCCTGGAGAAGATGTAGCTAAGTCTTTGGCTAAAAGATACATTAAATGGGCACTGCAGCCATATATTATTAAGGAAAATCCTTTTGTTTCATCTTCTAAGTATCTCCTCATGTTTGCAGTGTTGTTTGTGACAAAACTGCACGTGACAGTTTAATTTTGGTTCAGTTTATTATAGCTTTCACTGTCATTTATTTTGAATATTCTGTTTTGTGGGCATTTCCTGTTATGCCTATTGTATCTGAAAGATAATGCAAACCCATCTTCTATTGTCACACATGTACATATTACTGGATCATTGTGTACAGTGCTTCACCCATCAAGGTTTAAACTGGTAAATTTTCTCTCAGTATTTCTTGCACAGTGTTCAAGTTCTGTCTCATGCACTGTATCTGGCAACCTTCTGTCAATGTCTGTTTTACCTGATGGAGTGTAGCCTGGTCATAAGGACTCAAACAAGTCATTCAAGATGTTTATTGTTAACAATGCAGAAAGGAGAATTTGTGGCATAAATGAGCTGAGCAATTTTTTCATCTATGGTGTCTTATTGGTATTTGCTGGACCTTACTACAAAACCCATCCATGTTGGTGATTTTACTGTCTCTGAGGGTACATCTACACAGCAACATTATTTCAGAATAACTAGTGTTATTTCAAAATAACAGTCCGTGTCTAAGCAAAATAATGTTGAAATACTGTCAAGCTGGAGGACGACTTAGTTCAATTCCTGTAACCCTCATTGTACAAGGAGTAAGGGAAGTCAGCGGAAAAGTGCTCTATTTCAAAATAAGTGCTGTGTTAGACGCTCCCAATTTTGAAATAAGCTATTTTGAAATAAGCTACGCAATTGACGTAGCTCAATTTGCATAGCTTATTTCGAGTTAAGCCCTGCAGTGTAGATGCACCCTGAGGGCTTCAGGTTGTTTGCATCACACACATGCCGTATTTCTATGAGGCAGGTAATCATACTTGCACTCAATGCAATAAACCAGGTAGTCCAAACCCTTGTAGTCCAAATCTTCTGTCTGCATTTTTGTGTGTGGCTTTTTTTATGTAGTCTAAGTTTGTTCATGAGGTGTCTCAGCATTTCTGAATTTTGTCAGTTGTTTTGGCAGCTTGGTGACTTTCTAATTGTTATAGTCCCTCGGACTTCTTCCCCTGACTCGAAGTTCTTTTTAGGTGGGCACCTAACTTCCCCTTGTGCCTACAAGAATCTCTCCCAATACTGTTATTATGAAGATATGTATTTCATTTGACATATGCAGAGTATTCCCTCTGAACAGTCAGTAGGGGTAGTACGAATTGTAAGTCTGCCTCCTTTTCTGCTTATTAGATAAATATGTATTTTATAGCATTGCTGCTCACATCTACATTTATACATGTATGATATTAGTTTTCTAATAATTTAGCTAATTTTTTATTATACCCATTTTAGGAAAATTTACATAAACTGATGACTAACCTGAAATCTACGGCTCCTCATTTTGTGCGCTGTATTATCCCCAATGAAACTAAAACTCCAGGTATGGAAAATCCAGCAATCTGTTTGCATTTTAGTCCTGTTGTTTTTATTCTAGAATCCATTTCTAAGTCATCAGCTCACACTTAAAAGCAATTTGATAGTTCACCTCCTCCTATGATAGCTGCCCTTTTGAGGCATGCTCTTCCAACTCTTTTCACCTACTGGGCAAAATGAAGGTTTAATCCTTATGGAAAAATCTCATTTAATTAAATTCTTGAATTTTTTTTAAGGGGCAATGGATCCATACCTTGTCCTCCACCAGCTTCGCTGTAACGGTGTCCTGGAAGGAATCCGTATTTGCCGTAAAGGATTTCCAAACAGAGTGCTGTATGCTGATTTTAAACAGAGGTAACACTGAGATCAGCTCCTGACAGGTCTCCTTTCTTCTCATGAGCCAATTCCAGTCAGAATCTTTGTAGCCTCTCCATAAAAATGAGCCAGGGCAATTCTTCCCTCTCTGTTGCATTCATACTAATTTTCAGTTCAAAATGCCTGGAATTGGAGGGCAAGTATTCTGCTCTCAGATTAAATCTGAAGTAATTCCACTGGCATGGCTGAGGTTACCCATATTTATTACAGTTTAATGAAAGCAGAACCTGGCCCAGCCTCCTTGGCCCCCTTTACTTATTCTTCCCCTTTTTATTAACAGGTACCGTATTCTGAATCCAGCTGCCATCCCAGAGGATAAGTTTGTGGACAGCAGAAAAGCTGCTGAAAAACTGTTGGGTTCTTTAGATATTGACCAAACCCAGTATCGTTTTGGACACACAAAGGTAACCAGAAAAGAACTTGAGATTCCTTTTTTGAAAGCAAAGATTTCAAATCTTCAGAGTTCAGACCTAGATCTAAATGTTGTTGAAGTTAATGTTTTATATGGGAACATGACCATACGAAAGCCTGCATTTGAAAATAAAGAGAAAGCAAATGCACTGCTTAGTAAAGCAGGAAAAACCCAGCTATAAGTTCTTGTCATGAATATTGACGTTTCCGTCGAGAAGTAGCCTATATCTTGATGCAGCTGTTTTAAACATTCTGTCTAATAATGGCAATATGGATGCAACGTGAGAGAGGTGAGGGTAGTGAAGTTGATGTGGTTTGCGGCATTGTGGGGACACTTGTTATCCAGGATTTAGATGGACACAAAAATCTCTTATCATATAAATCATCACACAGCTGTCAGTGATGGTGATATATGGTTACGAGAACCTGAGTGAGATTAAAACAAGAGTCCTACCAGTAAAATAAATTCTAGTGTTAAGCTAGTAATACATACAATAGTACAGATGAGTTTATATGTCAAGAGGCAGTTGATGCTCTGAGTATTGTTTTCTAAAAGAATAATGTTGCCAACAACAGGTAGCTGATAGCACTTTAACTGCCAGTGTAGACAGGACCAGCACTGATTCAGCTGCCTTATTTACACAGAGTGAGTCTTGACTACAGTTTATGAAATAGTGCTAACCACAACTCTGTCCTGTCTACCCCAACAGTGAAATTGATGCTAGCACCAGCTCAGATACACCCATTTTCAGCAACAGGAGGTTGATTTTCTAGACTGAACAAGGCTTGTGAGATCAATAATTATACCACTGCAGATTTGCGCCTATTTTATTTTGCCCAAGTGAAAAAGTTTAAAAACATTCCAGGGTTCTAACATCAATTAGTAGCATGGTTGTTAATGAATTTGGTACAGTAGAAATAGACAAGATCAGACTATGATGAGTACTGCGGCTGAGTCAGTATAATGTTATAACACAGTCCCTTGACACAGACCTTTATACTAGCTAACCAACACTCTGCTTCTATATTGTTACCAGTCTTCCCTTGACCACTAGAATCAGAATAAAAATTGACTTATATTGCCCCATATTTTGTGAGTATGGAATTATTCTGAGCTTGTTCCTAAATGACACCTGTTTATATTTTAGGTATTCTTTAAGGCTGGTCTCCTGGGCCATCTGGAAGAGATGAGGGATATGAGACTATCCAAGATCCTCACACTGATCCAAGCAAGAGCACGAGGCAAACTGATGCGCATTGAGTTCCAAAAAATAGTGGAGCGAAGGTACAGACAATCTATGGTTATTCCCTCCAGTCTGGGGGATGAAACCATTACTATTTCAGCTGATGACTAAATAAGGGCCTTATAGTAACACTTAAGTCTCTAACTGGATTATATTATGGATAATAAATTGTGACTAGTCAGCTGAAGATGTTCAGTGTTTTTGGCAGTCAAGCCATAAGGAAATGTTTTGTCTGTATCAGTACAAGTTCCTAATGCTGTTCAGAGCACAGAAGTACAACTGATCTGGAGACTTGTTCAAAGCATGTTCATCTCTCCCTCAACTCAGGCTGGCTTTACTTTTTTTTTTTTTTTTTTTAAACTAGGGATGCCCTCCTTGTGATCCAGTGGAACATTCGCGCTTTCATGACTGTGAAGAACTGGCCCTGGATGAAGCTTTTCTTCAAGATCAAGCCCCTTTTGAAGTCCGCAGAAACAGAAAAGGAGATGGCCAATATGAAGGAGGAATTCTTGAAGCTGAAGGAGGCCTTGGAAAAATCTGAAGCCAGGAGGAAGGAACTGGAAGAAAAGCAAGTCTCTCTGGTTCAGGAGAAGAATGACTTGCTGCTTCAGCTGCAGGCAGTGAGTTAGCAAAGCTATTTTTGGTTCACGTTTTATTTAATGTTCTTTCAGATATGACATCTTGAAAACCAACCAGTCAAAGGGGACTTAGCTTTAGGTATTTACACAAACCTTTTTAAATTATGCAGCTGCTCTGGCTAGGAAATTAGGTTAAATTCACAATAAATATAAATTCTCATGTTTGCAAGTACAATCTGATACCCTGCCAATGCAAAAATTCTGGGTTCAAGGTAATATTAATGTCCAAATTAGTTGTGAATTATATTTCATCAAATTGTTCACCAGAGAGGGCATGCCTAACATTAAAGCCTCCATCTTGTTTCCATTGAATTTGTCTGTGAGAGTGGATGAGATGAGGAAATCAAGAGTTATCATTCAAAAAGCCTTATTAACCTCGTTTCAAGAACTGGTCTGGTATACTCTTAGGATTTTCTGTACTTATGTGAACTGGTCCGTGCTTCATGAGAACTAAATGAGTGGAGAATAAATGGAAAAGAATACTAACTCCCAGACATTTTTGTCCTTTTCTCTGTCCTATGCCAGGAGCAAGACACTCTGGCAGATGCAGAGGAACGATGTGACTTGCTGATTAAATCCAAGATCCAGCTGGAGGCAAAAGTCAAAGAACTAACAGAGCGGGTGGAAGATGAAGAGGAGATGAACTCTGAGCTGACATCCAAGAAAAGAAAACTGGAAGATGAGTGCTCTGAACTGAAGAAAGACATTGATGACCTTGAAATAACACTGGCAAAAGTAGAAAAAGAAAAACATGCTACTGAAAATAAGGTACCATTAGAACTTGGTCATATAACTCCATAGAGGATTTACACATAGGGTGGACTACATTAGGGTAAGAGATACAAGAGCTCTGCTAGTTGAAAGGCATAAACAGTAGGCCACCCAGCAAGACCAGATTATATATACAGTTGATTGAGGTTCCATCTGGCCTCCAGATTCCCAAGCTATTTCTGCTGCCACTAAACCAAAGAACTCTGTCTGGTTTTGCCATAGTAAATAACCCTGGTGTAACTAACCTCTTCCTCTTATAAAGTCAAAGCTTCTTCTTCCTTCCCCCCGGCCCCCAAGTGAAGCTGGAAAAAAAACAGGGAAGTTGGAAGGCAGCTGTCCTTCCCCCTCCCCCCCCCCAAACTACTGCAACAATTTGCACTAATTGCAGTTTCAGCTGAGAAGCTAACATTAAAATGTACTCCCCCTTCACTGTAACACTCTAATAGTCAAGTTAACTGCTTTTACAAAAACAGCCATCTCCAACTGATTTAGTATAAACTACTTTCTAATTTTCCAATATGAGTATTGGTGTAGACAGTTCCTTTAGAACAGGTTTCAATAATCCTCTGCTGTAATTACTTACAAGTAATCCCTCTCACTGCTATTGCATTTCTTCTACCACACCAGGTCAAAAATCTGACGGAAGAAATGGCATCTCTGGATGAGACCATCAGCAAACTTACTAAAGAGAAGAAGTCTTTGCAGGAAGCTCACCAGCAAGTTCTGGATGACCTGCAGGCAGAAGAAGACAAAGTCAACACACTGAGCAAAATTAAACTGAAACTAGAACAGCAAGTAGATGATGTGAGTTTGTTCTTCTCTCCATTTACATAATACATATTTCTCCATTGCTTATAGCTTCCAGGAATCTGGGATGCTTGGAAACATTTTGTGTTCTTTCATAAATTAACTAGATTAATGTGAATGTACAAGTGTAACCCCCGAGAGAGGGTGTCTACAATAAAAATGTCTCTCTATAGTTAAACTTTTGAAAGAAGTAAAACAATACAAAGAAGCAATTTGTTTCGTTTGTATTTGCAGTATATTTGACCTGTAGTCAAACAGAGCTGGCTGGGAGAAAGAGGGCTGTAATGCCTGCACAAGCAGGAAATGTGGAGTGGCCCTTATATCCTATTAATCCCAGTTTATGTTCTTGATATGGGCTGCTGGCAACTGGAAAGCAAAAATGGAAAATAGGACAATAGTACTTTAACTCTTCTGCTTCAGCATTTATTAGGGTGTGGCACAAAACTGGACTTTAATGACTGGTTTCTCATTGCCCTAGCTTGAAGGCTCACTGGAACAGGAGAAGAAAGTGAGGATGGACCTAGAAAGAGCCAAACGCAAACTGGAAGGGGATTTGAAACTGACCCAGGAGAGTCTTATGGATTTGGAAAATGATAAGCTGCAATTGGATGAAAAGTTAAAAAAGTAAGACACTATTTATATTGCACAAAGTAATAAAGGAACCTGTGATTTGCCATGCCAGATCCATCAAGCCCAGAATCCTGCCTGTGACAGGGACCAATACTAATGCCTCTTCAGAGAAAGGTGAACCAAGAATACTGTGCCGTACTGAATTAGAGAGAAGAGAATTCCTTCCTAGCTCCAGCAGTTTGTACTCTGCAGCATGAGATTTGATTTATCCTCATTTTCATACGCATAAAATGAGTAATGGTAGGCCTTTTAGCTGATTGGAGGAAAAGGCTTAAAGAAATCTAAAAAGTGACTACTCCATTTAACTCTCTAATGGTATAGTTGTAGAACCTCAGCCCTATTAAGTATATTTATCCAACGAGTTTGAAAAGGAATTTCATTATAGGGTCAGTCTCTCTAGTCTGGCACCCTTGGGACCTGACCAGTGCTGAACCAGAAAATTTGCCGAACTATGGGAGGTCAATATTGTCTAGCAGCATTACCAGCACTTCCACTGCTTATTGGACTCTTAGGGGTAAATTAGAGTTAAATAACAGCACAGAACACTGAGAGCCAGGACTGTAAAACAAACTTGGTGGGACCATGGGAAACTTGGTCACACTCGTGATAAGTGGACATCTGGCTAACTAAAATCATGCCCTATCAAAAGTCTAACCAGCACTGATATTGTACAAGGTAAGGACTCTTTAAATGTAGTTGCACATCATATGTCTGTATGCAGGCTCTTAGGTTGGGAGTTTCTGCCACATGGAGGGAATTCGATTGTTTCAAACAAAACCTTAGCACAGCTAGTGGAAAATCACAAGGAACAAAACGAGGTTTGGACTCACATGGGCAAGTCATATGTCCATATCTGAGTTTTAGTGATATTACAAAAGCAATATTCTTCCCATTTCAGCTCTGATTGTGCCAGCTATTTTATTCCCTGGTCTTTATTAGGGGACTATAAAAATTTGCTTTAGAAAATCTTTGCTTGAACTGGTAGTTTAAATCTGTCACTGCAGAACTTTCTTTTCTATGATAGGAAAGAATTTGAAACAAGTCAGCTGAACTCCAAGCTGGAGGATGAACAAGCCATAGTGATACAACTCCAGAAGAAGATCAAGGAGCTGCAAGTAATGTTTTTGCCTTCACTTCTTCTGTGTTTCTTAGTTACTATACTACTGTGGGGCCCATGATCTCTGGGCTAGTTTCTGGCCTGCCAAATAGTTCTTATGGCTGACAGCTTCAAGTCATAGTCTTGTTTTGAACTCAGTTGTGTGCCAATTCAACAGTATCTAAAATCTAAAGGCTTTTTATACAAATCAGATATGGTCACACATAGCACAGAGAAGAAAGAGAATGAGCTGGCTGGCCTGAAGCACAAATGCTGAGGCAGACAACACTGAAGCATGAACCATAATAAAGACATCTATACTATCTAAGAACTCTCAGGATTCCCTCTCCAAGCCTAGCACAAGAAGTAGAAGCTGAGGCTAGTTTGCTAAAGAAGAACCCATTTTGGGAGGCCACTATCAAGCACAGAGGACAGAGAAGCCCAGGCTTAACTAGAAGGGCCCAAAGTTAACCAATGACATGGGGATTTGGGAAAGGCAATAAATAGGAACCTACCAAATCCATTGTCCTTTTTGGTCAATTTCACAGGCATGTGATTTTAAAAATGGTAAATTTTGTTATTTCAGATATTTAAATATGAAGTTCCACAGTGTTGCAATTGTAGAGGGTCCTGACCCAAAAAAGAATTGTGCGGGAGGGCGGGGGGAGTTCGCAAGGTTATTGTATGTAGAGGGGTTGCAGCATTGCTTTCAGACCTGGACAGCTGGAAGCCAGCACTGAAGACCGAGTTACTGTCAGCATCTGTGCAGAAGGATGGATGGCCTGGTATGGTATGGCCACCCTTACAGAACTGAGCCCTTAGCCAGTAGCCACCGTTCTCTAACCACCCTTCAGCAGTACAGAAGCACGGGTGACAGGGGTCTGGTATTACTACTTCTCTTGATTCTGCACTGCTACTGGCAGGGTGCTGCCTTCAGAAGTAGGCACATGACCAACATTACATCCACTACTCTCCAGTTGCCCGTCTGAAGGCAGCAATGCAGATGTAAAGATGGCAATATTGTGACCCTCCTGGAATGACCTTGTGATCCCCCTGCAACTTCTTTTTGGGTTAGGACTCCCAATTTGAGAAACTCTGGTCTCCCCCATGAAATCTGTATAGTAGAAGGTAAAAGCAGACAAAAAGCCAGATTTCACAGGAGAACACCAGATTTCATGATTGATGGCACGTTTTGCATGGCTGTGAATTTGGTAGGGCCCTAGCAACAAGGAAGAAAACTGAGAGAGAAATCTACGTGAGAACAGGTGCAGGAGAACAGAAAGAAGGAAGTTGGGCACCAGGATGCTCAAAGCCTGGATTTCACTGGTGCAAACTGAAGAATCAGATTGAGACTCTCTCTGGTTTTTGCAGATCTTGAGTTACGAGGTGTCAGAGATTTGTGGGTTCATGAAATGACACACTGTGTAGGGAAGGGAAGGGAAAAACTGCAGTGATATAGCCAAGATTTTGTCACGAATGACTATTAAGCTATAAAATTCAGAGTACTTGCTAGAATAAATGGTGCTGATCCATTGAAGCTTCATTTCGCTCCTGCATTCTATATCTGCCGGGGTTGTTTCCTGTTCTTCTCTGGGTGTGCAGGATGCTGCACTAATTATGCATTGGCTCATTTTCAGGGCAAAATGTGTGACTGACCAGCTCTGCTGGTCCCAGTTCAGAGGCAGAGAAGGGATGAAAAAGAGTTTGTGAGGCCTGCCAATCACCCATGCACTCCTCAGGTTCTCACATGCCAGGCAAAGGTTGAAGAACACTGGCAACACAATGACTATTGCAGTAAGGGGAAAAAGCCTATTACATTTTTCTTGAGCAGCAATCAAGAGGGGAGGAGATACTTCTCCGTTCCACTTCCATATACACCACTTTTCTTCTATTCCTGGTCTGCAAACCTTGTGCTCGAGCTTGCAGAGAAAGCACCTGCTGGTTTGAGAAGGAGATAGAATACAGCCTCTTCCCAACTTATGAACCAGTTACAGACCAAGCAATTGGTCGTAACTCGGTTCGTTCGTAAGTCAGACCCCATTGAGTTACACGCGACCGCACCGTTCGTAAGCGCGGATCGCGTTTGTAACACGGGATCTGCCATTTACAACAGCTTTGGTTGTAACTGCGAACGGTCGTAAGTCGATGTACATAAGATCCTATTCCAACTCCAGCACTGACATCTTGGTCACTGGGCAATGTACTTCCCTGCTTTGCCTTGGTTTCTCCCTTTATAAATTGCAGGGCATACATAATCAAGCTGGTGTGAAGGGTCATTATTTATGAAGCCCTTTGAGCTCTTCTGACAGTTGCTATGCAAGTGAAGGGTGTTCCATGCTGGTGTATCTTTGCCTTGTAGGCTCGTATCGAGGAGCTAGAAGAGGAGCTGGAAGCAGAAAGAGCTGCCCGAGCCAAGGTGGAAAAGCAGCGTTCAGACCTGGCTCGAGAGCTGGAGGAGCTGAGTGAGCGACTGGAGGAGGCTGGAGGAGCCACTGCAGCTCAGCTGGAGATGAACAAGAAGCGGGAGGCTGAATTCCTGAAGCTGCGGCGGGACCTCGAGGAGGCCACGCTGCACTATGAGGCGACAGCAGCCACCCTGAGGAAGAAGCATGCAGATAGCATGGCAGAGTTGGGGGAGCAAGTGGACAACCTGCAGCGTGTCAAGCAGAAACTAGAGAAAGAGAAGAGTGAGCTGAAGCTGGAGGTGGACGACTTGTCATCCAACATGGAGCAGATGGTCAAGGGAAAAGTAGGGCTTCTAAGACTTTGTATACAAACCTATAAACAGGGGCTTGTTTTAAATTTTCCAGGGAGGCAAAAGAGGGTCAGATTATTCAGGACAGCAGCAGAGAGGCTCTGGAGGCTTTTCACATTTAGGTCATCTGTTTCACCCCAGGCTAATGACAGCGATTGAGTGGGTTATCTGAAATGAGAGTTCTTACCAGTCATGTGTTCAAAGCACTATACTATTGTGATAAGGGACCCCTCTTAGCATTCTCAAAAGAGCACCGAAGTGCTGGAAGGTGATGGAGACTAAACTATTCCTCCTTCTCACAAAGAAGTTCCTCTGGGTCACTAGTTTGAAGTACATTATCATGAAGGTGTGGGGCGGGGGGGGGGGTGCGATAGCTAATGCAGCCACTGCTTGTCTTTTTAGTGTTGGTAAAAACAACGAGAAGTCCTGTGGCACCTTATAGACTAACAGATTTATTGGAGCATAAGCTTTGGTGGGCAAAGACCCACTTCATCAGATGCATGTCACGTAATAAATCTGTTAGTCTATAAGGTGCCACAGGACTTCTTGTTGTTTATGCAGATGCAGACTAACATGGCTACCCCTCTGATACTAGTTTTGGAAGATTAATGTGGGTTTAATCTCCTACATGGTTAATCCCATTCAGCAATTTAAAAGTTTTAAGAAATGTATGCCTAGGGTATGTGTCTGTTCATGTGATACTTTTTGAAATCATTGCAAGATCCTTCTAGCACATTGTTTCAATTTAGAATCCAAGGCTATCTTTAAAGAAAACAACTATTTTTCTGTCCTGTTAAACCACCACCTCACACTCATTTTATTTTTAAAAGTTTAATTTAAATATAAATGTCTATGGGGGATTATTACTTCTGGGTCATCTTAAAATCTGGGCTAATTCCAAAGTTCCTTATTCAAGTTTTTCTCAGGCAAACTTTTATTGAAAAAAACCTCATAGTCAGAATGTAAAAAACTAGCAAATGTCAGAAAAAATTGAAGTAAACTCCTTGCTGTATAGTACAATATTAACAAAATGCAAAGCGAGTGTTCTGATTCCAAAGCTCATTGACCAGAATCTTTACCTTCTGCCTTCCAAAATTCAACTTGTCGGGGGTGAAAATATCATTAATGGTTTTTATTGTGAATCTTTGTATTAAAGGTTAAACCAGATAAGTGTGAAACTGGGCTGAGAAGTCTGCAGCCTTGTGTATCTTTTCTCTTGATTCCATTAGTCGAATGCAGAAAAACTTTGTCGGACGTACGAAGACCACCTCAATGAGACAAAGACTAAATTGGATGAGACAACTCGCCTAATGAATGACCTCACCACACAAAAAGGAAAACTGCAAGCTGAGAATGGTAGGTAGAGGCAGCATCAGTGAACTTCTTTGAGTTCATTGCAGGCATGTGTCAGACCCTGCAGGGAGCTGGAATTCTGTTGCATACATATCAGTGATGGCTGGTGAAGCATAAACACCTCTTAAGGTACCACAGAGACTGGTCAGGTGTGGTATTGCAGGTGGGCCTTGCCTCACTTCCTGGCATCCAGGTTAGGGCATTGTGCTTCTGAACAGACCATTTTTGCAACGAGACAGGAAACCAGTGTCATCTTAATGATAATTCAAAATTCTGTGTCACTTTTTGCAAAAGTAGGAGTGTTAAACTCTACATCTTGCCTACATTCCCACTCTGATACCTGTTTTTGTTAACCTAAATTCCCATTTATTTTCACTTGGCTGTTACGTTTTTCATTTCTTGACCTACACTAGTATGCAACATTGTTGTGCACTGTAAAATGGCTGTTGTGTGCCACCGCCATTCTGGCTGTATTCACATTGTGGCTAAAGTGTTCCCATGTATTCTCCGGACCTACATCATGGGATTTTTGAGGTTGATGTTTCTGAAGTACTTTGCAATGTTGGAAAAAAGGTCTATGGAAATGGTGCAATGTATGGTAATAAAAATATGAAGGAAAACAATTACAAATATGTTTATTTCATTGAATGATGCAAGAGTCCAACTAAAATTAATGCACAACTGTACATGCCATGTGCAAATAAAATAAAAGAAACATTTTGTTGGGTTTGAGCATTACATATATCTGAGCAGGCTGACTCAGATGCTCTCCTTAACATGGCAGCCATATTCATGGCATTTTTTTTCTCTTTAGGAGGGTTGGGCAGGTATAATTAAATCCTGAATTTGGCCCAGTGGGACACCAAGTAGCTCATGTTCCAATCTTGCTTGATTAAAATTCCTTGGCAGGTGAATTTGTAAGACAGCTAGAAGAGAAGGAGTCACTGATAAGTCAGCTTTCCAGAGGGAAGACGTCATTCACTCAGCAAATTGAAGAAATGAGAAGACTGTTGGAAGAGGAAACCAAGGTAGTGCTTTGGCTATTTCATCCCCATTAGTTTATGCATCAGCTTTGTGCAATGACACATTTTACTAACTCACGTTAAAAAAAAGTGAGATGGCTAGATTGCTTGTTGACTGAAATGAATGGGAATGGATTTATTTTTAACATAGAGGAAAACATTTGAGCCTAAGCATTCTGACGCAAGTACTAAAAGGAATTTCTGCATGTGATCAGGACAAATCAGAGACTGGGAAAGGGGAGTTTGAAAAAAATGCGTTACGTTCTATCGTTCTAGAAAGAAAGAATCATTCTAAAATAGGCTCCAAGCAGTAAAAAATATTTTTTAAATCTTAGAATTTTCATTTGACTGGATCTTTATGTAAATGAATTAACCTCTTTGGCCTCAACATTGGGTTGGACATGTCACAGGAACAGGTTTTTTAGTGGCATTTAGGAGATTTCTTACTTCCATTTGGACTAGCAATATCATGACAACATCCTTTCTTGTACTCTTCCCCTCCCTTCATCTGTGGCCAAACACTCGGAGACAAAGAGGAAAAAGAACTGAACTTTTTGAAATCTAGAAAGGCTCAGTTTGGATTGTTGGGGATCTATTAGTTAGGGGCTTATTATGTCCCAGACTGGTTTACCACGTTCAAAGGAATGACATAACCTTTTAATCCTGTAGTCCAAGAATGCCCTTGCTCACGCACTGCAAGCTGCTAGGCACGACTGTGATCTTCTACGGGAGCAGTATGAAGAGGAACAAGAAGCCAAGGCAGAGCTGCAGCGGGCACTGTCCAAGGGAAATGCAGAAGTGGCACAGTGGAGAACTAAATATGAGACTGATGCCATTCAAAGAACCGAGGAGTTGGAAGAAGCCAAGTAAGTGGTTTGTATCAGCATTGTTGTCTTCCTGTCCTCCACAGGGAGAACTCCACTCTATCGCATTTTTAGTCCCCAGCAATGTACAAAGTTAGAGGATCATGCTTCTAACAGTTTGCACACTGTCAGCTGAAGAATGTATGCCCTGCCTGCATTGTGTTTGCTGTCTCCAAAGGGTTAAGAAAGAGAACTAATCAGAGAGATTAATCAGGAGTCGCACTTACTCAATAACTGGCTCAGAAGCTGTTGTTCATAGTTGTCTTATGGCTTTGCCCCATTTTTCCCCCTCTGTGTTAGAAAAAAGCTGGCGGCTCGCCTGCAGGAAGCCGAGGAAGGAATTGAGGCAGCCAATGCCAAGTGCTCTTCCCTGGAGAAGACAAAGCACCGGCTGCAGAACGAGCTGGAAGACATCATGATTGACCTGGAAAAGGCCAACTCAGCAGCAGCAGCCCTGGACAAGAAGCAGCGCAATTTTGACAAGCTCATCAGTGACTGGAAGCAGAAGTATGAGGAGACACAGGCAGAGCTTGAAGCTTCCCAGAAGGAAGCCCGCAGCCTGAGCACTGAGCTGTTTAAACTGAAGAACGCCTATGAAGAGACTCTGGACAACCTGGAGACCGTGAAAAGGGAAAACAAGAACCTCCAAGGTAGTCCATGCACAACAGGCTCAGCAGTAGTTCAGGGAGAATCTGGTCTTTCTGCGATGTGGAGCTCTACTGGCAACTTGATCTGTGGAAGGTGATAAAATTAGTCTCACTGCTGATTGGAGCAGAGAGAAGTAGATGGTCCCTCCATCACTGAAATCTGTTCTGTTCTCCTTCTCTAAATCCAGTGTTTAAACAAATCTGATGCTGTTGAAAGATGCTGAATTCACAGCATTTATCCAAAGGAACAGGAGCAGCATATAGTTAGGGCATGCTTTTCTACACTATCCTGTCAAAGTACCCCAATAGTACCCTATAGCAAGGCCTATCTTCATGGGATAAAAAAGAAATCAAACCCTTTCTATCACTGGTCAACTGCTACGTCTACTGAGGAAGGGCCTAACTGGTATTCGTTGTGGTGCTTTTTGTAACATGGTATATGTCTCCACTAGTGTAGGAGAGAGAGAACTAGTGGTGTTCCCCCCAGGGTCTGTCCTGGGCCCCATCTTATTCAACTTATTTATACATGATTTGGAGAAAAGGGGTAAATAGTGAAGTGGCAAACTTTGCAGATACCACCAAACTGCTCAAGATAGTTAAGACCAAAGCAGACTGTGAAGAGCTTCAAAAAGATTTCACCAAACTAAGTCATTGGGCAACAAAATAGCAAATGAAATTTAATATTGATAAATGTAAAGTAATGCACATTGGAAAAAATAATCCCAACTACACACAAAATATGATGGGAACTAATTTAGCTACAGCTACTCAAGACAGAGATCTTGGAGTCACTCTGGACAGCTCTCTGAAAACATCCACTCAGTGTGCAGTGGCAGTCAAAAAGTTGTGAGTTCAATCCTTGTGGAGGCCGTTTAGGGATGTGGGGCAAAAAATTGTAAGGGATGGTACTTGGTCCTGCTGTGAAGGCAGGGGACTGGACTCGATGACCTTTCGAGGTCCCTTCCAGTTCTAGGAGATAGGCAATCTCCATTATAAACAAAACAAAAAAAAAAAAACCATACAGCAGACAGAATGTTAGGAATCATTTAAAAAGGGATAGAGAATAAGACAGAGAATATTTTATTGTCCTTATATAAAACCATGGTACACCCACATCTTGAATACTGCGTACAGATGTGATTGTCTCATCTCAAAAAGATATCTTGACATTGGAAAAGGTTCAGAGAAGGGCAACAAAAATGATTAGGGGGTTGGAATGGGTCCCATATGAAGAGAGGTT
>CM057845.1:139762218-139788298 GCA_030068395.1 Apalone spinifera | reverse complement strand
ACAAAAATGATTAGGGGGTTGGAATGGGTCCCATATGAAGAGAGGTTAAAAAGAGTTGGCTTTTCAGCTTAGAAAAGAGGAGACTGAAGGGGGACATGATAGAGGTCTATAAAATCATGACTGGCGTGGAAAAGGTAAATAAGGAAAAATTATTTACTTGTTCCCATAATATAAGAATTAGGGGGTCACCAAATGAAATTAATAGGTAGCAGGTTTAAAACAAACAAAAGGAAGTTTTTCTTCACTCTGTATGCATTCAACCTGTGGAACTCCTTGCCAGAGGATGTTGTGAAGACTAGGACTTTAACAGGGTTCAGAAAAGAGCTATATAAGTTAATGGAGGTTAGGTCCATCAATGGCTATTAGCCAGGATGGTAGGAATGGTATACTTAGCCTATTTGTCCAGAAATGGATGACAGGAGAGGGAACGTGTGATGATTACCTGTTGTATTTGTTCCCTCTGGGGCATCTGGCATTGGCCACTGTTGGAAGACAGATACTGGGCTAGATGGACCTTTGGTTTGACCCAGTATGGCCGTTCTTATGTTATATAGCGATAAGTAGTTTCACTTAACTGTGAAACACTGAACAGCCATTTACTACTAAATTTTGGCCACTATTCCTTAATGAGTATTTTGAAATATTCAGTTCCATTGTGTTATAATTGTTTTTAATGGAACTGTACTAAGTTCTTCAGCTTTACTGGCTTGTCTTCTAGTGGTTTTGTTTTGAGCTGTACCATCTATCTGACATGTATTGACCAGAATTATATTTTAAAATAGTAGGTTCTACATTGAAAGATCATGGAATCATAAAGAAACTCTCAGGTGTTTGTTACTCTCAGAAAATCCAACCAGTTCTTCATAGAGACCCAAAGGAGTTCACATCACAAAATAATCCCAGCCATAACAGGTGACCTTTTTGGCACTCACTTGAGTGAGCACAAGCATTGAATGAGGGGTGGAGACCTAACATACCCTCGCATTGTTTAGAGAGGAATCCTTGGAATAGGAGTGAGAAATATAGATGGAGTGCTGCATGGGACATTTGAAGTTTTTGAGACAGAGCTGTTCCAGATGCCAGCAAATTTGCTGAACTGCTATAACCAGTTTAAAACTGGTTATGGGAGAGTCCCCACATCAAAGATGCACTGGTTTAATTACACTGATTTCACTTTAATCTATTTAACTTCTGTGTACAGACAAACCTTTTGAAAGTTATATGGGCGTGATTTTGGTAATCACTCTCTCTGCTGGGTGGTAAAATCATAATTTACAATTGTACCTACTATGTTTCTGGGACTTTCTGATATCTGAATTGTTGTTGTCATTTCAGAGGAGATTTCTGATTTGACCGATCAGATTAGTGAAGGAAACAAGAACTTTCATGAGATAGAAAAAATCAAGAAACAGGTTGAACAAGAGAAGTCAGAAGTTCAGTTAGCCCTGGAAGAAGCTGAGGTAAGATGAAGTTTTGAAGGGAGTGAAGGAGGTTTGTCTGTTACTGCATCACTTTCTGCCAATTATTTACTGCCTATTATTAGGAGATATCTTTCTCTGCTCCTCTGTACTTTACACCTCAATCTTGCTGGCCTAAACTTTCAAAAGTGACATGATTTTGACAGCTTCAGTTTTTGGGTGCCTAAACTGAGGCACCCGTAAAGTGACCTGATTTTCAGAAACTGCAAGACCCCTTCCTTTGCAAATGAGGCCTCTTCAAAGCACCTCAAACTGGAGCATCCAAATTCCCAGTCATTTGAAAATGCAAGCTGCCCAAAGCAATGGTTTATTCATCCAATTTAACACCTTACTGAATAAACCAAATATTGTATATTCATCAACAAATTCTTCTCTCTCATCTTCCTTTTTGAGAATTAAAAGCTAAACTTTATGATTTTTTATTCTAAATATCAGAGGGGTAGCCGTGTTAGTCTGAATCTGGAGAAGCGGCGAGGGGTCCTGTGGCACCTTATAGACTAACCGAAGTGTTTGGAGCATAAGCATGCATCTGACAAAGTGGGTCTTTGCCCACGAAAGCTTATGCTCCAAACACTTCGGTTAGTCTATAAGGTGCCACAGGACCCCTCGCCGCTTATTCTAAACAGTGTCTTCTTATGGATTGTATGGAGATTAGAGCCCTGCTTTCTTTCTACAATGATAGTCTTCTAAGAAAACAGCATCAGTCTCATAAACCCAAATTAAAACAGGCTATTTAGAAAATCTTTACGTCCCAAAGGTGTTTGGTAAAAATCACTGAATGTCACTGCAGTAATTTTCTACAGTGACAAGGATGCATACATCCAGGGAGGACCCATATCAATTTCTGGGTCCCGATTATTCATTTTAACGGTCAGCTTGTAGATCTCTTGAGGTTTTGTTGCACTGAAGAGCTAGGTTTGTGCATCAGCGTATCATGTATAGTATAGCATGTGGCAGGGGATTTTTCATTAGTCAAGTATTGAATTTCTTGTGTCAATATCTTATTTGCTCCCCTCTAAACAATGTTTGCAAAACTAAAATCCATAACTGTAAAATACTAATACATTAAATATGTGTAACTTTTTTTTTGGTCTGTTACAGGATGTTTTATACTTGGCAGGGATTTCACGGCCATGTAGACAGGTGTTAAAATCAGAGCAGAGGAAATAGCATCTTTTTCCATAGCTCTGGGGTGCTGAGCGTGATTATCTGTACTGTGTACACATTTATCTCATTACACAGAATACATCAGTTCTTGGGGATATGACAACACACCTGATTTTCATGAATTATGCAAAATACTTCCCACATCCCACTAGGGATATGAACGACGAGTCAACTATCCGATAAGCAAAGGCTTATCGGATAGTCAACACACCAGTTGACTAGTCGCTTCCTACCCCCCTTGGTGCCTCTATCAGAAAGAGGCAACAAGGGGGTGGGGAGAGGAAGGGTGCTTGAAACCAGCAGCACTGTGTGGAGCCCGGGGTCAGCTGGGGACTCCCCAGCTGACCCCATGCTCCACGCAGCATTTTCATTACACTTCATAGGTGCCTCCTCTGGCCCACTTCAAAGGCCCCCTGCAGGCCCCATGCTCCCCTCAGCTCTTTCGCCTTTGAAGTGTAGCAACAACCCAAGGCTGTTGCTACACTTCAAAGGCAGAGGTGCCTTTATCAACTAATCAAATAGTTGATGCAAATTGCATTGACTATTCGATTAGCCAATTAATCTAAATTTAACATCCCTTACACCCACCCAGAAGCTCAGCAGGATTCTAAGTCTATGAGCAGATCAGGCTAATGAGTAAAGATTGTGTTATGTCCCCAAAATGATGATGTATCTTATTTAAAAGTTGATTTTGGAGTGCAATTTTTAATGTTTTTTTTTCTTGTGAATCTGGGTTGCTGGCTGTTGCTTTGATGTCTATTACTTTTGTACTCTTGCCATTGGTGGCTTATTAGTGTGGCATGTTTGTTTAAATGAATACAAATGGTGCATGGTGACAAGAAATAAGGGATAATTTGCTTATCAGTGTCCCTTGAATATCATTATTCTGTTGATATCATTTCTTGTGACAAATATAGATCGGTGTGTGATTCTGCTCTCTTCATAAATGCCCAGTCCTTACCCAACTAATCTGCCTGCTTAAATCCGAGGAAGTTTTGGCTCAGTCGGAGTGAGTCTGAACTTCCACTGTCTTCAATGGGAGTTCTGCTTAAGCTTGCAAGTGTAGGATCTTATTATTTAACCATAAGCTATTATGTAAAATCTCTTGATTGCAATGTATGGGGTATAAACAGATCATGTGATTTAATAAGAGGTTGCCATATCATTTCCTTACAGATTTTTCTGTATTTCACTGGCAAAGCAGAAGATCTTGATAGTTAAATCAAGAACATCTGATATTTTTCATCATTTCCTTCTTTTTGGTGTCAAATCAGAGATTCACATACACAGATCCCACTGACAACAATAGGAGCTATGGTTGCTCCTGGAGCAAACTTTGGCAAGGAGTTAGAATAGATCTCTTTAATTGATGACAGTCAGAATGAGGATAAAATACAAACACATCTACCGACTGATTTAAGGCTGATAAGGAAAAGGTGGGAAACACAGATTTAGAGAGGTTTTGCAAACAATCCCGTGGCTCAGTCGCTCCCTCCAAAGTATTTGGAAGTTTTGTCACTGACTTCAGGGGAGTAGCATTTCCTTATACCATTACCGTGTAAAGCTTTTCTACATACAGTTTTGGTATTGGTACGAAAACTGTGTAAACAAGGCCTAAGACATCAGTTCTCAAACTGTGTTTTGTTTGACCACATGTAGTCTGATGAGGTGACTGCTCGTGTTCCCAGCTGCCAAATTTCATTAAAAGACAAGTAAACACATTATGAAAGCAAGGTTTCTCTTCTCTGGAAGGAAATGTCATTGCCACAAGTAGATGATGATGGGTGAGGAGATCGTCGGAAATGAGAAGGAGGTTCTCCATGTTTAATCTCAATGTTGCAATTCACACTTCAAAAAAGTCTACGGATCTCTACCCTAAGAGGTTTGTTCAGTTGTGTGCATTTTATTTCAGGGAGCCCTGGAACATGAAGAAAGCAAAAGTCTTCGTTTTCAACTTGAACTGTCTCAGATTAAAGCAGAGTTTGAAAGAAAACTGGCAGAAAAGGATGAGGAAATGGAAAACATAAGGTATTGTGTAGTGAGAAAATGGCTTGTAAGTTCTGATCCCACCGATAGTTCTGATGTTTCTTTAAGGCTTCTGCCAGTTTTTCTGATCATCCTGGAAATCTGGCTGGAATAAAGTTTTTCATGCAAGCTTTGGGTATTTTCATTTACCGTATTAAATTGCTAGTCATAACAAGCTTTTAGGCTATCACTAGCCATGTCCTTATATGTAGCTGGAGAAAGTGTCTTCTTTATTTGGAAAAACTTTAAAAACAACAGATAGTCTAGCAGCACCTTAAAGACTAACAAAATATGTAGATGGTATCATGAGCTTTCGTGGGCACGACCCACTTCTTCAGATGAATGGGTTAATCCACCTGGTTTACACATGCTTCCTAACTGTATTCTGAGTTATGCTACTGCAATCAGAATTAATCCCACTATTGATTCCACACTCTTCCCTTTTAGGTTGACAGTAGAAATTGCAAGTACATTTAGGGATGGCCAAACTGGTTAAAAAAGTGGACTACAAACTACAACATGTTCAGCTGTTGATTTTGTTTTTAGCTTTGAACGTCTCCGTGCTTGCTTCCTTTGGCCAAAGGAATATTCAAAATAGCCAAAGTGTGCACGAAAAACTTTGTTCCAGGACTCCCTGAAATAAAGTGCACACAACTGAACAAAGCTAAAAACAAAACCAATAATTGAACATGTTGCAGTCCACTTTTTTCCAATTAGTTTGGTCATCTCTATATGTACTTACAATGTCTTGTCAATCTAAAAGGGAAGAGTGTAGAATCCATAATGGGATTAATTCTAGGTACATTAGCATGACTCAGAATGCAGTTAGGAAGCATTTGAAAACCAGGTGGATTAACCAAACAAAGTCAACACTTTCTCCAGCTAGATATAAGGGCACGCCTTGTGATAGCGTTGGCTTGTCTTCACAAGCAACTTAACACAAAGTAAAGCTCAGTGTGCCTGTTAATTTGACCCCTGCACAAATTCATTACTTGTATTTGTAGTGATAGTAATAACATAAATGAGCGAGGTTTATATGACAGACCTTGAGAGCCACTAAACCAAAGAATCTGTAGTGTGGAAATAGACTACTGACTTTAACACTAGCATCAAGGGCTGCTGTTATACTAATGCCTTGCCACACTTTGCCCATAGAGCTGCCCCACTGTCAGGAGGTGCTTATGGTGCCACATCTGAGGACGGCTCTGAGACTAAAGCTGGTTGAAAAATGGAAAAACCATTTCATAATTTCTCAGTTGTTTCCCTTTTGCGAGATTCAAAATGGAACAATGTATGTGGGATTTTTTGACCTTTATCTGAAATATTTAAAAGTGTTTTCCCTGTTCATCAGTGTAATAGAAAATGTCTGATATCCAGATTTTGTTTTCATTTTTCACTGTCTTTTTTCCTTGTGCCACCCTGCAACTTCTAAAAACTTCTCCATGTTTTTGAAGAATTACAGTGGCAGTTTTATTTTGCCTGTAATTCTGTAATTTTCCCAATGTTGAGGAAGTTCTGGAAAGTTAATGGCAAAAGGGAAAAAAGCCATCTAGAAATCATTCTGCCTTATTCACTAGCAAAGAGAGGGGAAGAGTTGAAAAGTTAGCATTCATGAAGTTTTAAATTTTCACTTTTGATTAAAAACCAGAAAAGTTTGAGAAACTAAAAGCTTCTCACAAAAGAAAGTTTGCTTTTGAAAACAGGTATTTTTTGGTTGAAAACAATTTGGCCTGTTCTAACTGGGATCCATCCCTGTGGACATATTCACCTATATACCTGCATTGGTTGGACCTCCGTAAACCGGCATTGACCGTTCCTCTGCCAGTGGTTAAAGTAGTTTTGGCCAGCCCGCTGCCAGCAACAGGCAAATCAGTGCATCATAAGTTGATATAAATGCAATAACCATGCTGAATTGACTTGTGAGAGGTGATGAAGAGTGAACAGCAAAGGGGTGCAGTTTGGCTCAGCAGCAATAGAACGAGGAAGATTTAAAGGGAGAATAGTTACCAAGGAGAACAAGGAATTACCTGTGAATTGAGGCGGACTTATTAGGAAACTAGGCAATGAAAAAAAATTTTTTTTTCTTGTTCCTCCCATGGCCAACTGTGGGAGGAGGGATGCTCCAGATCCGTTGGGTCTCCACACAAGAGGGCCACTCCAGCCCAGCTGCAGTGGGCGGGGGGAGGGAGGACAGTCCTACCCAGACAGGCTGAAGTTCCCCCTCCCCACCTTCTCCATCCTTTAATAGTTTAACCAGTTAAACATTACATTTAACCAATTAACCAGTTAAACAGGATTTTATAATCCCTAGTTCTGAGACTGCTGGGGTAAAGGGCAAACTCTGTTGTGAATAATGAATCTCTCAGCATATATTTTGCATAACAAAGAACCAGGAAACAGACCAACTAAGGCTTAAGTTATTCACTGCCAGAGGTAGCCTTTAAAAAGTTCACCAAACATATCAGATGTCCTATAGTCTCTGCCTTGAATCACTTCCTGGTAGAGAGCATAGATAAAGAATCTGCTGAAATCTCACACCCTGCAACTTAGAATCAGAAATTCCTGAGTTCTAATGACTCAGTGTATTGCAAAGGTCAAACTACATACCTTTCTGTGTCTGTTTCACCACATATAAAATAGGAATAGCCCTTGCCTACCTCTCAGAGAGGCTGAATATTGATTGATGGTTACTGACTGTACAAAACGGCACAGATGTAAAGTACTGAAGTAGTGCTAAGAATTAAGTAGTGTTTGTTAAATTCAAACCCAGAAGAAAGGATTTGTGACCCTCCCCAGTATAATAGCCTCAAAGATGCTACTTGGACATTTAGGCTATATCTACACCACACACTTATTTTGAAATAACAGAGAGCGCGTCTACACAGCAAGCCGGTAATTTCAAAATAATTTCAAAATAACGGGCTTCTTATTCCATCTTCTGTATCCCTCATTTTATGAGGCTTTAGGGAAGTCAGAGGAAGAGTGTTCTTCCTTTGAAGTCCTGCTGTGTAAACAGCACCAAAAGTCGAGTTAGCTACTTCGACTTCAGCTACACAATTAATGTAGCTGAAGTTGTGTATCTTAACTCGACTTTGTCCCGCAGTGTAGACATACCCTTAGGCAGGAAGAAGAGGGGAATAATGTGGCTTGCTGCGTGGCACATCATAACCCAGCCTCCTATGGGTTATAATACTTTGTTCTAATTTCGGATATTGGGTACAGTGTATGGTTGGTGCATTGCATCAGTAGCCTCGGATGATGTCAGACTGGAAAATCTGGTGGTCCCTTAAACTCTGACTCTGAGCGGGAGGGCGTCAGGCAGACTTTGTAGTCACAATGGGTCATTGTACTACCACTATATACACTCAGCTATATAGAAATATGATGTCATTGCTGAAAATGTGACTTTTGGGAAATATAATATTATTGGAGGTAATTGAAACTTCTGTGGAGGAAGGGAGAACATACCCATAATGTCCTTTGAATGTTACTCCAAAATTAGGAAAAACCAACAGCGTATCATAGAGTCTCTGCAGTCCACCCTTGATTCTGAAGCCAAGAGCAGAAACGAAGCCATCCGGCTGAAGAAGAAAATGGAAGGGGACCTCAACGAGATGGAAATCCAGCTAAGTCATGCTAACAGGCATGCTTCAGAGGCAATAAAGTCTGCACGTATCCTGCAGGCACAAATAAAGGTACCCTCTAGAGCTGCTAGTCCAAGCCATCCAACCACAAGCAGGGGCTGGGTTTTATTAATATGTAGCTATTCAGACAAACACACACGCAGAGCAAGTGCTTTCACAGTGATGATTATTAGTACAAACTGTGACTCTGTCCCAAACGAGAAGGTGCAGTTAGAGTGCCACGCAGAGCGTGGGCAATCCTCAGTGTGCATTTGGTGCAAAATTCTTCTTAGATTAAAAACCTTTTCAAAAAGCTTGATAAAAATTGAAGCAACAGTACAAGGAACTTGTAGCCATTTGACACAAAGTCAGAATGGCCAGAGCAAATGTGTAGCTTCAGCTATATCTCTAGCAGCCTGACTGTAGGTTTCCTATTAAGCCCTAACACCAGTTTAAAGTCAGGTTTCCCGGAAAGACTCTTAACCCCTCCTCACCTGTGCTCCATAGAGGTTGAATACAAAGCCACACCTGAAGTTCCATTGACTTGGAAGATTCAGTCCAGACCCCCTAGCCATCAGGGGGTGAATTAAGCCTACTGCTTCTCAGAACATGCATTTGTGAGGGGGGCAGGGAGGAAGTCTCTTTCAGTGCTTTTGTAAGCAGGAGCTAAGTGAGCTGTGAGGCCTCCTTGGCGAGCCCCCCATAGCACATTGTCCAGTCAAGTTTTCAGAGGCTTTGGCATTGAGCAACAAAGACTTGAGTTCAAGTCACATGTTGCTGGTGTGAGTGAGCTCGCTGCTGCTTCTGTTCTAGGACCTGCAAGTGCAGCTGGATGATTCGCTTCACCTGAATGATGACCTGAAGGAGCAACTGGCAGTCACTGACAGGCGGAACAATCTTCTCCAGTCGGAGCTTGATGAGCTGAGGGCCCTGCTAGACCAGACGGAACGGGGGCGTAAGCTGGCAGAGCAAGAGCTACTGGAAGCCACTGAACGCGTGAACCTTCTCCACACCCAGGTTGGATTTCACTGGTGGGGTTTTCAAAGTGGGGTGCACGCTAGTCTCAACAAGCAGCAGGTGGCTATTGGGGAAAGCTGAAGATTCCACATGCCAGTAGGACATGAACTCCATTGCCGACCATCCACTCTCAGGGAGGTTTCATTCATTCCACTAAAGGAAACCTCTCTCTCTTTCTCTGACACCATACTGCTAATGTGCCCTAATAGACACACCACAGTATTAAAACACAGTGTGGATTGCATGGATACTATTTTGATGGGGGTGGGGGAGCAGTAGATGAGACCTTTTTAATGTAAGCTGCTTGGGGAAACCTTCAGTAAAGCATGCAAAGTCCATTCATTATGTATAGCTACATTGAGCAAGACAGTACATTGTAATAGCAACAAGGGGCTCCATACCACATCAAAGGTCTTCATCAATATAAGGCTATCAGATTAAAGGAAAATGAGGATGGGGACAGGGCAAGGAGGATAGAAGGACATAAAATAAGTGATTTGCCATTGTTGCTTGATATCTCCTTTTTGCACAAGTGGAGACTGTAATTCTAGCAGGCTGTGTCTTTGTAGACTAGTGTTTCTACTTCAAACCCCTCTGAGCCCATCTCTAAATAATTAAACACCAGCTGGCTATGAACGCTTGTCATCCATTAGCAAAGCTTGTACTGCAAACACATTATGTGCTTCCTCCTGAACTGCATCCACAATATTGGCTTGCCACTTTAATCACCTTTTAGAATGACTGCTTACAGGGCCTTCATTCATCAGAGTTGAAAGCACTGCACTAGTCTTTCTATTTCCGTGTTTGGCTGAATTATTGTATTTAATACTTTAGTTCCCTTTTGATTGTTAAATATGAATATTCATAGCTCTGGGAATTTTATAGAAAAGATAAAATACCCACAGTCTAAAGATCATCTAAAATATAAAGTCAGGCCCCTACCACATTAATAGGTACCTTTTCCCTGAACTGTCACCCAGTGAAATTTGGGGAGCTGCAAAAATAGATGATCCTGGTCCTTGGTTTCTTATAGGACTTAAACAATTTATGTCCTTAATTCTTCCCCTCTTTTTTCCTTGGAAGAACACAAGCCTTATCAATCAGAAGAAAAAACTGGAGACCGATATTGCTCAGATGCAGAATGAAGTGGAGGAGGCTATACAGGAGTGCAGGAACGCTGAAGAAAAAGCCAAGAAAGCGATCACTGATGTAAGCAAACCGGCTTCTTGTTCCCTTTTTGCAGGCTTAGCATCATGTTCTGGCAACACTCTTAGTGCCCTCTGAATGTCCATTTCCGTGACTTGGAAAACCTGTTTAGTCAATGGCTCCAGAGCTGGCTGAAAGAGGTCAATGCTACCCTGGTGCAGAAAAGGTTGAAGGAAGCAAAAGAAAAACATTCTCTCCCTGATCAATTTCTCCTTCTCAGGGGCATGTCTGCTGATTCTGAAACTCTGGGTTGGGTCATGTCACCTCCAAACAGATCTGTGCAGCTGGACAAGCTGAACCAGTTGGGATCCCACTGACCAACTTCCTGCTTGGCAGCTGCTAAATCACAAGAAAGGCTCTGATAGCAGGGGCCACATTCCAGGTTCCCCAAAGACTCACATTGAAGTCAGGTGTCAGCCAGAGAGGTGGGTCTCATGTGACATTCCGCTCAGCACAGGACTTATGATCAAGAGAAGAGAGCTCATAGATATCTCTTGGTGAGGACTGAGAGAAGTCAAGCTACTGTTGCCTCAGCTCCAGCTGAAATGGAGAAATCAATGTTCCCAGAGCAGTTATATGAACAAACAGGAAATCCAGAGACCCTGGTTCCTCAGTATAAAGAGTCCCCAAGAATTGTATACCCAAAATTCCTGGAGGGAGTTCTGCCTGTGTCCTTTTCCCTGCTATTCGTCAGCTGCCACTGGTCTCTCTCCTCCAAATCTGAAGAGGTGAGAAATCACTAATGTCCCCAGTTCAGTTTCAGCCTAGTTTTTGCCTTCTGATGGCTCTTCAGTGACTCGTCCAAAATAGGTAGCTGGAGCTTGGTGTTACCACACCCATCTCTTCAGAAATAGACTCAGTGCCGGGAGCAATGTCAACAGAATGTCCCATGACACAATAGGGCCTGGCCTCTGAACGCTTTGTCCCAAGACGTGGTGCCTCCTGGTCACTGCCCAAACTCATAGAGATTTTGTCTGTTAGCCCAGCCGACTTGCCCATGCATTGCATGCAGACCTTTGTTTAGTACAGCCTGTGTAAAACGTATGCCACAAATGGCACTGTTTTACTCAGCAGACTTGAACTGCAAAGCCACCTACAAGTGTTGAAGTAGGAAGCTAGCTCTTAAATCACAGAATTAGAAGAGAGAGATGGAAAGACCTATTGGGTCACACTGTCTGTCCCTCCAATCTGCTGGCAAAGGACAAATCACTACAGAGTGTTCTCCGGTACTTTGTTCAGTCTAGTGTTAAATGATGCAAGCAATGGGGCTCCCCTCACTTCTCTTAAGAGATGCTTCCACAGTCCAACAGACCTCACTTGTGATGTCTTTCAGGCAGCAATGATGGCTGAGGAGCTTAAAAAGGAGCAAGATACTAGTGCCCACTTGGAGAGAATGAAAAAGAACATGGAACAGACTATTAAAGATCTACAGAAAAGACTGGATGAAGCAGAGCAAATAGCAATGAAAGGTGGCAAGAAGCAGATCCAAAAGCTGGAAGCCAGGGTAAGTTTTCTGTCTAGATTTATAGGCTCCTGCCTCCTGCTTCCAGATGCCTCATAAAACCTGAGGTGAAAGTGAGCCTGTACGGTGTACCAGGAAGAAGTGGCTGCTGGTACCAGCCTGTACACAGCCGATAAAAATGTTGCCACAGAAGCACTTTAATGTTACTACTGCTTCACACCCCTCTCGCCTGCATTGGTGGCCCTGCTAGTATGGTCCATGGCAATGCTTTAACGTTGCTACCCGCCCCCAGGGCTGCCAAAGGGGTGGGGCTGGAGACGAGAGGCAGTGATGTTAAAATGCTGCCACAACAGCACTTTAAGGACCTGACTGGCAAGGCCACTGATGATAGGGGTAGGAAAATGTGCAGCTGTCCTGGGGCCTGGCAACATAAAAGGGATCCTGGCCATCACTACTGCAGCAGCAGCTGGAGACCAGGGCTCTTTAAATGCAGAGCTGAAGGACTGGCTGGAGAGGCTGATCCCAGGCCCCACCCCTTCTGGAGGTTGGAGTCAGCCCCCATACTGATAAGTTTTTTGGTTTTGGGGGGGGGGGGGGGTTTGTACTTACTTTCATCCCTTCATAAAACTCAGACAAAATGGTTGCTCTGGACAGAGTTGCATCTGACCTCAGTTTAGGGACCATCTGTAAAGCACAAAGAACTCTTTAGAGTTGATCTAAAGAGTAAATTCTTTGAAGAATCGCACTGAAGCCACATGGTTCCATCTTTCCACCTGATTTGGCTGTCATAGCAATGTAGTAGTTGCAGCTCTTGCTAAATATATGATCAAGCCAGTGCTTAAAATAAGGCATGAAATCTGAAAATGGCCAAAGCCTCTATGCTTCCTGCATAGCTTGTGAACGCTGGAGTTTTTGTATGTTTGTACAGCACCTAGAGTGTCAGGGTTCCAGTTTTGACTGGAACCACAAGTGCAGTATAAAAATTACATAATAAAATGTAGAAAACAGTATAGAAAAACAACATATGCATGAAAATAATGATCTCCTGCTGAAGCACGTACTTGGAGATATGTTATGAAGAGTCCTGCAAGGATGAAAGTCACTTAACCTGTAGATTAAACTACTTGATGCTTTTAAACATAATGCCTTTGCTCTTACAGGTGCGTGAGCTGGAAAACGATCTTGAGAATGAACTCCGTCGCAATACAGAGGCCCAGAAAGGAGTCCGCAAATATGAGAGACGCATAAAGGAGCTAACTTATCAGGTACACTAGCAAACCCCTAAGCAATACACTAAACGATAGGTCCCTGGAAAAATGTTTTCATTCAACTACAGTCTTGACTTGCATCTTTCTCTCAGTGGAAGTCAGCATTGCCTAAAGCAGTGGTTCCCAATCGCTGGTCCACAGACTGGTGCTGGGCCGTGAACCACTGGTTGCCAGGCTGCAGCACTCTGCCAGGCCATGCCCATGCTGATTCTCCAGGATTGGGGCTAGGGTATACCCTGGGTGTGTGACCAGCAGCGGCTGGAGCTGAAACCAGCTGCTGTGCTACAGCTCTGGAGCTGGGGTTGAGGTACACCCCAGCTCCCTGAGCTGCAGCACAGCAGCTGCCGCAGCTGAAACCAGCTGTTCACGGCAAAAGTGTGAATGGGTTTTCCAGTCGACAGTATTAAAACAAGGTTGGGAACCACTGGGCTAAGGCTTTGTCTATGCTAGCGAATTTTAGCAAAACACTTTCCAGTACTACTTTCAAGTAACCTAAACAATTGTTAGCACTGCTAGGGAAGGTTAATATAGTTGGAGCTCTGGCATTTTAACACTGTGCAGCGTAAACCTGCTGAGGGGCAGCTATAGGTCCAACTCTCTCACTCAGGCATGGACTCTGCTAACAGTAATAAAATGGATTAAACTTACTTTTGTCGTGGGGATAAAAAGATACGCTTCCATGTGCACAAGGAGAAGATCTATATCGGAGTACCATTTTTACTTCTTAGAGTAGAAATGCCCTTTATCATCTTTGCATTATCCATGAGGGTGTCTGGATCACTAGACTTGCTCCTTTCTAAATATATTTCCTGATAGTTCTTTCCACTGTTTTGCTTTCACTATTCAAATATTGATCCACTAGAATATTTTTCTTACTCTATTCATAGAGATAAACGATTAACATTTTTATTTAAGTCCTACATTTCCAATGTGATACAAATAATTGCTTCATGAAATGTGCTCAGTTTGTGACCTGCTTATACTTTCTGCCTATACATTCTGTTAATGCATTTTTTCTGTTTGGTGCAGGCAGAGGAAGATAAGAAGAATCTGACCAGGATGCAGGAGCTGATTGACAAACTGCAATTAAAAGTGAAAAGCTACAAGCATCAAGCGGAGGAAGCTGTAAGTGATGGGCACAGTTGTAACATGGAATTTTTTTTAATGTGATTAAGTCATACCCTCACTGACACATACATCCTTGGTCATTTAAGCCCACATCCTCAAAGGTATTTAGGTACCTCTCATTGAAACCCATTAGAGTTAGGCACTTACATAACTTTGAGGAGCTGGGTCTAGGGGCCTCCATACACTAAAAATCATTTAGCAGCTTTATTGAGTATATTCAGCTTAGCTGAAGTTCTATGTAAAACTGAATTACACTGTATACTCCCTACACATTCTATTTTAAGCAACTTGCACTTAATGTTATATAGGCCCCACAGCAGGGCAACTGCCCTGAGACCCAGCATTTCAAAAGGGCTCTGAGTACCATTGCTGCCACAGTAGCAGCACCTGGGAGCTTCAGGCCCTTTAAATCCCCGCTGGAGCATCTTGCAGTACACTCTGGGGTGACTTTTAGAGCTGCTTGGGGAGGCAGAGCAGGCCACAATGTGCTCCAGGCAATGTGAGGGCAGAGGGCAGCTGTCCCTACCCCACCCCTTCTGCTTGAGGCCCTGCCCCTTCCAGGACCATGGATCTGCCCCCACACCACCTTGGACAGGGGCCCAGTGAAGCTGATGTTGTATAATGTATATGGATATATTTTTCAGGGGCTGGCTTTCTCTGTATTCAGGGGAAAAGGTTTTGGCTCAACCAGAGTGAAACTTTTCAGGACATTGTATAACCTGCTAAGTTGGTGAACTTAAAAATGCCCATCAAGTTCCTCCACTTTAGACTATGTTTGCATCACAAGGGTTGGTTAAGCCCCACAGATGTTTACCACTTAGTCACACACATCTGAACCTTGCCTGACATTGGAGATTACTGTTTTCAAGCCCACAGGGGGAGAATGTGTCTGATCCTTTTTCTTACCAGGAAGCACAAGCCAATCAGTATCTTGCAAAGTACAGGAAGCAGCAACATGAACTGGATGATGCTGAAGAACGGGCTGAAATAGCTGAATCCCAAGTTAATAAACTGAGGACCAAGTCAAGAGACATTGGGATAAAAAAGGTAAGGTGTTTTTCTGCAGAATAAGGGAGCGCACGCACGCACGCACACACACAGGAAGGAGCATGGCTAAACACTACTCTAAAAAGGTACTTATACAGGAGACGAAAATGATTCCATGTCATAAATGCAATACAGATTGAAATATGAGTTTCAGTGCAGCCTTCTTTTTTTTTTTTTTTTAATGAAAAATCTTTGGGATGGCGCCCTGAACTTTCTGACCTGCCAAAGAAACATGTTCTCACTATATCCCAGTGCAAATTTGTTACTTAAGCAGCTATAACCCAAAGAGGGTTTTTATATGGTTATTCAAAAGCACCGTCTCTCATAATGTAACATGGATTTCTACTTGTCTTAGGGACCTTTACCACAATACTGCACAGCCTGCCTGTCACTGGCAGGTTTTTTGGTTACACACAATTGCCCCTTCATCTTGAAACTGCACTTTCAGTGGAGATGATAGCTTTTGGAGTTGAGTGCAACGTTAGTGATTAGGGGTGTTAGCAATTGGCTGAATAAGCACTCGAGGCATTCTTATTTTATTAATATTTGCATGTGGGTTTGCATTTGGTATGAAGGGAACTTACCAACAAGCTGTTAAATAAAGGTTCCAAATAACTTATCCTTAAGGCTGTGGTGTGCTTTCTCACTCTTTCAACTCGAGAGCCTTTAATTGCCCAAATGCTAACAGGTGCAAATACACTCCTTATCCATACATGGGGCATTCAACAAGTAGTTGGAATTATCTTTATTTTGTAGTCCACCTGATTTGAAGGCATAATCTAAACACTGAGGCTCAAGATTTTAGAAATGCATGTCACGGATGACCAACAGCAGCCATGATGGGACAAAGAAAACCTCTCTTTTTCTCTACCTAGAACTTAAAAAGGAGACTTTATCCAATCACCCTCTTCTTTCTTTTATGAACTCCATTGTGTGGCAAGATTTTTCCAATTTCCTTTGCCTGGCTGTACTATAATAAGTGAAGCATACTGGGCTAGAGCCTCAGGAGGTATAAATCGATCTCTCTCTATCAATGACAAAGCCACACTGCTTTACGCCAGCTAAGGATCTGGCCTCCAATACTTTTATGTCGTGCTGGAACTATTGGTGAAAAAGTTGCCTTCCTTGATGTGCAGCATTTGAAAAAAAACCCAACAACTTTGGAGGTTTTTTTTTTAATTCATTGGGAGTTTTCACAAGTGCATGTCTCCGGTGAATGTCCAAATTTGTTCCAGTGTCGTACATTCATGTTACACAGAGAGCCAAGCTATTGCATAGATTTCTTGAGATCTATCTTACATTTCAGTCTTAAAAATTATTATAATGTACACAGTTACACATAATTATCTTAAATTAAAATATAATTTCTTTGAGTCGTATTAATTATTAACAACAGCGTCCATTGTTTCCATTCATCAGTCACGTACTTTGTTCCTGCCTTAAGAAGCTCAGTCTTAAGAACAAATAGAGGCTCGGGAGAATGGAGTACACAGTTTTCCTTGTGATCTAACTCACTGTAAGCCACACAGTAAATGTAGATTTTCAAGAGGGATCTAAATGCTGAGAGGGTAAAGGCCTTATAGATATCAGCTCCTTAAGTCTGTGCTATGCAGCAGGAGAGTATTGAAAAAGGCATGGAGGTGCTGAGAGAAGATGGCAGATGAGTGGCTGAGGATTAGGAACAGCAGCAGGAGGGAGGCAGTGGATGTGTCTATTTCGCACATGCTTTTCTCCCTCAGGGGAGAGAGGATGAGAAAAACATGTGATCGCCACTAGACAGGTATGTCTACATTGCAGAGTTGTTCCAGAAAAACAATACTTAGTCCACACTACTATTGCATTCTTTTGACAGAGGGATTTTTCCGATGGCGGTAAACCTCATTTTTCGAGGAAGAAGCCTTTTTCCGAAAAAGCTTTTTCAGAAAAAGGCATGTGTGGACATGGAGGAAAGTGTGGTTTGTTTTGTTTTGGGTTTTTTTGTTTGTTTGTTTGTTTGTTTGGGGTGGGTTTTTTTTTTTTGAAAGACGAGACCTCCAGGAAAAAAGCACAGGTGCTCTGGTGGCCTCTCCATCCACAACTGAAATGTGAGAAGTGTCCAATCCATGTGGATGCGATCTTTCGAAAAAGCAGATAGCAAAAGCACAACAAAAAAGCTGTGTAGACACTCTCTTTTGAAAGAAGTTGTTCCAGAAGATCTCTTCCAGAAAAGCTTCTTCCAAAAGAAGCCTGCAGTCTAGACTTAACCTTAGTGAACTACTGGTAGGTGCTTAGATGCCTTTAGTGCAAGGCAACATAAGAGCCTACAAGACCAGCAGGGCAATGTGCAGCAAGACAACTTTAGGTAAGTAGGAAAGGGCAGCATTATGTAGAATTACATGCAGTAGCCAAGAGAGATTCTAAGAAGCAAGTGACATGGTTGAAATAATTGGTGCCTCAGTGTGCACTAACGTTCACCAGTGCTCTTTGATCTTTCCTGCTGTGAAATGGGAGTAGATCAAAAAGCACTAGGGAACTTTTTGTGCATGGCAACAATGTCTACGCAAACACTTAGTGCCCAGGAAGATGGGGAGGGATACATATACACTCCAGCTTGCTACAAACTAAGTGTTGGTATAGACAAGCCTTCGTGAGAAGAATTTCAATACAATGGGCTATATGACATGTAATAGAACTGTTATACCTCATAACAGTGCTGCATGAAATTCATAAGCTGTTAATAACATAACACAGTGGTATAAGGATGAGAAACAGATGGTAGTCCCAGCTCGAGGAAATCAGTTTAGCACCACTGACTTCAAGAAAGCTAAGCCAGTTTGTGCCCAGTG
Organism: Apalone spinifera; assembly: GCA_030068395.1. Classification (NCBI taxonomy): domain Eukaryota; kingdom Metazoa; phylum Chordata; order Testudines; family Trionychidae; genus Apalone; species Apalone spinifera. The sequence continues at coordinate 139,770,052 of CM057845.1, read as the reverse complement.
AGAGTTTGTCCCTTCAATAGGGCAAAGGGAAAAGAAGGTTTTATTTGGTACTTGAGAATTCAGTCCTTAAGAAACAATGTAAATATATTCATTCATAATTGACTTATAACATCTCTCTCACAAAATTGCATTTCAGGTTCATGAAGAGGAGTAAACATACTGTGCTCTGAATAACTTGAAGACCGAACAGTGGTTGATGCTTCATACTAATTGAGCTGCACAGCTGAACACAAAAGTAGAATAGGCACATTAAGAAATAAAAATTAAACAGATTTTGATGGTTTTCTTTCCCTTACACTTGTCAGGGCTCGGTCCCAGAATTCAAAAAATTGCTTTAATCCTGCTGACTTGACTACCTTGCTCATTATCTTGGAATCAGGCCCATTTGTCAGCAATGCAACTGAATAAACAGAACACAAGGACAGAGCCATTCACATTTCCAAAGTTAACATTCTTCATACAGAGAGTTTTAGGGTGGCAGACTATGCATGGGGGGAGGGGGACAGCCTTCTGCATTTCTGACTGTATGCCACTTACATTTTATATCCTGTCAGCCAGAGTCCCATACCCATTTCATGTCTGAGCAGAAACTGACGCACCCCCAATCTAACCTTCCCTCCTCTGCTCACCATTTTGATTTCCCATGTCTGTGAATGAGAGTCACTAGTGGTTTTGGCTCATTACAGCTGTGACAGGAGTCCACCACCACCATGAACTGACTGCAGGCAGAAGGTAACAGCTGAGGAAACAGCCCTCGGTATCCAAAGATGCAGGGGCTTGTACAAAAGAGAGGAGGGAACTGAATGTGATGCCACGTGATTCATCTGCGGTTCCAAAACCAAAGACTGGCCTGCATTTTAAAATAGTATTGACATAGCAGACAGAAAAAAGGCAACACAACTCTTTAGTTGGGCTTGTTTTAGGAAGAATGAGAGAAGGATTTTTGGTGTCATTTGTGAATTGAAAATCATCTGGTAATCAGACAGAACAACCTACAGTTCAAAACTGGGTTTTAATTCCTCAGGGTAATATAACCAATGTGACCCATGGCTTTTTTTTTTTTAAGGTTTAGACTTTAAAGCCAATTCTAGGTTTCCATTAACATTTTCCACTTTACTTTGGCTTTCTATATTCACTCTGCATGTCAGAACTTTCTTCAGTGCTTGTGTATTTGCTGACAGCGGGGCCATGCTCAGAGTGAGTGTTTCTTTTAAAAATTAACTAGGTTCCAAAAGCCTTTCAGAAAAGTGGCAGTTAGGGTTAAATGTGGTTCTGATATTGCACTGTTAAACATGTGCCAGGCATGGAAACACTGACTTTTTTTATCCTCACAAGATATGACTAGCAGCATTATGTACAAATGAATCCCTACTACTGGTAGAGTCTCCAAAAAATTAAATAATCTAACAAACAAGCCTCACCTCCAACTCTTTAAAAAAAATGTATCTTAGCAAACATCCAAAAGCCATGATTTCCAGACTCTTCCAGCTGGGGTTTGTGCAGAATTACAATACTTTACAGGTTTCCCCACATCAGTTACATGCCAATGTGTTAATGGCACCATGGTGTCCTTGGCCTTTGTTTGCCAGAAGCTGGGAACGAGTGACGGGATGGATTTTTACCTGTTCTGTTCGTTCCTCCTGGACAGCTAGCATTGGACCCTGTCAGAAGACAGGATACTGGGCTAGATAGACCTTTGGTCTGACCCATTATGGCCATTCTTGTGTCCTTTAATAGCACCTACAACTGATTTTAAAATTTTAGCTATTTTAATTTCAAGACAATATTTTCTTATTTCTGTGTCCCAGGCATCACAAACAGAATGATACCTTAGAAACCATACACACTTGGAAACCATTTTAAGTATTACTCATTCAGTGTACAGGTAAAGGTTTTCACTGAATGAGGAGATGTCATTACTTTTCAGATCAGATCATTTGGCCCCTATCAGCTGTTTGGGCTTGTATAATATAGTAATAGATGAAGTATAAATAGGCTGCTGTATTTGGTAGTTCCCCATAAAATTAACAGTAATTTATGCAAACAATGGCAACTTATGCAAAAAAAATTCTCATGCCTAGATTGTACAATTGTAGATGTTTTCAGAGCTGATGGTCCTGGCACATTTCATTAAAAAAGTGTTTACCATATCAAATTTAAATAACAGGCTTATTTAACACCTGTATTTACAACTATGGAATGCCCCCTGACACTAAGCCTTTTCTTGCCGTTTTGCTGACTACAGCTACGGCATTCACATTTTCTGCATATGGTGTCAGAGGGAGGCTGTATGAATCCACTCACTCATTTCTTTTCATCCACCTTGTTATGTTTTGTTCTGTTGCTAACAGTTGAATGCATCTCAAGTGCTTCCTTCTTTATGTTTGCGAATGCCTCTGTATACATTCATACGTAAAAGAGAATGCAAGGAATTTTCCTTGGTTCCCAGTTTCTATTTACTTGAAACCTCAGACAACTATTCTGCCGCTGCTGAGCCAAGTTTGCTTCATATAGTCTTCCAAGATACTGTTTCCTTGATTATTTGAGTCCTGAAAGTCAAAACAAATACAAAGTGTGCCACACTTTATGATGTATAAAATTAGTCAGTTGGCACAACCTGGGAATTTTAAAAATGCCTATATATTGATATAATTGAAGCAGCAAGAATTTTTCACTGTTAATATTAGCCAAGTGCAATGTAACCATAAGGTAACAAGACTAGAGAAATGCTCCACCCATTTTCCCATTAGCACTTGCATTAACCCTTCAGCGTGTTAACTTATTCCATATTGTAGATAAGTAAGGTAAATATTACGTTAAAATCAAGATGTAATGAATGTTACTTGTTCTGAAAGTTCACAGTAAATTCGTCACTCTCTCATTTTTAGGCTGTTATGCCCTTTTGATCATCTTAAACCATCTTCATTCTTTTTCCCTTTTATCTGTAAATTCTTAAATATTTCATACAGTATCTTCATACCCCAACATGGTCTCCTATTCTCTAAACTACACACATAATATTCCATTAATCTCTTACGCCATCTAATTCTCTTATCATTCAAGTTCCCATCTTTGTATTATCTAATTACGTAATACCAAAAGATATCTCAGTTACCTGGAGCCCCTGCTATCGTCTTAATGTTGTCAGCTAATCCAGTGACAGAGCACAGTGCAGTAGAGTGCCAATAATAGAGTATAATTAAAACAGAATGCTGGCAACAAACATGTCATTGATGCGTGGGCCACAACAGACTTTGTTGAAGCCAAAAAGTGTGTGTCCCATTCCATCCCATCCCATCCCCAGAGATCACAGACATAGCTGCTTCTGAATCTGCTTTCGTTGTCAATCTCATGTCATTTACCTTTCCATTGTAATACAGTGGATGATACACATGCAGTACTGTGAAATGGAATAGCATATGCACCTTTCATCCACAGGACAACCTGTATTGCAGCCTGACAAATACCTGTGGATTATTTTTGTGGATTCAAATAGTGGTCTTCATCTAGTGGCAAGTTTCTTGTGATACCCAACATCCAACAGCAGCCTCTCCCCCACTTCAAATTGAGTTCCTTCAGATAATTACCAAAACAAAGAGTGGTGGCCATTTTTTCAGTGTTGCCAAAAATTCAGATACTTTCTCCTTTTATCTGCTTTCTTAGATGAAATGTACATCCTTCTGTTTAAAAAATGGTGATAGGGACAAAATGCTTCTTTATAATCTCTTTTATGTCCTTATATTCCAGTTTCATTGGGTTCTTGAGGAAAACTCTGAAGCACCACAAAAGTGATTTTACACATCAATGTCAGGTATCGGTATCATCCATAGCATGTACATAAAAATACTCTTGAGTCTCTTAGCAAATCTCGTGAAAGCTTCTGTCTTTTCATTACATTGTAAACTGACCATATATATCCCTCTTATCTGGCCGATGACTGTCTTCTCCGCTATAATAGCATATACACAGAGAAAAATTAGATAAAACTCTAGTGTTATTTTGCAACCTTCCAGCAAAATTATTTAATCTATTTCACTGAATTCATAATTCAATAATACACAAAACAGAGGAAGAAAAGCAGGCTGCTCCCTAAGGCAGCAAGGCACAAATCACATCATCTAGCTTTAAACTGGCTCTTTTCAAACTGACTCCAATTAGGTGCTTTATTAGAGACCCTCCGACTGTTTACAATTCTAATGCAGTCCACAGTGTGCCACAGTTGTGGTCATGGAAGTAATGGGGATTAATTAAGCTCACAATTCTATATTTTTTGGTTAGTCTCCAAAGTGCCACAGGACTACTCGTTTTAGACAAAGTTTATGAAGAAATTAAGGTAAAAAGAGGCATCTTTTCCTGATGGGCCACCAGAATTCCTCATTGAGAAAGGAATTTGGCCTATGTCAGAGTTAAGGACTTATGCCCATAGATTCCTTTATTGCACTGAACACATGGAAAGAAATAAAGCAATACAAACAGCAAGACCCAGTCTAAACCCAAGTCTTAAGTCAACCTAATTACATTGCTCAGCAGTGTGGAAAAAGATGCACATTCTGTGATGCAGCTAAGATGATGATGGAAGAATTCTTCCACCAATCCAGCTACCATCACTAAGGGAGATGGACTACCTGCAGTGATGGAAACCCCCTCCTCCATCTATGTAGGAATGTCTATATTACAGCAGCACAGTTCTGTACCAGTACCAATGTAGCTGCTGTAGTATAGACATACCCTGAGAGTGTGCAGGGGATGGCCTGTAATCTCAAATGACTTGGGACCTACAGCAAACCTGAGCCAATCCCTGTGGATCCCTAAAAAATGTAGATCCGAGAGTCGGGAAAGAGCAGCTGTGCTGAGATATGTAAACAAGTGAGTTTTCATTTCAATAACAGAGATTGGATGCCGGGGCGAATGATGAAGGGAGTGGGCCACTTGATCTTCCACTCCTGCAGCCAGAGGACAACTCTCATCTCCCCCAGACCCTGCCCCCACCCCATCCTCTTCCTCACCCCTGCCCTACCCTTACTCTCCCCCAAACAATACGGCCCGGGGGACTAGCATAGTGAAGGGCAGCACCAGCAGTATGGTGGAGGAAGGATGGGTCAACCCCCTCGCACTCACCACAGTGGTGGGGAAAGCGGAGCCCCAGCTCACTTTGCTCCTCCAGCTGCATCACTCTGCTTCCTGATGGTGAGCATGGGGATGGTCCTGTCCCCCCTCCCCCCGAGTAACAGAGGAGTAGGGTGAGCTGGGGCTGTGTAACTCCACTCGTCCCTCAGCCAATGGTGAGTGTGAGAGGGCAGACCCCTACCACAGCTGCTAGGTCCTCTACTAGACCCCGCAGATGCCCAGGGACTCTGGCCCTTTGTCACTCCTGCTCATGGCATTTGGGGGCATGTGCCCTCTCATGCCTCCCTCATGCATCACCTAAGATGGCACGTGTCTAGACACGTTATTGCCAGGTTAAGGCTGGGTATGCTGGCATGCACCTTCACATTCTAATGGAGAGCCTGCCTGAGGATTGTTGTTTAGCTCGGTAGGGTGCAGAGTGCTCTTGGAGAAAAACAATTTCCTGACCACCCCTTAGATATCTGTAGAGCAAAACGGACCTGCCCTGGGTCACTCAGCCAAGACAACATCTAGAATAGAGCAAGGCAGAAGCTGCTTGCAGTCTAGGGGTCATTCCCACTGGGGCTGCCTATTAACTACAAGGGGTAGCAAAAACAGGAGAATTTTAATTACAACCTATGATTTTATAGCTTCAGTCTTCTGCCAGCTTCTTAACTCAACTAAATCAAATACAGTCGGTCCCCAACTTACGAATGAGTTACATACCAAGCACTTGGTCGTAACTCGATCTGTTTGTAAGTCGGATTACATTCACTTACATACGGCCGTGCTGTTCGTAAGTGCGGATTTCGTTTGTAACTGGGGTAGCAGCTGTATAGGAGGCTGGTCGCAAATACGAATGGCCGTAAGTCGATGCATTTGTAACTCGGGAACCGGCTGAATGCTTGTCAAGCATCCAAATTCTAACCACAATTGTAGTTGTATTTGTGAATACATCTCTTTCTAACATTTTGTGGAAGGATTTACAAAAATAGATAATGAAGCGATACACACCTTCATAACACACCGTGTAACAGCAATCCCCCCACTGATGAGGATGAAGATAAGCATAAGCACTACTACAGATGTTATCCAGGGGTTAGATGAAGTGATGTTTTCTAAAAACACATAGTTCATATTAATTTCAAATAAACGGAAGATGTTACTATTTCTTAAATGTCTCAAAAGTTTAAAGCTTATGAGCTCCAGCTAAGTGAAATACACCACCAGGCAAGCTTGTCTTAATACTCACACCAGTCCCTAATGAGCATCAGTCTGTTGCTCTTATCCACTTCATAATTCATAAAGTTGTAACCAACCTGTTCGTTCCATTAACTCAATTGTAATCTTAACACTGAAGTGACATTTAATGTTTAATAAAAGCTTTAAGATCCTACAATCTTAAGAGAACATAAGCTTTCAAATGATAAATGCATTTCAAGCCCTAATTGTCGAAACCAGGCTCCCTTACTTACTGCCACAGTCTCTAGTGAGAGCTGTGTGTGTGGCCTTACCACAGGAGGTTGGTGACTTCCAGAACAATCTAATTAAAAACAACATCAACTGGCCCCATTTTGTAAATGCTGTGCTCACTGCCATGAGCAGCCCCCCAGCTTTGCAATGGGACCACTCAGCTGGTAATACAGCCGGCTGGGAAATGGAAATCCCTTCCTGTGACAAATAAATAATGAATGTCTGTAAGGAGTATTTAGTCATGGATCAGGATGAAATAAACTAGAATTGATTGATTTTTTTGCATGAAGGGTTTTAAAGAAAATAAATTGTTTCAGGAGACCCAAAACAGAACTGTTGGCTTCCCGGCTACCAACCTAAAAGGACAAGGAGCCGTTCATTTCTATATTAGCCATTGCTATATTGATAAATGCGTTATGGCCTTTTAAAGAACTTGGGGACATCTGCATCTTCCAACTATAGCCCCTCCCCATTGACTCCTATGGGGATGAGACTTCTATATCTCCCACTTACCCCATTCTTTGTACATACGTGTTAAGCTTGCCCAATCTGAACCAGGATTTGGACCACATTGGGAAGGTGCAAAATATGTGACAATGTCCTAAATGCTTGGAAAAACTCTAGGAAGTGCCACAGGATGGCGAAAGTTAGAATTGCAACCTGGAAGGTGAAGTTAGATGTGGAAGAATGGGTGTTCTTGGACCAAATTCAGCTAGTGAGATAAAGAAATATATCTTAATAATCAGAAAAGTCTAAACTTGCTTTTCTCACTCAGAGCAATATTTCTCTAATAAAATACCACTGCGTTATGCTACCACTGTAGGAATAGAGGTCCACATTAGATTTGGGTAAACTATGGCTTTAAAATGAGCTGGGATATTAGCATGAACAACTGTCCCAAAGCATGGAACCAAAAAGAATGAAACCTTCAGAATGAAGAGTAATTGCATTCCATTCATAGCAACCCTTCAAAATACCAGTGTTACCAAAGTTTGGGCTAAATAAGAGAAGTATAATTATTGGGTGCCAGATGCAGTAAAGAATTGGCTATATAAGAAACACTTTCATCTGTCCTTAGTGAAAGTCTGAAAATTGATAATGACAACACCTGTTTGTTAGAGAGTATATACAAGTAACCTCTTGAAGGGATCCTTGTTAATATCTCTCTGATCATGCTGGAACCAACCAATATGGGTCTAAGCACCGTGGCTGTGTCTAGACTGCATCCCTTTTCCGTAAAAGGGATGCAAATTAG
>CM057845.1:139740933-139759393 GCA_030068395.1 Apalone spinifera | reverse complement strand
ACTTTTCCGTTAAAAGCATTTGCGGAAAATAATGCCAGTCTAGACGTAGCCCTTAGGTCAGCCAAAGGGAATGCCTGGCTGGGTCACCTGAACAATGGGAGAGAAAGAAGAGGTGGATAGATTGGGAATTTTTTAAAGCAATAATAAATGATAGGACACAATCTTACACTGTCTGTCTAGGCCTGACACGTGAACAATATTTACATTGTAAGTACTTCATGGCAGGAAGCTTCTCTATGTGATCTTATTATGTACAACAAGGTCCCAAATCCAGACTGAATGCTATGTAAAATACAATGAATAAGTGTACTAAACAAGGTTAGCTGTCCTCTGCATATTAAATGAACACCAGCCAAACTATAGTCATTTAAAGTTGTCTACAGGCAAGTCTTACTATTGGGTGATATTTCATGATAGGTTTGCATTGACACTTCAACCCACATTATGCTTGTGTTACAAACTCCAGCCAGGGTCCGTTCTGAGTTTGAAATAGTTCTGAATTCATTGCAACACTTGGGAGGTGCAAAAGCCCCCTGGTCAAAACCTAAGCATGAAGTTACCACACACAGAATAAATACATTGTATGGTTCTGAAATAGGGGGTGAATGTTGAGAGGTTTTTGTTCATCTCAACCTCGCTAGTAATGCCGGTTTTATAATTAGTTGAGGTCTACAGAAGGAGATGTAACCTTAACTATTCTCTCTACCAACCCAGCACAATGTAGACACATTGCACTCATTATGGCTCACTTGTCCTGGACTTCGTATATGTTTAAGGGATGAAGAAAGTTCAATCCTACCTTCCATTCTCCATTCAGCAGTCCAGTTTTGGTCAAGAAGTTGAACGTGACACTGGTAAGAAGAAACTACATTTACAATGTTCTGCTCACTTCTAACGAAATAGAGAGGGCCATCTTGGGTTACTTCCATTTTGGTTCTTTGCATAGATGTATTGTTGTATGCCCATGTTATGTTTGGTTCAGGATAGATATAAAAGGCAAGACATTTCAACAATCTCTCTGTGTCTCGCTTTTCATATTCCATTGCATAAGATGGAGAAACTGTAAAGACAGAAAAAGTCTGGTTCTTTCAACATTTATTTTAACTTGATGTGATTGGCTTTCGGGAATAGTATAGGAGAGAATTTGCAGAACACCGAAGCAGAAGTCAAAACCAATAATTTGTGTTTATTTCAGACTACAGTTTATTTCATTTGCCCCATTGTCACTCACCAGTCTCCAAGCTTGTCTCAGAATCCATCCTCCCCACTTGCTATTTCAGTTCACTCACTCTCCTGCAGTGATTTTAACCTCAAATGAGCAGACCATAGCTTTCCATTCTTTGCTATAACTAGGTGTAATTGTATCTGAATTGTTAGATGTCTGATTAAGATGTGGCACACGACCAGAAAGTTTTAACCAGCTCCTAGGCTGAATGACCTAAGGTCGAACTCTGAAGAGCTGTTGGGAAGATGTGTAAAAAACAGTTGGGCTATTACATTAGGTTAGAGTAGAACTTTGAAATGCAAACCTGCATAGGTACAGCATTAGAATGTAGGTGTTTACTCAGGTCTTGAGATGTAAACAATCAAGTCTTGTCTGTTACTATAGCCTTGATTCAAGATTGAAAGGCAATATTAACATTTGTGATGAAATGTGATTGAAATAATATTACTGTCTATGTGTCTCTCTGAAGGCTATGGTAAACTGTATGTGAACTGTTTAATGGATAAATTACCCTATGCTAATCATCACCATGTTTGTAAGACAAAAGGTTATGTCAAAAGTCTGTTCTCCCAGGAAGTTAAATATAAAAGGCCCTTTGTACATGATCTTTTTTCATCTCATATCTGCTTGAATGCTCACGTGGAAAGCAATAAAGAATGAGATCCCAGGATATTCTGGTGCCCGTATATTGGACATTGACTTAATACCTCTGGACTGATGTTGAAAGATCTATCTGTATCTATAAAGCTCAAGAACTCTATGACTCTGATGGCACAACAGATTCCTCTAACCAATTTCAATTCACTTATTTGTCTTTCTTTTTATAAATAAACCTTTATATTTTAGATACTAAAAGATTGGCTACAGATTTTTGGGTAGGGCCTGAATTGTATATTGACCTAGGGAGATGGTAGAATCTCCATCCTTAGAGGTTTTTAAGTCCTGGCTTCACAAAGTCCTGTCTGGGATGATTTAGTTAGGGTTTGTCCCGCTTGGGGCAGGGGCCTGGACTCGATGACCTCAAGAAGTCTCTTCTAGCCCTAGGATTCTATGATTCTGGGTATGTGAAAGGGTTCTCTCTAGGCACGCAGAAAAAACCCCCACCCTGTATACCTCCTACGCAGAGCCACGCAGCTACATGGCAGGCGGTAGGAAGCAGCAGCTGGGGCTGGAGGAGCTATGAAGTGGGAAGCTGCACCAGCAGCCGGGGCCGGAGGAGCTGCGAGCCATGAAGTGGGAGGCTGCAGCGGGGGCCGGAGGAGCCACAAGCCACACTGGAGCCTGGGCGGGAGAACGGCAAAGGAGGTACCGGGGTCATACCATAGGGGCTAATAGCGGTGACCTGGCACAGAAGCTGGCCAGGTCGGAGGCAAAGGCACCAGCCAGCTGTGGTGGTGGGAGGTACAGGGCACAGGTAAATTCTGGGAAGGGCAAGGTGCGGGATCGGACAGAGTTCTCTGGGCAATGGGGGAAGAGGGGGCACAGGTCTCTGGGAAGTGGTCCTAGGCCCAGGTACTGGCTGTTTGTGTTTGGGGGGCAGATAGCATGGCCCTGGCTTATATACTGGTGACATATGGGGAAGCAGATTGCAAGGATGGGCACAACTATAGGATGTGTGTAAGGATAGACAGTTAGCCAGGCCTATACAGGTACCCACTGGCTGTGTGTGGTCCTCATGGGGGCACAGTGTGTGTTTGGGGCTGGAGCCAGCAAGCTAAATGGTTATCAGGGTGGGTGGGTGCAGGGTCATGCACCTTGTTAATTATCTCTTGTTTTAGTATTTCTCATTACATAACAATTTTAAAGTGTGTGTGTGTGTGTAATTTTGTTAGTAACTGGTAGGTGCTACAGTGATACACATACAATCAAGCACTCACGACATCAATATTGGTGCACAAGACAAAACTCACTCCACTCACGGACGGAAAATCTTAGAGGAAACATTGGTGTGTGCCTGAACCTTTCGGAATCAGAAAAACCTATAATTTGATGAGATCGGTTGTAAAAACTGCTCATCTCTGAAACCAGTGTTTTTGATGGTATTAGACCTGAATGCCTCAGAAACTGCTTTTATGACTTTGTGTTAGCCAGTGTGGCAAGACAGAAGTTATTTTTGTGGCAGGCTTGGTATATCCTATAGATAATAACTTCCAGCATTTTGGGATAGATTTGCCCTGTTTCTCCGCAGTGTGAACTAAATTTAATATTCTCAGTTATGACCCACAAAAGGTTACATTCAAGGGAGCCAACATCCCTATTAGGCCCCTGGACAACATGGGAGGAGGGGAGGGGCATCGGCTCCATGCTCTCAGAAAGGATGGAGCCTTGAGCAGAAGAAGCAAGGCCAGAGCAGCCAGTCTTCAGTGCTACCCAGACTGTGGCATCCCCCTTTCCTTAGTGCTGCCTTGAACGTGCCATGCAGTGCTTCAGCAGTGAAAAGGGCTCAGGGTTATGGGTGCGCTGGTCACACTAAGTTATTTTTTTTTCTACAGCTGAAATGCAACAGTAAAGTACAGAGCTGCCTTTTAGTGCCGATAGACCAGTAGTAGCACCAATGTTTTTCCAGCATGAGGTATTACAATTTCAAGTGGCAGGTAAGAGCATAAGATCTGCTATCTGCACAGTTTAGATATCTAAAATATCTGCCTGACCTGTTACAAGCAGCCTGACTTCCACTTCTGTTTTGTCTTGATTTGTCCCCACGTAGCAGCTGTAGGAGCCCTCATCACTCAGGCTCAGTTTACTCAGTTTCAAGGAGGCATTTCCACTGGGAATTTGGTCATGGAAAAGGGACGTTCTCCCCGTGTACTCAAAGTCTTGGCGTTCTAGCTGATCCTTCTTGTAGTAGTAGCTGTGCACATTTTTGTCTCCTTTCTTCCAGTAAATTACCTCACCGTCAGCACGTGCAAAAGAGCAAGGTAGGATACAATCTTCAGAAAACCGCCCGTTTACCACTTCAAGCCCTTGAAAACACAATGCACATACTATAAAGTGCCTGAACATTTCCAAAATGGGTTAACGAACATAAATTAGTTACATCCATGTAATTCCTTCCCTCTTCCTCCCCTTCTAATAAAATTACAAACACGGTCCAGCTGAATTGATCTTTTGGCCCTAATAGGTGCACAGTTCCCACCATTAATTTGTTTATAAACATATACCTATTTGTAGAGTTCCATGTCTCCCTCATGCATCCATGAAACAGGGAGGATGGAATAACAGTCACATATGCCTTACTCCAGTATACCAGTATTCTAATGCAAGACACTCGTATTCACATATTCTCAACTCTGCATCACTGACATTCTAGACTGCAGCCTTCCAGTGCCCAAAGCAGTGATTAGGATTTACGTGATGCTGTTCTGCTCCAGTTCGCTGTACCTAAATTAGCTAATTAACCATAGAGTTCTAACATTTATAAGCTAAACATAACATTGCTGAAGGTTCACCTCTCTCTCACATAGTGGGGAGTTTGTTGGTTTCAAGTTAGATCCTGGCTGCTCTCTCTGCTGTGACCCTAATGAACTTTGGCGCAACACTGGATAATTGGTTACTGCCAGTGTAACCACAGAATCGTTACAAATTGGTGCCTAATTGATGTGTTTGGAATTGGAAACAACTTTGCCTTTAACTAGGGTGACTGAGTCTTAACCACTTGTACTGAAAACTGCTACTGTCATACCTGCTCACGGGTGTGTTAACCTCATGTACTCCCAGGGCCCACAGAACAGAATATATCTGCTAACAGATCATGAAGATTCTCAAGTGGGAGGGCCTGCTGCTTTTGTACAGAAAATTCCAGCACACTAAGTCCTACCCAAGAAACCCTGTTGTTCTTAAGACTATTGCTTTTTTGTGCTTCAAGATGCCTTCAAATACAAAAGCAGAAAAGATCATGGCCAAGTTTGTTTTCTCCTTTGTTGCAATGCAATCTATTTATGTGGACAGGCTTATTTTACTTTGAGGGCTTTATATCAATTCAACTTACTGGTAAGTTGATTTTATCATGATTTTTATCTTGACCATATCACTTTTATGTAATTCAGCTCTTGGGGAGGGAAAAAAAGGACTAGATTTTAACTTCTTGATCGTTTCCGTGAACACACAGCTAAAACTCACCTGAAACCACAACATACAAATGAAACAGAAAGATGAGTATATTCTGCACCTTCATGTCCTCTTTGAGTCACAGCAGGTTCATTTCTCACTGATAACATAGAAGATAAAAAAGAGTTTACAATCTGTAAAATGCTTATTCTATTGTACTGTATAAGCCATTATTATGTCTGAGGGGTAAACATGTTAGTCTGTAACTTTAAAAACAACCAGAAGTCCTGTGGGTAAAACTCACTTGGCTAGATGATGAGCTGGAAGCTGCAGCTCATCATCTGCTTAAATAGGTTTTGCCCACCAAAGCTCATGATACTATGTATATTTTTGTTAGTCTCTAGGGCTACATCTAAACTACAGCCCTCTGTTGGCAGAGGGATGTAAATTAGACGTATTGAAAGTGCAAATAAAGTCAGGATTTAAATATCCCGTGCTTCATTTGCATAATGGCGACCGCTGCTTTTTTCAAAATGGGGCTTTTCGAAAAAAACCCAGCAGTTTAGACGGGGCATTTTCGACAGAAATGCCCCGTTTCAAAAGATCCTGTACTCCTCAAAGTGCTTCATTTGCACTTTCGATGCGTCTAATTTACATCCCTCTGCCAGAGGGCTGTAGTTTAGAGGTAGTCTAAAGGTGCCCCAGGACTACTTGTTATCATTATTACATTGTTACATTATTATAGCTCCAGAGGTGTGAGAGCTTTTCTAGGCAAAGTCCAGATCTTTATTAAGCGTTTAAAGTCTTGCAACATTGTAAGTGCATGTTGTGGAGCCCCACTGACTTTAACAGGACTCCAGGCTAACACAGGGGTGTACTCACAGCTAACAATGCTATGATCATGGACCTAAATGTGAAATGTAAAAACAACTCTCCTACTAATCCCAAACTTTCAAAAATCAGGAGTCAGTCCCCATAATCATAAGGGGTTTAAAAATCACAATCAAAAAGGGGAAAAAATTGTCTTCTGGTTTCTGAGTCTTCAGCATGCATATTTCCAAGATTTTCTCTGCAATTTTGAGGACTAGAAATTCGATTTAACAAAAATAAAAGCTGGTAATATCACATAAAATAAAGTTACTAATCTTTAATCTGTTGTGAGGAACCATTAAAAACAAAGTAACACTGACTTTAAACAAATGTGAAAAAATTATTACTGCATGCAGCAAAATTATGCAATTAACAGTTGTATTTTGAGTTCAGAAAACTGAGATTTAATCCAACAGCCTAATTCTATGCCATTTTTAAGCCATACTTAATTTGTGCCAGTGCTGATTCATAACATTTCTAGGCTTGGCGTTTATAGCCCTGGCAATTCTGAGCTTGCTGCATCAGTTATGAATGTTAAGGGGTGGGAGAATCTTGAGCCACAGCTTTACTTTCATTACAAATTAGGCCTTGTATTAACTTTAAGACAGTATTGGACTCTTAAGTTTTTAAAGTTTGTTCTGTAGCTACATACAATGTGATGCACTATCTTGTTGTACCAATAAAAGCAAGCAGGATCTTATGAGGAGGATAAGGCAAAAAGCCACATTTATTGTAAAGATAATATATATATAAACATTCATTCAATCATTCATCTATTCATTCAGGTTCTCTGTAGTTGTTATAGTTACCGGCCTGGAAGTTGCTTGTGACAGAATACTGGCCAGGTATTCTGTACACAGGTGATGGTAGTGGGGAGTGAAGTCCTGATCAGATGCGCATCTGAAGTTCCTGGTAGGCTAGCAGCAGAACCAGAACCTTGGACTCTGACTCCATAGTCTTTTGGTCCAGTCTTTATAGGAATTTCTTCCTATACCAGTCTATGGGAATTGCTGCATCATGCTGATGTCTTCAGGGTGGCTGCCAGGTGCTTTTCAGTGATCTCATAGGGTGGACCTCCAGTCTCCAGTTTTTCTCCACTTGACACCTTTTGGTTGCACTGGCACCTGACGCCTTCTTCAACCCTTTGATGCTGCATTATCAGGCTTGCACCTCTCAAAACCCTTCATTCATGGTTCAAGCACTCTCTCACATACATTCCCTAATTAATGCTTAATAATATATATATATATATATAGAGAGAGAGAGAGAGAGTTGTAGTTACAAAAAGTTACAAAAGTTTCTGGGTGGTATTTCTTAAAACATTCTCTCTGAGTGCTGAGGTACTTACTGTTATAGTTACAATGTTTCACTTTGCGATTAGGGTTAATTGGTTCACAATGCTTTGAAGAGAATGGGCATCGATTGTGTAACAATGCCCTTAGTCAATTACAGGGCTTGGCTCCCAGAGCAGAGTTAGTGACTTGAGAAGCAGCCGCTTGCAAAAGTTTGAGCATGCCCTGGGACAGAAAGAGGGGAGCTGTTTCTGGCTACATAGTAACAGTTTTAAGTTACATGACCTAATATTATATTCCTAACAAATTATATTCTACAGGGGCAATAATTATAAATCTAAACATTTAACAATCTTAACAAATAAGAAGAAGAAGAAGAAGAATAAATCTAAACGCTTATCAAGCTTGATAACACTAAATCTAACCACAAACTTAAGTTGTGGGGAACAAATTATGGGGAGTCACTTCCCCTTGGGGAATAATTTTTAATACTTTAATATGTTATCCCTACATACTGACTGCTGCTTTTATAGAAGCTGCTGGAATGGAAGTGTTTTCCTACCCCCCTTTCCTATATGGCTGAGGGCAGGTGTTTCCTGTCATCAGAAAGAAATGGATAGATTTGCAAAAGAGCACTGTGTCCCACCCTGGAAGTACTCTCTGAAGACACATAATGCCAACACCTCCAGAAATCACATATGAAATGAGGAGACAGAAATGATTAAGTTAGAAGTTTGGCTGGAGCAAACAACTCTAGCAGCAGCCAAAGAGAAGTCAGGAAATTTAAGTTATAGAGCTGAAACCTCCAAGCAAACCAGCAGGAATTAGCCTATTGCCAATATATGTAAACAGATTCTGTAAAGCTCCTTTGTAGAATCTGCACAACTGACCCTTTGAGAGTTCTTAATCAATTTTAATCTCATTTGCGTCCATGTTATAATTCACAGTGGTGCAGCATCTTTCATCCAGAAAGTTTGCAAGTCAACTTTGATTATATAAAGGAAAAATGGAAACAAATTCACAGACACATATATGCCAAATCAAGGTAACCAAATAAACTGTGCCCATGTGGAGGTGGAGAGGATATGTAGATGCTAGAGCATTATCTGTTTTTAGAAACACAGACCTCTATCATTTGAACCAAAAGAAAATTATCCTCCGTTAGTCACTACTATTATGGCTGTTAACTCTTTGAGGGTATGTCTGCACTAGCCCCCTAGTTTGAACTAGTGAGGCTAATGTAGGCATTCGAAGTCGCAAATGAAGTCCGGGATTTAAATATCCCGGGCTTTATTTGCATCTTCCCGTCTGGGTGCCATTTTAAAATCCCCTTAGTCCGAACTAACTGCCCGTGGCTACATGTGGCAGTCAAACGTTAACTCGAACTAACTGGCTGCTGAGCACCTACTATGTTTTTCCATGGGTGCTCCGGTCCAAGAGCATTCACAGAATTGGCACCTATGCAATTGTCTGGATTGTGTTGAGAGAGATGTCCTCCTGGTATCTGTATCCACTGATGTCCTCTGTGAGTGTATTAACAGAACTGAAGCACTGGGAAAGCAGGATCAAAAATTGCTACCTCTTGGACCAAATTCTGTGTTCCACTTAGGACAAAATAAATGACTGCCTCTTCACTTGTGGGTTCCAGGACCAGATGTTCCAATAATCAGCAAGAAGATGGACGCTGCAGTGGTTGATTTGGCATTCAATTTAAGGGGTCTAGTAAAGGCCCGTTAAATCAAATGCAGAGGGCATGCCTGTCAATGCTAGTATTTCTCAGTTTGCGAGGAGTAAGGGAAGTTGCTTTGAAGGTGGCACGAAAGATCGAATTAAAGTACATCAACTCCAGCTGTGCAATTAACATAGTTGGCATTCCATATTTTAATTCAAACTTCCGTAAGTATAGATGTGGCCTAGAGGAGCTTAGGTCAAACCACAGTAGGTCAATTTTCTAAACAATGAAGCCACACCACTAAGCTTGTTCCATTGATTTTAAGGGTCGTTAAAGTCTATTTCGGTACATCTGCTTTTCACAAGGAATAACAATAAATTTGATCTTGCGTGCTTTGCTTTAGGGTAATGCAGTTGCAGCGCTGTGACAGCTGACATTTTTGGCCTCCAAGAGGTGTCTCTCACAGTCCTTCGCTGGGACCACACTGGCCAGTACCTTCGACTCTACTGTTCTCCAGGTGCCCAGGAAAAGCTCCGGGAAAATTTGAATTTCATTTCCTGTGTGACAAGCAGACTTCAGAGCAGGCAGCACACCTAAGCAGCACACCTGACCATGAAAGCTCAGGGTGGCAAATGAGCTTCAGCCTGGACCTCATTGTTGTGTGGGGAAAAGAAGCAGTCAGGTAGAACTACAAAGCCGCAAAAGAAATGCTGATATCTATGACCCAATCACACACAGCTTGGTAAAAAAAAAAAAGGATACATAAGGGACGCCCAGCAGTGCCGTGTGAAAATAAAGGAGCTCAGGCAGGTGTACCAGAAGACAAAGGAGGCAAATTGATGGTCTGGGTCATTGCCCCAAACATGCTGCTTCTAAGAGCAGCTGCATGGGATTATAAGGGGAACCCGACCAATTTCCCAACCTAGTCTGTGGATTCCTTCCACGACCCTCCTGGCAGCAGCACAGAGGACAGTGTGGAGGAGGAGGAGAAAGGTCAGCAGGCGAGCGGAGCATCCGATCTCATCGATAGCCAGAAACTTTTTATAACTTTGAAGACAATCCCCTACCAAGACGTATCGTTGCTGGGCCTTGATGGTAGGGAGGGCACTTCTGGCAAGTTCACATTTTTAATCATGGTACAAGGGGGTTAAGGCAATTGGGTCTGATCTGTGGCGACCATTCTGCCTACACAGCGGGGGCTCCCCGGAACAGTTTAACATGTCTAGAGACGGAGTGGGAATCCTCCCTGCTCATCTCCATTAAGCTCTCATTGAGGTACTCGTTAATCCTTCGCACAAGGCTTCTGGGGAGGCCATCACGCTGTGTGATTCAGAGAAAATTGATACCGCGCATGAAGCCGGGGAAGCTATTGTAACGGATACCACAGCAGTACACCTCCGTTCGCTTATCCCCAACAAAGCATTGTTTGAGCTCCCACCCAGATGCCATGCCCGGACCCCCTCCTGCCCACAGGCTCCTCCGTGTCCAGGTGATCCTCTGCCCTTCCGCCCGCAGGCTCCTGGGGGAAAGGAAAGTTGCACTCTCTCAGCAAAATGGGAGGCACCAGACACATGGTCACCATGTGAGAACCTGACCTGTTGCCACCATGTCCAGACCACTTTCCACTCCTGCCCACAGGCTCCATGCTGCCCCAGGCTAGCGCTCCAGCCCAGCCCCGCTGCTGCCTACCTGGCCTCACTGCTGCCTGTCTGGCTGTGGCTTCCACTAGGGCCGGAGCTCCATGACTGCTGCTGCCGGCTGGAGCTCTGCGGCTACCACTGCCGGCCCCAGGGGCCAAAATATCCCTGCTGCTCCGCCCACAACTCTGTGCCCCCCCCAACACCGGGCTCCCGCCTGAGTCGCCACCTCCACCCCACCCCCTTTACTCCTCCCCTATGGCCCAGCCTCCCTATACCTGGCGTCTGTTGTCCTGGATGATTTGTGGTCCAGCACCCAGACCAGAGTCCAAGTTAAGGGAGGTACAACCGGTAATGGCGAAATAACAATGACTGACAGCCACCTGATGAGCCTCCATACACCAAAGTTCCCCACATGGAGATGTGAGTAATACAATTGACGCTGGACATCTTTTATCACCTCATGTTCTTGTTATAGTTCAGTGATTGTGGCACTATTTATGTGTTTATCAGAAGTATTAATAAAGAACCGTGAAAATCATTTGTGAATGTTTCTTGTGTCACTGTTCTTTGTGTGCCCCAGGCTCTCTCGCTTTAATGATATGCATAATACAACACTTCCCCTAACCCTCCAGATATTGGAACCAATCAAGGAATTGAACCCTTGACAATCACTGCAGTCAGAGCTGTTCCATCCATAGGATAGTTTGGGGCAACTGCTCCAGATCCTGCACTTTGGGGGGCCCCACAGTGTCCAGGGTGGTCTGGGGGATTAGCAAGGGACATGGCACTGACAGCAGGGGTTGGGCCTGCCCCCGCACTCACTGACAGTGGGAAGTGGAGCAACCTGGCCCCAATCCACACCACTCCCCAAACTGCATTGCTCAGGGGAGGGGACCTGGCAGAAGGGGTGGGATCACTCCCTCCCTCTTTGGTGGTGAGAAGCAGAAGAACATGGCTGGAGGTTCATGGAATAGAGCGGGCTGGGTTGCTCTGCTTCCTCCCACTGCCATGGGTGAGTGTGGCGATGGGCCCAACCCCTGCTGCCTTTGCCAGGCCTCTCCTAATCCCTGGGGCTGCGTTGCTGGGAGAAGAGGGTTTGGGGGAAAAGGCAGAGTGTGGGTGGGGTGGGAGCAGGGCTAGGGCAGATAGCGAAGGGATCTTGCGTTTGTTCCAAACTCTGGAGGTGGGAGTGTGCACTAGTGATCAAAGAGCCTTCTGCCAAGTCCCCTCAATCTTGGTTCTTCCTGCTTCATCCCCTCCAGTCCCATCTCTTCCACACTTGCCTTTCTCATCCCAATCCTACTCTAACATCTTCCACTCTGCCTAATCATTCTTGTCTCTCCCACCTGCCCAGCTCCTTCTCCACAGGTTCCCCTCCACCCCACCCTCCCGTCCCAGTTTCCTCACTCTCAGCTCCTCAATCTGTCTTTCTTCCTAGCCCCACAAGTCTACCCTCTGGCCTTTAATCATACAATTACCTGTTTATACTGCTCTATATACCACACCTTGAAATACAAGAATAATATTTATATTCCAGTAGGGATGTAAGCAACTAGTGCACAGGGCCAGTGGGGGACTCAAGCAGGCCCCTGCTGGCCCCATGCTTCCTGCTTTTGAAATGTACAAGAGCCCCAGGATGGGGAGTCAGCAGGGGACTCAGGACCTAACCCTAAGCCCCCTCTCTTGTACATTTCAAAAGTCGGGAGCACAGGGCCAGCGAGGGACTGCTTGATTCCCACGCTGGCCCCGTGCTCCCCACGGGCGCTTTGTTTTTGAAATGTACAAGAGCCCCAGGATGGCTCTTGTACGTTTCAAAGGCAGGGAGCGCAGGGCCAGTAGGGGACTGCTTGATTCCCCCCCATTGGTCCCGTGCTTCCTATGCGCTTCCACCTTTCAAATGTAGCCAAAGCTGGCAGGGCTCTTAATACATTTCAAAGGCAGAGATCCCCTTATCCACTATTTAGTAGATTTAATCTAAATTTAACATCCTTATATTCCAGTTGATTCATTATGCGGGCAAAATGAGAATGTTACAGGACAATTGCTTACTGTGTTCTTTGTTTGTACTTCTGATTTTATAAGCAAGTAATCTTTTTAAGTGAAATGAAACTTGGGGTATGTGAGACAAAGAGCCCTAGAAGGGGTACAGTAGTCTGGAAAGACTGAAAACAACAAGTGGGTATAAGATCCCACAGTATTGATGAAATCGCAGCAAAGTTAAAGTAGTTTTAAGATCACTGCCATCATAGTACAGTTGGGGTTAAATATATGGTAATTTCATTTGTGTGTGTCTAAGGGGAAAGTTTTGCTATAATATAAAATTACTTTGCCCTAATATCACCCAGGATAAAGTAAGTTTGAACTGACTCTTAAGTAACTAAGCGCAAATCTCCATGAAGTTGGTGGCAAACTGGGGTGTAGATCTGCCCTGCACTAGCCTGTAGGGCTCCAGTTGTCTATATGGGCCCTGCCGCCCCACACACAAAGTTTCTTAGTAATCTGAGTTACAGCTGCGAATCCAATGTTTCTGTATGCAAGTCCTATAACTTCTTTCTGCTTCTAAAGTCTGTTTTTCAACTTGTTTTGTTCAGCTGCCATGAGTAATTACATAATGCCATTGGCACACAAACCTAATTAGTATTAGTAAGGTTCTGTATTTCAACTATCCATAATTCTGTGTTGATACCAAAAATTCACCCACCAGGAGCAGCACACAATTAAGTTTGCCTATGTAACAAGATAAAACCTTGAATTAATTAAAATTATTTTTGATGCACAGAAAAATCCAATGTGGAATTTAATCTTTTGAAGTCTGTAAACACTCTCATTTAACTATCTTTGCCTTCTGTAATTTATTTGCTTTAGATCCTATTTTGCTAATAAAACATTTACAATAATTTTCCATTCTGTACTTTAACAAAGTAATAGAAATCGAGGGACTCATGAGAACCTCGCTATAAGTATCTCATTAAATAAAACTATTTAACCAATGTGTGTTTTATAACATGGTTTCCCATAACAGGACAGCAGTTTCGGTTAGGCAAAACTGGAACTCTGAATATTTAACTCTCTATACTAGATAAGTCTCAAACTCCTGGCCCATGAGCCATCCCCCTTCAGAGTGATTGCACAATCATCCAGCGTGCTCCCTTCTCCATGGCTCCTGACACTCTGGGGAGTGCAGGGGGCTTATTGACTGCTGCTGCCACACCACACCAGGCCAGGCCCCCTCTGTGATTCCCGAAACTATGTCCTTGGGAACAGAATGCCATGGGAAGAAAGGGCAAGGTGATGGTGGGAAAGGGTGCAGTTTGGGGAGAGGTAACGTACAGGTCTTGGGTGGAGTGTGCAATTGCTCCAGCTGGCTGTAAATTTGCAGGCTGTAAATTTGAGACCCCGGCTTTATAAGCTTTGACCTCAATTTTACCAGTGTAAATCTCATGTTAAGTCACTGGTTGTAGTGGAGTAACTCTGTATTCTTACCAGTGAAAATAAGAATACACTTTGTCCCTATAAATCAGCTGGTTTCACAATGAAGATAAGGATTTATTCATATCTTGGCATAAAGCTGATCATTTACTCCTTTAAGATTGTAACCTGGCAACAGCTGGTTAAAGTATGCATAAGGCATTAGAAGCATTCAAAGCTTTACAAATTAAGTAAGACAAACTTGGAAAGTTGTAGATATCCAAAGCAGCATCTTAAGCCAGATTACTTTTGTTGTACCCAAAAAAAAAAAAAAACCCACAACCACACACCACCCTACAACTACAGTGTATATATTTTTAAAATCCTGCACTAGCTTCAAAGAGACCAAACTACAGATCACCTCTATTTTGATAGCCCAAACACTGGATCCATTTTACATGTTAGAAGCCTCTTTATATATACTGGCCCTGTATTTCAAAAACAGCATGGAAAGAGGGCAACATGATCCTGCTATCAGCGTTTCAGAACCAAGTAATTTTGTTCTACAGTGATGGATCCTCTATTTGTTATTTCAGAATTATCAGAAATCAGCATGTATGTAGCAAATGAGCAGAAGCAGTCAAAAGTTGAGCTGTCTTCTGGGATCCTGTAATATGTTCACTTTGTGCTACTTCTTCTGGCACATTTTTTTTCCCCAAAAAGAGATGTATGCCAACATTGTAATCTTTCTCCTTTAATAAAAAGTCAGAAATGGCTTAGAATTCAGAATGAGCACTAGAAACTTTTGCCAGTATAGCAACCTTGCTGAAGGGTGTGATTTTTTAAAAAAACTTTTATTTTAGTTTGACATTTCTGAACCAGCAAATGCCCTAGCAGAAGCACTTACACAGGCAGAAAACAGCTTTTGCCACTGTATTTAATCTAGCACACCAAACTAGCATAAACTGTACCAGCAAAAGCACTTTTTGCCACTATAAACTGCATCTACAGTTAGGAAGGTTTGGCCACCATAACAGCAAAACTTAAGTCAAATGGACCTTAAAGCCAGGTACTCTCATTTATGATTCATATGATACGTAGTATAATTGATAAAAAGAATGAACACTGAATTACATGCTCCATTTCCCCCCTATTTTTCCACCCCACTGTAGCATTTCCACATTCTAGCAGGGTGGCCTCCACTTTTTTCATGCCGGGGCTCCTTCCCCTCACCTTCCTTTCTTATTGACTCAGTTTGGTGAATTTCTGCAGCTGATGAGCGAGATGGTCTGGCAATATGCAATACACACTAGTGTAGTTATATAGCAATTTGCGTAGCTTTTTCTGAAAAAAGGCTATAGCCAAATTCTTGGGAAGTGTGATGGGCCGTCACCAGCCCGCTCTACGAGCGGCCCGGTCAGTGGGGTGGCGGAGAGCGGAGACGCGCTCCCGGCGCCCGCTCCGGCTGCGAGGCGGGCGGGGAAGGCCGGAGGGGCCAGACCCAACCGCTGCGCCTGTGCCTATGGGGATCCGCCGGCTCTGCCCGGGGGGCGGGGCTAGAAAGAAGACAGGCAGCCGGGCAGCTTCAGAGCGAGCCGGCGTACCGCCGGAGGGGATGGAGCCCCGGGCGGTGTCCGGCGTGGTGGGCCATTTTAAAAAGGCCCGCCACCAGAGAGGGAGGAGGCAGCCTCCTCGGAGTGAGGGAGGGAGGCCCCCGAGAGGAGGACGGACCCAGGGCTGGAGCGTGGCCGGCAGCCAGCCCGGCCTAGGCCCAAGAAGCCCCGGGACAAGCGCCGCGGCTGGTAGCCAGGAAGCTCCAGCCCCAGCGGCCCTTGGACCCCGCACCGCCAGCCTTGGAAGGAGCGACCCAGCTGAGACCGGATATGTCGGGGGGGAGCCATCCCACGGGCCAGCATCGGAGCCACGCCGGACCGAGACTCCGGAGCCAGGGAGGGTCGTGAGGAAGGATAAGGAAAGACGGCGGCCGAACAGAAGGGCCGGCCCAAATAGAAGTCCGGGGAAGGACCCACTGTGAGCACAGACCCCCTCCCCTCCCCTTAGCGGGGGTGGCCTGTAGACCAAGGGTCCGCTGAACCCCCCTCCCTGACCTAGCCGGGAGGGGGTGATCGCACCCGATGGGCGGGCGCCTGGGGGAAAGACCACCGGGCGGAACCGCACTGAGCGGAAGGCAAAAGGGTCCGCTGACTCCCCCTCCCCTGCCGGGAGGGGGTGATCGCACCCTGAGCGCTTCACAGGAAGCAACACACAATGCTGGAAGATGTTCCAAAAGTGGCAGTGCTATTACAGCAGCAATAGCAGCTCCCGGGCATGTCAGGCCCTTCAGTGTCATCTGTGGAGATAGTGGGCCACCCAGCTTACTACAAAGCTGCAGCTCTATAAAAACATGGTTGTACCAGCTGTATGTGTACGTAAGAGTGAGAGATTCACATTTCTGATTCTTCTTGTCTTTGCCAGCTGTTTCATATTCAGTGGCAAGCCAAGGACAGCAACCAAGGTATCAGTAGATGAGTAGAACAGTTTCCATTATCAGCAGTAATTTTGTTTCAATGACATTATTAGGAAGATCAAAAAATTACAGAACACTTTTACTCCTATCTGTAATGATTCTTATCTGCTTCTTTTAACTATCCAATTTTTAGGTGCTTATAGATTACCAGTTTTGTCTGTTTGGTTTTCCCTTTGATATTTACATACCCCCTCTGCTTCTTGTTTCCTGCCCCCTTCTATTTCTTCCTTCTCCCCCCTCCCCTTCTCCCCTATTTATTTTGGGTCTGGACATCCTAAACTCATAATTCCGGCCATCTGAAGAAGTAAACTGTGCCCACGAAAGCTCATGATACCATCTACATGTTTTGTTAGTCTATAAAGTGCTACCAGACTATTTGTTCTTTTTTTTAAGTTTATCCTGTACAGATTAACTTGGCTACCTCCTGAAACTTTTACTATGGAATGCCACCACACAGATGGGGGAGGTAAGATCTTGTATTTATTGCCCTCTAATATCTTGGGATAGACACAGCTACAACTACAGGGCATACAACAAAGGAAGGCATCAAATTCAGTCATCTGAAGTGAAAACAAAAAGACACAGAAGCGAGTCCAATAAAAGATCTCTCACTCAGATTGTCTCTCCATTATGTCTGTATTAGAAACAGGATCAGCAATCCACTACAACTCTTCTTAATGACTGTCTGATATTTTGATTCACGTTAATTTTGAAAAGTTGTTAGGCAAGACAAACTTAATGGTACAAAATTAAAAAAAAATCAATCCAGTATTAAAGTTTAGACAGAAAGACCTATGAGCCTCAGTTCAATCAACAAACTAAGTAATAAGAAACACATGGACACGTACTAAAGCAATAAGTATAACAATAAGGTAACAAAAGGCATTTTAGTTTTGAAAGTACCCTTTAAGAAGTCATACATATCGTTACATTACTGACCAAATACATCTATTCTTAGAGTGGCTCAATTCACATTTCAGTATCTTTAATCATCTCTGTATTTTTATTTTTCTTAAGCATTTGTCTAAATTGCAAAAATATACTCACAACAAATGAAATCAGTGTTTCAAGTGGCAGCACACAGTCAGCTGTTCAGAAATTAAATGTGCGTTTATCTATGAGGGGTAAACGTTCTTTGGAGGTCAAAAGTCTCTTGAGCAATACAATAAAACTTAAGGCGGAAAGAAGTATGACTCTTACAATTACCTAATGCATTCCCGTCACCTGAATGATACTGGGGACCGGAGAAATCTGGTCCCCCTGGGTGTTTCTATGCAGCTGGGTTTGGGTCTGCTGCCAACCTGAGACAGGCACAAGGTAAAATGAAGAGAGGGGCGAATTTATCCTTTGGAGCAAGTGGAAACCATCTGGAGGCCCAAATCCCACCCCTGTTCCTGGAACTGCAGGAAACCCTGCCACGGCCCCGAGACAGGGAGGGCGAGGTGCAAAGGCATCGTTCACGGGGACAACTTTTGTGGGGGAAACTAAGGGGCGGAGCTAGTTCCCAGCCGCACAAAGCTGTTCTTTGGGCAGGCTGCCTGCAGACCTCCCAGCGAGCCAGAGCCAGAGGCCCTCTCACGCTGCCTAGCCAGCCAGGCACAGGGCGGGCTGGAATAGACCCGGGCAGCGCATGGCGGGAGGGCTCTGCAGGGTCCCCTTCGAGGGGGCTGTGCCGCTCTACTCCAGCCCCGCCCGTCAGGGGGGGGCAGGCGGGCTTGGAGTAGAGCGCTTCCCTCCAATCATCTCTCGGCTCTGCCTTAGCTCCGCCCCCCCCCCGGC
>CM057845.1:139679308-139740833 GCA_030068395.1 Apalone spinifera | reverse complement strand
CCCCCCCTTCACCCCCGCCTTCTCTGTTCCCCCCCGCCCACGTTGGTGCTGCATCGATCTGGCTTTGAAGCCTGGGCTTCTGCTGTACAGGTGGGGATCTTAGCGCCTTGAAAGCCGAAGCTGCTCAGGGTCTCTGTTCGCCAGAGAATTTGTCTGTTCTGTGTCCTTCTGTGGCAGTCGTCTTCGCCTGTCAACATGTCCAGCTGTGGGGTGTTCCCAGCTTTTTCCGTTCCACCCAGAGGCAGTCCACCGGTCCAGTAATGGTGGAAGAACTCTTTTTGCTTGTGGCTTCACTGTTGCAGAACACACACGAGAGGTCTGTAAGATTAGTGACATTTCAGCATTGGCTTCTGTCCTTTGGAAGGTGACTGCAGCAGCTCTTAGAGGGTCCACTATGGCACTTGCAACACATTTGATGCACTTGATGCTTCCAGCCAAAGCTATGGATTCTCTCTATATATAATCATATTTCTGGAGCAGGGCCAGAAGCCCAGACTTGTGGGATCGCATTATTCTGAAGACTTGGGAGATGATCAGTGGCTTCAGAAAACTTTACATGAGGAAGCAGGCATTCATGAAGCTGTGTGAGAAGCTTTCCCTGACCATTCTGTGCTGGGATAAGCACATGAGTGAGGCCATATCATTGAAGAAATAGGTAGCTAGTTCCATCAGAAGCTGGCTACCCCACACTGCTACAGGTCTGTTGCTAACCATTTTGGTATTGGCATTTTGCTTGTGAGGATTGTGTCTGTAAAAATGGCCAAATCTGCTTAAACCAATAGCTACTGAGCTAGATGGAACATCTGACAGTGGATGGTGCCATGTACTTCAGAGGGATTGAACAGAGTTTAGGGCATTTATCAAGTGATCCATTGCCAGCTTCTGGCAGTTAACAACATCCAAAACATGGTATTGTGTCCCTGACTGTCTTGTCTAATAGCCATTAATGGACCTGTCATTGAACTTAGCTAACTCTTTTTTTGAATCCAGCTGTGCTTTTGGCCATCACAGCATCCTCTCTGGCAGTGAGTTCCACAGGTTGTATGTGGTTTGAAGAAGCACCTCCTCATGTTTGTTTTAAATGTTCTGCCTGTTAATGTCATTGGGTGACTCCTGGTTATTGTAGTATCTGACTATGGAAATTACACCTTCCTGCTCAGTTTTTCCATACCATTCACAGTTGTAGAAGTTTGTGAGAGAACTTATTACACCTACCTTTGGGTTAATCACAATTCTAATGTCCCTGAAATAATTGCTGACTCTGAAGAAATCGATTTCCCAAACAGAGCTAGGTCCATTGATGGTACTCATATGCCATAGTTCTTCCCAAGGAGTAAGTGAATATGTCATCTACATAGGGCACTACTTCATACTTATGCAGACCTTGGTCAACCACAGAGGCAGATTCATTGACACCAGTGTGGAGTGTACTGGCAAAGTGCATTGTATCAGGGTGCTGAGGTGAACAGGCATTTACCCTTTTGGACAAACATGGGCTATTTCTCCAAGTAACGGGGTCTCTATGTCCAATAAGATTAGGAGATTCTGCTTTTCTTGCCTGGGCTCATTAAACCATAGCTTAACTTCGGAGATGCTGGCAGTAGAAGATTCAGTTTCACACTTAGTAATAGTAGAATGATGATGGTGTGCACATTTGACAGACTCAGAGAAAGACTGTGCTGTCTGCAAAACCACTTGAATACCAGTGTTGCTGATTCTGTCCATATCGTAGTAGCATGCTGCATATTGCACAACACCTGTAAGGCGTAAGGAGAGCATTTTTGCTTGGAGTGGACTGAAAATGCTGCTGGTTTGCAGGTCCAATATAGGCAACCATAAACAGCACCAGTTGTTATGGGGGCTGTATCCAGACAGGCAAAGGATTTCACACATGCCTTGTATGATCTCATCCTAAGGTCACAGGTGACAGAAATAAGGGTATGTAATGCTAGTGAACTGTTATGGGCCTTGCATTTTATTTGCTACTGCTATATTTTATGTGGGCTTTGCAGTATATTGAGGGCTTCATGGAGGTTTTTTTGGGTACATGAAGTTCATTTTGGAGGTTTTTTAAAACAATTTTTTACTTATGTCTAGGTCTAAAAGTTGGGGGAGGCACTTTGTTAGTTTGTTTTTGAAACAGGACTATGTTAACATGAACAAGACACTGTTTTAGAGTATGCCAGCAGCGTCCAATGTTTAGCTGGAAGGCAATACACCCTTCTAATATGCTCTCCTACTCCCTGTGGACAAGTACTTAGATGAAAGTCACAGAGCAGAGGCTGCTTGGGTAAACATAAGCCTTTGGGAAAAGGGTGAAGTTGGCACAAATTGAGTAACCATTTCTTGTGGCTTCTCATTTTTCACTATAAATTATGTGAATAGTCTGTGTGCAGTTTGGCAGTATTGCAATGATACTAGTTCTGTATGAATTTTGATAATTGTTTAAAATATTGTTTTAAATGTTTGTATTGTTATAAATAGCTGTGCATACAAATATACATAAAACACATTTTTTATCATCTTGTAGATGGTGCAGTGAAATACATACAGTTTTTACAGATTTGTTAAAATATGCTTTGTCCTGTTTAGATCAGTGGTTCCCAAATTGTGGTCTGCAAACCCCTGGTGGTCTGCAACGGTACTGCAAGGGGTCCGTGGAAAGTTTCTTTTCTTTTCTTTCCCCCCCTTCCTGCCCAGGATGAGAGGAGTCTGTGAAATTTCAATTGATTGAAAAAGAGTCCATATGCTCAAAAAGGTTGGGAACTACTGGTTTAGATGATTTACTTTCAGGAACATTTTGCATAAACTCTTGCAAGATGATCACTTGATAGTGATATCTTTAGAATAATAGGGACTGATTCTGAATTTAAAGAGGGAAGAGAATTGAGCCCATTGTATTTTACGGGTCTGAGTGTGATGTAGAAGAGTAATTTTGTATTTTATAAAGAGTAAAAGGTTAATTCAGTTCAGAGTAATGGAAAGCTGGAGAGGAACCTACATGAGCAGGCTAGAGAGGAAGGACCAAAGTCTGTTAAATTCCTGGAGGGGCTTTAAAAATAGTTTGCAGATTATCATGTTAAAACATACTTGATGGCTTGCTTATTCACTCGAGGCGAGAGAAGTGAATTGCCTGTGAAACGTTCAGTCCTTTGGCCCTTGGTCTATAATAGGGCATTATTTCGAAATAACCCCCTTTAGGTTGAATTTATAAGCAGAGTATCCACACTATCAAATCCGTTATTTCAAAATAACAGCCTACCATTTGAAATCTTTACTTCTGCTTTCCTGGGGGAATAATGCTAATTTCGAAATAACTACTTCCCAGAGTAATTTGAACGAATTACTTCCCTGTGCTTCCTGGGACTCTAAGTCGAGATAGCACGTACATGTTAATGGAGTGTGCCTTGGACTGAATTTGAGGCTTCCCCGTCATGTGGACATGCTATTTTGATATTTTGGGAGTTATTAAATCGATGTTAGTTATTTCAAAATAGTTTCCTAGTGTAGACATGCCTTTAGAAATTAGTCCTTCTGTGTGTGTCACATACATGATAGATAGCAGTGACTTGGGTGATCTCATTTTGTAATTTTATTTATGATAAACTATTCAAGTTTAGTAGTTTCTATCACAAATTGTTAAGGAAGCTGCTTTCCCATGCTGTGTTGCTCTATAACTGAAGGTTCTCAGTAGTTCAGAGAATCCCTTTTTTATATTTAACTTTTTCCCTTTTCAAACAGACACTACTTTGCATTGCCGACTAATCCTGGTGAGCAGTTCTACATGTTTTGCACTCTTGCTGCTTGGCTGATTACAAAAGCTGGGCATCCCTTCGAACAGCCGCAAGAATATGATGACCCCAATGCAACAATATCAAACATACTCACAGAATTGCGATCATTTGTAAGTGTTGAACATATTTTTGTGTTCAAATGTGTTTACATGTGCTTATATACGTCAGAAAGTGTACTAATTGTTTCTTCAATCTCTATGCCGACATTTTTGAAGACTTGACAGACTTGTGTTGTAAGTTTTGTACCATGAAACTTAACATGTAGATTATAAAATCTGGAGCACTAATTCCCTGTACTGAACTGCAAAAATCGGTTCATTCTCTGTTAAGGTTTCTCTTAGTCTTGGCTGCTATCCTCACACATCAAGCTCTGACTAGTTCATAGGTTCCAAGGCTAGAAGGGACTGTTACGATCATCTAGTAAGACTGATTGCCTGTATAATAGGCTATAGAACGTCCCTAAAATAATTCCTGGAGCATAACTTTTTTAGACAAAACAACCATTCTTGGTTTAACAATTGCCAGTGATCCAACCCAATTCTTGGTAATTTGTTCCAATGATTAGTTGCCCTCACTATTAAAAAATTTACACTTTTTTTCAAGTTTTATAGCCACAGTCCTGGTCCTACATGCCAGAATCCGCTTACGTAGGCCAGCCAGGGTTGTTTTACTGCAATGCAGACATATGTGTTACTGCAACAACTGAGAGTTATACTGTTGCTAAACTTAGTTTCGGCTCCCTGATGCTCTAGTCTGTCTGCTTTGCTGGAAAACTCCGTGACACTGTGCCAATCCAAACCCCGTCTTGCAAATTACAATCAGTGAACTCCAGCATCTCTCTGTTCACCCAGAGACCTCTCCCTGCAGTTTCCAGTCTCTCACTGCACACTCGCGCGCGCGCACACAAATAAATTAAGGTCACTGTCTCTAAAGAAGCAGCGCGGACATCAGCCTGTTTGTGTAACTGAGGACTTGCACTTAATTTTGGACAGTAGCATTGAGATGTTTTTGGTTTTATTACAAAACCATTTTATTCACAAAAAATGAAGATTTAAGTGATATTAAATAAGAAAAAAAGATACATTTATAAACAAAAGAAAGCAAAAGAAAACATGCTTTCTAGTGACTCAAATTTTAAATTCCATCAAACTGTATCTCTGCCTAAAACAGTTTCTCATTTACAGCCAGTTAGCAGCCGTTCCTTCCTTCCAGGCCAAGAGGATACACTTTCACAGTTCTCTTCCCCCTTCTTTTTTTTTTTTTTTATGGTCCATTCAACCTTTGAAATGTATGCCTTTGAAGTATATGCCTAGATAAAATGTCTCCCTCCTTTGCTTCTTTTCACATTGATTCCCTTTGTCCATGTGCTTCCATTATCTTTACCCTAACTTTGGTTAACTTGTGTTGAAGGTAGGGTTGCCAGATGGTTTAACCCAAAATACCGAACATCCCTTCCCCCCCCCCCCCCCCCAAAAAAAAAACCACAGGTAAAAAATTCTGTTGAAGGGGGGAGGGAAGGGGGGGGAGACCAAAGTTGTTGGGGGGGGAAAGACCCCCAAGAGTTATTAAGCAAAAATAAATAATTAAATTGAACAGCATGGCCCCTTTAAGTGCATGCAGAGTCAGAATAGGGCTAGGAAGAGGAGAGGTTGAGCACTAAGACCCAGGGAAGGCATTGCTTCCTCTTGCTCAGGTCTTTAGGCGCTTTTGCCGGTGGCCATCTTGTTTTCTTGGTTGAGCCAGAAGGGAACTTCCCTGCGGAACCAGGTAAGCAGGGGGGCAGGGGCTGGGCCCTGTTGTTGAGTGTCGTAGGGTTGCCAGGTATCCGGTATTTTCGCCTCCTGGCAGGGGAAAAATAACAAATTACCGGACATTTTAGGTGTCCGGTATTTTCTGAATTTTTTTTTTTTTACCAGACAGGAGGCGAAAATACCAGTCTGTCCAGGTCAATACCAGACCCCTGGCAACCCTAGTTGAAGACTCAAGCAAAATAAACATGTTTGTTCTAGGCAAAAAGTGCTATCTGTTATGCTTGGATTGAGTATATGTTAGGAACATATATTTCCAGCACATGTATAACTCTTTATATTCTTTCTGTACATATATAATGTAATAATCAGCAATAATAATAATTCATAAAAATAAAATACTGCTTGATGCACTTGTGTAGTATAATATTATATACAATCAGTTGATTTGATTGCTCATTCTTTGGAATTCAGACTCCCTGTTCTACTCCTCTGGACTCTGATTTTCCTTTATCTGCTAGATTGAGGAGCCCATTGTGGAGTACTGTATTTGTTTCCCATGTAGATTACTTATACACTGTAATCAAGTCACCGCTTAAGCTTTTCTTTGCTAAGCTAAATAGACTCATTTACCATAAGACATGTTTTTTCGTCTCTAACCAGTCTCATGTCTCTTCTGAATGCTCTTCCATTTAACATCCTTCCTTAATTGTGGATACTAGAACTGGACACGCAGTTCCAGCCGTGGTAACACTGGAGCCAAGAACAAGGGTAAAATAATATTTTCTCCTATGCAGGTTTCCCCTGTCAATATATTAAAGGATTGCATTATTGCTTTTAGCTGTAGCAGTGTCCTGGGACCTCATGTTCAGCTGATAATCCACTATGTCCCTCAAGTCTTGTTCACAGGCACTGCTTACAAGGATGAGTTTCTTCCGTTCTATAAATATGACCTACGGTTTTTGTTCTAGACGTGTATGTTTACATATAGCCATATTAAAATAGCAGCTAGTGAGCTGGGAAAACAAGCAAGCAATTCAGATTGTTTTGTGTCAGCTACCAGTCTCCTTCATTATTTATCTTTCCTCAGTTATTGGTTCATATGCAGACTTTCAGTGATTATTTGTTTTCTTCCAGTTATTGATAAAAATGTTAAAGAACATAGAGGCAAAAACTGACCACTGCAGGACTCCACTAGAAACATGCCTGTTCAATGGTGATCCCCCATTTGCAGATACATATTGAGACTGAGTTCATTTAATGTGTGCCATGTTAATCTTTTAATATGCTAATGTTTAAATGAAAATGTTGTGTGGTATCATGTCGGAGCTTATAGAGTTGTAAGTCTATTATATCAACACTATTCTCTTTATCCACCAAACTTGTAATTTCATCAAAAAGTCATATCAAGTTAGTTTGACAGGATATATTACACACTCTGATTGGCATGAATTAAATTACCCTCCTTTGATTCTCTATTAATTAGGTACTGTGTGAGCCACTCCATTATCTTGTCCGTGATCACTGTTAGAATGATAGGCGATATTTATTTGGGTCATCCTGTTGATCCTTTTTAAATAGTGGCCCAATATTCACTTCCAGTTTTCAGGAATTCCAGTGTTCTGAGGCTCATTTTAATTCAGTTTTAATGGTCCAGTGAGCTCCTCAGTCAGCTTTTTTTAAAATTCTTGGTTACAAGTTATTTGGGCTTGCTGATTAAAAAATGTCTAATTTTAGTTGCTGCTGGAGTTTTTTCCTCCAAATAGAGAACAGATTTTTTTAATTGAACATTTATGCCTTTTTTGCATCATTATTGAGAATTCTATTATTTCCATCCCGTAATTAATTAGTACAATATCTATTATTCTCTTTGTTCCTAGTATGCATAAAAAACGCCTCCTTTTTATTGGCCTTAACTTGGTGGACTATAGACTTCTTCTTGTGTCCTTTTATTTTGCTTACTAATTTTTCTGCAATTCCTAGCTTCTGATTTATATTCATTACTATTGACTTCCTCTTCCATCTTTAAAAATTTATAATATGTATAGCTGCCTTTATTCCCTCTGTAAACCAAGTCAGCTTTATTAATATAGCCATCTTCCTCAGTTATGGAATTTTAGCTTTTTGGGCATCTAGTACAATGCTCTTGAAAGTTCCCTATTCATATGTTTTCTGATTAAATTATTTCTTGTAGCTGATGTAGCTCATATCTGTTCTCAGCTTTGTGAAATTGTCCCTTTTCAAGCACTAAGTATGAATATTACTAATCTGGATTTATTCTGCTATCTTTAATTTTTAGTTCTGTGATCAGTTCCTCTTTATCTGTCAAGACAAGATCTTTATCTGCTGTAGAATCCACCCCAAGTTGAATAGAAGACTTTTTAAATGAGAAATTCCAAGGATTTTCTACTACTGGCAGTATGAGACTTCCAGTGCGTGTCATTCAAATTGAAGTTCCCAGGGATCACAAAAGCTTTCCCTCCTCCCCCTCCCCCAAGACATTATAGATCGGTACGTAAGGAGCTCTCCCTTAGTGGGATTGCATAGTCCATAGCAGACAACCAACTTGTACTTTATCTGTAAGGAGGACATTGATCCATGAGCATTCATTATCATTTCCTTCCAAGTTATCGGTGACTCAGAAATGCCATTTTTGACCTAGAATACCACTTTCCCTCTCATTTTGTCAACTCAGACCTTCCTAAATAGGATTTAACTTTTATCATGCACTTTGCAGTGGTTCACAGACATAAGTGCCATCTATAGGGCAACACCCTAAATGATGGTATGTTCTCTAATTAGGTTTTTCCAAATAAGACTTGTCTTCACTAAAAGGAAGATCACTGCTGCAATTGATCTTCCGGAGTTCAATTTAGTGAGTCTAAATTGAACTCGGAGGACACCACTACCAACATCCAGTACTCCTCCCCACTCTGGGGATGCCACTAACCTCAGCTTAAGGTATTCTACATAGTTGAAATTGCTTACCTTAAGCCGAACTGCTGGGTCTAGTGTAGACCTGGCCTCAGTAACAAGTGGAAGCTCCAGGATCACTGTAACAGTCTTACCATTGAGTCACACAGTCCCCTTGGGCACTCCAGTCTGTCTTGCCACCAGGCAGGCTAGACCTAATGAAAAATGGTCACTTACACCAAAACTCACACAATATTCAGAATGCTTCCCGTCCTAAGAGTCCGTATCACTTATTCCAGATCAATATGGATCTTAGATCTCCCATCAAAGACCACACGGGAGCCAATTCTGTAATAAACTACAGGTTGAACCTCTCTAGTCTGGCACTGTCTGGTCTGGCATGATTTTAGATAGCTAAAGGTCCACTTATTATGGGTGTGGCCAAATTTCCCGAAGTTCCATAAAGTGTGTTTATTCTGTGCCGTTATTTAGCTCTGATTTAACCCTAACTGTTTTCTAAGAGGCCAATAAGCAGTGGAAGTATTGGTAATGCTGCTAAACAATATTGACCTCTCATGGTTCTGCAAAGTCTCGGGTTCAGCACAGGTCTGTTTCCAAGAGTGCTGGACTAGAGAGGTTTAGCCTGCATTTAAGGATTTATTATTTAGGAAAAAGACTTTTTACGGTTAGAGGCAACATATAAACACAAATGACTCAGAATTTGTAGTTCCAAAAGGTTAGGGAGATACAACAATCTATCCACTGAATTTATTTTGGGGCCAATCCAAGTTGACCCTGGGTATCTCTGCTTTTTCTTTCTTAGTTCAAGTTCTATGATAGATCAGACAACAGAGAGAGTTAGTTTCTCCTTGTCAGGGATTTTTATCCAAAATGGGATAAGTTCATGTGTAGGTCTCTCCTTCCTGGAGGGAGTTAGGAATGCAGTCAACAAAGTCTCTGTTGTTTGATGCTACATTATATGTCATGAGCTTTCAATGGGCTGTGGATGAGCACTTTACGTTAATAAGTGCTCCTTTTCCTGTTTGGTGGATTACGCAGTTGCAGAGGTTTACAATGCAAACCCTCAAGATAACTTCATTCCATAGGCCATAGAAACCATAAATGATATCAATACATCTATTCTACTGACATTTCATAAAGTCTAAATATTAAACACATCCATAGCACCTTAACATCTATTAACACATACAGGTATAGAAACATAGGATTTGGAAAAGACCTCAGAAGATCATCGGGTCCAAGGTAAGCAAGACTGGCTTCTAGCTATGCATCTCTAATTGTTCAGTGAGGCCTGGGAACATAGTAAGAACTGGCATGTGGTTTGCTAGTATCAGAATGATCATTGATTTTAACATTGCAACCATGTGAATTTTTGCTCTAGGTTTCACTGAAGCCAACTGGATTACATTTATGCTCTTTAAGTGAGTGATTCCAGTTGCTCTTTTTTGTTACCCACACTCCTAGCATTGGTGTTCTTTGATACCGTGAAGAAAAATTGTTTTCAACATTTCATTTTGTGCAAAGTCAGTGTTTATGTATTCCCACTTTCTATCCACCCTTTTTTGTTTAATGCCCTCCTGAGTGCACTAGACAGTTTGTCCCTCATGAGAGTCCCTCATCTTCTAAGGCAGAGGTGGGGAATCTCCAGCCTCCTGCTTAATTTATCTGATCTGCAGTAAGTCTCTGTGCCGTGGATCAGAAGCCCTGAGCTGGGCATTTCCTGTGGGGCTGGAGTTGTGAACATTGGTTCACCCCACTGTGGGAAGGAGCTAAGGTGCTAGGTTCGTACCTGCAGCCACTAGGTGCATGGGTAATATGGGAAGCTTGGCTCAGTTTGTGTATAGCTGCCCCCACCTGCAAGCACCACCCCCATAGCTCTCATTGGCCAGGAACCGTAACCAAAGGGAGCTGCTGGGACTGTGTTCACAGCCCAGAACACAGCTGTTTCCAGGAGTGGCATAAGGTCAGGGCAGGGGGAGAACCTGCATTAAGACCTGTGAAGCTGTTGACCGGAAACCACCTGAGGTAAGTGACATTGAGCTGGAGCCAGCACCCATTGTGTTCTCCTTGTACCCCAAATCCTAGTCCCAGTCCAGATGCCACTCCTGCACTCCATCCTGCTCCCAGAGCTCCATTCTAGCACTCCTGTCGCAGCCATGGGGACCCCCTGAACCCTAAGTCCCTTCCCCAGCCCTGAGCTTGGTCCTGCTGCCAAACACCCTCCCAAACCCCACACCAAACCCCCTATCACAATCTTGAGCCTGCTCCCACACTACAAACCTCTCAGCACCAACTCAAAGTCCCCTCCCACATCCTAAACCCCTCATTTCAAGCCCCACCCCAGAGCCTGTAGCCCCTCTGCCTCAGTCCCCCACAAGTGATTTTTAACCCTTGTGGGTTAGTGGCCCCACAGTAGAAAAAAAGATTCCCCACTCCTTAACATTTAAAGGGAGAGAGGGCTATACTTTAGATGGCCTCTACCTGGGTAGAAGAGGAACCAAAGTTACCCAAAAATAGTTAAGTTTACGTTCTGTTAAATGGGTTATATCAGACTTACTTTTTCCATTGCCCCAAAGATGCATGAGAACCTGCTGTGCACACACAGAAGATTTTTCTCTTAAACCTTTGTACAAAAGTTATTGTTCCTACTCCTGTTGAAATCAGTAGTAAAATTCCATTGACGTGATTAAGATTTGGGCTTATATTTTGGGGTTCTTTATTTTTCTGTTGAGGAATAAAAGAACACAAATTGCTCTATTGGCAGAGGAAGTGTTGTTGTTTTTCAATGAAGTATGAATTACAAAAAATAACTGATGTGGATAGACTGGTCATGGATAGGAAATAGAGGAGAGTTGGAACCGGAGAATATTCCATAGCCAATATCTATTAATAACCTATTGTAAAAGAGAAATTATATAATGAATAATCTGTTTTAAAATGTTTAAAGTGTCATCCTATGGAAACGTCTAATAATGGAGCATTCCCTTGTAATGATAAGGATGCTCTTCCATAAACTAAATTGCAGGATACACAACTGTTTTTTCTCTAGGACAGTAATAAACAGAAAAATTGTAAACAAGAATATGAGCAAACAAAGTAAACAGTGAGAGCCTATTACTTTTCCTCCCATGGCCTGTTTTCTATTCTGCTTGCTCTTTGTTTGCTTCTTATGTGCCCCACCTGCTTCCTTGCCTACCCAGCTGCTTTGCTGCTCCAGAACTATTTTTACTCTCTGAAAGATACTCCCAAGGCCCCCACCTCTCATCAGCTGTTGATTTCTCCTTCCTCATATGGTTGCAGATCTTTTCTTCAAAAGTGTGTGTTGGGGATCACATGAGGGGGGTCTCTTCAGTGCCATTCTGTTAGGAAATTCTGTAGCTTATGGAAGAAACTACCAATATTTTCCCTAAAATTGGAAACAGTCTTGTCTTCTACAGCTCTTGCAGGTCTATATATCACTGCTGAATCATGACATAATTATTGTAGCAAAAATACTAGCTAGCCAATTGCAGTCAATGCTCCCTCGAGTTTATATAAACCCAGATCAAATAGGATACATTAAGGATAAACAAATGTCAAGCTCTGTTCAGTGAATTCTTGGAATCCTCCATAATTATAGATTTAGAAGAAGAAAAAAAAAACAGAAACAAGATCACCATTTGTTTTGTCATCACTTGACATAGAGCTTTTGAAATAGAAAGTTCCACTCTTAAGTCCTGTCCTATATGGAAGTTGGCACCCCAGTTCCTTACATGGATAAATTCTCTTTACACAAGCCCAAAATGAGCTGTTTTACGAGTTAATGGGACTCAGTCTCTCCGGTGAGAATTACACAGGCAGCCTAGGCAGGAACATCAGTTGTCTCCTTTTTTGTGCTGGCCATAGAACCGTTTAAACGGAAGATAGGAACAATGATCTCTGACAAGAATTAAACTTGAAGGAACAAGTCAGAAAATAGCTTTATTTGCTGATATGAAATTATTTTTATCTAACGCAAACATTTCTCTAAAACTGGTATTTAAAGAAATCCATGATTTTGGGAAAGTGGACTGAAAGTAAAGTATGTCACACCTGAAATGTTAGGTATGTATTTGCTAAACTCTAAAGTCATTTGTCCAGAAAATATGGGGTACAGATCAGCAACAAATTCAGTAAAAAACCTGGAAATTCAAAATCTCAAACAAGGTAGAGCACTATTATTTATTATGTCAGAGCACTATTTCATCAAATAAAAAAGATCTGCTGTGCTGGGGGAAGTATTCAGTTCTGTCCTTGGGGAAAAATAGCTACAGTCAAAAGGAATATTTTGCCAAAGATTTGTTTCTTGTTTCAAGCTTTTCCTGCTGCTCTGGGATGATTACTGAATACAAAGAATGTTAGAATTTATATGGAATAAGAAAAGACCAGCGCTACAGCTACACTACCATCGATTTACTGGTGGTTGATTTAGCAGATCTAATTAAGATAGCCCTTACTCTATCCCAGAAGAGACGAGTAAGGGAAGTCGGCAGGAGAAATTTTCCCATCGACCCCGGTAACTCAACCTAAATTACGTTGACTCCAGCTGTGTTGTTCACATGGGGTTGTGTACCTTAGGTTGACTTTCTGTGGTAGTGTAGATACAGTCCTAGAGTGAGTGGAGATTTTTTTTTTTCTACAATTCATTGAACAGGGTGGACTAGCTGTGCTAAATACTCTCTGATGGCACTATCAAGTCAGCCAGCAGAAAGCAATATTGGATTGGGGCTATTCAAACACAGGGTTATGGAACAAGAAAATTGTAGAAGTGTAAATATTGCTAGAGTACACAGATTAAAAATAATAGTAAACTCTCCTTTTAGAAATCGCAACAGTTACTCTATGGATTTGGGATAGCGCTGAAGATGAATTATTTTCCTTCATTGAGGACACCCATTGCAAATAAACCATATCATGAACCAGAGAGATTTAAAGCATGAGTGACCCATGGAATACATATAGTTGGCCAGTTGCTCAGCAAAGAAACTGTTCTAACTTGCTTAGAGATGAAAATTAATTTTAACCACCCTTCTCTCCCATTGTATCAAGTAAGGCATTATATGTCCTTTCTAGAAAAAACGATTGTATCCAGAAAAGTAACTGGTATTCAAGTGAGAGTCTGGCCAATTAAGAAATATAAAAATAACTAATTTTATATCCGTCTTTACAGACAACTTTCCTAACCAAAATGTCTATTTTGGTAGAAGGACCTAGATAGACAAATTACCCAAGAAGAATGGGATTTGATCTGCAAAAGGGATCTATCAACCTTTAGTTTATAGCATGAAAAACATTTCTTTAAGATAACTCTGTTGACAGGTTAACTATGTTAACCTCTTGCCAGTCAGGTTAAAAATGTATCCCTAGCCAATCTTTATATGAGCATTGGAGAAACTGTGGTAAAGGTGGTTTTCATGGGTACATGATGCATGTGTTCAATCATTAGTATTGGACATGATTCATAACCAATTACAGCTTGTTGGATACTTAATCCTCCTGTGATTTTTCTGGTGGAAATGGCCACCCAAAAGGAAATGAATTAATTTATCATATGCTAGTAGCTGCTTCACTATTTTTCTTTTTCCACTGAAAGGATATCAATAGTCTATCCAGCTCTAAAGGAATTGTAAAAAAAATATGGGAGATTGTTATAGAAAAATAATACTGGTTATGTACCCAGCATAAGAGACAAGAGAGTACATGGAAATCAAATATCTATCTATTTATACAATTCTCAACTTGCATTCATTTGCCCAAAACAAAACCAGCATTCCTAATGAGAATTATTTTAATAGACATGCCTCATTTGTTAAATATGTGTAATTAGTGGTTTCACTTGCATAAAATAATTGGAAACAACATGTCATGGAGTAGTGCAATGATGCTCACTCTGAAATATGGTAATAAAAATCTGATGATTATATTACAGAATAATGTTTCTCTAAATTAAAGCTCCCTGTTATGATTATTGTTTTGTCTCTGATATTTATATGGCAAGAATTTGTAAACCTGTTAAAACTTACTAAATAAATAAATAGTTAATTTTAAAAATGGGTAGAAATTATAGAAGCACCAGATGCTGTGAATAGTTTGGTATTAGTGAAGAAAATCTCGTTACCTGTCTGACAGAAAACATTAACTGCTGGCCAGTGATCATCTCTCTCTTTGTTTTAGGGAAGGTCTGTGGATTTTCCTCCATCAAAGTTAAAGGCAGGCTATGGAGAGCAAGCATGTTATGCTCTTGATTGTTTAGCTGAAGAAGCCTTGAAACATACTGGCTTTAGCTGGAAAAGGTATAGTGTACTTATAAGAAACCCTCTGTAAAACTTGTTTTCAAATGAACAAATGCTAATTGTACAAGATAGCAGATCCCATGTACATATAACAAGCCTATAAAAAATGTTAAATCATTATTTGCAGTTACACAGTAGGTTCACAAGATGAGTATAGTCAGGCTTGTAACATTGGAATACATTAGTTCCTAATACAAACTCCCACTTAGTTGGGTGAAATTACACCAGATCAGAATTTGGACAGTTGTTTGCTTCTTCTTTTATCTGACTAGATTAGATTAGATTAGGTAAATTAGTTCAATAGTTCTTATTTATCATCCTGTATAGAATTATTTTTTGCTCCTCAAACATTTGAGTGATTGATATTTTGTAATAATCTTATTACCTAATTTTTTACTCTCTCAATAGAAAGTAAAGCAAACTTTTGAGTCTAGATTCAATTAAATAATAAACTGAATACATATTGTGATCAGGTGGAAATTTTGGAAGAAAGGTAAATGGAAAAGAATTTCCAGGAAGTGAAACTTTGTTCAAGAACACTTTTTAAAAAAAAGTTTGGCTCTGAAATGGTAGAGAAAAAATGAGTGTAATAGTAAACAGTATAATATGTTAACCATTATGTATTACTTAAACTTTGTTAATAAGAAAAAATTAATCTCTGGGGACTCGTGCTTGAATCTTGTGAGGTTAAGTCATAAGAGAAAATGAATCTGAACCTTATCTGTAGGTGTCTTCACAAAAGAGAAATTCTGTGGTTTGGCACAATAATGAATCCATGCTCTGAGTTCTAAGCCTAAACTAGCCACATTTTTTTCAGGTCAAGTTTGTTGTGTGTTGTCTTCATCACTGTGCTTCATTATACCTGGGCATAGACAGCATCCATAACTCTCACGCCTAGGAATTGTGTTTGCTTGTAATTCTTCCTGAGAAGTACATTTACTGTGTGTTTTGAAAGCTTTTCTATTCTGTGAATATATGTATTATTTCAGACCAGCATACCCAACAGAGGAGCTAGAAGAAGAAGCAATAACAGAAGATGATGCAGAATTGACACTTAATAAACTGGAGGAAGAAATTGCAGTAGGTCCATATGGTTTTTTTCTTTTCCTGTTTTACCTGTACCTACCAACTATGAGCGCTTTTTTTAGTTCTAGTGTTCTGTATTTTATTGTTTTGGTGAGTTGTTTTTATTTGTTTGTTTTTCCATTCCCTCCTCTTTCCTTTTTTTCCCCCTTTGACTTTCCTGTGTTGTCAGCTCCTTTTTATTTCCTCTTGTTCTCATTTTAATTTGGGGCATGGTGCTGTAGTTTGTGAACCTTACAAGGCAGGACATCTGTATTCATCTGCATGAGCAGATATTGTAAAGCATCATAGACATTTATGGTGGTATAGAAATAAATATATTATTTCCTATGGGACTGAATCCTGAGTGCTTTGTTTCTATTAAGGCAAACTCTAATTTATGTTCATAGAAGTTTTTGTTTGGACTTCAGGAACTGGTCTATTGCTAAAAAGTCACATATCTCTTCACAGATGCAGGGCTCACTCCTGCAACTCTTTTTACGCAAATAGTCTAGAAACCTAAATAGTAGTTTCAGAGCAAGATATATTTTCCTGAGTCAAGCATTTGCAGTTTGAGGTCCAATCCATCTCCAAAAGAAAGAACTCTGTAAGAAAAAACAGTGTCCACAGAACAACAAGGAGTCCTGTGGCACAAGTTTCTGTGGGTAAAAACCACTGTTTGTTGCAAAATAAATAAATTGCCCAGATAAATCAGCTAGTCTTTAAAGTGCCACAGGACTACTTGTTGTTTTCATAGCTACAGACTAACACATCTACCCTTCTGAGTGTATACAAAGGTAGACTTCATATACGCTTCACTTATTTCTATTGTAAATTAATTCTTTGCTGATGTACATCAAAG
This sequence comes from Apalone spinifera, assembly GCA_030068395.1. Taxonomy (NCBI): domain Eukaryota; kingdom Metazoa; phylum Chordata; order Testudines; family Trionychidae; genus Apalone; species Apalone spinifera. The sequence goes on along the minus strand of CM057845.1, from coordinate 139,724,122 downwards.
TACTTTTTCAGTTAAGTTTGAAAGTTGTTCTCGCCTAGTTCCAAAGTATGTAAAATATTGTAAGGTTGCCATGTAAGATGTACAAATGTATTTTTAATTTATGTTGGTATCTGTATATTGAGTAATTATTTGATTGCTATGGGTCTATTTTATTCAGGTATTTTTGTAGGATTTGATGTCTAACTGTTGATAAATTGGTGGTCTGACATCATCACAGAATCTTTTCATCTAGATGAGATCATGTTAGCATCTTCAAACGGCCTCTGTTCTATATGTTTTGAGTTGTTTTGGTGTCATGGATTTGCAGCCTCTGTGGACGCAAAGACTGAATATTTTTTTAAATCATTGGCTTAAATAGTACTTATCCCAAATATGATGCTAGCTGAAACATGATGTTACTCAAACATGAGTTAGCTTGGCACTTGATTTGTCGAAAGTCATTGGAGAGAGGTGAACCAGGCTGAATAAGCAAAACTAAAGAATTAGGGATAAGGTAGAGAAGTTTCCCTGTTGGGTCAACAAACCACCTAAGGGAAGGCCAGGTACTCTAGGTAGAGGAAGTAAAGACATTGACTAATACGCTATGCAAGCCTTTTGATCTGTCCCCCTACCTTCAACAAGCTCCCACTAGTGAGAAGTGCTGTGCCAGTAACATCTGGCTCTTTGACTGCAGTCTCAGTTCCTACTCCAGCACAGTCTAAAGGACTGCAGGAATTGAAGAGTTTTCAGATCCCTGTTATCTTAAGTATCTCATTTTTATTTTTGTTTCTATTAGCTGGGAAACAGCCCCGCCTTTTGTTCTTTAATCTTAGGGTGAGAAAATGTGGTTGTATAGATGCATGTGAGTACCAATACAATCTACACAAGGAAGGCACAAGAAAGAAAATTCCATAGATTTATACAGTCCTAAACTCAGCTTCCTAACAGTGCTCAGTAAAATGTGTTCTTTTGGAGAAACCTAAAAAACACTATGCTGTCAGCTGTAAACTATAAGAGTTGTCAGACTTCCATTTGTTGGAGTATTTTATTGGGACTATATGATCTGTGCTGGTAGTAAGGAAAACCACACAGTTAAAATCTAAGAGGAAGCTTTTATTTGGCTTTGAAGTTATGATTTAAAAGACTTTAAACAATAATTTGTTTTCAATTATAAAATATTCAGCCAGCTCTAAGTTTAGATTTCACTGCCATTGGTAAAGCTCTTTCTTTGGAATTTTTAGCCAATGGGAAACTACCTACTTAGATTTCTTTTTGGAATTATAAGGAATATTTGTTTTATTAATGTGATGATTTAATTCCCATCTGTCATACTTTTACTTTTAGTTTAATTTAGTAGTGTTTAGATTTAATGATACACTTTCTTGATTTTATGTTTAATAGTTTTATTAAAATGTAGAAAACTGGTACTGAATCATATTTCATTTAATAAGTAACAAGTTTGAAGAGTCCTTCGGGAGAATTAGCCAGTCTGTTCTACAGCCCTATTTATCCTTTGGGTCTTACAATATTATTATTTATATTACTGTAGTACCCAGTCATAAATCACACCCTCACTGTGTTTCATACTTGACGGACCCAGCAGAGCTTAAAGGTAGCTGGATTGTGCTTATGGACCAAATTTTGCTCGGGCACAAAGTGTAGATTTAGTCATTTACACCAGAGCTGATCTGATCATTGGCATAGATCTGTCTTGTGGTGTTAATGTGAGATATCATATTACTTGCGCTGAATAGACTGTTACTTCCATTTGGCAAATGAATTAAGGATGTAATTTTTCAAGAGTCTTGGGAATCTGTCTTATTTTTCCCTTTAAAATCTCAGCTAAAATCTAAAACTTCTATAAAAGAAACATATTACCCAGAGATGCTGTATGTGTTAATATGAATTTTAATAAACACAAGCTGTACTTTCAGAAACTCCTGGCTATTTTACAAAAACTTGAAAAATGTTACTTGTTCTGCTTTGGTTCAGAAAAAGCTGAGATTTTTTAAGGAAAACAATGCAATATTTACTAATTAAATGTTTTGCAATTTTTTTTTAAGGAAGAAGAGACAGACAATGAAGAGGACTTTATTGATCTGAATGTTCTAAAGGCACAAACATATAGATCGGTAAGCTATTACCTATTAGCAGTTTGATAAAGAATAGCAGATCTTAACAAACTGTAAAACTAAATGTAATGAATAAAGGCGGTCACTTGATTTTTGCCACTTGAAAACACTGATAGTCTAAATATAAAAAAAATTATAGAGGACTGACTTATTGTAACACACAATTATGTCAGGTTTCTAAACTGCAGAATCTTTCAAAAATTATATGAATCCTTGAAGAATAGCTTCCAAGAACTTAAATAACACCATGTTGCTATGTTGTATTTTTCTTAATTGGGTCTAGAATAGTTTCATATTTGTTATTTTACCAGTAGAACTTTATTCATTCATTTTAATGCTTAATAAAATCAGATAAGAGGTTTTAAATCCTAATACAGGTACAACAATCATAAACTAATAAAATCAAACAGTTGTAAGTTTTCCTAAGCATGAACATTTCTCCCTGTTCTGAATGTCTTAAGCCATTGTAACTTGATCACCTAGCAATTGTTTTCTTTTGAAATTTAGAAAACTTGACATGTTTGTTTAGGATATGAATGAATCCACAAAACAAGAAGAGATTTTAGAGTCCACAACAGATGCAGCGGAGTGGAACCTGGAAGTGGAACGTGTTCTTCCACAATTGAAAGTTACAATTAGAACTGACAATAAGGTATGTAAGAGAATGTGTATGCCTTGGTATAAACAATTTATGATGATCTGCCCCCCCCCCCCCCAGCGAGGGCTCTTGTGCATTTCAAAGCCATGGAGCCTAGGATCAGCGGGGGACTCAAGAGTTCCCCTTTGATCCCAGGCTCTATGCTACGCTGTATGCCTCTAGGAGCTTGGGGTCAGCTGGGAGTCCCCAGCTGCTCCTTTGAATCACGCAGATGCATGGTTCAAAGGGACAGCTGCCAGACAGCTGATCTACAGACCAGTTGATCCCTGATTCTAGGGAAATGCCACAGGGAGCCTGAGATCAGCTGGGGAGTCCCCCGCTGATCCCAAGCTCCATGGCTCTAAAATGCACAAGAGCTCCCGCTGGGGGCTCTTGTGCATTTCAGAGAAGGCATCCGCGTTCAACCCAGAGTCAGCAGGACTTCCCGCTGACCCTGGGCTGTACGCAGAGTTCCACATTCCTCCTTTGAAATGTACAAGAGCCCCAGCGGAAATTCCATCGATTAGTCAGTTAACCACGTTTTAACATCCTTAGTTTACAGTGAGATGTTTCAAAACTACTAGTAACTTCTTGTCCCCTCCAAGTGATCTGAGAGAATTACTTTTTTTAATATTCTGTAGTAATTACTATTGTACTAATATCAGAGCATTTTAGTCATTTGCTAATGTATGCTTGAATTCCAGTGGAAAAGTTAAAAAACATGAAAAACACTTTTCATATTGAAGCTCTAATTTAGCTTCTTATAAAAGTTTTATTGGGACAGGATACAGAAATACAGCAAACACATGGATTACTGTTGGATGGTAGTTTTGTGTCAGCCACATAAGCCACAGTTTCTAGTTCCAGCTGTGCTACAGACTTTTCTAAGTTTGGGCCACCTCTGTTCCTCTGTTAGCCCATTTTATTAAATGGCAAAGGAAGGGAGCATGAATCTTCTCTTGTTTAGCAGGAGTTAAAGCCAATCAGTGCAAGAGTCAGGAACAAAGAAATAATGCAAGATAGACAATGCATGGCCTGTGCGTCCATGTGGCTCCACATCTCTTCCTCCTGTGTTTAATATGGGAGCGAGTGATTTCATTAGCCTAGAGTTTGTGCTTTAATGTTCTGAAAGCAACCTACCTGGAGGCAGGTTTCCTTTTCTGTCTGGCCTCTCCCTCTCAGTATAAGATACAGCACCACTCTTCATACTCCAGTTTCCTTAGATATACATATATGCACAGAACCAGTGGAAATGTTGGCAGATTATGCACAGTGCCTGTTATAATATGCACAAATCCAAAGTACTACTACTTTTTTTGTAGTTTATGTATGTTTGCTTTGATCCAGCAGCTAGAGTTGTGTTTTTCTTACCTTCTTTCTTTCCTCTGCCCTCCCAAGGAAAGAGAGTAAGGTAGTCTTGCTATTTCATTTCCTTCCTCCTGATAACACTGTAGATGAATTGGAAAGAAAGGTCTGACAGTTTGAACGTTGGCAGGTCTTTTGACATTTAGCTGTTCTCTTTCTTTGCCTGCAACCTGGCAGAGCTAGTGGAGTGGTAATCAATAGTCTCAATATTTGTGCCTGGAAGGCATCATCACAGTATTTTCTAGCAGAAGCACTTTTATGAAGATCAAATACACTCCTGAGAATACAGCCTCAGATCCATCTGTGAGTATGTTCAGTATTTGGTTTTGGACATGAATGTCACAGTGTGACATTTAGGAGTCTGACAAATTACTTCACCCTAAAGTGGCTGCCTGAGGGGGATGGAACATGGCAGCTGTGTAACTGCACAGAGCAATAGTGCTCAATAGATATGGGCAGATATGACAATAACTGTGAGTTCCACACAAGTCACTTTAGCTCTTAAATGCTTACCACTATTATCTGAATTTATAATGTAGGCATTATATTAACTTTCTGATGTATTTTTAGGATTGGAGGATCCATGTAGATCAAATGCATCAGCACAAAGATGGAATTGAATCTGCTTTAAAAGAGACAAGGGTATGTTTTATACATGCAGAGTATTCTACTTTAATACAGCCTCTCAGCTGTTTTTTTTAAACTGCCCTCTTTGATAGATATTAATTGCTTGAATCAGTTTTCTGGGGAATGTTTTACAGCACTATGGAGAAATGAAATAAATATGATTGAGGGCTGGGGGATTGACAAAGGAGAAATTATTCAGGAAGTAAAGTTATGTAATTTGCTAAGAATAACTAATTGGGGACACAACTGCATATAAGTATTTGAAGTATGTTCATCCCGAGAGTGGTGAGGAACTATTATTAAAGACAGTATAATGGAGGACACTTCTTAATAATGGGAGGAAATTTTAAAAAGGAAAATTTACCCTAACTACTGTCATCAGGATAACTTTCTGATGTGAGACTTCATAGACAGGAATAATCGGGGAAATGGTAGGAGCAGTGTTTAAGAAATGTGAATCTCGGCTAGACTATCTGCTAGAGAACCTTATCATAGAAGCCAAGTGTCCCTGTAATTCTTTTCTCATCTTATTCCTACGATGCAGTATCCTTTCTGTATTAGAGGGGTTTTAATAATGTTTGTCTTCTATATAAAGTATAATCTTACGTGCAGAATATTATTTTCCAGGGTTACTTTGACAAACTTCATAATGAGATCAGTAGGACCCTCGAAAAGGTCAACAGTCGGGAAAAGTATATCAACAACCAGTTAGAGCATTTGGTTCAAGAATATCGTACTGCACAAGCTCAGCTGAGTGAGGTAAAGCACTGACCAATTGCTGAGTTGCTTACCCTATGGCCCAAAGATCCAGTGCAGCCTATGGAGTTCACATCAGCTTTCTCCTTCTGACTGTAGGTCAAAGACCAAGGCCTAGACACACAAAAGGAGTTGGATGTGGTGACTCTGAACAACTCATCTAACTTTTAGTAGGGATGTGAAGGACTAGTCGACTATCCGATAAGCAAATGCTTATCAGATACTTGACAGGATAGTCAACTCGTTGCTTTCGCTTCCCCCTGCCCCCCACCCCTGCTGCCTGTATTAGAGGCAGCAAGAAGGCAGGAGAAGAGGGGGTACTTCAAAGTGGCTGCACTGCGTGGAGCCGGGGGGTCAGCTGAGAACTCCAGCTGACCCCGGGCTCTTTGCAGCACTACCGCTTTGAAACACCAAGTGGGGAGCTTGGCGTCAGGCTCCTTAGAGCATTTCAAAGTGGCAGCACTGCGTGGAGCCTGGGATCAGCTGGGGGCTCCCATGCTGACCCTGGGTTCCACATGGCGATTTCGCCTTTGAAGTGTAGCAACAGCCCTAGGGCTGTTGCCTTACTTCAAAGGCAGAGGCACCCTATCGAGTAATCGAATAATCAATGCAAAATACATTGACAATTCGATTAGTCAATTACCGATACTTAACATCCTTAACTTTTATGCACCTAGAAAATCACTGTGAAACAGATATTGAGAGGGGCAATAGGCTTCCTATACAATGATTAGGGAAGAGGGATGCCTTAGACTGCAAATCATAAAAATGTATATGCTTGGCAGGGAGTTGCCTGAACTAACCCATGGTAGATGCCAGTGTGTGTTAACTCCTATCCATTTTATGAAAATAGGTGCCTATATCCAAGCTGCAGAGAGATACCTAATGATTTTTGGGGTGAACCCTTTTCTGGAGTTAGGCACCTATGCATTTTAGCAATAAGCTAGGGAAGGACAAGAACTTCCCTCCTAACTTTTATCTCAATGGTTAGGGTGCTCACCAGTGATGTGGGAGACTTCCAGTTCAAGTCACATCTCCCTCTTCATAGGTCATGCACGTTCTCACCACCATGCTACAGAGTCAGGCTATCACTGTTTCATGTACTTTCACTCACTAGCCCAAATTATTCTTTAATTAGTTGGACCCAGAGCAACAGTTTGAATAGAAGGGGCAGCCATACATCAGAATATCCTATAGTACAATTGTTAAGGCACTCAACTGAGGGAGGGGTGACATACCTGTTCAAACCACTTCTTCCCCTTAGGCAAAGAAGGGACTTGAACTAAGGGTCTCCCACATCTCAAAGTGAGTAACCTAGCCACAGAGCTTAAAGTTTTGATGGAGCATCTTCTCTGCCCCCTCCCCCCGATGTTTTGTATGAACTGGGGCCCAGTCCAGCACATGGGTGTAGCAGAGGTGCAGTTAAACCCAGAATGGTGACAAATAACATTTCCTTTTTGAGAAAAAGAACCTGAGATTCAGGACTGCTGAGTCCTATCCCAATTCTGAACAACCTTGGGTAAGGCACTTGCACTCTCTGTGCTTCTCTTTATTCACCTGTTAATAACTAATAAAACTTTAGTTGCCATTTGTTAAGGTGCTTTGAGATTCTTGAATGATAAATATATGGGCCTGATCTTTCAAATTCTTCCCTACTGATTACATTGGCACTACATGCATGAGTTAGGATTTCTAGAACTGGGATCTAAAAGAGTAAATAGTTATAAGTTCTCTAAGAAATACATGTACTTCTGCTTTGTCAATAATACAGAAAGTGTTCTCTTTACCAGGCCAAAGAGAAATACCAGCAGGGAAGTGGAGGAGTAACAGAAAGAACTAGAACACTTTCTGAGGTAAAATATGTTCTCACGTAATTTGTGTTATGGTTTTAATTCTCAAAAGGTTACCAATCTTTCATTCATTGTTTTCTGACTTCTAGAATAGTCCACTGGGCATAGTCATTTGACACTTTTATGTTACCATTTTATGAAATAGGATTTTTCTGACAAAGAACTTTTTCATATCAAAGTTTAGAATTTGTTCATTAGTGAAAGTGGCTTAGAAATCTAAGTGTAGTATTGAGAGAGAGAGAGAGAGTGTCTGAAATTTTAGTCCCATCTCGGCTACTGATTCTTTCTGTGAGATGGGCAAGCTACTTCATATCTCCACCATAGTTTTCCTTACCTGTAAGGACAGTAATATATAAATAAAATATGGATTTTACTTACTTTCTTATGGCTATTGAGGATTAATACTTTAATATTTGTAAAGTACTTTGAAGATGAGAGAACCCTAAATTTTAATATTTATTTTTATTTAAGAAGTTATTATTTGGTACAGCAAGTAAAAAAGTCCAACAAAAAGGTTTTTATCAGAAGATGTGGTTTTGTTCAATTTTTCTGATGGAAAATGTGACATTTTATTTATCTGAAGCACTATTTTAAACCAGGTGTTTTGTTTAAAAATGTTGATGTGAAAAATCAAAATATTTTGTTTAAAAAAATCTATTTGTTTTGTTTGCAAATGTCAGTCTTTTGTTTCAACATTCCAAATAAAAAATGTTATGTCACTTAATAATTTTACTGTTTAGACTTTAAAAAAACCTTAACCACTAGCAGACTAAACTTTTGAAATAGCCTTATCTCATAACACCACTAGAATACATTAGAAACTGTCAATATTTATTAAGTTTTTTTTAAAGGGCAATAAAAACGTGAGACACACAAAGTGGATCATAGAATCATAGGATTGTAAGGGTATGTCTACACTGCTTTGTAAACTCGAAACAAAATACGCTATTTGCGCTATGCACATTGCGAAGCTTATTTCGAGTTTATTTCAAAATGAAGTGCTATTTCTAGACATCCCTTAACCGTCATGGAATGAGGGTTACCAGGATGCTAAAATAGCGCATCGGCTATATTTCGGAATACCGGACGCGTTCAGAAGACGTGGGGTAGCTATTTCGGGATACCTCTGGTATCCCAATATAGCTTTGATGTGTAGACATACCCCAAGGGACCTCAAGAGGTCACCTAGTCCTGTCCCTTACATTCAAGGCAGGACTACCTATCATAACCCATCAAAGATGGGTGTTTGTCTAACCTGCTCTTAAAAATTTCTAATTATGGAGATTCCACAAGCTCCCACTGGTTATTTCTAGTGGTTAACCCCCCTGACAGGAAGATTTTTCCTAATATCTTTCCTAATATCCAGCCTAAACCTCACTTGTTGCAGTTTGTCTGTTGCTTCTTATCCTATCCATAGCATTTAAGAAGAATTCTTTTTTTCTTCCTTCTCCTTGTAGCAGTCTTTTATATATTTGACAAGATGGGTGAGGTGATGTCTTTTATTAGTCTATTGTCACTTGGTGAAAAAGACAAGTTTTCAAACTAGAAGCTCCAAGGAGCCTGAAAGCTTCTCTTTCACTAACACAGGTGGGTCCAATAAAAGAAGTACTTCATCATCTTGTCCTTGTAGTACAAATCTGTCTTCTGAAGTGTAGGGCCTCTGCAGAATTATGCCTTTTTAAAATAATATTTGTACAATTATATTTAATCTTGTATTTTTAATATTGCCTCATCCTAAAACCAGAAGTAATTTTTAAAAACAAAACACCATTTGAATTTGAAATCTGTATGCTCTGCTTGTGCTTTAGTAATTAGTTTGTGGCTTATAAAGAATAATACATGTGTGTGTGGATATTCAACAATATTCTGATCTCTGCTGCACCAGTGCATATCTGGAGTAAAGCCAGATACAATTTAGATTTTCATGATATAGCTGTGATCAGAACTTGACCTAGTAAAACATACCTGTACATCTTAGTGTGCAGTGAACATGTTTTTCTCCCTCTGAACATATTGAAATATAGAGGTAAATGTGATTTAGTGGTTCTAACCCATTCATTTCCTTGTCATGGTCAAAGTTCTTTTATTAGCCAACCAGGTTGCAGCCTTTTCACAATCAGTGCTACAGACACAATACTTACTGTAAAAGCAGACCTTTCATTGTACAATACCAGTGCTGATTTTTTGTATTTCTATACAAAATATCACAACAAAATATGTACATCTGCTAGCAATTTTCATTGACTACCTTTTTATTCTGATACCATCTCTCTGGATTCCTTATCCAACCTGATTTTTGCAGTAATCACTATCACCTGGCAAACCACTTTCTAGCTCAGAAAACACAATACTTAGTCTTTTGTAATATAGACAGGCGTACTACTCCATCAGCCATTCTATTAGGAGAATATGCTTCTTGACTTCTGTCAGTTACTGAAATTATTATTACTGTATAATGAGAGAACCTTCAAAATAGTAACTCCAAGAAACTGTCAAAATGCTACTTGTTGCATGACTTGTATTGCTGTTCTTTTTTCACATTAAAAATCCATCCTGGGATTAGTAGTTTGGCATTGAAAAGTATTATTGTTCTATTTATGGAGCTGAGCACAGATGAGTCATTTTTGTAAAACTAATGTATTTATTCAGAATTTTTTAAATTGAAGTTCAAAAAAATGCACAATTAAAATCTGTTTCTTCAATTTCAGATCACTGAAGTATTAGAGAAAATAAAGCAGGAAATGGAAGAAAAGGGAAGCAGTATGACCGATGGAGGTAAGTACACACTTTCCTCAGAAAAATCTCCCATGACCTAAGAAACAAGTATACACTCAGGCCTAGGTTAAGCAAAAATAGTCTGGCACGCAAAAAATAGAACAAATGCAGGAATCTGTTACTAAATAAGTGAACACATCAGGAGTAAAATTTTCAGACTCCTAAGTGTTTTAGGTGCATAAAAGCTCTATTTTTTTTAACCGACTGTCTAACTCTCATTGGGTTCACAAATGTAGTTTTTGAGAATTTTACTATAAAAATCTCAGAAAATTCATGTGCTCTCTAATTTGAATAACTAACCCACTGTTGGTAATGTAAAGACCCAATGCTGCTATTTAAATGTTTAATACCATCATATTGCTCAAGGCAGGAAGCATTATATTTGGTGGTAAGTGTTTACAGGATTGGGCCTTTGCTGATAGAAAAATTCTTTCTACTTCTGATGGCTGAACTGTTTCTATTTTAAATAGGTTTATATAACTTTTAGAATCAAAATGGTTTGCTGTCTTAAAGACTATTTTGGTTGATAAACCTGCTCCATTTCAAATATAAAAAGAACTGTGGTGAAGACATAGACGGTATCAGACACCTGAATAGGGTTAAGCACAGGGGCTGCAATTGTATTTAATTACTGATGCCTAACTGGTACAAACCACCTGCAGTAGCTATCTCACCTGGGAAGCAAAAACCCTGTCCTCACTTCAGAGTTAATCACCTAGTCTCACACCACCCCTGTGCCCAGTGACAGTAGTGATGGGTAGAACAGTCTCCAGAACCTGCAGCTTGTAACTCCCTTATTCTCACCCTCCATCCAACTCCATCCCCACATGACTTGTTCCTCAAATAGCTGTTTGGAGGGGTGAAGAAGCAGCCTCTGCTTTGCAGAGGTAAAAACAGCTGAGAGGAAAAAGGGATATCCCAAAATGGGGTATGTGGAATACTGCCTCAGCCGCTCCTAGCTGATGTCTTCCCCTGTCATCTGCTGATGGGGTTTGGTGAAGCAGCAAGCAGTCAAGACACCAACTGAAAGAGAAGAGTGAGCATTATTGCTGTGCAAAAAATATTAAATAGGAAAACCTGGTCTCATTTTTATGCACATTATTAGATCCAACATGTCAAGAAGGCAGCAAAATTATTACCACTTATTTCTATTTTAAATATGTTATGTGTGTTGAAAATGATGTCTCAGTAACATCATGTCTCCAGAATATAAGATTCTTTTGTTCACTCTGCAGTTAGCAGAGGGAGTGAATTATAAGAAAAGTAATGCTTTTCACATACAGGAGACTAACGCTGCTTGCTTTTTTAAACAGCTCCTTTAGTGAAAATTAAGCAGGCCTTAACCAAACTGAAGCAGGAAACGGTTCAGATGGACATACGGATTGGTGTAGTGGAACACACGTTACTCCAGTCAAAGCTGAAAGAGAAATCCAATATGACTAGAGATATGCATGCAACTATGATTCCTGAAACTACAATAGGTGCCTATTAAAGTTGCTTGGAATTTACTTGTATTTCAGACACACCAAATGTTTTTATAACTTGTTTTTTACATTATGCTTGTTGTGCAATTTAGAGTGTTGCAGATGTGTACATAGCACTTTAGGCTCTATAAATGGAGCCATGCTGAATTTTGTGACATGAATACTTTCAAACTTATTGCAGGTTTTTATAAATACATTAATAAATTCTCATTAACTAGCTTGTCTCTTCCACTGTTCTGTAGTATGTTAAATAGTATAAAAGTCTATTGACACAGCCTATAATCTTCAAGCCTTGATTAGATATTCTTTGCTGAAAGAAAATTACTTGTGGAAGAGTTGAAAAGAATTTAAAATGTCTGCTATTTATTTCCATTTACATATGATTAACATTGGTATTTAATTGCTGACATTGGAATAATACAACACTATCCTTTCTAGAGACCTGGGTTAAATCTGATTCTGGTTGCAAGTGCAAGTAAGTTGTTTGGTCCCCTCCCAACTCCTAGTTGAAGTTGTGCACAGAACAAAATAACCTTGTCTGACATAATTGGGGATGATTGATGGATTCTGCTGAGGAGGTTTCGATGTGATTAGCAAGGCTGTTGTAAGACAAAATCTCAGTACTTTGCAAGGCAGCTGTTAGCCTCATGATTCCATCAGGACTGGTGTCCCTCACTTTGATAAGCATGGCACTGCACTTGAAAAATGCATACAACTTTGCTTCTATTCCTGGCTCTGCCATTGACTTGCTGTGTTACCTTGAAGTGTTCATGTAACTTCTCTATACACCAGTAAAATTGATCTATAAAATTGTGATAATGATCATTAAAGCTCTTTATATTGGTTGTTGAGATCTGTAGATGACAAATGCAAAAGTTTGTTTAATTGAAGCAATGTATTGGTGATATTTTATGAGAGACTGTGAATCTGTGTAGTCACAATTTGAGAAATTTGAATTTGACTGGTGAGATGTGCCTTCCGCGGTCTTATAGGTTGAACGTTCTGGCGTATGTCATTGGAAAGGTTATTTTTCCTCAACATTTGTAGTAGTTTAACCTGTGACATTTCTGCCTTAATCAGATGTGTATTCCTAATGCACTGGTTCCTGAAATAAGTACTTCCCCTAGTTTCTTTCTATAAGGACATCTAACCCTAGCTACACACCTGTGTACATGAGCACAGCCATTAGTAGCTCTTGGACGGTGAGAAAAGAGCATCGTCTTATGCAGGGTTGCTGCTACTTCTCCCATACAGAGGGGTGGGTTGTGGGAGAGCCTTGGCTCCACACCTCATCAAGCAGGTCTGCCACGTCTTGTTGGTGTAGAGGAGGAAGTGTAATGTGTGTCAGATATCAAACTCATACACATTATTCCTTCCCTGGAGCAATGGGGGAACTCGGGACTAGACTGAGACAGTCCTAGCCTCATTGCAGGGTAGCCCAGCTCCACCTTGCCACTAACCCAAATTAAGAGCAAAGCCAAAGTAAGAGAGTAGATGCATGACCCCTTACTTTTTACTATTCTTGCTCCATGAGTGCTCCTCTATAGTTTGCATATGGTTTGTTTTTAGGTGCTGACATTTCAGAATGACCAAAGCCCCATTTAGCGGTTACATCTGAATTAAACACAACTTAAAAACAGCTTGGGTTTATGGTGTTTTTTCTTAAACATGATCACCCTAACTTGACCCTACTTTCCCTTAATTTGCATGGGGCTAGATGCTGCTCTCTGTTACACCATCATAAATGCAAAGTAACTCTTTACCTCATTAACTATTCCAAATATGCATCACTATAATTGCAATCAGGCCCCGTTGTAGGTTGAAATGTTGTGATGTCCAATTGGGATATGTGAAGCAGAAAGAGAAATGCAGGGAGCAGGAGGAAACAAACATAGCAGCAGCGATGCCCCTCCTCCTGTGGGAAATTGACTGACAGTGGTCTTGATGGCAGTGGTGATGAAAGAAACTTTGACCTGGAGTAAATAACTACATCTACTAAAGCACGCTATCGTGTAACATTAATTGTGTACTGAGTATGTACCAGCTACATTCCTGGTATTACTGGAGTTGTGTGACATTAAATACAGCTAATGAATATATCATGTTTGTGTCCTTCCCAACCATTAGAATAGCATAAAAGTAACCTTACCAGTTTAATAATATTTGCGTGATCATGTGGCATGCTCACATGACTCAGTCAGAACCCCTCTTTTGACTTGCTATCTGACCTTTTGGCAAGTTTCTTATCTTTGTGCCTCAGTTTTCCCATTTATAAAAAATCTAGATAACCACCATTCTTACAGAGTAGTTTTGTGGATGAAAAGCATCATACAAATGCTAGGTATTATAATTAGCTGCTCAGAAATCCATTGAGTCACACGGGAAGCCAATTTCCAACGTCTTTTTCTGCCTGCCAAAATCTTCCCACCTTTGGCTTAATTTAGAAAAGTTGTCATTCATTTTCCCTCCTGAATCCAATGCTATATAGAGTTGCTGCAGCATATAATACCTCAAAAATCTGAATTTCACTCATGGATAGAGTAATCACATTCTATACAGTCTGACAAGCTCATGGAGATCCTTTTTAGCATTGACTGTGACTGAATAAAGGGGGTGGGTGGGTGTGCGCGCTTCCCATTGTGCTGCTATTAATCAGCTTGCATTTGTGAAAAAATGGTGATGGAGAAAACCTCCCTTTTACATGAAACAAAGTTCTGAGATCTCAGCAACTTGTCCTGGAAGGCTGAATGAGCTAAATAATCACATGGAAAACTCAAATCTTGGTGTAAAGATATTTTCATGTAAATGAAGGAAAAATTAGTTTGTATAAAAGTTACTTTATACTGAATTAACAGAAACTATAGTTGCTGGGGGAGTGTTTTTGTTTCTTCACAAATGAAAATGAGGGCCCTGCCTTTGCCCTTTGATCAATGTGAAATTACCATTTATATTTCAATATCCAATATTGATATGTGGCCCTTCTTTACAATCTGATTAGTGCAAACAGCTGATGAGCTCTGCATAGCAATGAGGGCACAATTTTGCTTTAAAGGCATTTTTATTGAGCCAACAAATAGCTCCAGTATCCTCCCTATAAGCAGAAGGATAGTGAGGGAGTTCTGCCTTTGGCAGTGTGAAAGTCTGCTCTAAAAAAAAAAAAAAAGGGCAGTTAGCCATGTCATTTATTTTTATGGATGAATCAATGCAGGAAGCAGAAACAATATTAAAGCTAAATCAGTCACTTCACATGAGGTTCATGTGCAATGCTTGTATCAACACAAAAGATTCAGTACTTATAACTAATAATCAAATTAAGATATGGTGTTTTTTTCCCACTCTCAAATAATGCACTGTTTTGTGAAGCTGCAGCAGCTGTCCTGGAACGTGATACAATTTATCCTTGTTCCAAAGCATCTTTTATAACTCTGTGGGGGCAGAAGTATAATTAATAACATTAATATTTAGCTTTTAGGCAAAACGCTCCTCTTCCAAAGTGTGTTATAAACGTCAGCTGTCTGAAATAGTACAGAATGTAGAAAACATCTAATTAGAATAAGCAGTATCTGAAACTGTCAGGTCTAGGGACACATTGGCTATGTCTACACTCACAGCTTCTTGCGCGAGTAATATGCAAATGAGGCTGTGTGGAATATTGCCGAGCCTCATTTGCATACCTAATGAGCCATTTTTTTCAGAAGAGGCTCTTGCGCAAGAAGGAGAGTCTACACTGCCCCTTCTTGCGTAAGAAAAACCCTCTTGCGCAAGAAGGGGCAGTGTAGACGCTCCTTGCGCAAGAGCCTCTTCTGAAAAAAATGGTGGCTCGTTAGGTATGCAAATGAGGCGTGGTGATATTCCATGCTTAGCCTCATTTGCATATTACTCGTGCAAGAAGCTGTGAGGGTAGACATAGCCTTTGTGTTTAGAGTTGGAGCAGTGAGCAAGGGCTGACAGAGAGGTACAAGGTGTGCTGGCGGTGCTTGGATAGGGAATACAAAATCCCTTTCCTTGCGATCATGAGCATCCGCTACAGGCTAGTGCTGCCAGTCATTGACGTAGCTGGACCAACAGAGGAGGCCCAGCCATCAGGGCCTTACTATCGTGTAAGATGTGTCCTGGAAAAAGTACATGTGGTGGAGCTGACAACCTAGTGTTTGTTCCCCTAGCCAAAAATCCTCCTAGGGCTCCTTTCTGCCCTCAAGACTCTCTAAGCCTCATCAAATGACTGACTCTGTGTCTCTGGCATGATACAGCATCTCTTTGATTCAGCTGCTTACACTCAGTTTCAGACTAGAAGGCTGTGAGAGTAAGGTGTGCCTACACAGTAAAGTTCTTTCAGAATAATGGCCGTTAGTCCGAAATAACCATGCGAGTGTCTACACAGCAATTGCATTATTTCAAAATTATTTCAAAATAACCGGGGGCTTATTTCAGCCTTAGTCTACAAGAAATAACGCCTCTTCCGAAATAGCTTCAAAATAGGGGCTGTGTAGACAGGGCAGCTGCAGTTATTTCAAAATAAAGGGCCTCCAGCTCTTCCCAGGGTGCCCTGCTGGCCACTCTGTCTACTCTCAGCCAAACTCTATAGTCCCCCCTTCCCCTGGAGCCCTTAAAGCTGCAGCCTCAGGGGAAGGGACTTGTGGCAGACAGGAGGCCTTGAAAGACCTGAGCCACCCCGCAGCTGCCACTACCATATATTTGGCAAAATGAGACAGTCTGCTGTTCCCACCCAGCCCTCCACTGCTCCCAGGGAGCAGTCAGACAGCTCCCAGGAGCCTGCCCGCGCGCCTTCCTGGTCTGGTATGGAGATCCTGGACCTCATTGAGGTCTGGAGCGAGGAGGCTAACCTCCAGGATCTCCGCACCAGATGCAGGAACGTGGGTGTCTGTGGCAGATGGCCAAGAGCCTGGCCAACAAAGAGCACATCCGCACCCAGGAGCAGGTGCAGATGAGAGTGAAGGAGCTCTGCCAGGGACATGCTAGGGCCCGAGAGCACAGCTCCCGCTCTGGGGCAGAACCCCACACCTACCCTTACTGTGAGGACCTGGACTGCTCCCTGGGGAGCAGGGTAATCCATTCCCCCCCTCTGGTAGTGGACTTGGGGCTCGAGATGCCTGTTGTCATCCTCCTGGGGGACAAAGGCGTGGAGAAGGAGGAAGAGAAGGAACAAGACGAGGCCACCACTGTCACCCTCCTGACCCTGAACCCGGTACCCCCACGCTCTGGATGTGTCCCAGGCATCGTCCTAGGCCGAGGAATCCACGTCAGGTGAGTGCCATCACGTTCCCTATGCACACAGGGTGAGGGCGCAGGAGGTGAGGGGCTAGTGCCTGCTACTCACTCGGCCTTTGCGGCCTGGGGATCGCACAGCAGCCTGTGCATGTGGCGCGACAGACCAGGGCGCACAGCCCCAGCAGGCTGCGCCAGAGGACACTTGTGCTATTGGCCATAAGGTGTCCGGAGAGGCCTGCCATGCTCATGATACCGGGGTGGGACACCCTCCTTCCACCAGCCACCACTAGAAGGAGGCTGGGGACATGGACACACCCCCCCTCTGCAGTGCCGCACACAGGTATGCCCGCACTCTCGGGGCAGCATCCACTCTCAGGGACAGCGTGGTGTAGAAACATTTCATATTTAGCTAGAAGCCATTCTGTATAACAAAAGCTATTTCAGTTTCTTGTATCCGCATGTATACTAGAGGGAGTGAACTGGCCTTCACTGAGGTGGGGAGAGGCCAGACAGATGCGCTGTTGGAATGTGTTAATGAACTATTTTGAGCTGTAGCTCGAACTCCCTAAAACAACCTGTTTCTTTCTCTGCTGATAATAATTCCTCTTTGAAGTTCACTTTGATTTCTTGCCCTGATGTCAGACTTGTTTGGTTAAGGGTATAAAATACTAGGATTGATTGTATTAAGCAGCCTCAATGAGCCCAGCTCTGATTGGGATCACATTTGGCTCACTTTGCTTTTATTGGCCAATAAAACTGTCTGTTTAGCCGCGTAAACTGAGTGAAGTCTTTACTTCAACAGTGGTGAGGTGGAGGAGTGTCTGTTGCTACACACACCTCCCCCCTCCCACCACCCTATGCCCCTCTCCCCCATTGTGCAGGGATCCAAGTCCTTTCCCTGTGGGACCCAGCCACTGCCAGACCTGGTGGGCGCATGGCACGGAGGGAAGCCCAATGGCCCCGTAGCCCCCCTCCCGCCCACTGGATCCCAGTCTGGCTGGCACCTTCACATACCTGCTTGTCCCTGGGATGGGGGCGTAGTGATTCTTCCCTGTGCCCCCAGGGACATCTAGGCTCCTTGCAGGCGAGGGCCCCCTGGCTGGAGCACACATAAATCTCAGCTCAGATGAAGCCGAGGTGCTTGGAGCAAGGTGCTCACGCTCGGCTCAGAGACGAGGGCCAGGCTGCAGACACAGCATCTGCAGAGATGTCTGACCATCTATATTCTCCACATCTGGACCAGCTGCGAGAGGAGAGTGCTCGACACACCCAGGACAGCCTCCCAAACCCAAGGGACCCACAGGCGCCAGAGACCCATGGATGAATTCCAGAGGGAGCACCTCACGGCACTCCGCTCTATGGAGCAGACCGTCGACTGCAGGAAGACATCCAGCTGTGGCAAATCCATGTCGGCAAAGCCGGTGACAATGGCATCCACGTTGCTGAGGTGGATGCTCCGCGCAGCAAGATGGTGTTGATGGCCCACACCACCTGGAGAAGGAGACCAACAAACAAACAAAGAATCAGAGGGTGGCCAGAGCCCTCAGCAGGTCCCTGAGCCCAACCCTTCCCCCGCCCCCACACACACACCTGGAGCAACCCCTCCCCCCCACTTACGCCATCCCCCAGCAGGATTTGTGAAGGTGGGACTGAAAAAAAATCTCACGGGGAAGGGGCTTGCATTACCACCACTCCCAACCACCCCTTTCCCTAGGGAACCCCATTCCAGCAGTCCATCCCCCCTCCTGGGACTGTAGCTTGAGTGCCATACCTGCATGAGCCCTGATGGTCCATCTCCCCAGGCCGAACAGGTTCCCAATGAATCAGCAGCTGTCCAGCATGGTGAGCTTCCACAGGGCTATGGCGACCTGCTTCTCGAGGGGGATGGCAGGTCTCATGTGAGTGTCCTGTTGCCTGAGGCAAGGGCAAGCCACTCACACAGCTCCAGAAAGGTTTCCTTCCTCATCTGGTGCTCACGCTGGAAATTCTGGAGCCACTGCTGGTCATCCCACCACTCCATAACAAGCTGGTCTGACCAATCTGCACTGGTGTCCAGCTGCCAGAAGTGGCAGTGCATGGTGTGCAAGGGAGGGCAGGTGGGATCCCGCAAGATGAGCCATGCCCGCAGAGAGGCGAGGAGGGTCTCCAAGTGGAGCAGGGGGTTGGGTTCCTTCAGGGCCTGGGCTGCAGGCTACAGAAACAGTTGCAGCACAAGCTGCAGTAGCCATCAACTGCCCAGAGACAGCTCCAGCTCCAGCTCCATGTCTGGCGAGCTGAGATGGCCACAAGGGCAATCACAGCAGGCAGAAGAAAAGGCTTTGCTGTCCCTCAAGGAAGTAGGCAAAGGAAAAAAGCTCAAGACACTGCTGTATAGAGGCATCCTTTTAAGCACGCGCCTCAGCTAGCCTCTGGCTATGTCTACACTGCATTCTTGTTTTTTGTTTTTGGAAAAAGATATGCAAATTGTGGTTTGCAATTTGCATACCTTTTACTGTTTGTTTTTTCAGAAGAGGCTTTTCTGACATTTGGCCCATCTGCACGGGGCCAAATGTGGGGGGAAAACTTTTCTTTTGGAAGATCCCTTATTCCTCATAAAATGAGGCATAAAGGGATGCCAAAAGAACACGCCTACTTTTTCGGAAACTGTTCCAAAAAAGCGGACGCATTCCCTGAAAGGGAAGGTATCCCGGAAAAATTGTCGTCTCGAAATAGCCTCAGGCAGCAGCTCCAGGAAGTAACTGCTGACCTGATGCCCTGCCTGAAGTGATTCTGGATGGCCTTAAATGTGAGTTAGTTTCCAACCAGTCTGGACGCTCTATTTCAAAATAGCTAAGCGCTATTTCGATGCACTTTGGGTATGTAGACGCACTATTTCAAAATAAGCTATTTTGCAATATTTCTTTCAAAATTGTTTATTCCAAAATAATACGTGTGCAGTGTAGACAAAGCCTAAGTGTCACACCAGGAGTTAGGCTTTCCTCCCAGATCTCCTGTCTGTCTTGATGTTAGGGCAATGGAGGTTTGTCCATTAAGCTTCTGCTCCTTCAGCAGGTCTCTGATGGCTGTGTAGGTGGGATAACAGCTTTCTAAAGGTAGGTCTGCACTGCATGGCTATAGCTAACACACAAGCTACCTGTTATTTGAAATATTTTTCAAAATAATGGGTGTACTATTTCACCATCCCGGTAAACCTTGTTGCATGAGGAATAAGGGATAATAAGGGATGGCTCAAAATAGCACGTTATTTTTAAATTTGGCACTGTGTAAACACCTCAAATTTCAAAATAAGCTGTTTCAAAATTGTTTCAAAATAAGATACACAATTTGTATACCCCAAATCACATCTCTTATTTCAAATTTAGGGTGCTGTGTAGATGCACCCTGAGTGAACAGGTAACAACCGCAGTGCCCTGGTCTCCATCCCACCTTGCTAAAACACTCACTCATATCCATAGCAGCATGTGATTAGTACTTTCTGGGTTGGCTGGTAGAGTAACCATACTACAGGGATCTGGTTCTTATCTCACTTACACTGGGATGTAAATTCCTTGAAAGCAAAGGAATTCTTCTAATCTGTAAATATAGGGACTTAGCATTGAAGTATCTCAGGATTTGTTCCCCGCTCTGCCACTGCCTTGGCAGGTAGCCTCTGAAAAAGTCACCATGCCCATTGCTAGGAAAAGGTAAGGTGGGTGCAATTAAGCGATCACTATAGTGTATCATGTAAAGAATCTAAACAGAGACGGGCCTGAACCAAAACCCTAGATGTAGATACTCTCAGCCTCTGGGCCTGTTTGAAATCTGAATCCAGATTTTGGAGCTTGGGTCCCTCTCCAGATATGACAAATGCTATTTAAGTCAAATAAATAGATGCTGTTTCTTTTCATTCTGGCTCAGGTCCCACTTCCAGACTGTCAATGCTGCAGTGCGTCTGCACAATGCAGCTGCACGTGCATGCCCACACACACGTTGCACTTACTCCCGCCTGCTGTTCTGCTGAGACTGGCAAAGGGGGAAGTTTGTGCTTAGGCAGCTTAGAAGCATGACAGTGAATGCCATATGTCCTGACTCCTGCAGCCTCTGGGCCATTCATTGCCTCACCTGGGTTTCAGTTACAGTAAGTGAGATTACATCAGCTTTGCCATCCCAAGGAAGGGTTGCAAAGTGGTGAGTGGAAACTGGCAGAGCTTGATTATTTCTGGGAAAGTCCCTTAATAACACTAGACCCATGTAGTTCAAGGAAGTAGACAAGAGAAAAAGCCCTTAAATGCTGACACCCATACAATGGTGCACCATGCTGCAATTGCATCCGGATAAAAAAATATACTTCATTTTCTCCCTGCCTGTTTC
Source organism: Apalone spinifera (assembly GCA_030068395.1). NCBI lineage: Eukaryota > Metazoa > Chordata > Testudines > Trionychidae > Apalone > Apalone spinifera. The sequence continues at coordinate 139,702,938 of CM057845.1, read as the reverse complement.
TTCCTCTCTGACACATTCTTCATTGCAGCTAATCCCCTTTTTTTGTTAAGATTAGTCAATATCAAGTTAATATTTCATGAGAGTATTAAAGGCACTATGCTGCTGGAGGTATTTACCTTTTATCTGCAAAATAGCAGCCCTGGCTGAGACCATGTGTATTTGTAAACTATCACTGGATAATTTTGAGCTTTTTTCTCTTGGGCAGATGCACCTTGGAGTGTTACTTTTTTTTTTCCTCTTACATACTACTTCTATAGTTTTTGCTGGATATGTTATTCTTTTTTTTTTCTTTACTGCCTGCTGTAAGTTGTTGTGTAGTGTGATTGTGCATAGTTACTGTATTTTGCCCCACATTTTGGTGGTAATTTCTATATACAATTTAGCCAGCTATTGTGAAGGTTTCTTGATGGGAGTACTTTAAGGCTATCAGATGCAAGATGCTATAGAAGCACAAAATAATAGGGTAGCAAAATATCCCCAGAATGAGATGATCCCCTGTGATCTCATTCAAATCATTTTTGTTTGTTTATTTCTGCAGCTGCTGCAACTGGCATAGTACAAGTTTCTTGCCCTGTTGCTGGGGTTCTTCTTCTTCTTCTTCTCCTTTTTTAACTGTAGGTGTTGCCCACTCTCTGAATATTGCTATCTTCTGAGTGCTATCTCATGAGTGTTGAAAACAAAGAGATCATTAGGCAGAGTGTGGAGTCTTCATCTGGTGGGCTGAGAGAGAGCTGCTGAGTTTGACATTTGGTGAGAAACATGGCATTTCTCTGCTCACCTCTATGTTGAAAACAGCATAAAAGTGTCAGCCAAGTTTTCTTATAACTGTTATTGAACATAGTTTTCCTGTCTGTTATAAAGGGAAAACAGTTTTCAACACCTGCTTGTGAGTGGGATTAGAGCGGGGTGACATTTTTGGATGCATAGTTTATTTGTCAAAGAATGGAGTAATTCAGGTCAGCTGAAACAATATGGGCATTTGAATCAAATACAGCGGACAGTTTCAGGTGGGGGAAACAATTAGAAAAAGACAATATATTCTGTGTCGACATTTTCTAAATGAAATGGTTCAACCTTTTGTTTTGTAACGCTGTTTCATTTTAAAATGTAGATTTATTTTAAGAGTAACAAAAAATAAATCTGCACCACAATAAACAAAATGGGAAAAAATGTTTTAAGTTGAACAAGATGTTTTCTTTGACCCTAAAAGATTTTTCTTTTCAGCAAGAAAAAATGAAAATGTCCACTTTGGGCTGAACCAAAACTAATTTTTTTTAAAAAGTCATTGCAGCCCTTTAATCAAAAAGTCCATTGTTCACTAAGCTCTAGATGGGAGGGATTGCAGTGCTGTACACATGATGTCACACAAGCTTTTTCAGTGTAGGCACAGCAGAGGGAACAATGGAAAGTTTATGACCTTGAGAGTGGTGTTTTCTAGTTTGCTGTCTGGCAGCCATTTCATTACAGCTTTCAGCCAAATATTTATGCAGTGACCTGCATTCAGATAAAACACACTTATTTTCCTGTTGTTCTTGGAGGTACCACACTTAAGTAGCAGGGAATTAAGCTGTTGTACTAAAAATGCAAGATCTAATGCTAGGTGAGACAAGTTGATAGATGTTTACAAGTACTTTCATCCTCTGACATTTCACACTTGCATAAATCCATTTTCATTAAGTAGAATTTTGTCACATCTCTGTTGTTTGTGTTAAAAGAGAGACAATTGTAATCTAGTTCTTCCTCTGTGTACCAGATTGATTTCTGAATTATAGACTCAACTGATGGAGGCCAAGAAACTTCCTTTGAAAGACTATTCCATAATCCTGTTGACTCTACTACTACTGTGCAGATTTTCCCTGAGAGATTTTTATCTCACTCATTTCTTCTAGTTCTTCCTCTATTTATCACACATAGAAATAGTTTTTTTCCCTCCTCTCCGTTTGTCTCCCTTTAGATAATGTTTGTAAAAAGCACTTTGAAGATGTTGATTGCCTTAGAAATACAATTATTACAGGCAGTTAATGAAAAGGATCTTTCATTTCTATAGAAAGCCTTCTCTTCAAAGATCAAAAAGCACTTTACAAACTGTGAGGTTAGTATAATTTATGGGTCAAATCTGCATTCCACACTCAGGCAAAACTTTCATCAACTTCAATAGCAGAATATACTATACCATACAATATACTATAATGTGCAGAGCTAAATTAAGTCCCAAACCCTGGAGTCATCTAATTACTGAGCTTTCATTAAAACATGGAAGTTTCTAGCTCATGCAGTTAAGAAGAAAATCTTGAAAATTGGACCTTTGTGTAACTGTTGCAATGGGCCTGTCTGAGTCTACAGTCAGCCTGAAATGATAGCTCTGAGCTATGAACATGCATCTGAATGAGGTGTTAACTCCAAGACCCAGGAGCTGCCAACACTACTTCTATGGAAGCAGGAGAAAAGTATGGCAGGCCCATCCCAGTGACCCAAGCAGATACTCCATGGCTGCTGGACTAAGTACTGGAGGGCTCTCCCTGTTGCTACCAGAACCTCTTTGTAACAAGAGAACAGATTCTGCCACCATTGTTGCTCTGAAAAGAAGGAGGGCCCCTGCTGCCATTTCTTGAGAGTAAGTGGAATGCCTATATACCTGTTTCTCTGGGAAGGAAGGTTGGTTTCCTGCTAATTTCACTCCAGGTAGAACAGAGCCACAGTATGGAAGGCAGAGCCATGATTTGGGAACCACAAAGGGCCCCACGTCAGAGTGTGAATAACCCTCAGTTGCCTTAATATGCCCTTGAGTGCATGGGACTGTGTAATCTGATTTCCCCCTACATTACTGCCTTATTTCAGTGAACTTACCCCAGCATAGAACCAGAGTAACCTAGCAGAGAATGAGACACACCTCTGAGAGGAGACATTAGTTTGTGTCACTCACCACAGGACAGTGAATAGCCAAGTGAATTACAAAGAAATGGAGGTAGGGCAGCATATAATTATCCAAACTGGAATTTTGCCAAACACTGAGATTGCAAAAGGTGCCATGAGATCTTTAGTGGATACCGTGGTAAAGGCCTCACTTTTACATTTTAGTCTAAACTGTGATCTTATTCTCTCCTTGCTGCTTTATTTAACAAGTTTCACTGTACATACTTTGATCTTTTAACCTTATTTTGTATGCTATTCTCTTTAGATAATCTGTGTTGCCCTTTTGTGATTGATCAGTGTTTAATCTGTGGTTTAATTGTTTCCTCTGGGTGAAAACACATTTATTAAAGACAATGGTGCCATTGCTCATCTGTTCTTACTGGCCATGTGAAAATAAAAAGGCTTCTGTCTCCAGTAGCTGGTCAGGTTAGTACTAGAAATCACACACTGAAGCTTTTCACCCCTTGTTGCCATACAGCTGCCAGAATTCAAGGTCCCTTTTCATTTAATCTGGTTTCCCAGAAGTACAGTAGCAAGAGTGTCTACTCGGCTACTAGGATTCAGCTCTGGAATAACTCCAGCACCAATTTTACCATCTCATGCTAAGCAGACATCTTTCCATAATGAGTCATTTCATTTTAAAGTAAAGTGTGTTACACAGTAAAATGGCCAAAAGCATCAAAAGTGAGTCATGTTTTTGGACTCCTTAATTTTTGTTTGCTCATTCTGAGTCAAAGGGACCTGAAAGCAGAAACATACAACAGGCACAAGCTGAAATCACCTAACCCTGCAGAGAGTAGAAACAAGAAAATAAAGCCAACTGGAATCACCAACAAAGGTGAGGTACAGGCGAAGACAGAACACTCATGGAACCAGAAATAAGAGCATGGGGGAAAGATAGATACAGAAGCCCAAGGGAGAGAGAATCTCCGGAGCTGGGCAATTTGCCTTGTGAAATTGACAGATCAAGGCAATCCACTGCTGAGAAGTGGCCTTTACCCTTGGCAGGAAGAATTATCTGGTACCTTTAGTGAGGCTGTTCTAATGGAGTGGAGTTGATGGAAGCCAGATGGGTGGGAATCAAGGAGAAAGTCAGAGAGGAAGCAATGGCTCTGGGACTAGAAGACCTGCTTGGAGATGAAGTCTCAGTGACCAGCAGAGGAATGTGGTAGTATGTGGTTTCAAGGAAAGAGGAACAGTTTGATTAATGGAGGAAACAGCAGAGAAAGTGAATAAATTATGAGTAAGAGCCAAGGTCAGCTCTTTTGCTCGCTTGTTGCATTTCCCATCATCCCATTTGCCAGACATGATAAAAGAAAGCTTAAAGGAAGCCAGGACCTGGGCAAAGAGATGTTACGTCAAGGGGTTAGCTGAAGACAGAAGTTAGGTGAGGTCAGAGTTGGATACACAAGTACAGCCGGTCCCCGAGTTACAAACGGTTGATTTACGACAGTTCGCATTTATGACCAAACCTCCCATTAAGCGGTCGTAAAGGCAGTCCCCAAGTTACGAACGTGACCTGAACATACGAACAGCACAGTTGCATTGTAACTCAATGGGGTCTGACTTATGAACATTTTGAGTTACAGCCAAGTGTTTGGTCTGTAACCCGTTCATAACTTGGGGACCGGCTGCAAAGGACATCTAGAGAAGAAAGAGAGGAGGGGGTGGAAAGGGAGCAAAGCGGAGTCTAGAGAGCTAAAGCCACTGTAATAATGCTGTGTTTTACATAGTCTTCAGTTGTTAGTAGCTCTTTCAGTCCTGTTCCCTGAATAGCTGGAGCTGTTCCAGTTATTATGCAGAGAGTTATTACATATCTGCTGCCTCCACAAAGAGCCAGTGAAGAGAAGTGTAAGCTGATGCAAACGTACAAGCAAGACCCTATTTGCAAAGTCTACAAGCCAAGATAACATTGTCATTGTATGCCTGACTATTGCCTTTTACCTAAGGAGGAAAGGACAAAAAAATGTTCTACAATAGTTCTTTCCAGGGCAATGGATATTTATGCTGAAGCACAGGCTGCATTTTATGCCTCTGTGTTACTTGTTCCATTGGGAAAGAGAGGACTTCAGTGTTCAGGGCTGCATGGTCAATAACCTTCTTGAGCAATAAATACAATCTTTTTTTTGGGGGAGGGAAGGGTTCTTTTTATGTTTTCCAGTTCACAAATGCTAATTGCAATGTGGACATTTGCCTGAGTCTTCCTGACTTTCTCTTGCAGAGTAAATGTTCAGAATGGGTGTAGTTCCACTGAAGTCGGCAACACCAGGAGGGAATCTGGCTGATAATCTGTAAAGTGACCGAGAGGTACAGCGCAATAAAACCGAGTGACTGCATTGAAAAAAGTTATTTCCCCCTACTTTGTTTTAATCGCTATTCTTCTTTGGAGACTTATGACCTTGGGACTTGCGGAAACTCCCAAGTTGGAGGAAAGTTGAAGGAAAGTTGCCAGGAGACTCTCTCCTCCCTCAAGGCGTTTGATCATTTCACTAGTAACACGGCAGCTATGAACAAAAGAATGGCAGAATTCCAGCCACTTTATCCTGTGGCACTATTATTTAATAGAGTATTACTTTACCATGGGATCTGAGCACCTCAGATGGATTAACAGAGTCTATTTTTACAATACCACTGAAGTGAGCAAGCTCTACTGCCAGGGTGATCATTCGCGCAGCTTCACGAGACTGACATTATTGTACTTCTGGGAACAGCGTGGTCCTGTCCCCATCGGCGTGACCTCAGCTTCACCAGCATGACCTCACAGAAAGCAACATTTTGAAGGGTGTGTTGCCCCACCCCTGGTGGAGTCACCTCACGTGTGGGAGATTGGGGGGAGGGGGAGGAGGCAAGGTCTCACCAGCAGGGGAGAAACAGCATACTTTTAAAAATGGCATCTGCCATTTGTGAGCCCAGCCAAACAACATGTTTTTTTTTCTCAGTACTGGATAGCGGACAGAGTGCCCAAAAAGAAGAGTGTCCAGCTTAAAAATGGACAAATGGCCTACCTAGAGATGGGGAACTGGATAGACTAAGTGCTTTAGGCAATGTAGTACATGAAGTTATGACTAAGCAAGGAATTGGATTCAGGTCTCCCGAGCCCCATTATGGTATCCTATTCTCTAGATCAGTGGTTCTCAAAGTGTGGTCTGCAGATGGTGGTCTGCAGGTTCATCACCACCTTGCAGGTAGGCTATGGGCTCAGGGCTTGCCCTTCACTCTCCCCCTCTCCGCCTCCCTCCCCCGTATGCATCAGGGAGCCTGTGGTGGTGCTCCAACCTTGCCCTCCTTCCCCCCAAGTGGTTGGAAAGCTAGCACCAGCTTCCCGCTGCAGGGGGGAGCCCTGAGCTTTGCGGGACAGAGCCGCTTGTGGGAGGAGGAAACAGCTTAGTGCACTGGCATTCCCCCTAGCAGGGGGAATGGCCGAGCAAGAAACTGCTCACCTGGAGACTTTCTCCACTGCTCCCATTGGCCAGAATAACTGCCAATTGGAGTAGGAGGGGGAGTGCCTGGGAGTGGTGGGCTGTACAGGCTCCCAGATAAGTGCCTCCAACCCCAGACCTCCCCAACCATCCCACACACCACCCTGCTGCCAAGATCCCAACACACCCAGCTTGCTCCTGCATCCTCCCTTCTTCCCAGATCCTGCACCCCCAGTCACCTCCTGCACCCTATCTCCCAACCTGACGACCCCCCCCCCACCTCCAGCCTGCTCCTGCACCCAACCTCCAGGCCTGACACTCCGCCCCCATCCCCAGCCCGCTCCTGCATCCTACTTCCTACCCAAACCCTCCCCTTCAGCCCATTTCTGCACCCAACCTCTCATCCAGACCCTGCTTCCCCACTCCCTCTTGCACCCATTTTGGCATCATCGGCAATTGGCTTGCGGTCTGCGGAAAGGTTTGCATTGAGCAGGGTGGGTCACAGGTCAAAAAAATGTTTCAGAACCTCTGCTCTAGACCAGTGTTTCTTAAACTTTTTGAGATCATGGAACACCAAACAATAATATTTTTTTATGTGGAACACCTATGAAAATTGTCTTAAAAAATATTGTTGTCAGACAAAAAAAGACAAAAACCAAAGAAGTAACGAAAACAAAGAAGAGGTTGCGGCACACCTGTGAGTTGTTCATGGAACACCAGTGTTCCATGGAACATAGTTTAAGAAATACTGCTCTAGACCATCCTTTCCATGTAGCTGTTCAAACTATTCATTACAGATTTAGGTCCCAGTACTGCAAATATTTAGGTTCAAGTTGAAATATACTGTCTTCTTATCTGAATGACTTTGCATATATAAAAGCTAGAAATCTAAATACTAAGATGGGTGAATTTGAGAGCCTGATATTAAATGAAAATAGTGATAAAGTAGGCATCACAGAAACTGGATGGAATGATGACAATGGGACATGGTAAGACCAGGGCACAGAATATATAGGAATGATAGAATAGGTCATGCTAGTGGGAGTGCATGTGAAAAAAACCCAGAGTCAAATCTAGCAAAAATCTTAAATGAATGTCCATAGTGGTGGGAATGTAGTACCGAGCACCTGACCAGGATAGTGATGGTGATTGTGAAATGCTCACATAGATTAGAAAGGCTTTGAAGAAAAAACTCAATAATAATGGGGGATTTCAATTATCTCCATATTGACTGGATATGTGTCACCTCAGGACTGAATGCAGAAATAAAGTTTGTGGGCACCATTAATGTCTGCTTCTTGGAGCAGCTTGTTCTGGAACGCACGAGGGGAGAGGCAGTTCATGAATTAGTTCAGCATGGTGCACAGGATCTGGTCCAAGAAGATAAAATAGCTGAACCACTCAGTAATAGTTACCATCGTATAATTAAATGTAATATCCTTGCAGCAAGAGAAATAACAAAGAGGCTCACCATGATAGCATTTAACTTCAGAAAGGGGTACTATTCAAAAATGAGGAAGGTAGCTGAATGCAAATTAAGAACAGCTACAGAAGTGAAAATACCTTCAAGCTGCCTGGAAACTTATTAAACACATCATAATTCAGGCTCAAATTAAATCTATACCCAAAAAGAACTGCAAGAGGACAAAAAAAATGCCAGCATGGCTGAACAACAGAGTAAAAGAAGCTGCTACAGGCAAACAGGCATCCTTTAAAAACTGGAAGTCAAATCCCACTGAGGAAAATGGGAAGGCGCATAAACTGTGTAAGTCAAGTGTAAAAGTATAGTTAGATAGGCCAAAAAAGAATTTGAAGAGCAATTAGTAAAAGACACAAAAACTAATTACAAAGAAAAAAAAGTCAAGTACATTAGAATCAGGAAGCCTTCCAAACACTCAATGGGATGCGACCATGATTTAGGTGCTAAAGGAGCACGCAGGGAAGATGGCCATTGTGGAGACGCTAAATGAATTCTTAGCAAGCGAGGACACAAGGGAGATTCCCACACCTGAATTATTCGTTTTGGATGACAAATCTGAAGAACTGTTCCCAATTGAGGTATCAGTAGAGGAGATTTTGGAACAAATTGTTAAATTAAACAATAAAAAAAGCCATCAGGACCTGATGATCTTCACCCAACAGTTCTGAAGGACCTCAAATATGAAATTGCAGAAGTACGTCACATGTATGATGTAGTGTGGGTACCTTGCTGGTTGCTATGCTGTGAGTGACCTCCACTGGGTGCTGGCTGCAGCATGGCCCAGCAGGGCAGGGGATGAGTCACTAGGCAAGAGTCTCTCAACCTGTCCGACCAGCTACCCCCCAGGGAGAGAAACAAAGGAAGGTGGAATGCTGCCCCTGGCTGGGGGGCAGGGCTGGAAGAGAGTTAAGTTTCTGTCTGGGATCATGGAGGAGACAGCCTAGGGAAAGGGGCTGGAATTTAGGGGCCCAGTCTCCCCCATCTAAAGGGGAGCTGAGGCACCCTAGGCCCGGTTCCTGTAACCAGATGATATCTGTGCTGTGCTGTATCCTGGAAAAGCAATAAACTCCCTCTGTTCTACTGGCTGGTGGAGTCTGTCCGTGCCATTACGGGGGTGCAGAAGATGGGAAAACCCCAACGCGCCATCACAACATGTAACCTATCACTTGAATCAGCTTCTGTACCAGATGAGTTGAAGATATCTAAAGTGATTCCAATTTTTGAAAAATGCTTCACAGATTAACCTAGCAATTACAGGCCAGTAAGTCTAAATTCAGTACCAGGCAATTTGACACAGTAGTAAAGAACATAATGATCAGACATATAGATTAACATTAAGTTTTTCACAAGATCCCTCACCAAAGACTCTTAAGCAAAGTAAGTAGTCCTGGGAAAAAAGGGAAGGTCCTCTCATTGATCAGTAACTGGTTAAGGCTATGTCTAGACTGCAGGCTTCCTTCGGAAGAAGCTTTTCTGGAAGAGATCTTCCAAAAAAACTTCTTCCAAAAGAGAGTGTACACAGTGCCAAACTGCATCAAAAAAGCCATCTGCTTTTTCGAAAGTGAGCGTCCACACTGAATGGATGCTGTCTCGCATTTAAGCTGTGCTTACTATGAACAGAGTGGCCACCAGGGCACCTGTGCTTTTTTCTTTTTCTTCTTCTTTCAAAAGAACTCCCTCTTCCCCATCCACACATGCCTTTTTGCGAAAGAGCTCTTTTGGAAAAAGGCTTCTTCCTCGTAGAAAGAGGTTTACCAATGTCAGAAAAAACCCTCTGTTCTTTCGATTTTTTTCAAAATAACGTGATTGCAGTGTTGACATAAGTGACTTTTTTCAGAAAAATGGATGGTTTTTTAAAAAAAACTCAGTAGTGTAGACATAGCCTAAGACACAAAACAAAGAAACACATGGTCAGTTTTCAGAATGGAGAGGGGTACAAAGTGGGGTCTCCTACGGATTTCAGACCAGTGCTGTTAATCATATCCGTAAGTGATCTGGAAAAATAAGAAAACACTGAGGTGGCAAAGTTTGCAGATGATATGAAATTATTCAAGGTAGTAAATCCAAAGCAGATTGTGAATAGTTTCAAAGGGATCTCACAAAACTGGGTGACTGGGCAACAAAATGACGAATTAAATTCAAGGTTGATAAGTACAAAATAATACACACTGGGAAACATAGTCCCGACTACACATACAAAATAATGGGGACTAAACTAGCTGTTCCCACTGAAGAGAGATCTTGGAGTCACTGTGGATAGCTCTCTGAAAATAGTGCAGAAGCTGTCAAAAAAGCTAGCAGACTATTAGGAATCATTAGGACTGGGATAGATAATAAGATAATAAATATAATAAAGTCTGTGGTATGCGCACACCTTGAATACTGTGTTCAGTTCTGGTCATCCAATCTTGGAAAACGTATTTTAGAAATGGAAACAAAAAGCAACAAAATGATTAAAGATGTGGAACGGCTTCAGTATAAGAGGAGATTAAAAAGACTCGTAATATTCAGCTTTAAAAAGAAATGACTGAGAGAGGTTGTGATAGGAGTCTATAAAATCATAAATGGTGTAGAGAAAATGCATAAAGAAGTGCTATTTACCACCTTCAGATAACACAAGAACCAAGAGTCATCCAGGGTTTTTAGAATCCCCAACAGTGGTAACTTAACTATTTCACTCCAGGCAGTGTCAGGAATAAAACAATAGGAACACAGCAATTCTGTCTGATCAAAGATTAAGTGAAAGTAAGCATGCTCTTTTCTAAGGGCATTTCTATAATTTCCAGAAGATTGGCACTGCGGCAATCAATTCCTGGGAGGGTTGATTTAGTACAGGGCAGGGCATCCTAGGCTAGTGAGCGAGCTGCATGAGTGGCCTTCCTTCATCTCAGAGGACCGCAAGATTGTTGTAACCAAAATTGTCTCTCGGTATAGTGTAATTTTGCTAACTGTGCTTGCATACCTAGAATTTGCGGGGTGTTCCTATTGAACGGTAACAGCGCTTTGATTGGGCAGAAGAAATGCACGGCTTTCACAGTCAATGTTTTGTGCAATCAGCATGCATCTCACCTCACGTGCCCTTGCGTTACATGCATGTCACTTTAGCAATACTGGTTTAAAAAAAAATACATAGATGGAAACCAGCAGAATCTGACAACCCTGTGCATGGGCAACAGTAAAGAAAATGTCTCATGTACCACATATAAAACCCCAGTGGTGTAGTGGAAATGCAGAAGACGATTGTGAGGTCGAGGAAATTAGGTGGTGTACCACAATCATTCCTTTTGTGCCTGCATTTTCTTACAGGCCTGGATGCTCTAGGCAGCCATTTGTGCTTTTTGCTTCTTATTATTCTTTTATTATTCTCAAAGTTAATTGTTTGCTCAAGATGGTATAGTGTTGGAATGCACTGTTGACTTTCAACAAGTTCTGGGACAGGTTCCAAGGCCATGCACCTGGACTTGGGAAGATCACATAGCTATCTTTGCTGAATGTTTCCCACCTCATAATGCCAATTATTTGGCCTGGGAAAATATGCAAAGTATCAACAAGCTAATTACTGGATGTGGGGAAAATATGCAATGTATCAACGATCTTGTTAGGTTCTCAGAACAGGAGTGATTAGTGTAGATCCATCAGTATATAAGTGCTGGGGATATTCCTAACATTGGCCTTCACCCAATTTGTGTGCTTATTGCCTCCGAATCCCTTAAGGGAAGAACCATTGCCTCTTGGCAATACAGATGGGTCTCGTGGCCCTCGGGCCACAGGTTGTTCATCTTGGATTTGACAGGTCTTGTGAAGACCTGCTAAATCAACTGCCAATCACTCTCTCTCGTCAGCTGCAGTACTCCACCAGAATGAGAAGCATATGGGAAGTCAAGAAGAGAGTTGCTCCTGTTGAGCCCCTGCAGTGGACACCCTGTGGTAACTTGACCTAAGGTATGTTGACTCTTGCGATGGTATTCATCTGGCAGAAGTTGCATAAGTTAGGTTGACATTACCCCATAGCACAGAACTGCCTTAACACTGGAGCTTATTAGATGTAGGCACACACAGACATAAGTAATAGGTGTAGAATATCTCAGATATTTCCCTAGCATCTTGAATTGGTACTGAGTTATTTATAGCAGGTTCACAGTTGCCTGTTGCTCACCAGCCAAGGAGAAAGGGTGTCAAGAAAAAGGTCGCTGAAAATGGCTTCAGAGGACTATTCCAAAGTACAGGTTGTACCTCCCTGGTCTGGAACCCTGGGGACCTGACCAATCCTGAATGAGGGAATTTGCCAGACCAGGAGAGGTCCCCTGCCACCCATCCCCCAGCCCGCTGCCCATCAACACTGCCAGTTCCACTACTGCCTCAACTGGCCCCTCCATATTTGCGCCCTCTCACTCCTCCCCCATACCACCATTCCCAGCCAGGCTGCTGTTTTGCTGCCACCAGACCCGGCCGGGCTGTGCACCACGGGCTTCAGCCCCATTGCAGGCTGTAGGGGGCTCTGCTCCCAGCCTTGTGCTGCCACGGGCTGACAGAGACTCAGGCCCCAGCCCCACACTGCCACGGACTGCCATGGGCTCTGGCCTTGCTGCCCCTGGTCCTCCTGCAACTGGGCTCCTGGATCTCTCTGGTCCAGGAACATCCATGGTCCAGAGAATGCTGGTTTTGGAAGGTGCAACCTGTACACTCTATTAGCTAATCATTTATAACTATCTTCCACAAAACATATAGGTCATAATGGTCCCTACTGGATCATCACTTTTCTTACTTTCAATAAACTTTTAATATCAGAAGCGTTTAGATTCAAGATTTTCTAACCACCAAGGTTTTCAGTTTCACTTGTTTAGTTTCCTTCCTCTCCTCCCATTCTGAATAGCTGAAACTGACAACTAGTTTTGACCTTGCTTCTGAAAGCCTGTCTCCAAATTAACCCTGAACTATTGTGGTGTTCTATTTCATTAATTCAGCATAGCTGCATGCACATAATATGGTTGCAATTAGCGTGATCACATTCTGGGGTACACACATGCTTCAAATCCAGGGAAACAACTCAATTAATAGGCAGCAGGTTTAAAACAAACAAAATAAAGTAATGCTTCACATAACACAACATCAACTTGTGGAACTCATTGCCAGGGGATGTGTGAAGGCCTAAAGTATAAATGGATTAAAACAATAACTAGATAAGTTCATGGAGGATAGATCCTTCAATGGATATTAGCCAAGATAGCTGAAGATGCAATCCCATGCTCTGGGTGTCCCTAAACTTCTGGTGGCCAGATTCTGGAACTGAATAACAGGGGATGGATCACTTGATGATTACCCTGTTCTGTTCATTTCCTTTGAAGCATCTGGTATTGGCCAGAGTCCAAAGACAGAATACTGAGCTAGATGGACTATTGGTCTGACCCAATGTGGCCATTCTTCTCTAATCCTGAGTCCACCCTCCCCCCACCCCTTTTTTTGTATTTAAAGTAATGCATTTTGTGCAAATGGATCCTGATAATTTTCAAATATATTCCTTATGTCTAAGTATTCGCTAAATGGCTGGAAATATATTGTTCAGCTTATGAGTTATTCAAAAACAGTTTACTTCAACTTTTTGGTTATTTATTACTAGGGAAATGGGGCTAGTTACTTAAGTCATGCATAACATTGTGCCTCTCCCTGGCTGGGAAATTAAGCTTTTAAAACAGCAGAACAGCAAATGATGAATAATGCAGATAATGCACTTCTGGGGTGATTTTTGGCCTAATAATCAAATTCATGTAGGGCATAATTTGGTGACACTCCCATTATTTATAATGGAAAGTGCCCCTCCATGCAGAGCACTTGAATTCAGCTCTGAGACATGTTAAGCTCACAACATACACACTGAGAAGTTAAATATAAACATACTCTTACTAGAAGTGTGCAATTTAACACTATTTCTTAGACTTCAGAATGATAACACAAAAGAACCCAAATGCACATACACAGAAAAAAATCAGGCTGTTCCCTAAAAAACAGAGAGACACAACCCACACCACTTTATTCTAAACTTGCCGGCTGTATACTGACTTCTGCTGCAGTGTTAGGTCCGGATTACATACATACTTGCAAAGGCTCCTAGTGTGCAAGCAGAATTAGGAAATCCTTCTGAGTATTTGAAGTGATAATGTACAATGTCAATACAGTTGTCAACACACTGAACAAGACTAGAGAGAGAGACCATGAGAATTCATACCTAACAAAAATCATCGTGAACTATAATGCCTTTCGTTGTGAATATATTTTTCAATCAACTTTACTGGTCAGCCACTAATAATTATTGATGATTACGTATTCAGTTGTGTGAAAGCCACTGCACAGATGTGTAAGAATGAGACACATACTTGTGTGTATTCTAAATTATTCTAAAAGTAGTTGGAAAGGAAATAAAATCATGTACAAGGAAGCTAACCAGCAAAACACACACAATATGCAACCTTTTTGCAGCTGCCAAAAGAGATCAATCAAGTTGCTTTTTTTAACCAGAGGGGGAAATCTAACCAATAAAAGCAATTTGGATCCAAGAAAGAAATTCCTTTAAAAAAAATTAAGCTGGAACAAGCCAAAACCTTATTCAAAGTCAAAACAGGCTGTCAATTAAGCTAATACATTGGGCCAAATTCACTGATGGAATTAGCGGGAGTTGCTCAGTTTAAATCATTGCAGCCGTACCTATGGTCTTTGCTTCAAAACATTTGGGTTAGAGTTGCAGGCTTGCTAAAAGTTATGTACATTGTATATGTATCCCTTCCTTCAAACCTCATGACCTTCTATCATGACCTCATGATACTCTTACCTTCTTAAGAGTAAGGGATTTGCTATGGACTCCTTGGCCACATTCTTCCTTTTCCACCATACTGTTCTGTTGGTTTGGTTGCTACACATCATCCCTAAAGCAGCCAGATTACAATAGAGCGATAGGCTCATGGTGTGTGAAACTGTTTGCAAACCTAAACAATGGGAAATATTTTTGCAGTGCCACTAAAGTTTATGATACTATAATATAATATATATATATTTGTTAGTCTTTAAGACTAGTTTTTAAATGTTGTTTTTCAAGTTACAGACTAAGAAGGCTATATCTCTCTGAGACTTTTGTACCATGCAACATTTAATCAGTTACTTCCTTAAGAGAAAAAAAATGGCCATCCTATCTGTACCTCTTTGTTTCCCTATTATGTCCCAAGGTTAGTATTTTGTCTCTCTCTATATAAAAAACCTTTTCCTGCAGGACTGCATCCGGCTGCCTGCCTCTGCCCTCAGTCACCCAGCTTCCATCCTCCCTCCTCCAGTCCCCTCCCATATGTGCCTGAGAAGTGCTGCCCTGACTCAGGCTGGCCAGAACTGCGCAGAATTGCTGGGGCTGATACGGGGCATCGATGAGAACACACGATTCACTCTCTCTGGTGGCTGCGTGCTGACTGAAGGAGAGACTCCTCCCCCCACTGCAGGGCTTTGAGGGAAATGCCAGGCAGGAGACCTCTGGAGTGACCTGCATTAGCGCCTCAATAGGAGAAAGTTGCAGGCTGCGTGTCTCCTAGAGCTGCGCTGACAGGGGGTTCTGGTGGCTGGGGAAGGACAGTCACTCCATAGAGTGGCTGGGAATTTGCCAGGCAGGGCCCTTGGTGCCCCTGCTTCTCCCCAGTGGATGGCTGGTCCCATGTCATGCAGGATGGGGCAGTGGTACATTCCAGTTACACTCCCACTGATGCAAATCAATGTCCCCCCACTTGGCGTCCGTGGAGTGGGGCTTGGGCTGGACTCTGCACCCCGCTGGGGCTTGGCCTAGGAGGGGCTGCCAGGCCTCCAGGCAGGGTCTTGCAGTTCAATCAGCTTGGGGGTAGCAGGACAGTCTGGACTGCCTGACTGCAGGCGGAGAGGGTTTCACCCATGGCTGAGGTGAGGAAGCCATGCAGAATAGAAGGGGAAGGGGGAAGCACATGTGTCCATGGTAAGTTCCAGCCCAAATAAAATACCGCAGCTGCGCCTCCCCCATGCTCCGGGGAACTGTGAGCCACATGGCGTCCTCTGTGCTCAGGAGGAAAAGGGGGGTGGGAGCCACATGGCTCGCGTGGCCTCTCTCTTCCCCTGTGCTCCAGAGTGACGCAGGCCACGTGGCCTCCTCCATGCTCGGGGTATGGGGCGCAGTCTCACCACTCCCTCATGCTCGGGAAGGGGGCAGAAGTCACAGGGCCTCCCCCATCCCTGGTGCTCAGGGTGCACACTTCTCCCGGCAGCCTGCTGCGGAGCAGGTGGGCTTGGCACTAGCGGCATGTTCTGGCTGCCCCAGTGTGACCCTACACTGCAGCTTTTGGGGTGGGGGTGAGGAGTGTGGGGGCTCAGTCCCCGGCAGTGGCTGCAGCACTGCCTCACCAGCGCATCCTGCGGTGGCACCACTGCCTGGATCCCTCCCACCCAAGATGGCAGAGAGCCTCCCTGAGCACAAGCAGATCCTGCAGGAGATCCAGAACACGGGCACGGCCTACATGGGGCCCACCCTGTAGTGAGGGGCTGGAGGGGCAGGAGTCTGCTGATGGCAAGGAGCCTCCTGTCTGGTGACACCCAAGGGCTGGGCAGGGCCCCTGCACTGACAGTTACCCCCAGAGACACCCTGGCTCTGGCGAACACTGTGGAGGCATAGCCCAGTGGTTTGCCCCCACTGAGCCTCAGAGCCCCTTGAGCTCCTCAGGAAGGTCTTGCCCTCCAGAGGCTCCTTGTCTATCCCTCTTTCCACAAAGCATTGTCACTTTCCTGCTGAGGACTCAGCTCACCGCTTCCTCTATCTGGCGCCCGGCAGGGCCCTGCTCACAGCGCTGTACCCTGGCCTGAAGGAAGGGGTGCACCCACTGGAGCATCAAAACTAATCCCTTGACTCAGGTGGGCTCTCTAGGGCCTGCCACAAGCTGGGAAGGTCTTGGCCACACTGCACACCCAGCCCTTTGGGAATGGTGTGGTTACACTGCACTCCGGTCACATCCCTGGCACTCCGAAGCGGCCTCTCCATACTCTGGGTTCCCTGGGCTTGCCATGAAGCAAAGCTGCCCCAAATGCTGTCCACATGGCATTACACAAACTCCAACAGGCCCAGTCAGAAAGGATGGGCTGAGCCCAAGTGTGCAGCTCAACGAATTTGTGGGAGGGGGCAGAGTGTGTAGGGAGGGAAGAAAGAGGGATAGGGTGTATTTGGAGATGGGCAAAGTGGTAGGGGGGATGATTGGGGTGAAGGAGATATAGGAATGAAGGCAGGGGTTGGGCAGTGTGCGGGTGCAGAGGGGGAAGGGTTAGCGAAGAATGAGCATGTAGGAATGAAGGAAGAAGGTGGGGTAGGGATGGAAGGAGGGGAATGGCCAAGATAGGTTGGGCTGGGGGAGGGGTTAGTGAGGATGGTGGATGTAGGAATGGAGGTAGGAGGATGAGGGTGTAGGAATGGAGGATAGAGGTGGCGGTAGGAATGGAAGTAGGGGGGTGGGCTGTGGGCCATGGACCTCCGGGATAAGGCTTAGCAGTCTGGATTTCCCCTTTTGGCTCTCTTCTCACGTGACCCAAATCTGGTTCTCAGTAAGGCACAGGTGCATGAAGCTGGGGGCTCCCCCACGGTTCCATGTCTCTCCATTGTGCCCTGTCTGCGTGGAGCATGTCCCAGCCCCGTAACTGGAGCTCACTTGCCAGCTGGAAGGGCACATCTGGAGCACAGCTGCCCTGCAAAGACAGGCAGTAAGAAAGCATGTTGGAAAGCAGCATCTCAGTACCTGGCTGCTCACACAGAACCCAGCTCCTGCCCCTCACCAGCGAGCTGGGTGCCCAGGAGCACCCAGAATGAAAGAGACTCAGTTGGAGTTGGGTCCCATTTGACTGAGTGTTTGGTTTTCGGTTACATGTGAGGCCCGCAAACCCACAGAGCATAGCCCTTCCCCGTGCTAGCTGCCAGGAGAGGCTTCAAACTCTGCACACGAATCAACTATTTTATTGGCATGTGGGGCAGGAGCGGGAAGGGTGCAGCGGGGAGTGGCTGGTTGGCATTTGAAGGGTGTGAGTGGGCAGGATGGGCCAAAAGGGTTCGGATACAGGGGCCTGACCAGACGTGGTGGGGCGGGAGCAGAGAAAGGTGCCAGTCATTTGGGGCCATGGAGAGTGCAGCCTGGCTCAGTGCAAGACTAACAGGCTTTCTGCTCGTGAACGTGGCCAGTGAAAAGGGGGGTCGGTGAATGCAGTGAGCAGGGGGCAGCCTCCTAGTGTTATTTAAAAGTTTGAAGTCTTAGAGATTTACCTAGTGCTTCTACAGATAGGATCAATTCATTCGAAAGGGGGTTACAAAAACATTTGGATGCAGACATGAGATGTTCAGCTAACAGGGGCAATATAGCCTAGATTTAGCTAAAAAGGCATTTCAGATTAAACAGGCTCTGAATGTTGGGTTTTCATTGTAATCCTGTTAAAAAAATAACACATAGCTCCTGGGCAGCATGGCCGATTGGTTAGCACAGGAAGAAACTGGGAGTGGCAGGATATAGAGTTCAGTTCTGACTCAGCCACACTCTGTGAGCTATGTTGTGTAAATTGACCCATGGAAGGAAAAGCTCCAGAAAGCTCCATGACTCAGAGACACATGTCCAAGTCAAAAATTCCTCCCTTCCTGCCTTCTCCTGGGGCACAGTAATGTATTACATAGAACGGGAACAGATTACTACTGACCCTGCTCTGGCTCAGATACTCTTGGCATGATCTTGGTTTCCCATACACTGTACATCTACAGAGCAGCTATGAGGGTACTTCCCAATATGAGTATATAGACACATGGTAGCCCTGCTCAAGTTAGCTAATAATAACAACAGTGTGGTCACAGGTGGCTAAGGCTAGCCACCAGCGTAAACACCCAGGGGCCCAGAAACGATTGTAGTTTGGAAACTAGCCTAGGCTACTACTTTTGCCTTTACACTGCTATTTTTAGCTGGCTAGCTCAAGCAAAACTAATGTGTGTCTGCCTACATGAGATGCACTCTCAAGGCTGTGGTATAGGTATGGCCTTCTGCACTCTTGTAAGGCAGGTCACAGTCTAGCCTTGTGTGACCTCGGGCTAATTACTTAAGCTCTGTGGCTCAGTTTCCACCCCTGAAAAGTGGTAATACTTCTCCCTTACCTGTGAGTTCCTCAGATGAAAGGGGTTCTACAGATGCCATCTATGATCATGTTTATGCTATTTCTCAGGGGACTGGATTACGTTTTAATTCATTTGTTATCCAGATCATATTTAGACCTATTGTGTAACACTGTTCTGCTCATATATGAATGGTGTTGCTTTCACAAGCCCTCAGGAAGGAGTTCTCAGGTTCTCATTCCTTACCTTGTGAGTGCCTCAGAGCAGAGCTCTGATGTCATCCACTCTTGGTGATATTTGGTGTTTTATCTTAAAACCCCAGTGCCAGGAGTCATGGGATTACATGAAGGTCTCAGCTTTCATTAAGAACAAAATATTTAATTTCTAAACCTTGTGGTATGGGGAAAATGTTTGAAAATGTGAACCATAAAGGCTCAAACCAGAATTTGAAGGCAAAGACCCCTGAGTTTATTATTGTTAATCAAGATTTTTAATCTCATGAGGTCAGATTGTCTTTCCTACCTATTTCAAGAGTACCTACTTACCCTATGAAAAAGAATACTAGTGGAACACTGTGCTTTCCAAAAGATAATGTTTCTACAGATACTAATGCAGGAGAGGCATGTATTTTGCTACTGCTATACAGTGGCACAGCTGGGGCCTCCTTCTCCCTCCTCCCCTCAGCTGCCCATGATGAAAGAGAGAGAAAATTTATTTTTCTGTTTCATTTTACATATTTCATTGCTACAAAGGAGGCAATGGTGCTGCCTTGTCCAGGGCTTGTATAGACGGATTGTAAAACTTGTAGTCACAGAATAGGCTGGCTTGCAAAATACCTCTAGGGAGGGCTGACTTGCTAAGTGCAAGATGTGCACAGAGTGTGCTCCATACTTGACGTATGTGCGTAGCTAACACTGTGTGGCGAACACATTGCAGCAGAGTGAATGCTGTAGGTTTGCTTGGCAGCTAAGTTGCCTCTCTGGCTGGAATAGGATCCTTATGGAATAAATCCTATGGAATTGAATTGAAATTTCTAATTTTTCCTTCCTTCCTTAGTTTTTTTTAACCCTATTATAGAACTGAACACAAAATTACGTCTGTGTTAGAGTTCTATAGAATGATTCAAAACATATAGAGATGCGATCTTTTTTATTACAAACTTCCATTGTAATACAGCAATTTTTATAGAATCCTGTGTTTCATCCCTATTAAATTCCATAGGAATTGTGCATAAAAGGAAGGCAGTCCCAAGTAAGACTAAGGAATGATGGCTTGTCTCCATCAGCCCACAACTGCTCATCAAGAATTTGCTCCGCCTGTCCTACTATGAGTGACTGAGCTCTTTGTTAGTGCTGTAATTCCAGAGCTCTTATGGTAGATCAGGGATCACATTACACCCAAGAAGGCTAAGTCAGACTCTCCCTGACAGACATAGAGGTATTTTTTTATTTAACATCCGCCTCTGTCAAACCCCACCGTGCTATGCACTGTAAAAGTAAGTAGCTAATTAAGGATCTGCTTAGAAACCCAATAACAAAATTCTCATTTAATTAAATGGCCCTATGAATATAGGGGACGTTAAATTTAATAGGCTTGCCAGGGGCGCTGAATCCACTGGAAGAAAAAGATGTGTGACCAACTCCACATAGGAGTAGCTGAAATAATAATAATATTATAATAATAAATAATAATAATAATGGACATTATTCATTGTATTGTACTAAGAAGCAAAAGGGAATAAAAGAAACAAGATTTTGAAATTTCAAGATTTTTCAAACAAATGTTTTGCAAAAAAGTCTGCAGGCAAGCCAACATTATTCCATTTCAGTTCTTGTGCAACAGGATCAACTTTGAAAATCAATACTTTTTGCCAAATTATTTTTCTATTTTTGACCAGTTCCACTGAAAACATTGCTGGATTTTGAACCCGACTTGACGTTTTCATAGAACCTATTACTATGTTGGTCCTCAGAGTTACATGCATATGTCAGATGAAACCGAAAAAGGAGTATCCCTTAGTCCTCTCTCCTGGCTAGCAGACAGAGAGGCTCACCAGGGCCTATATCTCTACTTAGCATTGCCTATTGAACAAGGTTTATCCTCTGGAAATCATGGTGTGACTGTAATTATTTATGAATATTCTGTCTTGACCTTGATCCTATTTACTCTCCTCTTGCTTAAGACAGGACCCCTTTGATAAGCACTTAGAGCAGGAATGAGAAAAATGTGTCTGTTCACCTGTTCATACTTTGTTTGAAAGAAGTAATAAGGGGCCAGGGTTGAGTTTTCCACTTAACTAAAGTCACGGTCTATAGAGCTGTGATGCATAGTCTTGGCTAGTTAGCCTATATCCCAGAACTTGGATAGTGAATAGCTCATAAGACTAGAAATCAGTTCTCTTCCCAGCTCTGCTATTAGCTCCTTATGTATCCTTATTCAAATTATTTAACCTCTCTGTGCTTCAAATTCCCAATCAATAAAATGAAGCTACCAATATCCATGTTTGTAAAGTACAAGAGGATTTACAGATGAGTGCAAAGTGTTATTTATTATGATCATGCTGTGCTGTGACTTCTGGACATGGGGCTGCTAAAGTGAGTGATATGTTCATGGACAGAGTTTATGGTTAACGTATTGTGGAGATGCCAGGCATACAGATGGAGGTCTGACTGCTCTCTTCTCGCTGAAGGAAGTAGCACTTGCTCCCAGTCAGTCTGACAAATTGTTATTGCGGGTAGCCTTTGAAGAGGCTTCAGGCATGCAGACCTATTTATGCTTCTGAATGTCCCTGCCAGCTACATAGTCAGCTGCCTCCTTGACAGTTCTTTGCATCTCTGATACTTATCTCCACCATTTCCAATGTGACCACATCTAATGGTCAACTGCACTCTAAGGAATAAGAGTCTGAAATTGCACATCAGTACCTACTGGTAGCTACACTCGAGACTAGATTAGATAGCCTATTGAAAGTTACTGTGCCTCATAGACTGGGTGTATATTATGTACATTTTACAGCCGTACATGGTATGTCATCCATTATTACAGAACTGTGCATTAAATATGTAGCTCATAGACAGCATAGTTCTGCCTCTGCATTTGAGAATTGCTGCTGCATGTGCCTCGGGGACCAAATGAGCATAAGCACATGGTATCCCATGACAGCAGAAGAGGGCAGTGGTCACATGACCATCCGCTCCCCTGGCGATGGAAGAGGACTTGGTTACGGGCACACCACCTCCTTGGCAACGAGCAGTGTGTTTGACACCCCAGCAGAAGGGAAAAGGAGTATCGCAGACTTCTGGTGCAGAGTAGCAGTAGCGCATGCTGCAGACACACACTCAATTTAATGGCATACTAAAGATGTACACAAAGTGTCATCCTTGGGATTCAACAACACAAATTACTATCGCAGTTTACAAATAAACACCTGCCACTAAAGCATGGATCTTTCCCACAGTCAGTAATAGGCCTCCTGGCAGCTGGAAGAGTGTGTGCTCTGTATGGTGTGTGTTAGCAGCAGGGTGTTTGGGTGTACTATATATACTGCCTTTGCAGCAGAGTGTGGGTATGCTATATATGCTGCCTTGGCAACAGGGATGAGTGGGTGTGTGGCAGCTGTACCCCTCTGGACTCTGCAGCAGAAAGGCAGAGTGCACACAGTTTTCTCTCATTGGCAGCATACTATACAACTGTACACAAATCTGACATTGTTCCAGAACTCCAGTCTGCAGCTCTCTGTGCCCTGGCAAGAAGCAAGATAGCACATGGTTTAGACTGGAAATGGCATATATACTTTTGGAATGAATTATCCAGAAAAATAGTTCTAAATTTGATCACATTTGGTGAAGAGACATCAAATACACTTAAATCTTTTTAATCCAGCAGCCCTGGGAAACAGGGTATGACAGATTAAGGAAGTTTTGCAGACTAAGAAGGGCACTGGGGCAGGATCTGGGAGGAAGCATATGGGGTGTGAAGCATATGGGAGAGCGTTTAGCTGGTGCTCTGCTCCCGGGGACACATGTGGCTCTGCGCCCCAGCACTATGGGAGCATCAGGGAAAAGCCACCAGTGAAGCATTTCACTGCAGTGCTGTTCCCCCACCTGGGGGAAGGTGGGGCAGGAGTGCACAGAGCCACTTCCTCCTTCCCCTGCCAGGGTACATACTATGGGTGTTTCCGTATTAGGGATACCCAGAATACAGAGGTTCAAGTGTAATAACAACAATAATAACAATATTTAGCTCTTCAATAATGCATTTCATTAGTGGATCTCAAAGTGTTTTACAAAGAAGTTTCCTTTTATAGATGAAGGAACCTGATGGCAGCAAAGTGACTTACCCAAGGTCACCTAACAGACCATTGTTTTATTATCCCAAAGAAGGTAAGATTGATTATAATGGTGAGTGATGTTTGAAGATTGCAATCTTTCTCTCTATTTTTTAATTTTATGTAGACATAACTCGGGTTATGTCTACATAACAAAGAAAACATTTAACACCCTACCGTATTGTTATTTTATTAGCTTTTTCTCCCATTTCTGCTGTTGCCTGATCATACCTGAGATACCAAATGAGATCAGCAATTGACCAGTTAGTGTAAGGATGTTAAATATCCACTAATTAAATAGTCAGTGCATTTTGTGAACCGCAATTTGCATATCTTTTTCTGCTTTTCTTCCGAAAGAGGCTTTTCCGA
>CM057845.1:139659927-139670581 GCA_030068395.1 Apalone spinifera | reverse complement strand
CTCATTTGCATAGCTTTGGCGCAAAACAGCGCCAATGTAGACGTAGCCAGAGTGGGGACTGAAGCAGTCTCCACTCGTGCGGTTTCTGCTGGAATTCTGTTTCTGTAATCTCATCTTGTCTCTTCCTCTCTTCTTGGAGATTTCTTTAAAATTCATCTATCCTTCCTTCCTTCCTTCCTTTTCTTCACTTTTTTTCCCTCAGCGTTTTTCGTCTTGCCATCTTATCTCATTTTCTTTGTTGTCATCCCTTATGAAGAACATTAGTCTGTGCTTGGTGGCCATCCATTAAACTTTTCAATATTTCAGTAGCTTTCTTCTTGCGCAGGTGTTGCATAAATTCTGGAATACTGTCTAATCAAACTTTTTTTCTTTTTCTTCCAGGTTCTGCCCAGTTGCTGTTCAATGCAACCAGGTCTGTTGAACCCAGCATTTGTAATAAAACGGTCATCCTACCTTGCATAGTGAATAATCTAGCATTAAAAAAGACTGAGAAGATGTTTGTTAAATGGAAACTAGAAAAAAAATACTTTTTCAGTTTTGATGGATCTTTAGGAAGAAGCCACAGTAATGAGAGTTTTTCATCTGCTGCGTTAGCATTTGTGGACAGTTTACCTCAGGGCATAGCGTCTTTGAGATTAACAAAGGCTCAAGCACTTCCAGGAAACTACAGTTGTGAAGTGACAGAATCGAATAGGGAAGGAGAAACTATAATTGAACTTACGTACCTTCAAGGTAAATTGTCTGTTATGTGATGATTTTTTTTTTTTTTGTAAACCTGCTATGAAAGAAAACAAATGAGGCTTTGAGGGAAAGGACACAAAATATCAAATATGAAAATGAACTATTACAATATTTAAGACTATAAAGCCCAATCTTTACTCAAGTAGTTTTTGTAAGCATTGGTGTATCAAAGTCCAGGGGAATATTTCTGTGACTGAGAGAGAGGTCTGCAGGCTGCCACTGTGTCCATTAACTTTTAGGGATGGTGAAGTTTTCCCACCTTCTTTAATTTTTATAGTGTAAGGTATTTGTGCCATGTTCATTTTAGTTTAAGTATATTCTGATCCATTTTCTAGATCTAGAAACACAGGGCTGGAAGGGAACTCAAGAGTGCATGTAGTCCACACATCCCCCTTGAGTGAATGAACTGAGGTAGAATCAAATATATCTAGACCAGGCATGTTAAACTCGAAGGCTACTGAGGGCCCCACAAACGAAAACTGATAGCTCTCAGGACCACCAAAGAAAATTTACTTCTATCGGAAAGTCATAATTATTTGTTGTTATAGATTGTTTTAGGTATATTTTATAATTTCTCAGGTCGTGTTTTAATATAATACAATAATTTGATGTGTAAAATTATTTGCCCATATAAAATAATTTTTAATTTCAATATAAATTTAAGGTACTTTTTGTTGAAATAAAAAAAAAGTATAGACCATGGTTAATCAAATAGAACAAGCTTCTGTGAAAATTTCAGATACTTTGTAAGTGAGATTTTGCATAAACATATAGGCTGTGTCTACACTGGGCCACTTATTCCAGAAAATCAGCCGCTTTTCCGGAATAAGCTGCGAGCTGTCTACACTGGCCCCTCGAATTTCTGGAAAAGCACTGACCATCTACTGTAAGAAATCAGCTGCTTTTCCGGAAAAACTATGCTGCTCCCGCTCGGGCAAAAGTCCTTTTTCCGGAAAACTGTTCCGGAAAAGGGCCAGTGTAGACAGCACAGTAGTGTTTTCCGCAAAAAAGCCCCGATCACGAAAATGACGATTGGGGCTTTTTTCCGGAAAAGCGCGTCTACATTGGCCACGGACGCTTTTCCAGAAAAAGGGCTTTTCCGGAAAAGCATTCTGCCAATGTAGACACTCTTTTTCCGGAAATACTTATAACGGAAAACTGTTCACTGTAGACGTAGCCATAATGTTCATGAAATTGCAAAAAATGACATTGATATAAAATTAATATACATTTTGTGATTTTTATTTGGGAATAAATACATAAACAAAACGTTAACAAAATATCCTTCTCCTGTCCTAGAGCCAGGCACTCCTAATACCCCCGTTCTAACCCAATCGCCCTCCACTCCCCCAAAGCACCCCTTCACTCTAATCCAGTGCCTCATCCCTCCCCCAGAGCCAGGCACATACACCCCTCTAACCCAATGCCTCCTCCCTCCCCCCAGAGACAGGCACTCAACCTAATGCCGGGTCCCAAAGCTGCCACCACCACACTTTTTTTCCTCAGGCGTTGGGATGGCATGAGCACAGCGCCCAACTGTGAGCAGGCATTTGATGCCTGTGCAGAGCAGCCGGTTGTGAGCATGTGCTGGAGCACCCAACTCAGAGCAGCTCAGCTGGCCATGAGCACATGCTGGAGTGCCCAGCCCAGAGTGGCCCGGCTGGCCGTGAGCAGTCACTATGGTGCCGTGTGCAGAGTGGCCGGTCAGTCAGCTGTGATCTACACGCGGCCGTGTGCTCCGACTAGCCAGTGGGGCCGCACTTTATTCTTTTATAAGAACGTAGTGGCGGGCTGCAAAACATTTCAATCAGGATGCATGTGGCCCTCCAGAGGCCTGGTTGACATGCCTGGTCTAGACCATCCCTGACCAGTGTTTTCTCTAACCAGTTCTTAAAACTTCCAGTGACAGGTATTCAATAACCTTTCTTGGAAACCTATTGCAGTACTTAAATATCCTTAGAGTTTTCCCAAATATTTAATGTAAATCACCCTTGTTGCATATTAAACAGAGTACTTTTTTCTACTTTCAGTGGACATAGAGAACAATTGATCAGTATCTTCTTCATAACGCTCTTGAAGACAATGATCTAGGGATGATAATGGTTAACTGGTATTCAGGAGCACTCTGCAGTGGGATGCTCCGGCCCCTCTGGGCCTCCACATAGGGCCTAGAGCAGCCCCTGTCCGTGGCAAGAGGGGCTACTCCAGCTGCTCCCATTTAATTAGTTAACCTGTTAAACTTAAGATGTTACATCCTGACTATGGTCAGGCCCTTCTGTCTTCAGAGCTGTACAATGTTGAGCTTTATATGCTACACTTGTAAAATTCATTGCAGAGATCTCACATATGAAATTCCTATATTTCTAATTTGTTCTTAATTTCTGGTTATGGGGCTTCAACATTTCTTGCTCATTCAGAATTCCTTAATTCATTCAAGACTTATTAATTTCATCTGCAATTTAGCCAATGTATGAATGAGTGTGTTTGGTCCAGAGTTGTGGTGGTTTTGAGGTGTTTTGGCCATAGCGTGAGCTATTAATGCAGCCCACTGGAGCCCTGAGGTGTAGCATTCAGTTGTAAAATTTTCTGGTTTAATAATAATTGGCATTAAAACCATTTCCCAAATCATGCAGAGGCGCAGTGGTTCCGGAGCCTGCATCACCTGATCCCAAATCTGAGCCTGTCATACGCTGGAACCCCCTGTCCTGAGCCTCTTACGTCCCCAAACTCCTGCATCCCCACATCCTCAGTCTTCTGCCACAACACTCCTGCACCATCCACACATCACAAATCTGTGTCCTGAGCCCATGATACTCACAGCCTCCTTGCCCTGAGTCTCTCACATATCCAGCCCAAATTCCTGCACCCTTACATCCACAAGCCCTGGCTTGCTCAGCACCCCAACCTTCCACCTGAGCCCAACACTCCCCAGCCTGGAGCCCCCCGCCACCCTCTCATCCCCCCGAGCCAGCAGCCTTTTCTCCTGCATCCAAATTCCCTCCCAGAGCTTGTACTTCTCACCCCTTCCCACACCCAAATTCCTCATTCCCACCCCACCCCACTCCTCACTCTCACTAGGTTGAGACAGGTATAAGGGCTGGGTATAGCAAGTGATGGAGAGGAGGGGAACAGAGCGGATGAGGCGTCACGGAAGGGAGATGGGGGAGGGGGGTGTCTCGGGGAAGGAATGTGATTTTCATGAATTGGTGGGTCCCTCTCTCCTCCCTGCCACCACCGCCCCCCCCCTCTTTTTTTTTTGTTTGACAAACCTCAGGGTTCCTTGAAATTCTGAAAAGGGTTCCTCGGCCAAATAAAATTGGGAAACACTGGGTTATCGTATAATCAACAACACATCCGCATTCCTGTGGAGAAACAAGGTTTTCATAGGAAAATCCTGGTTAATGGAGAATATTGTGGTGACAAAGAGATAACTGGATTAGATAATGCGTGTGAGGAAACGTAAATCCAAAGTTAAGTATGAGATTTCTAATTACAGATAACACATGCAACTCAGACCCCCAAAATAACAGTTTCTTTTCATGAACTTTATTACATTTTTTTAGCTTTTTTGCTTTTTACTTAATTTTAAAGATATGTTTGTGAATATCTCAGTTGTCCCCAGTTGCATTTAAAAAAGTTTGGCTATGATTTTTTATTATGGACTTAGGAGTTCTGTGTCTGATAGTGGGCTTTTTAGTAGGCAGCTCCTGGTGTGCTTTTGTGGGGCAAAATGGGAAGGCAGTTAAATGTGGCTTCAGAAATCCCCTATCATGTGTGCTTGGCTACATGGAAAAGACAAAGTCCAATGTTTCCTGGCAGAGAGATCATGTGGATTGCTACATTACCCGTATATTTCGTCATTCTCGATAGTGTGCTGTTTTCCACAAAAATCCCAACGTGTATCACTTGTGATTGCGCCTCTGCGAAAGGATGAAACAAAGGGCCATTAATAAAATCACTACTCTGAGGCCTCTCGCTGTGACAGAGAAGCTGATATATTTATTTTCTTCCCTACACACTTTCTCCCCAACTCCTTCAACCCTTTTGTGACTTCTTCATCCTAGCCCTGTTACTTGCATCCCTCCCCATATCTACAGGAAACATGAGTCCCCAAGCCTGCTACAATCCTACTTCCATGCAGCAATCGTCCTAGCATCTCCAAAATAGCACGCATGTGAAGTGCTGAGCCGTATGCTAAGTCATAAGGAGCTCTATGTATAGAGTCAAGAATGTAGCAGCTTGTCCCAGCACAAAATGGTGGTTTAGTTGTACTTTACACTTTGTTACTGGGTTTGGGATTATGGCTGTTAGATTGGTGTGTGCGAACAGTATAAATATAGCATGGCTTTTAGAGATATTTTAGAAATTGTGTTCTGCAACTGGGAGGCAACGCTTGGCAAGTATGATAGAATCTCTTCTTTTATTCTCTGCTGCTTTGCATGTGCCCATAAACAACAGAGTGCAGTTGTCAAAAGCAGTGTAACTTTCAGTTGGCTCTGCTCCCATCCAAAACTGTTCAGGAAGGGCTGGCAAGCTGGCCTGACACATTAGTGAGAGGAAGTTAAACAAGAGACAGGTGAAATCAGAATGTACTGATGAGTAGTACCCATGCAGAGATCAGTGTCCGTGGTGATGGTAAAATGTGTGAGACAACGAGAAAACCTTGCAAATGCCTTCCTGAGTTCACATGTAGATAAGTTACATAGAACAAAAAATCAGTATTTAGGATCTTGAATGAGTAGGAAATAGGCTATCATTTTAGCCAATTGCATCAGAAAATCAGAGATTATAATTACAGTTTTGAAGCTGAGAGTGTTAAGTAGTCCACAGACTAAGTTAAAAGGATCACTTACAATATAAACACAGTAACTTCCGTACTCCTTCCTTTTTGTGTCTCAATTCAGAATCCTGGTTTACATCGTTAGAAAATATTCTGATCATATTCTTCCTGGTCTTGGCTATTGTATCTTATTGGATTCACTTAGGCATTACTGGTAAGTATTATATTTTTTGTTTAAATTCTTCATAAATGCTGACTGTTAGTGCTAATATTTTATATAATTGAACAAGTGAAATAAAATGGAGTAACAGCAAATGAAATCTAGTGTTTTAAAAGAATAGATGGAAAGTAGAAGCCAGTTTGGATTAAGGATGTTAAAATGTTGTTAATTTACTAGTCTACAGGCACTTCTGTATTCCTCTTTTGAAATGTACAAGAGCCCCAACAGGGGCTCTTGTACATTTTGAAGGAGGAATGTGGAATTCCATGTGCGGCCTGGGGCCAGCGGGATGTCCCAGGGTCAGCTGCTCCATGCAGCACTGCCACTTTTAATGTCATGGGGAGCCCGGCATCAAGCTTCTTGCGGCATTTCCACGTGGAGCCCAGGATCAGCTAGGTACTCCATAGCTGATCGCGGGCTTCACCCTGGGTTCTGTGCAGCACTTCCACTTTGAAATGCGGAGTGGAGACCGAGATCAGCTGGGGACTCCCCGCACAGCATTTCAAAGTGGCAGTGCTGCATGGAACCTGGGGTCAGCACTCCCCAGCTGACCACCATGCTGCGCTTCCTGTTTAAAATGCACAAGAACCCCCATTAGGGACTCCTGTACATTTCAAAGGTGGCATGCGGTGTGGAGTCCAGGGTCAGCTGGGCAGTCTCCAGCTGATCCCAGGCTCCACGTGGCATTTCAAGGTGGCAGAGCTGCTTGTAGCCCAGGATCCGTGAGGACTCCCCAGCTGAGCCCAGGCTCTTGTACATTTCAAAGGCGGTACACAGAAGTGCTTGTCAGGATTTCCATCCGCTACTCAACTAGCAAATAAATCTCTACATAACATCTCAGGTTTTATTGCTGTCAATATGCAGCTGGAAAGATGTACAACATTAAGGTGCTATTCTTGAAGGGATCTTTTTTCTGACTTAACGGCAATAATTTAAAAGCTGTGTATTCTTGTGAACAAGTACTGTATTTCTAAACAAATTCTCTGATTTTTGTTTTCCCTTAGTATCAAAATTTGAAACCACATTTTGGAAGAAGATATGGTTATTTATTGGAGGAGTCATCATCACATTGCTTGCTCTTATTGGTTTTATTCTTTTAGTTCCAGGTAAATGTAATAAGTATTTGTTCCCTGAAATACTGGAGGCCAACGATAAGCCTATGGAAAGTTCGTTTCATTCTGAAATGCATGATGTCAGCACCTCTGAGAATCAGGCCTGTAGTTTATTGTGTTTTAGTTAGTATAATACTGACTTGCTGTGCATCATCCGTAAAAATGGTTAAAGGAAAGATGGATAATTTATGATGAGAAGGTAGAGGGTATGGAAGTTTCTAGACAAATTAGGGATGTTGAGTAGCAATTAATTGAATAATTGTGTAACCGCATCAAATTTTAGCAGTTACATGATTATTCGATAGCCCCCAGGTGTGGGGCTGGTAGCCAGTCTGCTCCAACACTCATTCCCAGAGAGCACCGGCCACCCCATGCCAGCACCGTGTCCCCCCCCCCACTCCTTCAGTCTACAAGAGGTCTGAGCTCCCTGCAAACAGTAACTGCACTGGCATCCCACAGAGCAGCCTCTGTCTGTGGCAAGCCTGGGCCCACGGGTTCACGGGCAAGGGATTCTACTCCTGGTACTTTCTGGTCCCCGAGACCAAAGGGACCCATCTTAGACCTCAGGGGACTCAATGTCTTCATTGCCAAGGCCAATTTCAAGATGGTGACTTTGGCCTTGATCATTCCCTCCCTAAATCTTGGATCCAAAGGACACCTATTTCCGTATTTCTGTTGCCCCTCACCACTTTATGGTTTGCTAGGACTATTATCAGTTTATGGCCCTCTCCTTTGGCCTTTCTCTAGCTTCTCGAGTGTTTACAAAATATATGCCTATAGTTGCCGCTGCTCTGAGAACGTGTTGGGTCTAAGTTTTTCCCTACCTGGATGACTGGCTTGTCCTGGGCCCTTCCTCGGACTAGATGCAGGCCCATATTGTCCTGGTGCAAGACCTTTTCTGGGAACTGGGACTTCTTCTGAACGTGGCAAAGTCTACCCTGGTCCATACCCAGGTTATAGAGTTTGTGGGCACCCACCTGGACTCCACATAGGCCTTGGCATCTCTGCCCTAATCCCAGTTTCTGGCTATCAGAGATGCCATCATGGCCATACAGGTGTTCCCAATGATCACGGCCAGGATTTGCATGCACCTCCTGGACCTTATGGCTGCCTTCACTTACGTGATTCTGCGTAACAGGCTTCGCATGCGCCCACTGCAGTTGTGGCTGGTGCGGATTCACAATCCATCCTTCCACTCTTGGGACAGAGTGGTGACAGTTCCCCCTGACATCCTCCACACCCTTGATTGGTGGACCCAGGAGGAGGTGGTCTGCACTGGAGTCTCATTCTCCAGGTCCCTGCCAACCCTTTGCTTGGTGACGGATGCATCCGACACCGGGTGGGGGTGCTCGTGTCAGCGACATGCAGACCCAAGGTATATTGCTATGGGAGGAACCCTCCCTGCATATCAATGTCAGGGAGTTGCGGGCACTCCGTCTTGCGTGTCAGGCCTTTCTTTTCCTGGCTCAGCGGCAGAACGGTTCTTATCCTGTCTGACATGTCAGCAGTTTCCTACATAACAGGCAGGCCCAGGGGCTCTTACTACATTTAAAAAGCAGAAGCGCAGCATCTGGGACCTGGCACAAACCAGGACTTTCCTGTCCCAATTTGTGCCGGGTTTCCAGCTGCACTTCTGCCTACCCTGCCCACTTTGGAGATGATGTTGGAGGGAGTGGGCTTTAAGCTGGCTCCCCCCCAGCACCGGCTCCTACTCCGCACCCTTGCTGTCTCAGATACAGCAAGCAGAAATGAGGAGGGGGGAAGGGACTAGTTGACTACTCAACTAGTCATTTACATCCCTGCTTTGTTGCTGAGCATTTCCTTCTTGAGAGTCTCTTGGCTTTCCAAATTTCAGCAGTATTAATAATAGAGCAGCTATCCTTCTGTAGTTTGCCAAGACTGTAGAACTAGCTTGTCTTCATTTCTCTTTAGTCTGGTGTTGACTAATTTGACTGTGATATTTTGTCTTGATTTTCTTCACAAATTGTCATCAGAATAGGCTAATGCTTAATTAATAGCTCAAAATAGTGAATCAGTGCATTCCATTCTATGTCTTGGAGAAGCATTAATTTGGCCCCTCTATTCAGTGACACTGAAGACAAAAGGGAGAATTTTTTGCATAGATGAACTGAGTAGGCTTTTCATATGTGGAGCTTGCTTGGAACTAGCTGGTCCTGATTACAGACTCATCCATAATTTTACTGGATGATGATTTTTTTTTTTTAAATATAGGTAACAAGCAGCTTTACCCAGTATTGCTTGAGTCCATAATTCAGGAATTCCTTGAAGTTTATTTTGTTTCTTTATCCCTGTAAATTCTTATCGTTCCGTTTGCTTTAACAAAAAAAAGCTATAGTCAGTCTGGTTTCCAATAACATTTTCTTATCGTTTCAATCTGTAAGCATTGATACAGCTATGCCAAAACAGAACGCTACTACAAATTTCTCCATTTTTATCTCTTTTTTTGTAAGGTTTATTGGGAGACTATCCTATTGCAGGTTCATCTTATTGTTCTGGCTCATCTTGGTTCAGTCTTTTTCAACAGTTGCTCAGTAATGTCAATTTTGAAGACTATACTTGATTTGGTAATTGTGTCTTGTTTGGTTTTAT
Organism: Apalone spinifera; assembly: GCA_030068395.1. Lineage (NCBI taxonomy): Eukaryota > Metazoa > Chordata > Testudines > Trionychidae > Apalone > Apalone spinifera. Next base: position 139,661,118 of record CM057845.1, on the reverse strand, counting down.
GAGACGCAGTCCCATTCCAGGCACATCCTGGCACAACCAAATGCTTACTTAGCTTTAAGTTATGATAAGAAGCAGCTTACAGGCAAACCCTGGCTTCCAGCTACCCGACCTAGGACCACCCACATTTACGGCTGCTCTGCTTCAGGAGCTGCGGGGCTGCCAACTGCGGGGCCCAGCCCTTAGCTGGCTGGCTCGTGGTGCTGCCTGTGCCATGGGGCTGCCAACTGCTGGGCCCAGGCCCCGGCCAGCGGACTCATGGCACTGTTTGCGTTGCTCCACGGGGCTGCCTACCGACCGGCGCAACCCCCAACTAGCTCAGGGCACTGTTCACGTTGCGCTGTAGGGCTGCCTATTGCCCAGCAGAGGCCCCTGGCTCTAGGAGACTACAACTCCCAGGAGGCAAAGCAGGCCAGGAATGGAACCCCCGTTCAAATATTGCCCCTATGGGCAATAAGGGTTCGAGTTACAGTGGCCCGACTTACGACATTTCTCTAGGAACCAATTAAGTCATAAGTGCAGAGATTGCCTGTATATCAAATTTGGTGGTCCTATCTCGTAGGGTACGTCTACACTATCCCCCTAGTTCGAACTAGGGAGGCTAATGAGGGCGACTGAAATTGCAAATGAAGCGCGGGATTTAAATATCCCACGCTTCATTAGCATGTTCCCGGGCAGTTGCCATTTTGGAAATTGACTAGCCCGGAGTAACTGCCCGCATCTACACGTGGCAGTGGAAACGGGAGTTCCAAATAAAGCCCTAACTCGAATTAGCTGTTGTTCCTCGTGGAATGAGGTTTAACAGCTAATTTGAGTTAAGGGCTTTACTTGGAACTTACATAAGAACGGCCGTACTGGGTCAGACCAAAGGTCCATCTAGCCCAGTAACCTGTCTGCCAACAGTGGCCAGCACCAGGTGCCCCAGAGAGGGTGGACCAAAGACAATGATCAAGCAATTTGTCTCCTGCCATCCCTCTCCAGCCTCTGACAAACAGAGGCCAAGGATACTCTTTTTTCCCCTGGCTAATAAATAGCCTTTTATGGACCTAACTACCATGAAATTATCTAGCTTCTCTTTAAACTCTGTTTTAGTCCTAGCCTTCACAGCCTCCTCTGGCAAGGAGTTCTACAGGCTGACTTCACTCTGTGTGAAGAAGAACTTTCTTTTATTAGTTTTAAACCTGCTACCCATTA
>CM057845.1:139634608-139659827 GCA_030068395.1 Apalone spinifera | reverse complement strand
TTTTCTATCCCTTTCTTAATAATTCCTAGCATCCTGTTTGCCTTTTTGACCGCCCAGCACGCTGTGTGGAAGTTTTCAGAGACCTGTCCACGATAACTCCCAAGATCTCTTTCCTGATTTGTCGTAGCCAAATTAGCCCCCATCATACTATAGTATAGTTGGGGTTGTTTTTCCCAATGTGCATTACTTTACACTTATCCACATTAAATTTCATTTGCCATTTTGTTGCCCAATCACTCAGTTTGGTGAGATCTTCTTGGAGTCCCTCACAGTCTGCTTCTGTCTTGACTATCCTAATATAACATAAGAATATCATGTAGACGTGGGCAGTTACTCCGGGCTAGTCAATTTCCAAAATGGCAACCGCCCGGGAACATGCTAATAAAGCGTGGGATATTTAAATCCCGTGCTTCATTTGCAATTTCGGTCGCCCTTATTAGCCTCTCTAGTTCAAACTAGGGGGCTAGTGTAGACATACCCTTACTGTTTAGGAGTAGTTCTTGATCATACAGCAAACTCTCTAAATACATAGTAAATTTGTCTAATGCATTTAGTAGCAGCACTGCTGCCGGTTTCAGCAGATGGCACTGAACTTGTATGCATTCAGATGATGGATGTTCTTAATAGGGATGTTAGATAGCAGGAAATAGAAAGTCAAGTAACTGCATGAATTCTTATTGGTTACTCTACTATTCTGTAATCCGCATGGGTGGGGCCAGCAGCCAGTGCACTCCAACCCCGCTCTCCGGGAGCTCCCTACGGCCCTGTGCTGTATCAGAGGCAGCAGCTTGGGGTGCCAGGCAGGAGTTGGCCCATGAGGAGAACCAGTTTCAAAACCAGCTCCCTGTGCAGACCAAATGCCTGCTGCCCGGTGCTGCTGCCTCTGATGCAGACGTCCGAGTTCCCCATGAACAGATGCTGCTGCAGAGATGGGGTAGGGCAGCTGTGAAGCAACCTCTGTCTGCAATAAGCCTGGGCCCACTGCGGACAGAGGCTAGTCCGGCAGCAGCCCCTGTCCCAGCTCAGGAACCCCTCTTACCCCCCGTGGACAAGAGCTGCTGCCACAGAGCAGCCTCCCCTAGGCTCCTCTCCACCGCGCTGCTGTGTGGGCGGGGGGAGGTGGCACTGCAGAGCTGGTGCTGGAGGGAACTGGCTTTTAGGCCGGCTCCTGCATCTCTCCTCTTCCCCCCCCCCCACTTTGCTGCCTCTGATACAGCGGTGGTGGGGGAGGGAGGAATGCAAGTAGTCAAGAAGACTACCTGATAAGCCTAGGTTTATCAGTTAATAGTATACTTGACTACTTGGGATGGAGAACCCACAGTCCATGGTTCAGATGTAGCCACTGGTTTGCCTGGATCTGATGTGAGCTCTGCTTGATACGGGGGAGGAAGTAGCTCTGGGAACAGCAGCTCAGGGAAGCTCTGGCCCTGCACTCACTTGCAAGTTCAACCCTGGTCGCTCCCATTGGCCGGGAATTGCAGCCAGTGGGAGTGATGGGGTGGTGGTGCCTGCAAGCACAGGCTAATGCAGAGTCACCTGTGCTGTCCCTTTTTCCCACTCTGAGAGATGCACGAGATAGGCACTCCATCCCCTGCCTCCCAGCTTGCTCCTTCACCCCACCTCCCTCCCAGACCCGGCATCCCCACCCCTAACCAGCTTCTGCATTCTACCTTCTATCCAGACTCTGCACTACTTCCTGCTCCTGCTGCCAACATACCGCAGACCCACGGTGATCTTGCACCCTCCCACTCAGACCCCATGTTCCTACTCCAGCCAGATTCCCAACAGCCCTGTCCTATACACTGAACCCCTACCCCAGAGTGTAGGGAGCCCCACTAAATCTATTGGTCCTGGGCCCCCAGAATAGTTTATCTAGCTCTGGGGAAGACCCAGAACCTCTGTGCTCTTCACTATGCAAGGTTGTGTTGTTTTTTTGTGGGTGGTCGGTTTTTTTTTTTTCCTTCTTCTCCTTCTCACTTGAGGGACAGGTCATTGTTTTTTTTCCTCATGTATATGTAGCCCTGATCGAAAAAAGGTTCCCCACCCCTGCCTTATGTATAAACTGGATCCACTATTATTCAGTACCTTCTTAAAAAAAAAAAAAAAAAGATTCCTCCTACTGCAGGTGTTTGCACCACTTTTAAATGATATGATCGATTGTAAACCCGGTTGTGTAAGGAATGTAAATCATAAGGATTATCTACCACAGCTATTTAAATGTGTATCTGAAACGTACCAAACAGCTTGAAACTACATTTTTAAATGTAAAAATTAATAAATTACGAATAAAACTACTTTTAAACAGAAAATCTTCACCTAGTACATTTGATTATCAAGCAATAAAATAATTTCAGAAGTGCAGCAGTAACAATAAAAATATAATTGATAATACTTCCTTAACGAACATGTCAATTATATTTTAAAAACAAATGTTTTGATATTCATAAGTAATTTATCCAAAACACAAGTTTATGACATTAATCTAAATTATCATTTAGTAATATAGTAGGACATAATAGGCAGTCCATGGAATGGAATGAAAATAAGTTTACTAACATTTGATTCTGATTGTTCAGGCATGTTTACATCATTCACTTCTAAGTCTCAGAAAGCAGAGGATTATTTTTTATATTGTTTTATTCTGGCAACAAGGCCTTACATCTCTTTGTTGTACTGATTACATTTGTAATGTCTTCCCATAGTACCCATTAAAGAATGGAGCCAATCAGAGCTTCTATACTCTTAGTATATCTTTCCCTTAATTTAAAAGCAGACTTCGTATGTATCAGGAAAGAAAAATGCCAAAATTTGAGTTCAGCCATGTAGATACCATAGGAAAAATTGCTTGTATAACTTTCACAGCTACAAAGAACTGACTGAGGCCTGGATCTTGCAAATGCGTATCACTAAAATTATTTATAAGTCAAGGGGGGGTTGTCTCACAAGACTGCTTGCCTGAATAAAGTTACACAATATGGATAAGTGTTTTCTGGATTAAGTCCTTACCTGCATAATTAGGTAGAATCAGCCCAGCTTCATAAAATCAAAAGTAAATATGAAATAGTGGATAAGTATCCTTCTAATCCTTTAAAATACTGTAGAGGTTTGTGTCAGCTTGAAAATGTCTTATTTTTAAACTGGAAAAATAAGGAGAATCAATTTAATATACAGATTAAAAGACTTAATGAAAGGTGTTTTTATTTCCTGTTCCATGCTCACCAAGAATTCCAATTGATATTGACTTCTGAATGTAGAGCAGCTGCAGTATTAAGTGTAAAGACATGTAATAATCTTAAAATTTATTGACATGAAATAGATCTTACTGGGATGTTGTTTTTAAAAATAACAAATATAGTAAACATACAAGTGACATTTCTGTTTGGGGCAAGAGAGTCTTTTTAAATGTATATTCTGTTTTGACTTCTTAATTGGTAATTCTGAGTTCATAAGAGGCACTTCCTTAAATTTTATACTTGGATTTCCGTTTTTATGTTTTTAGAAGGGCGGGGGTCAAAGTTATTCCATATTCACAATTGAATTCACAAGGGATCCTACAGTGTGACAACTGATGAAGGCAGTATCAAACCATGTTAATATAAGTATCCAATGCAATGGATCAGATCCTGTAAATTGAAGCTGAGGATTTGGTCCCATATGTGGTAATATATTTGGAACTGGCCTAGCTGAGATTCTCCTTCTCATGAGACTAGCCCATAAACTAGACTGGGCCACAAACTTTACCAGAATAAAAGAATGTCTTTAATCTAAGTTTCAGAGGGATAGCCGTGTTAGTCTGAATCTGAAAAAGTGGCGAGGAGTCCTGTGGCACCTTGTGCATGCATCTGACGAAGTGGGTCTTTGCCCACGAAAGCTTATGCTCCTACACTTCTGTTAGATTAAACGGCGAGGAGTCCTGTGGCACCTTATAGACTAAGTGAAGTTCAATAGAATCTGTGTGTGCAGTGCTCAGAAACCTCAGTATATCTTGCAACCAGACACATTCACTATCATAAAAGGAAAAGTTGGGAGACAAGATGATATTAATTATACAAGATATAAGCAATGGAAGCTTTTTTTAAGGGGGGATGAACAGAACTGAGGAAAGAATTGAACAAAATCTTATTGTAAGCAACACAGTATATTAAATAAAATTCCTACAGGTTGAACCTCTGTGGTCTAGCAGTCTGTTGTCCAGAAGGACTATGGATGTTGAGGGACTAGAGAGCCCCAGTGACGGAGGTTGCTGGCAGCTTGGAGCAGAACACGACGAGGCCAGTTGACCTGCAGGGCAGTGGAGCCTGCAGTTGGTGGGGTAGGAAGGGAGCTTGTGGGATAGCCAAGCTTTCATGTAGCTGGGCTTTCAGGAGCTCCGGTGGGGCTGCAGGGCTGCTGCAAGGTCAGGGGGGTGACAGGATTATGGGGAGACCAGCGGGGCTGCTGTAACTCACGGATCCAGGAGGCTGGGGAAGCTGAGGCTGGGGAGAAGAGACTAGTGGGAAGGCTGGCACCCCCCTCCTAGACCTCCTTGGTCTGGCAAACTTCTTTGTCCAGAACTGGTCAGGTCCTGAGGGTTCCAGACCAGGGAGGTCCAACCTGTATATCTGGTACTTAAGTTTGAGCAAAGATTCCCTTATATAGAGAACAAACATTACAGTCCCAGCAGAAATCCAAACCTGCTGGTTGACCCTGATGAGGTGAAAGGAAAGAACACAAAATCTTCATCGAAGTTTGATGGGTTATATCGTTACTGGGTGGTTTTTCTAAAAAAATATTACTCAATTTGGATTTGGTCCAGAGCTGCCTTATGATTTGTAGAGTTTTAAGCTGTGGAAATGGAGAATTAGGCCAAAAACCTGATTTCCTTCTCCTGTCGTGCCTGAAGAGATTAGTGGTCAAGAAATGAGTTGCAGAGCTGGCATGGGATTTCCAGACCCCTAAAAGTGTGAGGATCCCAAGAGGTTACTTGCTTTGCACATGTTTAATGTCAGCCATGATTTTCTCTCTTACTAATTTGTACGACTGTTTACAGGTGGTTTTGGGCCAAAAAATCAAGCCGGACTTGGCTTAATTGTACTTCCCTCTGTGATTTTAGTGCCACTTCAGTACCTTCTGCTTAAAATAGGTGAGGATTTCATTTATTTACTGTTTCATGAAATGCTTCTAAATCTACAATAGAAATACACACACATTTGTCATTCATAAGTAAGGCACTATGAGAATATGCTGAGGTCCTGATGATCCTAATATCCTGTGAACAATGGAGTAACCCGAGATCACCTGGCTTTGGTGCTCAAGAAAAGAAGTGTGAATTGACTGCTTGGGAGATGGAGGAGGGATAGAATGCTTTGGGTAGCTCAGGCTCCTCATTCAGGATCATAGCATTGGGTTGAATCTGACCCTGGGGGATTCTTTGTTTACTGTTATGCTTATGTTATTTTTCTTATTGTGTATCTTGTCCTTTAAGGGGAATGCCTGTCTGTCTCAGGCTTTCTTTAGTCATCACTCAAGCTGTCCAGGACTACGATTCAAAAGATTCTGGTTCTTAGCCCAGTTTAGATCACACACCTTTCATGTTTTCTTCTGTTGTACTTTCACAACCTACAGTAGACTATATGTTTTCCATCCCCCCCCAGTGTCTGGAAGCAATCTACCACGGTATGCAATTTTTCTGGTAGTTATGGAATCTGTTGGTTATGTGATTGCCCTCACTGGATTTGCCCTGTGTGTCACAGGTAAGTGATATAGCTTGTTTCAGTGTTAGTAATTTGGTGCAATAATGAGAATCGCTTATTTAAAAAAAAAAAAAAAAGTACTTTGTGTCTGTTCATTTTACCTTTGTAAGTAGTGGGAACAGTTTATATGTATGTTAACACTGGAATATTTTGTGTAATGTTTTTTCTGTTTAACGTTTTAGCAGTAATTCGCTATAAATATAATCCAGGAACCCTGTGTTACTTACTACAAATGTATCTGGTGAAGGAAAAAGAGCCCTAAGGCATTACGTTACATAGTCTTACTAATGAAACTATACTGTCTTGCATGACTGCATCCTGAAAGAAGTTGCCTGAAAAAGGAATGTTTTATTTTACTATGTATTTTGCAACATTGCATACCCTGAAGAGTCACCTACAACCGGCATTGACCTTCATGACTCTGTTATTTTGATTGTGTTCCACAGTCTCAAAAAGAACACACACATGCGCAGAGGCAGAATCCATTTCTTATTCATTTAAACATAGATCAGGATGTTATATTTAGATTATTAATGGAATTTCCATTAATGGAAATGACTATTCGATTAGTAATCTAAGGGCTCCTCTGCCTTTGAACTGTAGCAAGCTTGAGCTCAGCAACATTATTTTGAAATAACTTAGTCTGCGTCTACACAGCAGGCAGTTATTTTGAAATAATGTTGAAATACTGTCAAGCTGGAGGACTTCTTACTCCATTTCTTATAACCCTCATTGTACGAGAAGTAAGAAGAGTGCTCCATTTCAAAATAAATGCCATGTAGAACTCCCAATTTCAAAAAAAGCTATTTTGACTTAAGCTATGTAATTGACATAGCTCAGTTTGCATATTTTATTTCGAGTTAAGCCCTGCTGTGTAGATACTCCCTAAGATTCTGAGTCTGCCAACACTTACACAAATGCATCAAGTATGTAAGTGTTCACAGGAATATGACCTAAATGCTGTCACATCCAACAGTTTAAAAAAAACCTGACAACTTTGTTGCTAATCTGTTTCAGTTATCATAAATATTGGGTAGTATTTTTATTATGGTAGGGTGTAACATTTTCAAACAGAAGTGGTGTTTTTTTCCTAAACTGATGGTGTCCCTTTTACAGTCCCCAGTTACAGGAAAAGACAGACTTTGTGTGTGTTTCTGAATGTTATGTTCAATATCTTTTAAAAATTGAACATTTCAATATTTCAGTAGAAATTAGAGATCTTGAGTCTAAGCCTATGTGTAGCTTTAAGCAGATGAGTAGTCTTACTGAAGTTAAACTTAAGTTCTTTTCTTAATAGGGGCCAGAATGAGTGTGCATTTTGGTGGGGGACCGGGTTAGATTTTAATAGCCAAGTTCTTTTCTCAGTTTATTGATGTAAATTTGGGGGATTTTTTTGAGAGACTCCAAATTTAGACTTGTGTGATTGAGAGCAAAATTTGGCCCAAAACATTTACTGTGTGTTTAATTGTCTTTCACACAATTATTTTTATTGTAATAAATTTGCACTATACTGTAAATAGAAATGTTAACTGATAAGCATGAGATTTATTGGTATGCTTACCAGTTAGCCGGCCCTTGCCAGCTAACTCTGGCAGCAGCCAGCCACACTGCGCTAGAGCATCCTTGGCCAAGGTGGGGCCAGGCAATGGGACACCATGGCCAGGGCGGGATTGGCCGGCAGGGTAGGCCGCAGGAGCTAGGTTATGCACGTAACATCCCTAATTGTAAATAGGCAGTAGAAGTTTTAATCTAAAGGAGAAAAACACTGAATAATTAAAAATGCTCTTTAAAATGCAACAGATGACTGTAGAATATCGATGCAGAATAAATGTATCTAATTTTTTGTTAAATGACATTTCAGAAGTTACAAGGATTTTTTTCTGTGTATTGTTAGAATAGATTCAGCTATTGTCCTTTTCTAGCTGATGAAAGAATACACGCATACAGGAAACAGAAAAAATTCAGTTGAGAAATTACATCTTGTATGTTTCGTTGCCTGCTTGAAATAAAATATAAATGTTTAATTTGTTTTCAACAGCATGCCCTCCAAAAAATGGTGCTATTGTGATTGTTGGCTTAGCCATTATTGCTTTTGTGGAAGTTACTGGCCTGAGTTTTGGGATTGTCGGTAAGTAGCACCTAATATTTTGTATTACGGTCTCACTGGTGTTTTAAACTGAATGTTCAAGAAAAATATTACCTGAATTCATTTTTTGGAGGTGAATATAATTGTATTTAAAAATAGCATGTGATCTGATAGGTTGTTTAAAAGCATATACAGGGACCTTAACTCCAGATACAGTTTCTTTTTCGAGTGATTGCTCATGTGCATTCCAGTTAGGTGTGCGCGCGCAATGTGCATGCGTTGTCGGAAGTTTTTCCCTCAGGAATACCCTTAGGGCCAGCGAAGAGACCCCTGGAGTGGCACCAATATATTGGCCCATATATACCCCTGCTGGCCCCCTCACCCACTCAGTTCCTTCTTACCGCCGTGACATTGGAACAACCCTCAGCTCATCTAGCAAATAGTTGTCTTCAGTGTTGTTCTCTGTTTCCTCGACTTAAAAGATGCTTACTTTCACATTTCCATTAACCCCCCCCCCACCGCAAATTCCTCAGATTTACTGTGGGCTCAGACCACTACCAATTCACAGCCATTCCATTTGGTATCTCCACGGCCTCTTGGGTTTTCACCAAGTGCATGGCAGTAGTAGCCGCTGCACTCAGCAAAAGGAGCATTCGGGTGTTCCCCTGTCTAGACTACTGGCCCCTGAAGAGGGGCTCGCAGTTCCAACTCTTCGACCTAGGTCTTTTGTTAAACCTGGACAAGTCTTCCCTAACGCCCACTCCAATAATAGAGTTTGTGGGAGACACCCTGGACTCCACCTCGGCGAGAGCCTCCCTGCCAAGCTCCCGATTCCTCGTGATACAGGCAGCAGTCAGAGAGCTTCAGAACTTTCCAGTGATCACCGCCCGAACTTGCACGCGCCTCCTGGGCCTCATGGCAGTGTGCACTTATGTAGTGCAATACACCAGACTACGCATGCGCCCACTACAGATATGGCTATCGTGAGCCCACAACCCAGTTGTCCATCCATGTCCTGTCCTCCTCACACTGAACTGGTGGACCAACCTGGCAGAAGTCTCCGCAGGGGTACCTTTTTCTAGGCCAGTACCGCCCACCTGAATCGTCACGGACGCGTCGGACACCAGCTGGGGAGCCCACTGGGGAGACCTTCACACACAAGGTATGTGGTCTCTGGACAAGATCTCCCTGTATATCAACATCAGGGAGCTCTGGGCAGTCCAACTGGCTTGTGTAGTTTTCCTTCCCCACCTCAGGGGCAAGTCTGTCCTCATCCTATTGGACAGTACTGCTGTGGTGGTGTATATAAACAAGCAGGGCGGGGCTCATTCTCCTCGCCTGTGCTTGGAAGTGATTCGCCTGTGCTTGGAGGAGATTCACCTGTGGGAACTCTGCATCGGGGCAGATATCCATCTGACAGCCTCATACCTACTGGGCTCCTGGAACGTCCTGGCGGATAAACTGAGCAGGTCCTTCACAGGACACGAATGGTCTTTGAGGTGGGATGTAGCCCAATCTCTCTTCCATGCATGGGGGTCTCCCCATCTGGACTGCTTCACTACAGGGCAAAACAGGAAGTGCCACCGATTTTGCTCCCTCATGGGACAGGGCTCACTGGGAGATGCTCTCCTTCTCCCCTGGCTGCAGGGCCTACTATATGCCTTCCCACCATTTCCACTAATCCACAAGGTATTACTGAGGGTGCGGGAGTTCAGTACGTCCCTGATTTTAATCGCCCCAGCATGGCCCAAGCGGCACTGGTTCTCAACCCTCCTCAACCTGTCATGCGAGAGACCCATGACCCTTCTGCTGCTTCCGGACCTGATTACTCAGGACTCGCGCAGGCTCCGCCATCCGGACCTGCACTTGCTGCATTTGACAGCGTGGAAGCTCCGTGGCTAACGGCTGAGGAGCTTCAGTGCATGGAAGAGGTCCAGGAAGTCCTACTGTGTAGCAGGAGGCCCTCCACTAGGACCACATACCTGGCTAAGTGGAAACGGTTCTGTATCTGGGCTGCCCAGAAGGGGGGGGAGGGTACACCCAAGGCGAACTGCATTCCCCTTGATCCTGGATTACCTGTTAGACCTCAGGCTCCAGGACCTCTCTTCCTCCTCCATCAAGTTTCACTTGGCGGCCGTTTTGGCCTTCCACCCAGGGAAAGGGGGGAAAACCATGTTTGCCAACCCAATGGTCAGCAGGTTTCTGAAAGGGTTGGACAGGCTTTACCCACAAGTCCACCAGCCTGTCCCCAAGTGGGACCTAAACCTGGTCTTTTCCAAACTTATGGGACCCCCGTTCGAACCGTTAGTGACGTGTTCCCTTTTATACTTTTCGTATAAGGTATGTCTCCTGGTGGTCCTCACATCCGCCAGGCGGATATCCAAACTCAGGGCGCTCACCTCGGATCTCTTCTACACGGTGTTTAAGAGAAGGTTAGTTCCACCCCAACCTGGCCTTTCTGCCTAAGGTGGTGTCTTCCTTTCACACCTCCCAGGACATTTTCCTCCCGTTTTTTTACCCCAAGCTGCACGTATCTTGGAAAACAGGCTTTACACACTTTAGATGTGCGCAGGGCATTAGCTTTTTACTTAGAAAGGACAAAGCCATTCAGGAAGTCACCACAACTCTTTGTAGCCACCGCTGAACGGACAAGGGGCCAACCCGTGTCTTCGCAGCGGATCTCCTCCTGGATAACCGTTTGTATCAAGGAGTGCTATCTCCTAGCGGGAGTACCGGTCCAGCCCCCTGGACTGTACTCTACGAGAGCTGTGGCAGCCTCCACCGCTTTCATGGCGCAGATTCCCATCCTGGATATTTGCAGAGCCGCAACGTGGTCCTCTGTCCATACCTTCGCCAATCGCTATGCCTAATGCATCAAGCCAGGGAGGACGCTGCCCTGGGCAGGGCAGTCCTCCACTCCTCTATAGTTTCAACATCCAGCCCTCCTCCATAGGTTCTGCTTTGGAGTCACCTAATTGGAATGCACATGAGCAGTCACTCGAAGAAGAAAGAACGGTTACTTCCCTCATAACTGATTCTTCGAGATGTGTTGCTCGTGTCCGTTCCAAATCCCCGCCCACCGCCATTTCTCCGGAGTATTCTGGTAAGAAGGAACTGAGTGGGTGAGGGGGCCAGCAGGGATATATATATGGGCCAATATACTGGTGCCACTCCAGGGGGCTCCCTCCTGGCCCTAAGGGTACTGCTGAGGGAAAAACTTCTGACGACGCGTGCATGCCGCGTGCACACACCTAATTGGAATGGACATGAGCACCACATCTTGAAGAATCAGTTACGAGGTTAAGTAACGGTTCTTTCCTTTTCTCCACTGATCTGGAATGCATTCCCCTCCCCCCTGTGAACCTTCTTCCTTTAAAAAAAAAAAAAAAAAAAAAAAACTTTTCTCTGAGGAGCAGGGAGAATGTCTGGTAGATATTTTGTGAATGGAATTCCTGTAGTGAACAATGTGGTCCACTTATGCTTTTCCAAAGGAAAACTTCCAGGAAGGCCTCTGGCTGTTAAGATAACTCTAGAATTGGTGTTATGAACATAGCCTGATTTGTATTTCTCTCATTGCATGTACTGGTCTCATCATCCAGTACTGTCAACTAATAAAGTAATCAGAAAGTCATATAATCATCTAATCACGTGCTTTTGGAGTATACAGTATATACTTGTAGAAAAACAAACTTTTTTAGGAAGTAGATCCAGGAGAGGATCAAAAAGCGAGTAAGTAAAAGACCAAGACAGGCAGAAAACTTAAATGCAGAAGGAGAATTGGGAGGGATCAGTTTGGGGGAGAGCTTTTTTCTTTTTGTATTAGAGGTACAGGTTCCCTCAGAACCTGACTCTTCCTGAGTGACGGAATTTGCCGGATCTCCCAGGTCACTGCCTCTGGCTGACTCTGCTCCAGCCCTGCTGCTAGAGAGCTTGGGCTTGGCTCTGGCTCGCTGCTGCTAGCCCACTGGGCTCTCCGGGGACAGAGCTCCCCAACTGTCATGGCCCTGCTTCTGTCCCATCTGACTGGGTCTTCCCGAGGTCGGGGCTCCACAGCTGCCCTGCTGTGCCGTGCCAGGTCGGGGCTCCACGGCTGGCCGCTGTGCCGCGCCGGGTTGGTGCTCTACAGGACAAGGCTCATCAGTCCCAGTGGTGGGGCTACATGCTGCTGGACTCCCAATCAGCTCACGCTCCCAGGTGCCAGGGGTCTCTAGTCCAGCTACATCCATGATTCTGCCAGACCACAGATGTTGCTGGATTTAGGAGGTTGAACCTGTAGTTATGGTACAAATTCTGCATCTGGATATTTGCAGAGTGGAAGTTGTGGAGCTGATCTATAATATGTTCTGAATTTTGTATGAAACTTGGTTATTAGGATAGATACTTATGTAATGATTGAAATGTATATTGTATTCAAACAGTGATTTCTTTTAATTGAAAGGCTGTTAGGAAACTAGCAGGAAGGCAGCACAATGACTACGTAAATCATTTCCCCATAAGCAAAGTGGAAGTCATGTGATGTTGCCTGAGCTCTGAACTAAGAAGATGTTCTCCATCCAAGGTTACAAGACTTGTTTTGCTAAGGCTTGGAGCCAGAACAGTTCGAAAGGACAATAAACAGTTAAAAATTATTCTCTAGAGAGGGGTAGGCAGTTTCTATGCAGCTGTTTCTCTCTCTGCCAGTCTTCTCTCAGCATTTTGCAGAATGGCCTGCCCATTACTAAAAGGAGGTGCAGTTAGGGTAAAACAGAAACACATGTAGCCATTTTGTTGTGTAAAAATTCTCTCTCCTATTCTACTTTGCTCCTGCTAAGATTAAACAATGATTTAGTCTGGTCACCTGTATTAACTGCTGGTTACAAGCTCTCAAAATGAAGACTTGCAGATGCTGATCCCCTTGGGACTGCTGAGTTGTTATGGTTAATATTAGTGTACTGTACCCTGGCCCTGGCCCAACCATAGGTGAATCAGAATTCTATCCCAGGAGATGTAAAGGCATGAAGCTTGACACCTGAGAGTGTGAACTGAGAGAGGGGCCAGAAGAGGCAACAGAGTAACTGTAACGCAGTTTCTGTTGGTTTTGATGGGCATTGCCTGTGCACATCTTGGGACAGAGTTTGGCTTTGGTGCAATATGCTAAAAATTTAAAATAGTTTCACCTTTGTGGTTTTATATCACAGATTATGTTGGTACAGTTTTAATAGGTATAGTTTTAGGAGACAGGAACTAGATTTTATTTTGGTGAAATCCCATTGTAAGATCAGTGTTTGTGATACATTCTCATGTGGTGAGCTGACTAAGCAAATGTCATTGTTGAAACAATAGTTCAGAGTCCACCAAGCACAAGACTGCTGAAGTAATAATAATGCTCTTGTGCAATGCTTTTCATTCATAGCTCTCACAGTGCATTAATTGAATAAATACATGGAGCACATGCACTAGTAACATTTAATTCTTCTACAGAAGTGTGATGCAGTCTCCTAAAATTTATAGATCACACAAAGTAGCATGAGATAACTAACCAAGGATTTTATTTTACTATTGTTTCTTTCCTCCACCTTTTGTCTTTCTTCTGTTAAATGTTGAATTCTTTTGTATGACTAACACCATACATACTCATTTTTGTATTCTGTAATATTTTTAGACACTACCAAGAAAGGCCATCAACCTTCAACGGTAAGCTTAAAAGTAATAAATTTGGGGTGACTAGATGGCTCAGAGGTATGGCAATGAGATAGTGAGTCTTTCACTGCTAGTTTGAATATAGACCAGGATGGTAGCAAGTAAAACTTACTGCTATATGGTAGGGATATTTGGGTGTAAACATCTAACTGTTTAACCGGTAAGTGCGCGCTTATTTATTAATGGTGTTGGTTACAGTCAGCGAAGCCTCCTTCCCCAGAGCCAAGTGGTCAAAGGCTGCTAGCTCCACCCCCAGGGAGGAGCCTGTGCAAGTAACTGTGTAACATCCCTACTATATGGTAGCTATCCAGTGGTCTGTGTTAATTGAATGAATGGTCTTAGACCAGTTCCTGATTATCTACTTCCTCTGTAGTTGGTTCCTTTCCTGGCTAGCTTCTCTGACAGGCTAAAGATTTGAATAGGCATGGAATAATAGAGCTACCCTCTCCATCTCAAGTTGGAAGGACCGTTAGGTGGTCAGACTGTTCCACTGATCAAGCAAGGAAGCTTGCTGTTCCACTGATCATGCTGCATATTTTGTGTGTCTGGATACCTGTGCAGCTTTTTGGTACTAATAAGTGTGAAAACTTAAAACAAGATTTCAATCTCTTTCATAAATTATTTCCTCCTGCTCCCTCAAAAAAATGTTTTGTCTAGATTCTTTTATTGCTGAAGGTCTAACACTTTTTTGTGTTCCCAGCTACACAAATATTTGACATAATTTTCTTTACAATGCCCATAATCAGGGCTCGCTGAACTGTGGCGAGCCCCGCTCGCAGGCCGCGCTGTCCAGCGATTTGCGCATGCGCAGGTCGCCCGAACCCGGCTCTTCTGGGTTACAATCTACTTGCCATGGGCAAGTAGATTGTATAATTTGTCGAGCCCTGCCCATAATATTGAGGAGGCCATCTGAAAGCAGAATGGTTGTTTTCTTTAGATAATGGGGAGAGAGAGAGAGAGAGAGAGAGAGAGAGAGTTAAGAAAAGTAATCCTGATTTTGCAGCCTGCCCAAGTGGTTTGGCATATGGTGTTTGTTTTTTGGATACTAGGAGCGATTGCCTCCTAAAACCATGTTTTCCATAGGATAATCTCATACAAACTGGCCTTTTTTACATAAGCACTCAGAATTGCTATCATTTTAGATGTCTTATTACTGAATGGACTCATGCCTAGGTGCCCCAGTGTTTGGCTCGGGATGATTCCAAAAGAGAGACAGATTGTTTTGTAGGAGCTATAAGGTGTACGTAGGAATCAAGAGGCCCAATACAATTCTGGTCTGAAAATCAGGTGCCTGCTTCCTTCAAGAGACATTCAACACATATTGCGATGGGTTAAAGAGGGTTCTAAAAAGATGTGCAGTAGCCTTTAAAATTAAAGCATTTTAAAAAATTTTTTGTAACATACGGGCTATGGTAACTTTGCACTCAGAAGTTTATAGTTTGTTATTAGTAGGACAGATTTCTAAAATAACTCTTGACACTTTCTTAAGCACTAGGGGAAAAGGATGTGGATTTGAGACTGTCAACATTAATCCTTTAAAATCTACTAAGTGTCCTGTTTGGCCATATTGCTCTGCCGTTGGTTAGTTTCCTACTGGATAAAATGCACAGATATTTGCCATGCCTCTTCTAGAGCTATTCATTCTTGCTTTTTAAACTTGGTGCTGTTTGCTTCCAGAAACACTGAGAAGATTTGTGAAGAAAAGCCATTGCTACTTCATTTAGTATTGTGACTTTATTGTGTATCTCTTGCCACCCTGGAGACATTTTACTAGGACAATGAGACTCCTGATGTGACAGGAGATAACATGAAGAAAGTGCAATCATTGATGGATTTGAGTTTCATAATCATAGTTACTAATCTTTAACTTCTTTCATTTTTGTAGAATCACTACTTATTGTATATGTCAATTAGAGTAATTTAACTATGGCGAGCCAAAAATAGACATGAAGGCTTTA
This sequence comes from Apalone spinifera, assembly GCA_030068395.1. Lineage (NCBI taxonomy): Eukaryota > Metazoa > Chordata > Testudines > Trionychidae > Apalone > Apalone spinifera. The sequence continues at coordinate 139,644,372 of CM057845.1, read as the reverse complement.
TATATATGTGTGTGTGTGTGTATATATATAGATATAAATATTTTTAAATATTTTTACAGAAATCTGTGGAAGAACCACTTAATGGTAGGTGGTAATAAAAATCCTAAGTTTTTACTTAATTATACTAAGCCTTTTAGAGATGGCTCAGAATTTAGCTAATTAGTCAGTTCTGTTGCTTGGTACCAGGGCTCTTTGAGTCACTGAAAGTTTGAGGGTATCACTGATATGTGATACCTGGAACTATGGGCATAAGGGAGAATACTATGTGTACAGTGTCTACAACTGCTAGACATTTTGCTGATTGCTTAAGAATAAAAGTAGCATCACAGCTGCAGCAATATTCCTATCTGCTTTGTAAAAAGGCCACCTATTAATAAGGAAAAAGGCAGGCTGTTGTTGAGCCAGCCTTCTTTATGGGGTGCTGTAAGTGAGACAAGGGGCTTTTTCATAGTGGGGTAAAGAAAAATCTCACTATTCAGTGGTGTCTTGGGTTTGGGAAGACTTATGGTGGTGGTGTAAAACAATATGGGAAGGAAACACTGGTAATATCAGTGTGGGGGTTGTTTATAGTGGAAGAAGGGTGGACCTAAATTTGTGGTCTTTAGACTATTCAAAATTCACTAGTTGGCATACTGAAAAGTAGTGATGTATAAAAAAACCTCTTTTAAAACTAATCAGAATGCTAATCATGTAACATTTCTAATTATTTTCTTGACTAATTACTAATCCTCTGCTTGGCTTTTAAAGATGCAAAAGGAGTTATGTTAGAATGATGGTGAGTCGAATGTTATGTGCCACTGTAGATTTTGATTGGTTAACTAACATTTACTCTGGGATTTTAAAATTAAAAATCACCCTGTACAAAGGATGCTGCTAATATATGATACAGCAAAGGATAGAGATTGCATGGAAAGTACAATCTTTAAGTTACATTGCATGGCGCTGTGATAGTTATAGCTGACCTGAAGGCAGATGTGTTTGTATTTTTTTTTACACTGCTTTATGATTTAGAGGAATGAAAGGTATGTATGCTTTTCTAAGTGTTGGATTATTTCTGCTATTTTTTATCTTGGAAATAGCAGAAATGTCAAGTCTTATCTTTGTTTAGCTGGAGATAACAATGATAACATTTCTCCTTTGTAACAATGAGAAATTCAAACGGGAACATCTCTTAACCCTTACCAAAAGAGCTGGAGGTATAGAATCATGAATAAAAGACTAAGTGGGTGAATTAAAGAGGTGTTAACAAAAAAATTCCCATTCAGTTAAGTAGATATCACTTTGTAATGTCATAAGCTTCTGAATATGCTTATCTACAGAGTCTTCCAGTAAAAAGAGGATAGACAACTGAATTTCTAATAAAAAAACAAGCAGACTTATTACTTTTCCCCCCTGGTTGTGAGGGAAAGCGTGTGTGTAGAGCTTTCAGTCTCCTTTATGAAATATAACAAATCAAACAGAGGACAAAATGTTCCATGATTTTCCTCTCCTTTGCTGATTATCTTTAAAGGAACATTGTCAAGTAGTTAAGGCCTAGGAATGTAAAATCCCAATTATTTAACTAGTTAAACCAGGCCAGTGGGGCTGGAACAGCACTCTGCCCCCAGCAGTTAAACATTAACATCCCTGTTAGGGTGTAGCTTTTTAGACTTTTGTCCTTTAAAAATAAAAATGTTCAGAATATTTTTTCAAGACTATGCTAAGTGAAATGAATTTTAAGCGTTCTCCTGATTAGTTGGAAACTCAATCACTTTTTAATAGTACATTGGATCCAGAAAATGACTGTGGACTATCCAAAGAGGTGTGCAAAAAGTTAAAGCAAAAATTATTAAATGTCATTTTTAAATCTCTAGCAATTGTAATAATCATATGTGATTAGTAGTACAAAGTGTGGCTTAAAATATTGCATATTAATTTGACTGTCACTTTAGATTGTTAAATTTTCACTTATAAACTGTTCTTGGTCTCGAATATGCAGATTATTCTTGCACTTAAAAATTATTTTATCTGATATTTAGCACAAAACTCTCACAGGTTTTTGAGGGAATGCTATTGTTTAAGTCTGCTTACCAAAAAAAAAATCCTTTTGATCAATTATAATGTGAAATATTATTTTTTAAGTTAAGATTTAATGGCGCATTTAGTTTTCTGTTCACTGATGTATTTGATTGAAAAACTAGCTTTGAAATGGTTACAATATTTAACTAAAATAGAGTCTGGTGACCTTATGTTTTGTCTGCTTTGACTTATTTCTACAATTCTCCCAATACATTACTTGCACACTGGTATCTTAAGGACAACACTGTTAAATCTACCACTTTACCCAGTGTGGTCATGGCAGCAGTTTGAGAATGTTTGACAGCCATCAAACACTTGAAGAAATGCACACCCTTACAATGTGAGCTTGCTTAAAGAATGACAAATTTGCTTTAATGGAGACAAGAGTGGGTTTTTTTGTTTTATGAAGTGCACAGTTTAGCAAAGAAAGTTTGAGCTAAGGCAGCCATCAAACATTTAAGAAAGAAATAAAAGTATTTCTTGCTCTCAGGCACCAACCATGTAAGTCAGTGGTTGGCAGCGTGTGGCCCAAGGACCACGTGCAACCCATTGGCATCCCATTGCGTGGCCTGTGCACACCCTTTCTGCCCTCTTCATCCACATCTCTTGTGCATTGTGGGCCCCATACTTCCTTATTCCTCTCTCTCCCTCCCAGCACTTTTGGAGTGCCATAAATTAGTTGATTTGTGCCTGTCCCTGCCCCTCCTTATCCCTCCCAGAGCTTGAAAGGCACGGATTGTGGCGTTCAAGCTCTAGGCGGGAAGGAGAAGGATGGGGCACAAATCAGCCAATTCATGGCACTCCAGAAGCGCTGGGAGGGAAAGAAAGGTGCAGTGACGGGCCACGCGTGAGAGAAGAGGCAGGGATTTGATTTTTTTGGTCAAGTAAGCATACATATTTTTTATTTGAAGTTGAAGACAGTTCTGTTTAATATATGACTGATTAAAGCATGTCTACTTGTTAGCATGCCCTATATTAATGTTTAATCTTATTCTTGGGGTCATGATTAGTTCACATGACTGATTTCAGTCTTACAGCCCACTCACTAGCTTTGGTTGACCATCGCTGACATAAGTACTAGGAGACACTATTCCTACTTTTACTACCTCCAGAGACTGAGCATTCCACTTCAAGGAAACTCCGAGACCCTGAGTCTAATGAGAATTCTAAATTATTAGAGGGTTTTTCCCAACCATTTTTCACTTGTGCAAAGCACACATGGAACTAGAGGCAACTGGTAAGATTATTGGCTGACACTCATTTATTGATCATTTAATATTCCAGCTTGTTTGTAAATACAGTATGCTGGTGAATTTGTAGAACTCATAGTTAAGTTATATGATTCATTCGAGTACACATAAGGACTGCTTTTTCAGCCTATATGAATGCCTCTGCTCATATGACACTGAATAACTTTACCAGCATCCCTTACAGCAGTGGTCTCCAGCTTCTAAGGCACAAGATCACTTTTTTAAAAGAACTGCAATCCAGGAACTACTTCAAACCCAAATACTCTTGGGCTGCCTCCTTTATGCCCCTTCTCTGAGGCCCTGCCTCTGCTTACTCCATCTTCCTCCCTTTCATCAGGCAGGGGCAGAGAGTTGGGGTGCAATCTCTGGTCTTGGGTTAAGGGACTTGGAGTGTTAAGATGGGCTCTGAGCTGAGCCTGGGATAGGGGTTGGGGTACAGGAGGGGGTTTATGACTGGGGCAGGGGTACAGGCTCTATAAGGGAATTTGGGTCCGGGGGCTCAGGGTTAGGGCAGGGACTTGAGGTGCAGGAGTGGGTTTATGACTGGGGCAAGCATTCAGAATGCAAGCTCCAGGTGGACACTGCTTACCTTAGGTGGCTCCTAGGTGGTAGTACAGTGGGACTAAGGTAGGCTCACCCCTCCCCTGGCCTTGCACCACTCTCAAAAGCAGTCAGCAAACTCCCTTCATTCCAATCCCTGTTGTGCCCCCTCTGATCTGTGGTGATAGAATACAGGGTGGGAAAGGGAGCACCTTGACATCAGCACCCCCCTCCTCTCCCTTCCCAGCAGGGGCAGGAGGTGCACAGCAGTGGGGGAAGGGGCAGCAGAAGTGCCAACATTTGATAGCCTCTGGCCAAACCAGTCAGGATCACCGGTCATGCTCCAAGATCTACCAGTAGATCCCGATCTACTAGTTGGTGACCACTGCCTTACAGTGATAAAAGCAGTTAGTCATTTGGTATAACTGAAAAAAACACAGTGAGGGAAGGCGCTCTCACAGGAAGTGTATGACTCCTGTTTGAGAAATCAGGATTGTGTTTTCCCCCAGCAATGATCTAACATAAGCAGGCCATTATACTGTGCATTTTTGTGTGTCTACATTTTTTTTAAATGTCATAAGTCAAACAGCAAAATGGGGTCAGTGCAACATTTTACTTCTGAAAGCAAATTCTAGGTTGACACACAATTTTAAATAAATAGTTCAGTGTTTTTCTGAATCCTATTTGTGCAAACCAGAATTCTTCATACTATCTAAAAATACTGGGTGAAGACTTTAAAAAAAAAAAAAAGGAAAAACAGGTCACTTAGGCACCTGCTTTTTTTGCCTTTAAAAATCGCCCGCTGAAGTAAAAAAGATTAGAAGAGATACAGTGCCAGAGCTGCATAGAGAAATTATGCAGCAGTTGTACTATACCTTACTCAAGCCAATACTAGCCACCCTCAGTTTTGAGTGTATTTATTTACATTTTTTAAAATTATGAAATTTGAGTTTTGTGCTGCCGAACTAAGTGTAGGTGGATGTGGGTGAATGTAAATCAAAACATTTCTTGAATAATAGTTTTTGCTTTGTAATTTTCCAGGATAACTGGCGAGAGTGACAGAATCTGCTACTGAGATGGTAATATGTGAAAAGAAATACATTTGTTTATACCCCGTGGCCTTTGATGATGCACTGTTCAAAGAGAAGAAAATCAGGAACGTAGCTGTTTTGCATGTTTGGAAAAAATGCTAAAATGACTCACATGTAATTTTATAATCACAGCGGCTGTAGTTCCATTCAAAAGAGAGGGGTTTTTTTTTCCCTGGGGGGGAGGGGGTGTGTGTGTGTGTATGTGGGGAGGGGGAGGAGGGAGAGCAGAAGGCGCTGTTTATCCATCACATAGTTTCTTGATCAGGTCACCATTAGTGGTACCTTTTCCAAAAAACATCAGTTTTGAAACTGGGCTAGGTCAGTGACCAAACGATACTAGTACTATGCTACTGGACCAATTCTTTGTGATAATTTAAACAAATCAGTATCACGTGAAAAATGTCACCATTTCTTTCCTGACACCCTCATATTTAAAAAATCTACTATGAAGTTTATATGACACAGGCTGTAATTACATTTAGATTATTGGGATTTTTTTGTGTGCATAGGCAAACTGTGTTCATGCCTCTATTGTGTGACTAGGAAGCGGCTGTTGTACAAATGTTACTTTTTCCACTTTGTATTATAGAAAACAGTGGCACTTACCACACTGAAACAAACTGCGTAAACAAAACCTTGCCTTTTTTAATGAGTACCCAAGTTTCCTCTACTTCCACATACTATAATAATCTCCCTGTGTGTGTGTGTGTGTATATATATATATTGTGGCTTTTGTGACTCTCTGTAGTCTTTGATGAAATACTATTCAGCCCCGAGTTAGTCAGCCCTACAATTGTTGGGCACATCACCCATTGATTTCGTTGTTGAACATGGCTCTTAATATCCATATTTTACAGTCTGTGGTACTGAAACCAGTCTCAGGCTTTCTCCTTTACAACTTGGAATTTCAGCTTGCTGAGAAATAGTTAATTAAAAAAAGCTGAGCATTTAAAAGTTAGCAACATTTTAAATTTACTTTCTCATTTTGTCCCTTATTCCCAAGAATATATGCATAAAAACGTGAGCTATGTTAGTGTCATGGGATCCTGCTACTTATGCCTTAATTGAAATTGTCATCCTAGCTTTGTGATATTGTCATTAATTATGTCATAGACAGAAGACTCTTTTAAGCTGGGATAAGTAAATTGAGGTTCTGAGCATGTTTTATAGATAAAAAATTCATTAAAACCTAATTATAATCACTTCCACATGTCTTCTGTAGTCTGTGAGGCCTTGCCTGATCTTTTCATAGCTATACTTTGAGGGTTCCCCCACTGCAACTAGTAAGCAGCTTTCTCCTTTAACAGATTTTTCTTTAAAACCCCTTTTACATTTCCTGTTGTTGTGACTGTAGCAATCCAGGGCCATGCTACAGTTTGATACAGAGATCCTGTTTTAGATAGAACTAACTTTAGAATCTGATCCCAGAGCCTTTATTCACATAGGCCCCGTGAGAGGACTATACACTTTAGTTAACCCAAGCTATACTCTTACAGAAGTCAATGGGATATGCACATGTATAAGTGTTAAGTGTAAATTTGTATCTGCTTTGTATGGACCTGCTCAGTATTGCTTTAATTCTTTAACAGTATATGGTTTTTGGAATGTGGCTTTTCATTAGGGTATTTGTATGGATTTCAATTCTGTATGTATTACTTAAGCCTTCTCTATCATAGCAGCCATCAGAATAATCCAGGTAAGATGTGAGAGACAGTATGGCTCATTAATAAGAGGCAGTTCAGAGATTTCCATGATATTTTTGCATGGGGTGCCTCATTTGCACATATTTAGTTATTGGTAGTATCTCTAGTAGTATACAGCAGCTCCATGCAGTAGCAAGTTTTGAAGTTTTGTTTTTCCTTACACTTAATATAGCTTTATAAGCTTTATAATTAACTCTCAGCAAATTGAAGTTTAGCAGCCACTCTTGTGCTGAAGACCAATCTTTTTAATAAAATACTACCCAAAAAATCAGTATGATTGAATTCTGTACCGTGGTACCATGTGTTTCTCTTAATCATACTGTACCATGTGTTTCTCTTAATCATACTGCAAAGGCTCTCCTTTTGGTTTCTCTTGGGCACCAGTTAAAAAGTGTGTTAGTTAATTTTAAATTACTGGAGGGAAGAGGACATTAAAACCAAAGTTCTTTAAATGACTAATTCCAGTATACATAAAATCAGATTCTCGTTGTTTGACATTTTAGATATCTGCAATCTTTACCCAAGTGTGTTTATCTATGAAATATAACTTTGTAAATATTGTGCTATTATACTTAATAAAACCACATTAAACTGTTTCTGTGAGTCTTTGTTTCTGATACACTAAACTAGTCCTATTTTTTTTAAAGCATAATTTCATGGAGTTATGGTCTGCTTTTCCTATCACAGTGACTGTGTAAAGTAATACTGCTTAATCAAGCAAATCATTCTATCTGTTTTAATCACAGACCTGTTTTCTATTGAAATCTTCACAACTGAAAGTAGTGTTTTTTTATTTTAACCAATACTAATGTCTGAATATTTGATACTACAGTTTCTTCTTCGAGTGCTTGCTCATGTCCATTCTGATTAGGTGTACGCGTGCCGTGTGCATGGATCCCGGAGCTTTTTTCCCTTAGCAGTATTCATAGGGCCAGCAGGGAGCCCCCTGGAGTGGCGCTGGTATACTCGTGCATATATACCCCTGCTGGCCCCTCCACCCCCTCAGTTCCTTCTTACGGCTCATGATGGTAGCTGGAGCATGCTTTCAGGCTATTAGCCTATCTCTTAGCAGTTGTTTTCCTTTCTCTGTTGTACTGTAGTTAAATTTGTGTTTTTCTCTGGTTAAGTAGCTGTTAAGTACTGTAAATAGTGTAATTAGTTAGATAGGGGAGCACAGCGGGACTCTCCCTTTGAGGGGAGGGCATGCCAGGGCCCCAGGGCTTTAAACCCTGGGCTTCCTGCTCTAAACCTATGCCCTGTGGAGATCCTCACTCCGACTGTCTGAAGTGCCTGGGAGAAGCCCATTGAGCAGAAAACTGCTCTATTTGTAAGAGTTTTAAGCCTCAGACCAAGAAAGAGAGGGACTCCTGGTTGAAACTCCTATTAATGGAGTTGGCACTGAAGCCCCAGGGTGAGGAGCGCCCCCACTCCGTCCGCAGCACGCCGTCAGCGGCACCTGTGTTGGCCAAGCATTGGTCGGAGGCCGGTAAGACACCGAGGCATAGGTTGCAGTCCCTGGCACCGAGAGGCTCCAAGGGTCCAAGGAGTGCTCAGAAGGTGTGCCCTAAGGAGGGGCACCTGCCTTCTAAGGCTTCAAAGAAGAGGTGCAGCCTGGACAAGGGCAGGAGCCCAGGGCAGGCAGCAGGGATAGGGGAGGCCCGTCGTCCCTCCACCCCAGAAACTTTTGAGGCGGCCTGGGACCTCATTGAGATGGCCATGGAGGAAGGAGAGGGCCCGGTGCTGTAGAGGCAGACCGCGCTGGTGCAGGGCTCAAGCGCCCCCCAGCAAGCGCCAACAGCTGGGCCGTGGGACCCCCTGGGCGAGGTGCAGACCTCAGCCCAGCAGCAGCAGCAATTTCCAGTGCTGGCAAGGGCACCGAAGCCAGGACAGACACCTGCCTCAACCCTGGCCCCCTGCCCACCGGCACCGGGAGCGAGTGCGTTTGCGGCACTGACTGCCCCAGTACTGGGACACCCATGGCCTATATGGTGCCGGGGCCTGCACCGCAGTCGAGCCTGTGGGCAGTGCAGGGCCCTGCACCATATTACGTGCCAGTTACGGCACCGCGGCCGGTACTCCGCGCGGCACCAACCCCAGCTCATGCCCTGGGAGCTCTGGTGCTGCGACAGACTGTGGTACAGCAGCAGATGAAGGCACCAGTTGGCTATTTACCGGCCTACCAAATGCAGCTAGGCATGGTATCGCCTCAACAAGTGCCTCCACTTATGCCTCCTCCAGCACCGCGGGTGGAACACAGGGGCAAGCTGTCGGCCATGGCGGCACAGCAAAGGGTGCAAGCGTCATCGGCCCCTCCCTGGTCGGCTTCGGACTATTTGTCAGAGTCCGAGGCTGAATCGGTGACATCAGCCCGGTCATCATACAGGTCCTGATCCTGTCATAGGTCCCGTTCAGCTATTAGGTCGGGCTACTGGGACTCAGCGGACCAGCAGCAGTGGCAGGGACAACCCCAGTGGCCATTCTGGATGCCCTGGGCTTACCACCAGGCCCAGGGGCCCCCTTCTGCAGTGTCGGTGGCTGGGTCGTCCCGAAGGAGTACCACCCCATCAGCCACCCCATTAACAGCCCCTCAGCCTGAGGAGAGCCCACCCTTGGCGACAATGCCTAGGCCTCATGTAATCGGCCAAGGACAGGAGGCCATGGTCCAGCCGGGCTCCGCTCAGATGGACATTTCATCCGGAAAGGAGTCGGAGGCGCAGCTTGGTGGGGAAGAGGTGGTCCTTCCGAGAAAGTCCTCATCGTCATCGCCGGACAAGACTCTGGCGGACTCTGCACCTCAGCCCCCTTCAATGGACGCAAGGGTGCACCAGGAGCTGCTCCGCAGGCTGGCGGTTAACCTTGGGGTCCAGCACAAGGAGGTCCACGAGGACCAAGACCCTATGGGGAACAAGCTGACTAAGACCCTGTGGCAGACACCGGCTTCCATCGCGCCAACCCAGAAAGGTGTGGAGAGGCGGTACTCCGTGCCTCAAGCGGGGCACGAGCATCTTTTTAACCATCCAGCCCTGGGGTCGATAGTAGTGCAGGCCGCGGGACAGAAGTAGTGTCGGGCCTCCGGGCCCCACCCCAAAGGCGAAAGAGCCCAAGAAACTGGACCTGCTTGG
>CM057845.1:139613944-139624634 GCA_030068395.1 Apalone spinifera | reverse complement strand
ATAGCACATTTTATCTCTGAAGCAGACGACTTCTAAAAAATTGTAGACCAGCATAATGGCAAACTATTATGGCAAGCTTCCACTGGAGTGGAAGCTCCAGTGTCGCTATTTCAAAATAACTACCCCCCAGCATAATTCAAACTAATTACTCCTCAGTGCTTCCTGGGACTCTTAAGTCAAGGTATGCATTCACATTAATGGAGCCTGCCCCAGACTAATTTCAAGGCTTCCCCATGGTGAGGACACACTAGTTCAAAGTTGTTAAATCGGAAATTATTCAGTCAAATTTACTAATTTCAAAATAGTTTCCTAGTGTAGACATGGCCTTTAATGTGCTGTGAAGAATTCCAACCACAAACTCTTTTCTGTTTTAATTTTTTCTTGCCCCCCCCCCCCCTTTTTTTTTTTTTTAACATTAGAAATTCAGATGCTGCTACCCTGCTTTTCATGGAAGAATCTCCGGGAAATGGGAAAATGGTAGGGTTCTGGCATTACAGATACCTAGTAAGTGAAACCTAATTTCATGAGAAAGAATGTGATCTTTAATCAAGTATTAAAATACTTTGGGCCTGATTCACCACTGAGTGTAGGTACCAGTATAATCATGTCTCTTAAGGGTCTGAAGTTGCTGTGTGGGGGGAGGGGAGGAGGTGTTTAACCAGTATATTTTTACTGCACATCTCCTTGCATGAATGTACTCATATTTGTATAAAGGGGCTTATATTTATTCCACATTGTGCTCAGAAATATACCATACTGGTCTAAGCACTCTTGTAGGCAGTATACATTAATGCCCACAAAAAATTGTACCACTTTACATGGGCACAATAGTTCAAGCGTATAATTTGTACGCTTCAGGAGACAAAACTTCAGGGGAGTGAGATCAGTGCAAAACTGCATTAATGCAGTGGAGAATCAGGCCCTTTATTTTGTGCTAACAGCTGCTTAAGATCAATATAACAATTGATATAAATGTTCTTAGTAATAATTCAACAGTTAAAGGCTGAATGATTATCTACACTATGGAAACTAGAGCAGCACGGATACAGGGCTACAGCTACACAGCTGCTGTGTCCTACAGCAACAGAAGGATTTTTTCCCCATCATGTATGTGATGTACCACCCCGAGCTGCACTAGCTATGCTTCTGTCAACCCAGCCACCTCTACACGGGACGGATGGGGGGCGAGAGAGGTTGACACAGTTGCAGTGAGCAGGAGGTGTGAATTTCTCAGTCTTGAGTGCTATAACTCGGTTGAACTATATTTTTACTATAAACCAGGTCTCAGAAAACCCTAACCCACTTCTGTGAGTCTTTTAAGGGAAACCTCAGCTAAAACAGGAAAAGATATTTCTGTAAGGTTAAAAAGCACCAAACAAGCAGGAACTCACCTTCAAGAAAACCAAACCAAACCAAGAAAATAAAATCACATACACAAGTGCCCAGAATTATTTGTCAGGCCTTGTTTCTACTTCATAAAGAAACAAAGTGGTCAGGGATCTGTTTTTCCCCAGTGCAGGTCATATTTAATAGAAATTCATGACTGAGTTTTAGACCCATACACATGTAGGAAATTGAAAGTTCTCATCTCCATTTCCCCTGCACATATGTTGCACTTCCTGACACGGTGTGCTGGTCTCATTCTTCAGTCAGGCTGCTCGGGGAGCCCCACTGACTCATGCGTTTTTTCACAGGCTTAAAAACAAAGTGAAGGTTCAGCAGAGCTCCTGAGAAACCCAGACATCTCCTAGGGTAGAGGGGGCTACGGTATGCTTGAGATAATGACTCTTCCTTCTCAATGTGTATGTGCAATGTGGCTGAGTTGCAATTCCTGTGAGAGTAATAGCTGTGACTGTCCTGACTTTTGTACAGTTCACACCTCAGATTTAATGTTTCACTAACATCAGGCCAATTTCAATGGTTCTTAGGCCTTGTCAACCCTAGAAAGTTGAGGCATCTGCAAAAATGCACTTTTCCCAATATTACTTTTAATTAAAAGGGTGTTACAAGGAGGAGGGAGAAAAATTGTTCTCCCTGACCTCTAATCATAGGACAAGAAGCAATGGGCTTAAATTGCAGCAAGGGAGGTTTAGGTTGGACATTAGGAAAAACTTCCTAACTGTCAGTGCGGTTAAATACTGGAATAAATTGCCTAGGGAGGCTGTGAAATTTCCAGTACTGAAGATATTTAATAGCAGGTTAGACAGACATCTATCAGGGATGATCTAGATAGGGCTTGGTCCTGCCGTGAGGGCAGGGGACTGGATTTGATGACCTCTTGAGGTCCCTTTCAGTTCTAGTGTTCTATGATTCTATAACTGTAGCCGAGGCTTATCTGAGCAAGGCAACTGCTGATGTGATGTAGGTGTTAGTTCAGCATTGACTAAGGCTGACCCTGCACTTAAAATGTTTCAAAGCATAGTTACGTTTGTTAGGAATAGGAAAAGAATCACCTAACTGACCAGGCTATGCTGGCAGAATTGTACAGGAAATTACATCAGCAATAAGTCCTTTGGATAGTGTAATTTATTTTGTTTGGGAAAGTGGTTTTAACTACTCTCGTAAAAGTTTTCTTGCTAGTTAGTTTAAGCTGTGCTTTCATAAGGAGGTATAGCTATACCGGCAAACCTTTTCTAGTGCACACTAGACCTCAGCAGCTGATGTGACCATACCATGTACTATATCACCAACAGTTTGTGTAAAATACAGTAAATGAGGAGAATGTGAAGGGAAGTTAAAATCCCCCCCGTTCAATGTGGTGGAAATGAGCTATCAGCCTCATCTGAGAAGCTCTTGTTTTTTGTTTTTTAATTTTCAATTAAGGTAAAGAGAACATAGTGATATATTGGCAACAAAATAGAAAATTACATAGAAATTACGTAGAATTTGAGGTTTGATATTTTCTTTTCATTACAACGGTGAAAATTGTCCCATTTTGATGAAAAATGTCAACAAGCGTGAATTTTATTTTAAGTGAAATTTAATTTTTGGTGAAGTGCCAGTGTGGTGAAGGCTGAGAGCTACTGTTTCCAATTTGAAAAGAGTTGGTCCCCTGAATTTCATGAAAATAATGACATATCAGGGGGGAGGGCACAACATTACTGAAATAAAAAAACCTGCAATCCCTAAGATTTTCACATGCTCTCAGTGGAATAAAAGCTATGTCACTGAATATCATGGAAAAGCCATAACATGGGGCACCAAAAAAATCACTGAAACCAAAATCCTGAACATTTTCTAAGAGAGCATTTAGCACTTTTGTGTGGCTGTAATAACGGTGCTCTAGAAGCTTACAACTACATAAATACATTGGAGGGGAGGGGGGGAACACTCACCCACCCACAGTATTGTCATGTACAAAGCGAATTGCTGTGGAACACTCAGAACTGCAGCCAGTGCCTTTTTTATTAGATTCTCCACATGAACTCTTTTGCCAGAAATTCACCAAAGCATTCCCATCAACAGGTGAGTAACTTTTTAAAAGGTGTCACATAGCTATGTTTAAACTGGAAGAGAAAGTGTGTGTTGTGTGTATGATGACTAACTGGGAGTGGGGATTTCAAACAGAGAACGTTTAAAGAAAAGCAGCTTCACCATAACAGGATTAATAGAATCACCATGTTTAATCTGCTGTGTATGGACTGTGATGACAATGTACAAAATTTTTAGCTGGATGTGGATATGAGCCCTGATCTTTCATCAGGATGGCAAGAGCAAATCCATGTGCTCAAGCAAAGTCCCAGTGAAATCATGGCTGTGCAAAGGTCCATACACTATAATGGGTTCCCAACCTTTTTTGGTCCCTGTACCCCGTTGGCTTTTAGTAAACCTTTCCGTACCCCCTATTCAATATGAAAGGAAATACATTCTAGACTCTAGAATCCACAACTTTTTTCATTAACATTACTACTTTTAAAATATTTCAATTAGGATAATCTAGTTATTTACCAAATATTCTCTGTACCTCTTTGACAAGCTTCTCGTACCCCCTGGGACTACACGTACCCCAGGTTGGGAACTCCTGCACTATAAGTTGCAATTTGGGACTTATAACACTGCAATTTGCAGTGTTGTGTTTTGAGGACTTTTAAAAACCTCTCATTGCCTGAATATCTCAAAGAAATTTAACTTCAGAATCTTTGATGGCTGAGGATGAAAGCAAACATTTATGATATAAGCTTCATCAAACTCTCAAGTTGTGTGGTTTTCCAATATGATGACCAATACATATTACAGTTTAGCAGAAAGAAAGCATCATAATTTAATTTCCTTACCCAATAGATCTCCCAAATAACTGGTGTCTTGGCTTCTACTGCTTCCAGATTCTTTGGCGACAGCTGTTAATCTGTATTTCAAGCTTTAGTTCTATTACTTAGATTTCATTTAATTAATGATTTTCCCATTTCATTTCACCCTTCTTTCCATTCATCAGTTGAAAATTCAGCAAACAAACAAGAAACAAAATTAGGATAACTTTCCATTTAAACTGTAAAAACAAAATTGAACAAGGAAAAAGTTCTCAAAATGAGCCAAAGAACGATCACCTTAAAGGTTTTTGCTTGTTAGAGAGCCTACAGGAAGAAGAACCAAGTTTATGACTAAGTTTGTGGTTAATAGCATGAGCCAGTGGTTAATGACCAGTATGCTAACAATAAATAAGAGCAAAGCAAACTCCAGAAAGCAGAGCAAGGAGGGATTTTGCAATTTGAATATGATTATAACTTAAAAAAGCAACTATCACAAGATTATCTTCTCCCACCTCCCTTCTCTTCCTCCTATGACAGTTTAATTGATGCTACCTATTCTCCCGGAGAATCCACAGGGAAGGATCTCAGTGTATCAAAACAAAGGCTATTAAATTAAAACATTTCTCCTCATATTGAGTTAGATTATCTCACCTGCTTAGAAAAGCTCCTGAACAACCTGGATACAAACTGCTTCCCTTCAGCAAAGTTTTACTTTTCTTCCTTCCTGAATGCAGATTCATTTTGCAGGGTTTCTCTTGAGATCTGGGTTGTCTCATGTCTCTGATTAATATCAGATTGAAACATTTAAAAACCAGCAGAATAGTCATAATACTCATTTTCTCCCACATCACATTCAAAGCATAAGCCTTTCTGCTGTTTCCCAGGAGCAGGGATTGTCATGCATTCCCCTCTACATAAAGACTCTTTACTAAAAGCATTGTTTCAATCCTGCAATTTGTCCTTGGAAGGAAATGTTTGTTATTATTTCAATGAGTTTAATACGGATATATTTAAAATAACAAAACAGAAATACAAAGCTGTGTTTGGGCGCCTTCCAATCCTTCACCATGATCCTTCAGCAAGCTGAAATATGGAACGATCACGGTAGAAATTATCCTGATCTTGTGGATCAGAATTATGACTCTATTTTAAAGGAGCCTTATTGAGGACACAGGCACAAACCATCACTATGTGCAGAAAGAATAGCATGTATGTCAGGCGACCAGCTTGGTTTAACAGATAAATCTTTGGTGAGCCTGAACAGAAAAATAAGCTTTTAAGAAGTGGAAATTTGGACAGATGAAGAGGGAGGAGCATAGAAATGTTGCTTAAGCAATCAGGAAGGCCAAAACACAATTGGAGCTTCAGCTAGCAAGGGATGTGAAGGATAACAAGAAGGGTTTCTCCAGGTATGTTAGCAAGAAGGTCAGGGAAAGTGGCTCCGGAGCGTGCACTGCTATTTCACTAAGTCCAGCTGGCAGAGCCTTGAAGAGCATGGTGCAGCAGCAATGGCCTCCCTGCCACCCCATTCTATTGGCAGGTTGCCAGCAGGCAACCAGGGCAGCTACCGGTGGCACGCAGTTTCCGGAGTCTGGAGCATTGTCCACCTTCCAGTGAGCTCCCACCACCTATTGTGGCTGTCCCACCACTGCGTGCTGCATGGTCTCCTCCCCTCCCCCTTGGGACTGCCTCGGCTGTGCAGGGTCTCTGGTCTGGCCATGCCACCTCCTCATTCATTCAGCAAGTGGCCACTTGTTACAATCACCACCACCACTGCTGCTGGGGCGGGGAGGGGGGCACCAAGCAGGTCCGAGGCAAAACCCAGTGGAGCCACTCCTGGACCTTGGCGCTACTGCTTCAGCCCCAGGAGGGGTCATGTGGAGCCTGGCTGGGATGCTGTGGGGCGGGGCATGCTCGGGGAAGGGGGGAAAGAGAGCCACTTGCTTTGCCACTCTCTGTGAGCCAGGTCTAGTGGGGAAGGTCAGGGCTTTCTTCACCTCCTCTGAGCGAGAAGCTGGAAGTGGTGCTGCAGCCTTGCAGCTGCGC
This sequence comes from Apalone spinifera, assembly GCA_030068395.1. Lineage (NCBI taxonomy): Eukaryota > Metazoa > Chordata > Testudines > Trionychidae > Apalone > Apalone spinifera. The sequence continues at coordinate 139,618,341 of CM057845.1, read as the reverse complement.
AGGATCCCTGCTGAGTGGTAGGATGAGTTCCCCTCCCCACCCCACTGGGAGAACAGCAGTGTGTCTGGAAGCTTTCCCCACTGCAAGGGGGGTGTGAAGCCAGGTAAGCATCTCCCCTCATGCCCAGACCCCCAAACCCCTCACTCACTCACCTCACCTCACCAAAAGCCCACACTCCCAGCTTGCTCCGATACCCTCCTTTGCTCCTGCACCCCGCCCTCTGGCCAGACACCCTACCCTACCCCCAGCCTACTGCTGCATCCACCATTGCTCCTTCACCCTCCCTCCTGGCACACACCGCTCTCCCTTACTCCTGCTCTTCCACCTTGCCAGACACCCTACTCCCAGCCTATTTCTGCACCCTACCTTTCACCCAGACCTTGCAACCTCTCCCTCTTCTGTACCACATTCTTATCCCATTTACAGACAGTCCTGTCCCTCACACTGAACCCCTCATTTTTGTCCCTACCCCAGAGCCTAAGTGGGTCTATAAAATCCACTAACTGTGGAACCTCAGAAAAGTAAACTTGGCCCATGGGAAGCCCTGAACTTCAGTCCTCCCCATCCCTTCCTCTCACCCCAGGGGAGCCGGAGCACCAGAGAAGCGAGGTTGGGGACCACATCAATGAGAGTTGGGGGATTTTGGAGGAGATTTTTTGCTTCTCCCCAACTGATTTTTCTGTGGGTCAGTGGCCCCCAATCCAAAAAAGTTTCCTCAACTCTGCCTTAAATAAAGACAAAGACAATGTTGAAACCTTTCGTGGTGAACACACATTAACATTTTACTTTATTTAAAATGAAGTTTGAATAACTAACATGAGAAAGTTAAAATGCTTAATCTGCTTTGATAATTTAAATAAAACCGTTCTCCCTAGCTGCAGCGTTAGCAAAATGGCTCGGGCGTAATTATGTAATTAACAGTGAGGTTTTATTAGCAACTGGTGGCCTGCGGAAAGTTCTACGTTGAGCCAGATGGTCCACGGGCCAAAAAGTTTGAGAACCATTGAAATGGAGGCACCACTGGCCTCTCCCCCCAAGAGACGGCCCCAGGCTCCCTGATGCTCAACAAGATCCCACAGAGAGATCAGGTCTGTTATCAGAGCAGCGAAATCACCATGTCACTTCGGTGTGGATGATGGACAGACTCTTTGTCAGTCTTCCTCATCCAAGCAGTTGGTGATTCAAACAGCGTGTTAACATGTCACATGAAAACACTTGGTGCATCCATAGCATCTCTCTCCAGAGAGGATCGTCATGACTTGTGTGTCTGGGTAAACAAGCCCTTTGAGAGTTCTGTGAAGATGTGGGATGTTTTGACTTCCAGTTACAAGGGATTTGTTTTTCTGTCTTTGGGCTGCATATTGCCTAGACCCGAATCGAGATAGCTCTGACAACACATTTCTGAGTTATTCTGACACACACAGTGAAACCTGTGCTAAAGACCCTACGTCCAGTGAGCGGAAAGCACTGTTGTCAGAAGAAGTCAATTCAAAGTCTCTCCAATTTTCTTCAAAGATATCTTTGACCAAGTAGAGGGCTTTTACCCTTCTATTTTTGAAGGGTGACTAAATGTTAACTCAATCTTCTTGGGTGATGTCAACAGATTGCTTTGGGCCTAATCCTAGCTTAAAGTTTAAATTGGATCAGATGCTTTGTAAGCAGGTTGGAAAGTGGTTCGTATTTGGCAATTATTATTAGGTATTATTTACATAACATAGGCATTGCCATCATGGTATTGGCATATACATTGCTTAGTAGTTTTACCTATAAAATAGCCCAGACCCATTGACCTCCATGGGAAATATACCTTTCAAGCAGTGGTGGTGAGGGTAGTGACATGATCTTCTCCACCCCGTAACTGTCATGGTTAGTTCAGTATTGCCATTATGGCTTGAGCAAACAGAGGACACTTGATAGTTTTGCAGTAACTTCAAAAAATGCAGTTGCAATCCATCTCCTTAGGGATGTAAATTCCCATTCATCAGTTAACTGGTTAATGTTAGGTCACACCGGGGCTGCCGCTGACTCCCAGTCCCCCCTGGAGCAGCCCCTATTCACAGCAGGCTGGACTCCCCATGGAGAGAGGCAGCTCCAGTCACTGGCATAGTCCCTGCCTGTGGGACCCCCACGTCCTCCACCGACGGAATAGTTGCATGGGGGATCCTATGCAGCCCAAACCCATCCCTGTTGGTAGAGGATGGTGGCAGTTCTTAGAGGGGTCACATGACACCATGTACTTCCAGTCATGTGTCCATCTTGACCCCAGAAGTACTACCCCCAGAGGGGTGGGATTTCCTGTGGCAGGTGGGTGGGGCCTTAGGGATCCGGGGGCATGGCTAATGAGCTCAGGGGGCATGCCTAATATGTCCTCACTTTTGGTTCAGAATATATGGTCACCATACCCTTACTGAATGAGGGAAGCAGCCTAGTAATAGATTATGTGGAAAAAGCTGAAGTATTCACTGCTTGTTTTGCCTTGGTCGTCACAGAAAAGGGCAACTCTCAGACTGCTGGACTGGGCAGCATTATGGGAAGGAGGTGAGCAGCCCTCACTGGTAAAAGAACAGCTTAAGAACTATTCAGAAAAGATGGACATACACAAATCCCTAAGGGCAGATCTAGTGCATCCAAGGGTGTTGACAGAGTTGGCTGCTGTGATTGCAGAGCCATTGGCCATTATCTCCGTGGTGCCTCATCATCCTGTCCTGCTGAGTCAGAACCTCTGGTCTCCTACAAAAAAGGCACAGAATTGTGGACACAGCCGACAGCAAAGCACCGTAGACACTGGGGGCAGGTAGACACTGCCACAGTCAATCTTCTGGGGTTCCATTTAGGAGGTCTAGAGAAGACCTGCTAAATCAAACTCAGAGGGTGCCCCCGTCAGTGCCAGTACACCTGCTCCGCACAAAGAGTAAGGAAAGCCAATGGGAACATTTGCTCCCGTTGGCCTCCCGCTGTGTGTATGGTGCAGAAACTCAATTTAAGATATGTCAACTCCAGCTATGTAATGTAGCTAGAGATATATATCTTAATTCGACCTTCCACTGTAGTATAGACCAGGCCTGAGAGCAGCTCAGCTCTGGGAAGGCTGTCATTGGTATTTGATATAGCACTCATGTACACAGCACCAGTGGGACCAGAACCCTGGTTAAATCCAACTTGCTTTGCATAAAAGTTTTTCACAGAGTAAGTTTTACACACAGTCAACCTGTGGAACTCCTTGCCAGAGGATGTTCTGAAGATAAGGAATTTAACAGGGTTCAAAAAAGAACTAGATAAATTCATGGAAGTTAGGTCCATCAATGGCTATTAGCCAGGATGGGTAGGAATGGAGTCCCTAGCCTCTGTCTGAGACCAGAAATAGAAGACAAGAGAGGAATCACATGATGATTAACTGTTCTGTTCACTTCCTCTGGGGCATCTGGCATTGGCTACTGTTGGAAGACAGGATACTGGGTTAGATGGACCTTTGGTCTGACCCAGTATGGCCATTCGTATGTTCTTAAGCTCATATGTTGTTCACCCCCTTAAAGAGAGATATGTACAGCTATTGTCCCCCCTCCCAGCTAACCATTATTTACATTGGTTACACCAAGTTGCACCTCTAAAATCTGGAATTTTCTGGTCTGGCAACATCCATGGTCCAGCATGACCATGGATGTTCCAGGATCAGAGATTCCCAAAAGGCTGCATGGGGGTTGAGGCCTGGGAGCCAGTGTGCAGCTCAGTTGGGCTACAAGGAGAGGGAGCAGTGCCAGGAACCAGCACACAGCTCAGCTGGGCTGGGGAAGGGCCCAGAGCTGCCATATGGCTCAGCGAGGCTGCAGGAGGGGAGGAGAGCTAGGAAGCCCAGTAGGAGAGGTGGTGGAGGGGAGGAGCCTGAAATGACCTCCCCTGGTCTGGAACAATCCCTCATCTGGGACCAGTCAGGTCCTAAGGGTGCCAGATCAGGAAGGTTCAACCTATAATAAACAAAAGTGATGTTAGTAAGTATAAGATGTATGTAAATGGTTACAATGATAACAGACAGATCAAAATAAGTTAAAAAAGCTAAAATAAAACAAAATGTGTCAATTAAGCTTGCTACATGCAGTTACTTACCCCTAACTATGATTTTAATAATCTCTCACACAAGATAGGCAGCCTCTAAGTTTGGGCCTGATCCTTCTCTCTGTTCAGTCTTAGTCTTTCCAGCAGTCATCTTGGTGGTAAGCAGGGGATGCCTTAGTGTCTCACAACTGCCATCTTCCCTGTTTGGTTCCCTACCTATAAATAAATTTTGCCAAGGCAGGAATTCTTTGTGTTCAGCTTCAACTTGTTTACACCTCCATGGAAAAGTTACACGTGCAAAATGGGTTCCAGCATCAGGTGACTTGGCAAATGTCTTAGCACAGGAA
>CM057845.1:139570169-139592010 GCA_030068395.1 Apalone spinifera | reverse complement strand
GGGAACTCCCTGCTCACCTGCCACTGAGAGGTAAATGTGAGACTGGCCTACAGTTCTCACAGGAGGAGGGATTGTCTTGTCCAAGGTACAGCTATAAACACCAGAATCTTTGACAGAGACTCTCTCCATAACAACCCAAACCCCTTTTGTCGTCTTATTGTAGTCTAGGTTTATACGCTCTGTGCAATTTCTACTCCAAAAGGTGAAATTTCCAAGCTGTATATAACACAGCTCAGCAGAGCTGCCATTTCTTCTCAGAGTTATGGCCAACCCTTCTGGTTCTTCAATGATGTGTGCACACTCAGCCTTCACCATTTCACCCTGTAATGCTGAGACCATCTTTGCACACAGTGCAGTGGAGGTGTTTTGGCTCATCAGCCCTAAATGGGAAAGGAAAAAGGAATGGGTAAATTACAGGATTGTCGTTTGTTATTAGCATCATCATTGTTATTAATCATTTGTATCACACTAGCACCTAGAGCAGGGCTGGGCAAGAAGCATCCCAGGGACCAGATCTGGCCCATTTAACACTTTGATTCAGCCAGAGGACTGCATCTGGATGCTTTCTATTTATACCCTGCAGCCTGGGCCATCAAATTTCAAGGTGGTGGCTCAGGCAGCAGGGGCCAAACCAGAAAGCCCATCAAATAGCTGCAACAACCCCAGGACAGCTGCCAAGCAACACGGTAGCAGTAGGAATTGGAGCCACGAGCTCTTGGCTGTATTTTTAATTCAAAGCCTCCAGGCCCAGACAACTTTGAGGGGAGGCTAGTCTCCAGCCCTGCCCCATTTGCTCAGGCCCTGCCTCTTCCATGGGTGGAACTGGCCCATGACCATGTAACCAAAATTCATTAAATACCACCCTCTCCCCCGCAAAAATTATTGCCCAACCCTTACCAACAGTCTTCACTCACACCCTGGGCAAGTGCTGTACAAACACGTAATAAGAGTCTCTGCCTCAGACAGCTTACAGTCTAATAGATTTTACACCCCCAGTAGAGAATGCAGACAAATGCTAAACAGACTACTGAGAAATAACATGCCCAAAGTATACATCTTGCAGTAGATTTGGTTTGGCTCATTGGCCCTAAATGGGAAAGGAAAACAGAATGAGTAAGTTACACTCCTATTAAAGAATAATACAGCTCCTTCACAGTCTCTAAATAGAGATGTGTAAGGAGGGACGTTAGGTTGCTAGAGGGCTCCATTACAGGATTAGAAATTTTAATTTAGGATTATACCTGAGGATCTGGGAAAGTGTTAAATCCTTTGTTAATAAATAGTTTTGCAGCTTAAATTGGATGCATTAGAGCAGAGGTGAGCAATACTTTTTGCAAGGGGGTAACTCCAAGAATTTTGTTAAGCTGTCACAGGATGCACTTTTCTGCTATATTAGTGGAGGAGGTTCATGGTCTGGGACACAGTTTGGATGCAGGAGAGTGCTCTGGGGAAGGGTTTGTGGTATAGCATGGGGCAGCCATGATGAGCAGACAGACCCTCCAGGATCCACATGCCTTGGCTCCTTCTGCAACCTATATGTCTGTGTAAGTGTGTAATTGCCTGAGGGCAGGAATGAATGGGTGTGAATGAATGGAGGGGTGTGTGCTTGCTTGCGTGCGTGTGTGCGAGCGAGAGAGAGTTCTATCTTCTTTAGCTTAAACTTTTGGTGGCTGTTTTCTCCTCTTTAGTCTTACCTAGTGGAAATAAACCCATACTAGTGTAACCCTGGGTGGTCTCCAGTGAGAATATTTTTGGGGTAACATTAATCAGGAAACAAATGGAACGTTTAGTGCTTTAAAATAACCCACCTGGAAAGAGGCAGGAGTGTTTTCAAAATACTGACCTGACAATGCAGGCTGACTAAATGGCCAATTTTTCAATCAAACTCCACTGAAGTCAGTGGGGGTAAATCCAGGGTTCTATCTGGCTCATCATTTTTGTAATAAATATAGGAGAAAATATGCCCCTGTCACACTCCAACCCATCCAGGGGCAGAGACACATAGCTCTAGGAACTGGGATATTGAACAGAATTGTGTGCTTACCTGCATACCAAAGAAGAACGAAGAACATTGAAATCACTGGTAATTTAGTCTCTCTTCTGAGCAGCTGAAGTTCCCTAGGCAGCATCTGTAAAACACTTTTGAGTTAACCTGTGCCTGCCTGGAAGACTCTAGTCCTTATTATCATGAAGAGCATCTATTTGGTTTTCAGCCACGTTAGGGTTTCAGAGGCCACCCGGCACTTATTTATGTAAATTCCAAGGACATTTCAAAGTTAAATTAATTATATTAATGTATATAATATATAATTTATAAATGGTTATATTAATAATAATAACCGTAGAGGATTTTGGTGGAGCTGAGCAATTTGCACAGCCCAGACAGTGGTAGAACGTCATTATTAAGGAACATAGAAATGAATGAAATGCCTCAGGAGGTTGTGGAATCTCCATCACCGGAGATATTTCAAAGCAGGTTAGACAAGTATCTATCAGGGATGATCTAGATGGTGCTTGGTCCTGCTGTGAGGGCAGGGGGCTGGACTTCATGATCTCTCGAGGTCCCTTCAGTTCTAGTGTTCTATGATTCTATGAATATTACTGCAACTGGTCAAACACCAATCTCCACCTGCTAATAGGCAGATATTGAGGTGGCAAGAGGTTTTCCCATCATCCATCATTAAGAATGATGCTCCCCACAGAAAAAGTTAAAAATGTTACATGTCAACCGGATTGAGACAGATGTTAAGGGGGCTGTGTGGAACTCTGCTGGGCAGGAACAGCATTTCTGGGAGGGCCCCATTAGATTGCAGAGCAGCAACACAAAGGCCAGGCCACTTGTTAAAGCCATGTGATCCTTGGTGAAGAGCACTGGATTAGGGGGCTTTCTAAGATAGAAGGCCCAGGGCTTAAAGGAGGAACAGAGACAGGTTTAAGTAGTGAGAGTCTGGGGATTCACAAAGACAGGTGTCCATGACAGCTGCTTTGTACTATCAAAGGTTTAATGAAATGGAACTTGCACAGTACTTTATTAAAAAAATCTGCAGCATCGATTTCTGCTGCAAACAGGAGACCGATATATGAAACCTTGAATTTCCGACCTTGCCACTTAGCAAAAAAGCAGGAACATGGCAGGCAGGCTCTCAGCAGCCATATAGGCTCATGTATACAAATTGAGCAATGGCCCTTTACACAATTTGATAGCACACTGGTGGCCCTCCCTGTATTTTAGAAGCTAACAGAGCCTTGCCAGGGCAGCAGTGAGTTCATATAGTTAGGCCTTGCCTGTTGTATATCTAATATATAAAGGAGAATGTTTGTAAGTTTGTGCGCTAATAACTTGGATACTATAAGAGCTACCACAACGAAACTTTGCATGGGATAAACTTTCATCCAGGAGAAGGTTTTAAGGTACTTTTGAACCTGATCGGGCCTGAGCTCAAGCTGTAAAAAAAATCAAAAAGTAACCCACCATGCTGCACTGCAGGGGCTGCCCCGCCCATCCTAGGTCCTTTGCCCGCCACTTGTGGCTCCAGTGCTGTCCAGGACCCGCCCCCTCCCACCCGAAAGGTTACATAAGCGACCCTCTTCCCCCCACCCTGTGCCAGCATGCAGTGCTCCAGCCCCCACGTACACAATGGCTTGGGCACCCACCCTGCCCTTGCAGCCCCAGGCGCGAGCTGGGGCACCCCTCCCACGTGTAACCTCCCCTCCACCCGGGGTCACACCCCACCCCTCCGGGGATGACGCGGACCTATATTTTAATCCCTATAGAAATCAGTGCAACTTTTTGACTATTCAAAAAAAGATAATGGACTACTGTTTTTTTACATTTTGTTCTTCCAGTTTCCCGAGCAACTCAAGCTAGGATTTAATAAACATGGTTAACTGGAGCCCATCCCACCTCACCCATGTGGTCCCTTCATATTACATTTGTTGTGTAAAGAACTAAACACAAATGAATAGTCTCTTTGGTTTTTGGTCCATATGACTTTGGACTTACAAGACATATACTGCCCTCTTCTGTACCATGTTTTTTTTAATTCTTCTTCTTTGGAGTTTCCCCAGAACATGGCAGTGCTATATCACATCTCTTTATTTGGGACAGACTTTGATGAGCTCTGCCCTTATTTTGCTCTTCATTTGTATGTACCCTTATCTGGAAATCTTATTGTGGGGAAAATTTGGCATTTGTCTCTGGGAGATGCTTTCACAGAGTTTTGAGAACTTTTTTTTTTTCAGTTCCTCCTGCCTGGCACTTTAAGCCAAGATTTTCAAAAAGCCCAAATGAACACTGGTGGATCTGAAAGCAATCAGTGCACACTCAGCACTTTTAGAAATGTGGCCATTTCATTAGATTAATAGGTATGGACTAATGAGCCTAACCATAGGCATCCAGTGTGAAGGTTGGTTCAGTAGTAATTCTTCCTAGGTGCCAGGTTGCAAGGAAGAAATTAAGGAGGCAGTTAAATATTCTACAGAGCTCAAAAGAGAGTGCCTTGGTTATCTACCACAAACACCTCAGCTTTACCTCCTCTCCCTTATGAGGAGGAGAAGAGTGTAATTGTGCCTGGCAATCACTAGCTACAGTCAAAATTAAATACCAAAACAGCCTTGGCTACTTTAAAGCATCAATGATAACCCAGAACACTAGAGAGATTTCATTAAAGGCAGGAAATGCAAGGAGAATTTGGGTGGTGGATGTAGCTACTGTAGTTTGTTTTTTCTCACATACATAATGTGTCTGAAATCCTCAAAAATCTATAGCGCTAAAGCAAACCAAAGCACAAGCATGCTCAGCCAAACACATGTGCACAGAGTTTGTGGGGAGTCTATAAAACAAAAGCAGAAGCATGATCTCTTTTTTTTTTCTTTCTAAGCCACAAAGACTGAAAAGAGAAGCTTCATTTTGCTCTCACAGCAGTATAAAGCTGGTCTAACTTCACTGACATCAAGAAAACAATTAAAATAGGATTTATGCCAGCATTCAGCCATCTTGGTCCACAATGGGGCAAGAAAGCTAAGGGGCTTGCTGCTATGAGTGTGACCACATCTTGCGAGGCATACAAATACCTCGCTTCCTGGTATTTTAACCATATCTTTGGTGTTACAGTTAAACTGTTTGGCAAAAACTTCATGTGTGGTTGAAATATGCGTACTTTGACCAGTGCTCACACAATATAACAGAAATTGTATAATTCACAGCCAGCTTCTCTCTATTTTGTTTAAGCACAGTGCACCTAGCCCATGGTTGACTTGTACCTGGCTTTTTCCCCCCCATGAAGTTATCCAAGAGGGTACACTTATTAGACAACTGTCTATCTTAAGAAACTGGCATGAAGTATATTTAAAACACAGTGGACCAAATTCAAGTCCCTCTTGCATTTGGATGAATCCCTCTTCCTACACTTGTAACAATATGCCATATTGGAAGATCTGTAGCCATATTAGAAGGCCTAAAGCCTTTCTCTGCAGCCAGAATTAGGAGCAGCAGTCACAGCTGTAAAACTTAGAACCACATATTCACATTCCATCTAAGTTGCATTAAAATAGTGTCACATCAGGCTGTTAAGAAAGAGATCCTGTCCTAATGGCACCCACGGTCACCAGATAAAGAACTAGATCTCAAGATGGGTAGGAAAAAAACTTAGTTAACAGCATTTTGTCTGGCAAGAAATGGTGTATCAATAGTTGAGGTTGTGGAATCCTCATTCTATGATTATGGTCCTTATTTTCTTATTGTTTGTGTGTATGTTCTGTGTTTGGTTTTTAATTGTTTCTGTCTGTTATGTGATTAATTTTGTGAGGTGCAAATCAGCTAAAGTGGTGGGGTATGATTAGTTAGGTATTTCAGTTACAGTATGTTACAATTTGTTAGTAAAATTATACTAAAATAATTGGTTAAGGTATACCTAAGCAGGATTCAAGTTTCACTTTATAAAGTGGGGTCCAACAAGGAGACCAGCAGGAAAGGAAAAGAGGAAAGAAAGGGGAAAGGAAGAAAGAAACAGAAAGAAGAAGGAGGAAAGAACTGGAAGAAGAACTCATCTCAAGACCCAGCCTAAAACCACAGCTGCCAGAATTCCTGTGCATGACCGTGACATGTAGCAACCAGAGAGCTCCAGAGAGATTGATCTTGCCTGGCCAATATGGGATGTTAGCCTGCCTTTAGCAGGAGTGTTAAGCATGACACTGTATGCTTAGCATGTGTATTCTGCTTGCTAGGGAACTGTCAATAAATAGAGAGTAAGGATATTACTGTGTAAGGCTCTTTCAGTGATAAAAGATCCTGCAGAACCACAGGAAGTTATGCCCTGAGCCCTAGGAATTGGGTAAGGGTGTGTGTCCCTATTGTGTGTGAATGACAGAGAAATCTGTGTGGATAACAAATTTGGTGGAGAATGTGGGCAGCCTAAGGTTGTTTGGACTGAATTGATCTAGCCCAGTGTTTCTCAACTTTTTCTTGCTCATGGCCCCCTTCTGAGCCTCGTTTATCTCTGTGGCCCCCCTCATAGCCACTGTTAATTTGAAAAAAAGGTACATAATTTACCTAATGTTCTGTTTTTTCTATGTGGCCCCCGGGGAGCCATATGGCCCACGGTTGAGAACCACTGAGCTAACACAGCAATAGCAGAATGCTAGTGGCGTTGTGTCAAAAAGGGTCACCCCCTGCTTGGCAAAATGTTCTCTCTGAAGCAACAGGAGGGAAAGGAAACCAAGCAAAGGGACCAGGGAGGGTAGGCGTTTAAATTAACAGGTTTGCACCTTGAGCCCTAAGCACTGGGTAAAAGTGCATGTCCCTGGTGTGTGTATGAATGACAAAGAAATCTGTGCAGGTAACAAATGGGATAAGGATATGTGTCCCTAGTGTGTGTGAAAATGACAGAGAAATCTGTGCAGGTAACGCATTAGGACTGTACCTGGAACACAGAGTGGGAATCTGCTTCAGCTCTGTCAGGAGGCCCTTAATGTTAAGCAACAGGTTGTTTATGTTCACTTAAAACCATTTTTTCTGTGACTTGGTTTAAAGAAATTTTCAATGACCAGAGTCTTTTCAATGACCAGAAATTTTCAATGACCAGTTTAGGAAGGCAGCAAGCCAGTCACGGGTATCAAAAAGGTTGAGAAACACTGGCCAGATCTTACTGATCTTCCTGCAAATTATAACTTTCAAAAATGTAAAGATGGGTCTGATTAATCAGATAGAATCAATCACAATTAGCAATGAAGAAACCAATAATGGAAAAGAGGCGGGGTGTACAACATAAAACACGTACAGCCCAGCAAACAGGCAATTCTTTTTTTAATTGCTTTTTAAGCAGCAAGTTTGGAACAAAATATTTGAGAGAAATTCAATGATAGATTTTTTTCAATCTACAAACAATTCTCATTCAGCCATTTATGTACAAGATTACATATCAAGGACTCTTATGAGGATACATTGGGGCCTTCTCAAAGGTATTGAGGCATCAGCCACCTAACTACCTTCATGAATGCCACCCATGTTCTCTGTGTGAATCCACATTTAGACAGCTGAAGAAGTTTGTGGAAAAAAGTGACCATGATCAAATTTTACTGAAAATCCCAGATTTATAAGACTCTCTAATTTCATTAAAATTTGTTTTAAAATAAGTCAATATCTTGCCCTTGGGATTGAGAAGAAAGGCTTGGAAGTGTGATCTGAGCATGGCTTCAAAAACAAGAAGGGATATAACATACAGTGAGTGAGAAACGCTTCTGAAAAATGGCTTGTACAGTACTATTCACCATGTTTACCACAGCAGGGCTTAAGGGCCAACCAAGAGTGAGGTCTAATGTGGTTGGCCTCTTCCCTGAACAGCTTACATGTTAAATAGACAAGACAGGCCCAAACCAGGGAAAGGTGCAATGACACAAACAGAATGAACAATGTGATGTCATACATGATACATATGACTCTATATTAGGATTTTCAGCTGTGACTGACCAAAGATGTCCAACACAGCTTCCTTCAGATGGAGCAATTGTCCTAACAGTATGGGTAGTCTTGACTGAACTGAACGCTTGTTTTAACTATGGCCCTGGTGCTGCAGTAAGCTTGCGGAGGTGAACTCCTGCCTACCTGTGGAAATGTATCAGCTCTGTGCAGAGCCAAGGGCCTTGCTATGCAAAACCAATTGCAGGATATGGACCCATGTGTTACTCATTCTGCATTTTTTTAAAATGTTATATTTATGAAGGTAAGCACAAGTTCACAGGCTTGGGTAGCAAGTATTTCCAAAAGGTTCGCAACAGAAGGATATAATGCATTAAAATGACACGAGATAATGATAAATAGTGCTTTTATTAAATAATACTGATAAGGAGCATTGTGAATGCTTCTGCATATTGCAGATATTATTCACCTCTCTGACTGAAGGGAGTCATGTATCTAAATGATAGATGCAAGTTTTATTATAATCCTTGTAAGTTTTTCTATGTACAACATACCCCATGGTTTCATAGATCATTAATTAATTGGAATGCTGTTAGAAATCTTCCACTGAGATGCTGTAGAGCTCTGCATACACACTGCACTGGTTTAGTTAGACAGCTAGGTATACATCTCTGTTTGGTTTGGTTTAGTTTCAGAGTGGTTTATTATAGTAGAGCAACAACTCTACTACTGTTAAGGTTGAGACCCACTGTTTGATATGTATCCATTTTATTTCACAGTTAGCTGAAACCTGTTTCTAACAGACTCAGGATATGTCTAAACTGCAAACTTATTAGAAAAAGCTATTCTAGAAAGTATCTTCTGGAAAAGCTTATTTCGAAATAGAGCGTCCATACTACAGGAAAGCCTCAAAATTAGTCCGAGGCAGGCTCCCTTAATGTGGACACGCTATCTCGACTTAGAGCCCTTGGAGGCACTGGGAAGGAATAACTTTAGAATGGCCCTAGTCAAGGGCTGTTGTGACATAGCAGCAGTGGAGCATCCCCACACACCCTCTTCCAAAATAACTTTTTCGGAGGAGACTGTATTCCTTGTGGAATGAGGTTTACCAATATTGGAAAAAGCCCTCTGTTATTTTGATTCTCTTTCGAAATAACGCAATTGCTATGTGGACACTAGTACTGTTTTTCCAGAATAACGGCCATTATTCCAAAAAAACGGTGCAGTGTAGATGCACCCTCAGTTGAAACAAAGTACAGATTGGTTTTTACCAAAATAAGCATGTCTGCACAATCTTTTGTATCTATGTAACTAAACTGCTTTGAAATCAATCCTCAAGTTAAACTGATGCCACTCTGAGTAGACAATCCCTCAAACCACTTTGATTGGAAAGTGCAACAGAGAATAAAAAGGTACTAGTGCTTAGTAAAGGGATAACTACATTGATTATTTTCAATCACTTTACACTCATACTATACACACACACAAAAGATATTTGTGAGTGTATATAACTGACCAAACCCAAAGCTTTGCAGGTCTTATATAATTAAATTCACCTAGAAAGGTTCCATTTGCAGATCTTATTTAATTATGTAATATCAGATTATGTTATCCTGCATTTCCTGTAAGAGCTTCATCTTGGAAATGGATACACGAGTAATTTGACCCACATCAATAGCTCCTTTGACTTCAACAGGACTCTTTATCAGAGTAACATCATTCACCTTCAGAAGTGCTTGCAAGATTGGTCCCTAGCTTTGGTGCATCAATCTTATGCTTACCAAGTTTGGTATGTCCATCTTTTACTATGGCAGCAAGGCCAGGATGCCAGATTGGAGCCTCTAGATTACAAATAAATAACAAGGATAACAAACTGAAGCGACTTCCACTTGTGCATGTGTGTTATAGGTTGCCATTTGCACCATTACACAGAGGAGAGGAGTTGTTCCAGACTGAGTGACAGAGCTTTCACTCTTCAGCTCAAACTCTAGCAGCTCACGTTTTTAGCTGTAGAGATCTACAATATGTGGCCAAGATGGCAGCTGTCATAGTGACATACCGGAGGCATTTGAATCTGAGCACAGTGATTAAGGGAAAGGGGAGGGAGAAACAAGAAATCTATCAAAGGAAACTCTGCTGAGTTAGTCATAGGAAGAAAATATTTCCTGTGCTTCTCTCCACACGAATGGAAATGGCTCCATTTTCTGCTGGGTGCATGGAAAAAGGAACATTGAAAAAGGAAAAAAAAATCTCAAAGTTAATGGGTGAAATCTTGGTGTTATCAAAGTTAATGGCAACATTTTCATTTACTCTGATGGGGTCAGGATTTCATTCAACAAACCTATCCCTAATCCTTCGACTAAGGCTTCTTCACCAGGGATCCAAATCTAGCTGACAACCCTGGAAAAAATTTAGTGCAGATTGGCCCTTAACTCCACTGGAGCACACTAATGATATCGTACAACATTGATAAAGCTGAGTTCAGTTAAAGTACTGTGAGGTATTAGCTGATCAATACAATAGAAGGAGACAGATTCTCTCCACTGGATTATGTCCTCTGATGGCACAAAAAGGATAGAAACTTGATAGATCTCCCCCCATGAGGATTCCTCTGTTATGGTGAGCCCTCAGCTAATGTTGAAATAGCTGAATCAGCTCAGACACCAATACCTGTTGTCAGTTTTAAGAGCTGTTGTGTGGCAGGAGTCTGTCAAACACACACAGACCAGTGACTCCAGGTGGCAGGTAGTTTCTGGGGAACTCTTATCAGGTGGCATGGTCTAGAGCAGTGTTTCTCAACCTTTTTTTTAATATCTAAAGTACCCCTTTTTCAAAACAAACGAACAAACAAACAAAAAATTAGTGCCCCCAGTACCTACAGTTTTCAGACACACCATTTTTTTTATACCATTGCAACACATTTGTTTAAACAACTTAATCGTAGCCGGGCGGGTGATGAAATGTTTGGGTGTAAAATAAATAAATAAATAAATAAAACTTAAAACAAAAATTTAGTTTTCCAAATTTCAGTTGTGTTGACGTACCGACAAACTTCTCCCGAGTACCTCAAGGGTACTCATACCATTGGTTGAGAAACACTGGTCTAGAGCAATCTGAAGCTTTTCTAAGTTCTGCTGGGACTAACCACAGAAATCACACAAGAATCAGGAAGCTGTGACCAGCTCCCTGACTTTGCTATGTGGAACCGTCTTGGAGAATGTGTGTGTGTGTGTGTGTGTGTGTGTGTGTGTGTGTGTGTGTGTGTGTGTGTGTGTGTGTGTGTGTGTGTGTGTGTGTGTGTGTGTGTGTGTGTGTGCACGCACGCACGTAAACTCACAGTAGTAGGTGGTACTGTTATTTTTATATTATACATGGATATATTTTAAGCCTTAAATTTAAACAATGACATGTTTTGACGAGCTGTCAAAACTCATATTTCTGTGTGTCAATGGCTGTAAAGTGACATACCAGTATTATGTAAGCACTGATGGTTTATTTAAGCCTTTGTTAAACATCTACATAAACACATTTTTACCTCTGTAAAACAAACCTTTGAACTAAGAAGACAGCCTCCTTCCCCCACCTTCAATATTAGCAGATACTAGACTTGTACAGAACACACACAGAGAAAATATTTCTGACTAGACGTTTTCCCCCCAGTACACCTCCATGGCTTTGAGTGCTTTACAAACAAATTCAGTACTTCACACAATAATTTAAAGACAACTCAGGCACATAATTGTCAAATAAGCAACACTAAAGCAAGTCCCCTCCTGAACAAAAATAGCAACCACCATCATTAATCCATCAATGCTGTGATTCTTCATGTTCCCCTTTCCTTAAATGGATGCAGAAAAGCATGGGTTTTTCAATGTGGAAAAAAGATTAACAAATCTTATTGCTTCAGTTTTGGATGTCGATTAATTTTCTCAGCTAAAATGGAAGTGTTCCCATCCAGAATTCAGCTGCAAAAGCATATGGTTGTCAATTGAGCAGGAGGAAGTTAAGCAATTATGAACATAAAATGCTTAAAAATAGGTCTGCATCCTAAATTTGATGTTTCTCTTTTCATTCCTGGCTGAAGTTTTCCTGACTCAAAAATACACCACACCATTTTGCCAGTAGTATGGAAAATATATTTCTTTTTAAAAGACAGACAAGGATGGCTTTTGTCTTGAAATATGGCAAGCAGATCTCAGTTCTCTGATCACCTTATATGTTCTAAGTACCGTACAGTGTAATTTAGCACCTCTATTTTCAACTTTCTAATACAAACAGTATAAGTTACACTATTAACAACTTTTGGGATCTTCTTATCCACTTATATCAACATAGCTCTTAAAATGTCTCTTTACACAACCTGAGTTCATTTTGGATTGTTACTTTGCAGTATTACATGCTAAACTACTGCCCTTAATCTAGTAAACCAAATACACAAACCTTTTTACAAGATCCCAAGATTTTGGAATGCAGTTGATTGGATAAATACTTTAGCATATACTTAGATAACTGGAAGGAGAATATTTTGTACCTGTGCTGTGAAATACTAGACCCGCTTACATTGCTTGATCAATTCTAGGACCAAGATGAGTGCCCAAGTTGCCTGTGCATCAAGTTTTCAATACAGTAAAATCAGGTGAGTGGAGATTATTTTATGTACAACAGCATAGTCTAACAATGACTATTTTATGGTCCAGGAAACTACGTAATAACTTAAGGGAGACCTGGCAGAGAACACAAAAGGAGGTCGTGTCTTCTCTTCTTTATGATGGCTAAAGGGAATTTTTAAATAAGAACAGTATTAGATGTCACATCTGGTCTTCCAAAAATTTGCTAGAAGACTTTTTGTTGGATTCAGATAAAGACTGAGTTCTCTCTACAATTGACAGTATGTTGGGTGCAGAATTTTTAATGATTGGAATATATGTAAATAAGATGCAATTACCCAGAAATACAGATTGCTAAAGTTCACAGTTTAGGTGGGTGTAAATTTGTGATAACTGTTATGTGTGGCTTATTAATTGTGCACACAACTCTCATATATGCTAAAATACCCTATGGCTGTTACTCCATCCTCTAGCCTGCACTCCCCCCGGCCAACCCACTCGCTTGTTTCACTCCCCCAATTACATCTTGTCTTTGGTCTGTAAGATCAAGATTGGCATTTACTCAGCTTTCCTTGGAATGTTCCAGGAAATCAGAGTGGGAAAGAGCTGAATTTCTAATGTAAGAAAAACTTGGGGGGTGGAAGAAGGGGGAGAGAAGTGGGAGGCAAGGATGTAGGGGTGAACTTCCCAACAATTTTTTTTCTTTGCAAATCACTTTAAATGCATTTTATCTCCTATTCTCTGAGAACTAGAATGGTCTGATTTATGTGTGTGTGTTGTGCTTCTATGATGACTGCGAGAAACAGACATACCAACCAACTTTACTGTAAGTTAAGTAAAGAAAGTACTAAGATGATGACTCATCCCTGATTGTTGTGAAGGTACAAAGTTGAGACACAAGATGGGTGAGGTGCTATATAGTTTGCTTCTTTCAACAAGAACAGGTCACAGAAGTGAGTGGGCAAGGTTCTGCAGCCTGCAATATGCAGGAGGCCAGAGTAGATGACCTCAATGATCTTATTTGACCTTAAGGTGTAGGAGTCCAATAAAAGATATTACTTTACTTACTCTGTCTCTCTGTGACCAACAGGGCTATAACACGCGGCAAAGCTGACGTTGTAAAATCTAGTAACTATTCAAGATGTCTTTGTGTGGCCCTGAACTGTGCCATTATTCATCTCTCAATATCACAGCAAATGGTAATATGCAGCATTAAGGTCCTGATCCTTCAAAGACCTCAGCAGTATTTAATTTTGTACACCATGAGTAATCCAGTTGAGTTCATGGACCACTCAGAGCTACCCACAAGGTGAAGAATCAAGCCGTACCTTGTGTAACTCTGTGGGCAGTTTTAGGGTCCTCTGAGAGCCTTTAGAGGGGTTTTTACACATTATTTTCTCATTATTAGTAGTATCACACTTATGAGTGGGTCGTCCCTCTTGTAAGAGAATTGGAACGTTCACACCACTAATACCTCACCTTCTGGTAAAGCTAAACTTTAAGGATGCCCAAACTGCATAAGGATTTCAAGTTTCAAAGCTGTATGCTATCTCTTTTTCTTCTCTGGTTTGGTTTCTTGAGTTGGATTCAGTCAACAGGACATTTCTTTTTAATTTTTTTTCCTCAGAAAAAACCCACTCACCTGAGACTTGTGTGAATAAAAGGTGTAGCCTCTCAGTAGCCGTGTAGCAGCGTAATCCCATTGAGGTCAATGGAACTGTGCTGATTTACACGACCTAAGAATCTGGCCCAAACACATTATACAATTTTCTGGTGACTAGGTGTTTGTTCACACAGCAGTTGGAGGTGTGACTGCAACACACAGATAGCCACATCTGAGCCATCTTACTTAAAATAGCAGCACAGCCACATGTGAAGGGCTTATCACACAAGTATATGCCCGGATCCCAGGTATGACCGTAAGTCACACCTCCCCTCTAGCTATATCTTGGCGTTTTTATTAAACTTTGACAAGCTATTTTTCTGTCCTTTTAGCAACCAAAGAACTTTTTCAGTTGGTTATAAATGGCCAGGCGTAGATATGAAGAAAAATAAAGTCAGTGAGTTTGAAAAGTTAACAGAGATCACTTCTAATCTGTCTCCAAACCTGTGTCATCTACATAAATATGCTGGCTAGATGAATATTTTTATGAAGAGTGAGCAATTAACTCGCTCAGTTATGACCATAGATGGGGTTCATCTAATTGTTCCTGCTGCCTGTCTTTTTCTTTGTTTCCCTTTTCTCCTTAACATTTGCCTGTCTGTGTTCCAAAATTAGTTTTCACCAGAGCTGGGCAGATCTGGCAGTTAACAAATGTAGATCAAAATGCTTCTAAAGTTACACTTCAGAGTTCAGATTTTTAACCGGCCCTTGTAACAGTTCACATTCAGATTCAGCATTAATGGTATCACCCAAGCACAAAGTCATAGCAAGAAAACCCCTCTATTCCCTATTTCCACCATATTCAGTCTCTGTTGCTCGCGGTCATGAATTTTCAGTCACTAGAGCTTGTCTAAATTGCACTGGCTTACTAAGGCATTTAAAAAACCAGCTAGGTAAAGGAGAGCCTGTTAAGCTGGGAGACAGTTACCCAGCAGACATTCTAGTGACTGCAAACTTACCATTTCTTGCAGCTGGATGCTACTTTCAGCTCATCCGTGGTCCCATGGCTGAGGTTGTGACCTGTTGATCATGCATTTTGTGTTCTCCTGACTTCAGAACCTTTTGATATCTAAAATATACCAGAGCCTGAAGGAGAGGAGCTGGAATTCCTGACATTGTCCTAAGAATAAGAGATGTAGGGAGCAGAGCTCCTGCAACTGAGCTGCTATTGCATGACTGTATTCAGTAAGAATGAGCCCTTACTTTGGTGCAAAGCTGAATCCTGAATGTGCAACTTCCTGATCTAGACCTCTTGTGGCTTTTGCACACACTATCAATATTTTTAAAGGCAGCTAAATTATAATAGAAATTCAATATTTTACATATTATTGCATAAATGGTTTCACCCCAAAGATTTAATTTCAAGCTGTGTTGCTTATCTGGCCAACCCAATCCATATCGCAATATTACACATATACCTCTGAAGAATTTTGAATAAGGACATCAGCCATCTGGGAGACTTGAGCACATCACTTCTGAATTTTGGCAAATATTTATATATTTCATTATCTTGATCCTTTGAAAATCTCCCTGAATGTGGATTTCACAGGGTAGATTTGGCCAAGAAGCAATAACAGTTCTGCACTTCAGAAATATGTGCTGAATGTGCATCCCATAATTAACCCATACCTAAAACTCATGTTTGGCTCCTATGTGTTTGTTTTGTAAGAGATTAAATTAAGTTTCATAAATATTCTCCGGACAACTGAATGCTGACTCTGTAAAATACTCACTGGGTGTGTAGAAAGTAATACTTCTCTAGGGAATGAGGCAGGAATATATCCTAGCTGATTAACGGTGGGGTAGCAGGAAAGTTTAAATGACAGGTGTGAGTCTCACCATTCCTAGATGTATGCTCAGGATGGGAAAGCACTGTAAGTTTAACACACTGGGGTGGCTAAGAGTGAGTCATCTGATGTCCAACCACAGACTACTGCTGTATAACCTACACTGTTGAGTAGCCTGGCCTGAGGAAAAGGGCACCGTTACCCTTTAAATTAGCTTTGATTTCAATGGGAGCATATTCAGGTCCCATCCTCTGCAATAAATGAGAGCAGATTTTCATGTCATAGCTTGCAACGGCTTTTGTTGTAGTATACAGGGCAAAACTCTCCAGCAGTGTCCCAAATCCCAATAACCTCTCTAACTGCTAATGATTGATTGCACTTGTGCATGTAGTCAGCCATCTGCTTAGTGGTTCCAAATCCTAAGGGAGACACTGAGTACCAAATGGTAGTTGTAAGTAATGGAAGAGGAGAAGGACCTTGGAGTCCTGGTTGATCACAGGATGACTATGAGCTGCCAACGTGACATGGCCGTGAAAAAGGCTAATACGGTTTTCGGATGCATTAGGCGAGGTATTTCCAGTAGACATAAAGAGGTGTTAGTGCCATTATACAAGGCATTGGTGAGACCCCATTTGGAATACTGTGTGCAGTTCTGGTCTCCCATGTTTAAGAAGGATGAATTCTAACTGGAACAGGTACAAAGAAGAGCTACTAGGATGATCCGAGGAATGGAAAACCTGTCTTATGAAAGGAGACTCAAGGAGCTTGGCTTGTTTACCTTAACCAAAAGAAGGCTGAGGGGAGACATGATTGCGCTCTTTAAATATATTAGAGGGATAAATACCAGGGAGGGAGAGGAATTATTTAAGCTCAATACCAATGTGGACACAAGAACAAATGGATATAAGCTGGCTATTAGGAAGTTTAGACTCGAAATTAGGTGAAGGTTTCTAACCGTCAGAGGAGTGAAGTTCTGGAATAACCTTCCAAGGGAAGTAGTGGGGGCAAAAGACCTATATGACTTCAAGATTAAGCTAGATGGGTTTATGAAGGGGATGGTTTGATAAGATAACATGATCTTGGCAATTAATTGACCTTTCACTATCAGTGGTAAATAGACCAATGGTGGGAAGATAGGAGTTACTATAGAGAACTTTTTTCTGGGTGTCTGGCTGGTGAGTCTTGCCCACATGCTCAGGGTTCAGCTGATCGCCATATTTGGGGTCGGGAAGGAATTTTCCTCCAGGGTAGATTAGCGGAAGCCCTGGAGGTCTTTCGCCTTCCTCTGTAGCATGGGGCACGGGTCACTTGCGAGAGGATTCTCTGTATCTTGGGGTCTTTGAACCATTGTTTGAGGACTTCAATATCTGAGATATAGGTGAGTAGTGGGTGGGTGAGATTCTGTGGCCTGCATTGTGCTGGGCGTCAGACTAGATGATCATAATGGTCCCTTCTGACCTTAAAGTCTGTGAGTCTATGCTGCATCCAGCATCAGTGTGGTTTAGAGGAACATGGTACAAAGTAGGGCCCCTCCCATACCCATTTCTGATGAAACTGTACCCTCTTGGGGATCTGTTAATACCAACATAGGCGAGGAGTGGCTCCAATATAAAACAAGATTTGAAACATGATTCCCCTAGAGTCACAGAGTTTCAAACCAGAAGGGACTTCCAGATTTTCTACTGATCTCTTGTGAATGACAAGCCACTCAATTCCATCCTGTTCCTCCTGTTTTAAACCCAATAACCTGGATCAGATTGAAGTATTACAGCCCTCAAGACAGTAACTGTTGTGTGCCATGGACAGAGAAACAGTGACTGAAGGGCACCTATGCACCTATGGCAGGGGATTGATTTGGGGAGATAAACCCAGATGGTCCTAGCAAGCTGCATGCCCCCCATACTGCAGCAGAAAGTAAAAGAAAACAAGCACACAAATTTCCTGCCAATCCAACCTGTGGAAGAATTTCCTCCTAATCCTGAAAACTGTGATCAGTTGAGACCCGAGCATGTAAGCAGGACCCATCACGCAACCACCTAAGAAAGAATTCTGTGTACTTGTCCCATGTCCAGCTGTTTCCATCTCTGATGTTTTAGAGGAAAGACAAAACACACACACACTAACACCACCACCACCACAACCCTGAATACATCAGAAGGGGAAAAATTCTTTCCTGACCCCTACCAGTGACAGGCTAAAGCCCTGAAGCATGGGATTTAGGAACATTAGGCACAGAACCACAACATTTTAGAGCTACAACGATAAATTTTACTCAGGGCCAATCTTTATTACATAGCCAGTAACTAACTTATTAGATCCCCACTTTCTTCTTCATCAGGCAAACTCTGAAGCAAATAAACTGACTCGATTCCTCTTGTGGCAGCAAGACCAAAACACAAGGAATCATCTTACCACCAAACTTTTCCCAATTTCCTTCATGAGGGCCAGACAGGAGAGTATTGTTCCATCATACGGGAGCTGCTGTTGATTTGGAGTCCTATATGTTGTAAGGCTGGTGCAGGTCTTCCTTTGCTTTGCAGGAAAAGATACTGTGGAAAAAAAAATCTTGAGAGGAGCTTTAACATTCACATGTGTGGTTCCTGTCTGTCATTGTCACCTATTTGTGTCATAGCGGATCCAGCAGGTAAAATAAGCACAAGACAAACCACATCTGTGCAAACTTTCTAAGTGAGAGGTCTTTGTTCAATTTTTCACATAAAAAAGTGCTGCTGATTTCAATGCAAATCAAATGACATTTATTTGAGTGAGTTCCTCTTAGAGGAATGAAAACCTACTGCAGACATCCCAACCACAAAATAACCTGTTTCCAGAAAGCTCACAGCTCAAAGGAGAACAAATTTGTCTCCAGACTAGTCCATCACCGCTTAGAAAATTAGCTAGAAGTCTTTTGACACTTCTAGCCACAAAAGCACTGAAAATCACACTTAAAACGGAGTTGCATAATGTTGTCTTTTCTAATTCTCTCCAAATATTGGAGGTTAGGCCAGACAATACATTAAAAGAGGCTACACGGGCATTCTTGTGGAAGGGATGCAAGGAACCATTTTCCCCCTCTTCTTTCTGCTGTGGCGATAGGCCAGAGAGGTATCAGTAAGAACAGAGCAATCATCTTGAATTCACAGAACCATTTCGATTCAGTGAGGCCAGGCTTCCTAGTGCATTACTCAAGCCTATTTTAATATTTAATATTAATCTATAGTATTTTTCAACTTTAAAGCATTATACAAATATTAATTAACTAAACTTCAAACTCCCTCAACCATTACAAAAGTAGTAACATGTTGCCTTCATTTACAGGAACCAACCTAGGCTCAACAGGATAGAATACCACTTTCCCCCTCTGCATGAAGGTAAATTCCTGGCCACATTGAAGTCAATGGAATTACACCATTCACTTCACTGGGGTGGAGGTGAGGGTGGAGGGGGGGGGGCAAGATTTCAGTCGAAGTTGCTCATGTCTCCTAGTGGAAAAGGCCTTCGACATGATGAGAACACCTCATCTCTTCATATTGACTGCTGCACTGAAAATCCATCCTAGCCTGTGCTGATGGCTAAATAAAAACTCCGCTCTTCAAGGGGACCTGACGTGCAAATATTTCAAATCAGTTTGCATACATTAAAAGTCTCATGATTAGAGCCCTACCAAAATCATGGTTTAGGGTGATCAGTTTCCCAGTCATGGGATGTTAAATATGGTACATTTCATTATGTTAGTTATTAAAATCTGACACGGCACAATGTTGTAATTGTAGGGGTCTTGTAATTGGGGAGTTGGAGTGCAATTGGGTTGGGGGGAGGGTTGTGGTACTGCTACCTTCTGTAGGTTCTGCTGCTGCTAGCGTTGGTGCTATCTTCAGAGCTGAATAGCTGGGGAGTGGCAGCAGCTGCTGGCTGGAAGTCAGAGCGCTCTCCAGCTGCAGCGGAGAAGAAAGGATAGCATGGTATGGTACTGACATCCTCATGGTAGTGGGGGAACAGCTGGCTCGGGGAGGATAAAGACGTGGGCACAGAGATCTGTTGTCTTATACGTCATAGCTTGGCCTGACAAGTAACAGGACCTAGGATAACTACCTGCAAGCAGTTCAAGGATGTGAACAACAAGGAGGAATAGTCAGCAGATTCTCCCCATTCGAGAGCGGGATGCGGCATCTACCTCAGTTTCCCCCTCTCTTTTGTAAGCTGGCAGGCCAGCTCACCAATTTGTACATCAAATGAAGGTTTTACCAGGATTAGTATTTCAGTCCCTCACCCCCAAGATATATTTATTATTCAAACACACAGTTAAGCATTAATCAAAACTTATAAACCCTGCCTCTTCCTCCTACCTCCCTCTTTTCTGGTGCCTGTATAAGAAGGGGTGTTGCGGGGAGGACACTACTGAAAGTACCAATTCGGGGCAAATTGCTTAGACACAAAGCTATTTTAGCCTCACCACTGAGGATCCTTTATTTACAAGGTAACCCCAACCCAGACAAAAAGAGAACGTCTGTCTCACCACACTGGCTAACAAGAAGTCATAGAAGCAAATTCATCAGAAACTCTAGTTCTCCTATGCCACCATCAGTATCACTCCTTATATGGAGGAGTGGTTATGAAAACCAGTTTCTTCAAATAAAAGGTTCTTCTGATCCCAAAGGACCATCCACACACCAGGTCAATATATAACTTAGAATTTTACACCCAAAATCACAATGTTGCCAATTCTTTAGTATATAAAATAGAAAGAAAGAAAGAAAGAAGTTGAAATTCTTAAAGGACTCAGGGTATGTCTACACTGCAAAGTAAATTTCGAATTAACTTCAATAGCGTCTATACATGTAAACTGCTATTTCGAATTTAATTCGAAATAGAGAAGCGCTTAATTCGAATTTGGTAAACCTCATTCTACGAGGAGTAATGCCAAATTCGAAATAGCTAATTTGAAATAAGTACTGTGTAGACACATAATTAGAATTAGCTGGCCTCCAGTCCTTCCCAGTTTCCCCTGGTGGCCACTCTGGGCCAAACCAGGAAAAATCCTCTCCTCTCCCCCAGCCCTGGAGCCCTTAAAGGGGTAGACTCTGGCCAGATGGCATGTGCCAGAGCCAGGCCTGCCAGCAGTCTCTGCCCCTGACCCAGTGGCCCCAGGATAAGCCAGGCAGCCAGTACCAGCCAGCCATCCCCCGCCCAGTCCCCCAGCACCAAGGGGCCAGCCACGGGCTGTAGATGGCGCACACCCACTTGGACTGGTGCAGAGATCGTGGACCTCATAGAGGTTTGGGGGGAGGCCCCCAACGTCCATGATCTCTGCACCAGGAGGAGGAACGCGGCCGTCTATGGCTGCATAGCAGCCAAAATGGCCCAGAAAGGCCACAGGTGCACCCAGGAGCAGGTGCGCCTGAAAATTAAAGAGCTGCGGCAGGGGTTTGCTAGGGCCACCAGGAGTGGTGCCACAGCAGGGGCTGACACCTGCCCCTACTTCCCTGCCCTCGACCGCATCCTGGGGGTGCGGGACGGTCCGTGCCAGCATGGAGAGTGCCATGCCAGCGGGACCCCTGAGCTGTCCCGGCACCGGAGTCAGCAGGGTCGTCAGGGGAGGCCACACCAGGTAAGTGCCAACACTGTCCCCTACCCAGGGGGGAAGGGAAGGGGCGGGGAGGAAGACCAGGGACCACGCGCATGGGCCATGCCTCCCATGGATCACGCAGCCACCTGTGCACGTGCGGGCATGTGCCATGCCACCCTTGGGCAGGTGGCTCCAGCTGAGTGCCACACTGGGGCCGTGGCCCGATAGCCACACGCATGTGTGAAGAGTCCTGACACGCTCCTCACCCCAGGGTGGGACCCAGCAAAATGCCCTCCCTTCACA
>CM057845.1:139544309-139565659 GCA_030068395.1 Apalone spinifera | reverse complement strand
GACTGTCCAGTAGGATACTGGACACCTGGCAACCCTATATCATAACTGGGACAGGGGACGGGGGGGAACTGTGCATATCTTTCATCACACTGAAAAAGGGGATGAATTTCAATTCGTTTACATTTCTCTGTGCAGCACAAGAGAGAAACATTTTGGGTTGCACTCCAGACAGGGGGAGTGCTTGAGTGCCGGACAATTTCTAAGCTGAGCCTTCCCTGGCGGTGCTGTAAGTTCTGCAGTTGGGTGTGTCCCTACCTATGTGCTGGGGAAAGTGTGAGACGGGAGGTGTGTCTGCAGCTTGTCACACAGAGCATCACAGGCTGAAAGGGAGGCCGGGCTGGGCAAGGTCAAATGACACCCTAGGGGGAACCCATCACAACCTGGCTCCATGGAGGTCACGTTGTTTGTTGGCAATCACGTGCTCAGATATAAACGTATTTCAATTAATGATTGCTTCCCTTCCCGTTTGGATTTCTTGATAAACTTAAAAAGCAACAAAGGTCCGGTAGCACTTTATAGACTAACAAACATGTAGATAATATCATGAGCGTTCTTGGGCACAGACAACTTCTTCGGCTGTGGGTCACCTGAGGAAGTGGGCTGTGCCCACGAAAGCTCATGATATTATCTACGTGTTTTGTTAGTCTGCAAACGGCTACCAGACTATATGTTGTTTTTTTAAGTTTATCCTGCACAGACTAACTCGGCTACCACCTGAAGCTTTTGGATTTCTTGACACTCTCAATCTGGGAGGGGGGAGATTTGCAAAGGCACACATGACAGGTGACAATCAGCCCTTTGAAAAATCTCTTTAGACTGTAAAATCCGGAGAGGTGGGAGCAGGAGCTGTTTTTTACTTTGTATTTGGACACTGCTTAGCATAATGGGGACCTGACCTAGGTGGTCTCAAACTGTAGGGGACCCAGCACTGTAGAGATAAATGCAATAATTGCAGGGAATGGCTTACTAAAGCCAAATGAATGACACCCCTTCCATTTGCAGAACTAGAAAGGCTGACATTTTTTAACAGATAGACTTGACATTTAAGTGCTCAAATGTGGTTTGCTCACAGAGTTGCTAGGAAGCAACATTCCACCTACCAATCCACCCCCTCCCCATGTGCTATTAAGCCTTAACTACAAAAGGGGAGGGTTAGGTGAGATAGAAGGCCACATCAGAGCATTTGCGTCCGCTAGTTTGCACAGTTAATTCAAAGTCCTTGATGTTTGGTGTTTGTGTGTGTTCTAATTAGGGACCGAATTAGGGTGAATTTGGGGATTTCTGACCACGTTAAAAAGCTTTTGTGACATCCCACAAGTGCACCACTTCCCCACTCCTACCTCCCCAGTAGCAAGAAAGCTGAAATCAGAACTCTTTGCTTGGAATACACAGCGCTCTGACCAGGTGTCTTTTCTTCTACAGCAGGCTGTTTTGTTCGCACCAAGCCCACTGCATGTTGCTCAGAAGAGCACTTGAGCGAGGGTGAGAGATGGCGCCATCCCACATAGCACGCTATGTGCAAACCACAGTTCACTTGTGAAGTCCTGTATCTAGAACATGTGAGTACAGAGTGTCAGAAAACTTTAAGGGGGGGAGCGGACACTGCTCGCCACCAGGGCTGGGTTAAAAAAGGGGCTTTAGGGGCTGCAGCCTGGGCCCTAGGCTAGGGAGACCTCACAAAAAGATCTGCAGGCTGCCAAAAGTCCAGATTCTTTTATGAGCCCCACTTTGCCCAGAACTCTGGGCTGCAGCCACTAAAGCCTCTGCATTCTGAGCTTGTCTGGTGTGTGCGCATGTGGGGGAAGGTGGAGAGAAGGGGAGGATGTGGCACTCTACATGCTGCAGTTCTCCCCTCCCCCAGCTAGATTGGGGCTGCAAGTGCTGGGAAGTACCATTCACACATTTCCCTTGCCTGCAGGCTCAGTTCTCCACAGCTCCCATTGGTGGGAAATTGAAGCCAAGAGGAACCGCAGGGGGTGGTGCCTACAATCAAATGCAGAGCAGCATGCAGAGCTACCTGCCCACTCCCTACCCTGGCGCCTGCCCAGCTAATGGGGAGCTGCTGCCCCAGGTAAGCATCCCACATCCCGAATCCCTACCCCAGCTCTGAGCTCCCCTGAACCTTAACTCCTGCCCAGTCCCAGCACCACATGCCAAACCCCTTGACCCCATCCTGGAGCCCCTTCCTGCACACCAAATGCCTCCTCTCCAGCTCCACCCCAGAGCCTGCTCCTAACCCCTACCTCAACCCACAGGCCCTTCTCACACTCTGAAACCCCTCACTTTTGCCTCCTTACATCCTAGGGAGCCTCCCAAAATGTAATACCCCCAGACAAATTAATCCAACCCTGCTCACCGCTAGAGCACCTCTGAAGTTTTCCAATGGAACATTGTTCTGTCAGAAAAATGTCAGTCAAAAATCTACGCATTGGACCATTTGTTTCTGATGAGATTTCATTTTAAAAAATTGAAATAAAATAGTTACAACACAATAGAAAACAGTTACAATACCAAACCAATAACAGCCCAGTCCAGTTACCGGGAATGAGCAAACCAAATATCACTTACAAAACCTTCAGTGAGGTAGGTGAGTTATTCTATAACTGGAAACACTTAAAAACAACAATTAGTCTAGTAACACCTTAAAGACTAACAAAACATGTAGGTGATATCATGAGCTTTCATGGGCAAAACCCACTTCTTCAGATGACTGGAATATTAAAAGTCCAGATCCAAGAATAAATAAGGGAAGGGACAGAAGAGGGGGGGAAAAGGAGAAAAAAAGACACTTTTTAGCCTTTTGACTAAGATCAAGTGAATAGAATTGTTCAAGTTACAAGAGGCTGATAAGAATAATTAGCACCTCCATTGCTTGTTTGGTTAAGTCATTAGGATGTGACTGGCTCACACAGTACCTTCACTATCTTATTTGACTTAACCAAACAAACAATGGAGGTGCTAATTATTCTTATCAGCCTCTTGTAACTTGAACAATCTATTCACTGTCTTTTTTCCCCTCCTCCCTGCCCCCTTATTTATTCTTGGATCTGGACTTTAATACTCCAATCATCTGAAAAAGTGGGTTTTGCCTAAGAAAGCTCATGATACCATCTACATGTTTTGTTAGTCTTTAAGGTGCTACTAGGCTATTTGGGTTTTTTTAAGTTTTCCCACTTACAAAACATGTTATTCATTCCTATTTAGATGACCAATTAAAACCAATCACTATTTTAAATTACAGAATTGTGTAATTTAAAAAAAAAGATTATGCCTTCAATTTAAGTAAAAAATGAAGTGGAAAATGAAGCAATTTCAATCAACTTGCAACAGGGTTTCCCCACAGGAATGTTTTTTCCTCTGGACATTTCAAAATTTAGACTTTTGTGTGATTCAGAACAATTTTCTTGCTCATTTTGGAATTTCCCAGATATTCCCAGATATTTTAACCAGCTGTACTCACCACCTAGGGCTGGGCTGTGTGTTTGCCATGACTCTGAAGTTGTACTTTATACTTTTATACCACTTTTATCCACAGCTCACAAAGGGCTTTCCAGACTTCAGTCCCCCCAGCAGCCCTGTGAAGTGGTAAATACCAATACCCAGGGGCTGGATTGATGCCTGATTTACACAAGCTGCCAGCATAAACTCAGGTGCAAGGGCAGCTAGTACGAGGATGTCATTGTCTTATGCTGTGATCTTACTTTGGCCAGGAGCAGTGTCATCCAAAAAGCGGGTCTGCTATCTGGGGTTTTGGGGGCATATGGTGAATGCAGTCAGGGGAGGCCCTGCTTTCTTTTTGGTAGCCTCTGCCAGCATCATTGCTGCAGAATTTCAGCTGAAAGTGAAAGCTGTTAGCAACCTCCCCTTGAGTAGAAACATTCCTGTCTTCATCTGGGAGGCAAATCCCCAATGTGGTACACAATGAAGAATAATTGATTTGCCAGTATTTATAACGGGATAGAGTCAGGAACAGACCACAGATCTCATCTTCCCAGGTTGCTGTTCTGCCCACTTGATCCCACTCCCTCTTCAGGTAGAACTCTCCTAAAACCATATTGGTAGTTTGGTGTTTCCTGTGATGCTGGCAGACAGGGCAACAGGTGTATTAGTATAGATCAGAGTGAGTGTAAATGTAAGAGTGTATTCAGGCACTCAAATATGAAAACAGGTGGAATGTCACTTGTTTTCACTGACCTATTTAGATTGTCATGTCATAGCAAACATTTACATTGTATATACCCTAAGCCAGCATTTCCCAAACTATGGGCCACGGCCCAATACCGGGCCACAGGAAAAAAATACTGGGCCTCAGCATGGCTGCCAGGAAGGAAGCAGAGCGGGGCGGGCTGGGAGGAGGTATGTGTGTGGGGGAAACTGGCCACTGGGAAGCAGGGATGGGGGCAGCAGGGCTGTCCCACAGAGATGGGGGAGGCAGGCGGCCGGCAGAAGCAGGGTTGGGGGCAGTGGGGCTGTCCAGCAGAGATCGGGGCAGGCGGCGGAAGCAGGGTTGGGCGTAGTGGGGCTGTCCGGCGGAGATCTGGGTGGGCGGGCAGTGGAAGCAAGGTTGGGGGCAGCGGGGCTGTCCGGTGGAGATCAGGGAGGGCAGGCTGCGGAACCAGGGCTGGACAGGGGGCGGGGGAGATCGGGAGGAGGAGGACGGGAGAACCAGCTGCCAGAAGCAGGGCTGAATGGGGGGGTCATTGGTGGAGTGGGGCTGACCGGGGGAGATTGGTGGGGGTCAGGGGGAATCAGCCACTGGAAGCAGGGCTGGATGGGGGAAGCAGGGCTGGATTGGAGATCGGGAGGAGAAGGTGGAAGGGGGGGGGGACAGCGGGACTGACCCGGGCTCATGCAGACCTTGGCAGTCGAGTGAGTCTGTCCGGAGATTCCATTTTGCCCCTTTCCCCCCCCACAAATACCCTCCCTCAAGTAGTTGCGAACTGCCTGGCAGACAGACAAACTCAGGCAGCATGAGCACATCTACCAGCCAGGCAGTTCGCAGCTAAGGACTGATACACCTAATTATAATAAAACTTACCGAATTAGAAAATACCGGACATTTTATATGTCTGGTAATTTCTCAATTTGTTTCCCAGACAAAACCCTCAAATACCGGACTGTCCAGTACAAAACTGAACACCTGGCAACCCTAGCCTTCCTTGCACTTGCCCTCCTAGTCAGATACCCTACCCCCAATCTGCTCCTGCTCACACCTCCTAGAAAGCCCATGCACCGCCTGGTCCCCCAAGCCCTGGCCCAGGCTGGGTAGAGGATGCATCCGGGTGAAACACTGAAAATTTATTCATTTTTCTTATATACGTTTATATTTTTGGGCTGCAAAAAACAGTACTGAAAGAAAATGGGTTCCAACTAAAGTAAAAAGTTTGGGAAACCCTGATCTAGCTTTCTATCCATCTTAAAGTCCATTTATCCAATCCATATTCTCTTAACTTGCTGGCAAGAATATCGTGGGTGACTGTATCAAAAGCTTTGTTAACGCTGACACTGGGGGCTTTGGGAGGACCAGAAACAACTTATTTGAATATTCATCATCTGCTTAATGATATGCAAATATGCAAATGAATGTTACCAGTCCTCCAAAAGCTCGTGAATGGATTTACTGGTCCTCGTGTCAAAAAGTTTGGGAACTCCTGCCCTAAGCTATAGCCCATCCAAGAAATATGGTGAAAGGCCGATGAAGGATGTTAACAGAAAATGCTGATTTCAAGGAAAGTGGTCACTGTGTGGGATGATAGAAAGCAAAGTCGTAAAGTGCATTCCTCACTTACCATAAAGCCGTTGGGGGAAGACATGGTCAGGTTGTGTTCTATCAGAAGATAACACTAGATTCCAAGAAGTGGCCTGCCTCTCTGGGCTTTCACAGAGAAGTGTACCAGATGCAAAGTGGAGCTCCCCAAAGGCAGGCTGGGCACCCTGAAAAAGACTTTTGGGAGTTTGATTGATTATTATAGCACTGCCACCAGTTTGGAATTACAAACAGTCACTCACCTGTTGTTATATTTTACCTGCTTTATCCTCTTAATAACTGTTCTTTCCTTTTCTTAGCTAATGGACCTCGTGTTTGTCTCCCATAGAACTGGCTGCCAGCATTGTCTTTGGGGTAAGAGCTGTAGTACCAACTGATCTGGGAGTGACTTCTTGTGAAGTTGGGTTTAAGTGACCATTTATCACAAGTTCAGTTTGCCTGGATGCTAAACTAGGCAAACGAGTCAACAGGGACCATCTGTGATTCCAAGGTAAGACTGGTAGGGTGATCCAGATGTTCCCAGTGATTACTGGCTTGGTGACACCTAATTCTAGAACATGCCACCACGGAGTCTTCCCTGTTTCTGACAGCTTGCCCCGAGGTAGGCGCTCACAGTGGTGAGTCACTCCAGCCAGGGTGATATTTCTATTATGAGGGAGAGGGTTCAGGTCATTCATTCAGCTCAGATCAGAGAAAGAATGGCCTTGTGGTTAAGGCACTGGCTTAGAGTTTAGAGCTCTGCATTCAGCGCTTGACTCTTCCACAGACTGTGTGCGTCATCCTAGGAAAATTATTTAATCTTTCTGGGACTCCAAGTAAATAGGGAAGGGAGAGAGAAGAGCATTATCCATTGGCAGTGACAACCTCTGTCAACTCACAGGGCCAAAGGACAAACAGGATTATGGAATTCACTTCAACACAGTGCTGATTAGGAATAATGTACTTTATTAAGCTTACTACTCCACTGCTACTCCACTTCACAGGGTACACTCTAGCAAGCGAAAGCACTACCGGACAATGCTTAAAGGAGTAAAAGGCTCTTTGGAATGCTTACTCCTTGTCTGCCACGGGGAGTCCCAATCCTGAGATGCCTTGCATCAGGGCTGCGGTGGACATGGCTCCAGCTAGGGGAATTTGGGGCACATCTGAGGCTGGAAGTCCCCAATGAGACTCAGTGAAGAGCGGGGTTCCCAGTGATCTTATACTTTAGGGCTGCATCTAGACTGGCAAGATTTTGCGCAAAAGCGCCTGCTTTTGCGCAAAATCTTGCAGCCTGTCTACACTGCCCGTGAGTATTTGCACAAGAACACTGACCTTGTACTGTACAAAATCAGTGCTTCTTGCGCAAATACTCTGATGCTCCCGCTCAGGGATAAGCCCTCTTGTGCAAGAGGGCCAGTGTAGACAGCAACGTTAATTTCTTGCGCAAGAAAGCCCGATGGCTAAAATGGCCATCGGCGCTTTCTTGTGCAAGAGAGCATCTACACTGGCACAGATGCTTTTGCGCAAAATATGTGCTTTTGCGCAAAAGCATCCATGCCAGTGTAGATGCTCTCTTGCGCAAATACTTTTAACGGAAAAACTTTTCCGTTAAAAGAATTTGTGCATAATCATGCCAGTCTAGATGCAGCCTAGCTGTTTACTGAGCGTGGGCGAGCTGGCTCAGTGCCACTTTTAACATTCCCACAGGGCTGAGAGCTGAGGTCATGTTATTTATCCCATAGTCGGCTCTGAGCTAGCAAGCATAGGGAGTTGTGGCCGATGAAGGCTATCTGATAAGGAACACCCGGGATTTACGCTGGCAGGCTACGAGGCTATGCTGTGTACAGCTAGGATGGAAGTTTCCACCCCTGCTCTGAGGCCTGCAGGCAGGCCTGCTGGAGTATCATATGACAATCTCAATTCCTCTCAAGTACTTTTGGCAATGTCTTGTTTCTCAGCAGTTTCTCTCTGTGTGTTCTGCCAGAAAGGGAACCTACTGCTATGGTTGCCCACACCCACCCAGCATGAGCTGTTGGAGCAGATCCTCCACTGGCATAACTTTGTGTAGTGCCATGGAAATCAGCACCAATTTACACCGCTGGTCTGTAATCTGCAGCTTGTCTGCGATCACCCTCTCAGCTCAAAAGGCCCTGCCTCACAGAAGCCCTCGCCACCCTTTCCCAACCCTGTTTGAGAGGGGAAAGAAAGGCTTGGCACCTGCCACTATGGAGCAGCCACAAACATCTGGCGACAGAAGACCTGGTCCTCTCCTTTTCTCATGTGACGTGGTACCCCTTAGCTGACAGGTTACCCACTTTTAAGCAGTGCAGCTGAGATCCAAATGCTTGCCATGCCCATCACCTGTGCTTCAGCTACTGACTTGGCGTTGCAGACTTGGCGCTGCACAGGCGAAAAGTTAACGGAACCAGGACCAGGGGAACGTGGTTAGGAGGCTAGTAACTTCTTCTTCCCCCACAGACATTCTTACTCATGCAAGACCACTGAGCCACAGTTCCATCGTGAGCTGATCCTCCACGGTCCCCTTCACCCACCAGTGGTTGCGCTGCTAGCCTGTTTGCACTCCTACTCCTTTTGAGAGCTGTGACATCCAGCCTTATGTTAAAGGCATCTGGATGCTTCTGCATCTCTTTATTCAGCACTTGTGCATCTTCACCACTTCCTCTCCACTCAAGAAGCTCCCTTCCCCCACTCCATCTCTGGCTTCCTTACTTCCTTCTTCTCTGCAACATAGTGTAGCAAAGGCTGCTGTTTCTTTGGTATAAGATAACCAGCCTGAAGTAGTAGGCAGAGCTCGCATCGCTCCAGTCATAAAGGAGAGGGCGTGGTGCTCACCCAACCTTGGGAGGGGAGGAGAATGGAGGAGCCCTTTCTGGTTTCAGCAGAGGAGCAGCAGTTCCCTCACTGTAGCCCTTGACCTGCCTTTTACAGATGCCTCTTGGACAATGCTATTTCTGAGCGAGTGCCTATTTCTTTTTCAGGCTGCCTGGCTTCTGGCCAAAGCAAAACTGTATCAGACATCTCAACAGCAGTCCTGAACTGCATGCACTTTTCTGTTTGTCGTAACAGAAATGTAAACTGACCACTGCTGCTGGCTCTGACAAGAAAGGGTAATATTCTAGACCATTCTAGAGCCCGGGTGCTTCACTCCTCCCTGAATGGCAGGCATAGTGAATTGATTATCACCCTCTGCTTGCAACCCACTTCTCCCCCCCCACACATTAGGATTACACTCATCCATTCAGTGACCTGTGGTATAAGGGCACAAAGTTGATCAATCAGTCATTACAGGGTGACAGTGAAAGCAGGAGGTCAAAACCAAAACCCCCAAGTTGTATAAAATAGCCAATCAGCTCAACTTTGCCACGAAAAGTTTCCATTGGAAAATTTGGAAAAGTAGAAAATGCCACACAATATTTTTCAGTCAAAAACCTCCATTTCTAGATAGAGTTAGACTAAATTTGATGGGATAATTTCTCACAAACACACACAGATGGGATTTAAGTAGACACTTCTCCTGTTATAGATGTCCTTGTGTAACATGTCAGATCACCTGAGGAACGGCTGAAGGAACTGGGTTTATTTAGTCTGCAGAGGAGAAGAATGGGTGGGGGTATTTGATAGCAGCCTTCAGCTATCTGAAGGGGGGCGGGGGTTCCAAAGAGAATGGAGACAGGCTAGTCACAGTGGTGGTAGATGGCAGAACAAGCAGCACTGACCTCAAGCTGCAGTTAGGGAGGTCTAGGTTGGATAGTAGGAAAAACTATTTCCCTAGGAGGGTGGTGAAGTAGTGGCATGGGTTACCTAGGGAGGTGGTGGAATCTCCATCCTTTTAAGAGGTTTAAAAGGCCTGTCTTGACAAAACCATGACTGGGATGATTTAGTTGGGGTTGGTGCTGCTTTGAGCAGGCAGCTGGACTAGATGACTTCCTGAGGTCTCCTCCAACCCTAATCTTCTGTAATTCTATGATCACATTAAGCCTTTGTAGGGAATAGGAAATAGCCCTTTAAATAGTTTGGCATGCTGCTAGTGAGCTTGTCTTCTGTTGCGTTAGACCCCAGAACCTTGCCCAAGAAGTAGTGTCTATACATAAATAGACTATATATTTATATGTAGCATGATTAGTTGGAACCCAGCTGTGTTCGGGTGGTTTTCTTTTATTCTTAAAGTTGAGCACAAACCAAAACCAACCACCTCTAGCAGTGGCTATTCCCTCTCCACACTCCTTCCTGCTCTGTTCCTTTTCAGTACAAAAAGATTTTTTGGCTTGACCACTTCAATCTTGTCAAGAAGCTGTCCTCTGAGCACCAGCAGGATGCATTTGGAAAAGACTGAGGGAAAGCTGGACTCCATTCACATTTGAGCCCTGTTAAATAGATAATTAACCAGCATACCACTTGGCTTCAAAACATAGAATATACTTTATTGCCTGCTAGTTAATTAAAGTGAGGCGTAAACACCAGCGCTGAAATAAGCATAAAGGGTCCAGAAAGAAGGAAAGAATATTCAGTCACCAAACAAAGCATCAGGCAATAAACTGTACACAATATAAATAATCTGTTTCTCAAACAACTCAATCTTTATTTTGCTAGTGGCATTATAGGGTTAGTTATCAGTAGTAAAATCTCTGGATTTCATTTTCTACACAGCATTAATAGTAAGAAATATATAAGGGGCTCTGCAGAAAGCAATACAAAGGAGCTATATACACAGGCACCTTTAGTGGAGCAAGAACAGAACCTCATCTAATAAGGGATGACTACCTACAAAACCGAAGAACTTGGTAGTACAATATTAGCTCAGAATTTTGTTCAGCAGCTGCCTTTCCAATAAGGCAGGCAGGCCAACTTATGTATACATATATATTTTAATAGAGATATATATTTATTATTTTAAAAATAACATGAACTACCTGTAGTTCCTAGACTAAATGTAAAGAGGCAGTGTACCTTTCCGAAGCTTTTATTTCAGGAAGTATATTAAAAATGGTATATAAAAAGGCTAGCCAACCCTAGCTGGCATAGAGACTTCAGTGATCTTCCTGCGAAAATTTTCTATGGCTATAGTTGCCATCAACATCGAGAATGATGCATCTTGGCATTTGGACTGCTATTTATGCGGCCATAATTGCTAACACCAAGTGTATGTGATTCTAGTGTTAGTAATTCTGTTGAGTATAAATAGCAATAATGCGGCAATACATTGTCTAAGTCTGATGGCATGTTGAAGAGCTAGCCTATATATGCATGCAGAGTTTTGTTGTTTAATCTTAACGTAAATTTTTCATTCAGAGTGCTGTACTGACGAAAAATATGTACTCCACTCCACTTCCAGAAAGGCTATGTTTTCTAGGGAAAAATTATTACTTGTCTTACCATGTAACTTAGCAGTCCTTCATGCAGGATAGCTCTTTCCTCCCTCCTCCCCCGCCCAGATACTAGCCTTTCTGTCCTCTTCAGCCATAGTCTACTTTTCTTAGAGTGACTAACCATCAGAGAATGTGAGTAATGAAAACCATCGTTATATTTAAGGAATCACTTCTACATATCTTGGCCAGTGCCTCGACAGGCATACTGGCATCACTTCATTAAAGTCAAGAAGTTAACATCACCTAAGAACCTGTCCCTTTCTGCTGAAAATATTTTTTAGTAATCCTCTTAGAGTGAGCTGCTATGCAGTGAATTAAAAGTAGAGGAAGGCTATCGGCAATTTATAGGAGGTCTGGTCAGCACCTTGCAGTACTGGGCACTTATTTTGTGCCATTTGTCTCTAGTTGATGCTGATTAGGTCTTTGGATAAGAAGACTATGCACAGATATATAATTTCAATCATTGTGCACGTACAAGATGCAACTTTTCATATGGGGTTGTCTGTTAAAAACAAAGGGACAATGCCTCTTTCAAACATAATGTTATCCAACTGCCAAAGCAAGCCCAGCTTTTTGCTTGTGAAGTTTTCCTCCCTATGAAGTGTATGCCTTGAATACACTTTCTATCTGGAGTTTAGAAATTCTTCCTCCAGAAACAACAGTGTCATTTTGATACTTGATTGGTCTATCTTTTGTAACTCCAGCTCTTTCCTGTGCTGGATATAGACAGACTTACAAGAAAGCAGATATTTTCCAGTCCATATAAGCCACATGCCCCAATCTGGAGTCGTAACTCAGGCAAGAATGCCACTGTAGATAAATGAGCCATGGGTACCCAAGGAATATTCAGATTCATTTTTCACTTGTAATGTTTTAGTCAGAAACTAGTTAGTGCAATACATTCTTTGTTTGGACACCTGGCCAGGTATTCACCATGGCTTACAAAATGCTTAATTGTAATACACATTCCAAGTTACAAACCTGAAAGCTCATGTAGTGTAGCATAGATTTCAAAGCCAAAAAGAGCCACTGTGATCATCTATTTTCACCTCCTTCATGACACAGGCCATTGCATATAAACCATATACCAATGAGATATCCAAACAAAAAAAAAAAAAGGGTTGAACAGCTGATGCTGGAATTTTATAACCATAACTGCAGTGAATTTAAACTTATGGAAGACAAACATTTAATTACTAGATTCAACACTAATATTTGATTATATTTACGTAACAATAAAGCCAGATAATTCCCCATTGCTTCCCTCATCACTATAAATAAGTGTATCTTAGTTTCATTCATATAGCCACACTAGGCAAAACAGATGAAGACCTGCACCCAAAAGGGACATGTTATGAAAGCAATGACTGGATTCCACAACATAAACAGCTCTGAATAGCAGACAAAACACTGGAGCTTGAAGGCCATCTGTACTGTGCATAATTTGACTTGGGCTTTTTCTGTTTGTGTAGGGATATTCATTCTGATACGAGTTTAAGTTGTTTACATTTTAATTATTCTGAGTGAATATAAGGGGAAAAGGTAAAAATTGTACTTTGTGTTCAGGACACATTTTACACCTTGCACAATTCAGATGTGTGTGTAAATTAAATAAAAGCAAACATGCTCCCATTTGCGACTTAAATACTTTAATGAGAATGCAGTGTATGGAGAGTTTATAGGCCGAGGCTCTACATGTTTTGCTAACTAAATTTGTAATTCCTGTTAAACTTGTAATTCACACTAACGGCATTTGTTAACATTTAGCTGTCGATTTTAAATATCATGAAGATAGGTGAGTTATACTCAACAAGCTCTATAGAGGTGTGTCTACCCTGCACCATAGTTCGAAATAAGATAAGCAATTTGAGCTACGCAAATTGCATATCTTATTTTGATCTTATTTCAAAATAGCTTATTTTGTAATTTGGCACTGTCTACACAGTGCCAAATTTTGAAATAACCCATTATTCCGAAATGTCCCTCACTCCTTGTGGAATGAGGTTTACAGGGACGTTAGAACAGTGAGCCCATTATATTTCAAAATAACAGGCTTGCAGTGACGATGCGGGATAGCTATTTCAGGATATCTCTGGTATCCCAAAATAGCATTGCAGTGTAGATATAGCCTAAGAAACACAGGCAAAGTCTAGGATGAGAACATCTAAAATGCATAGAAATATAACAAATTATCCAAAGACATCAAAGGTTTGTCTCC
Source organism: Apalone spinifera (assembly GCA_030068395.1). Taxonomy (NCBI): domain Eukaryota; kingdom Metazoa; phylum Chordata; order Testudines; family Trionychidae; genus Apalone; species Apalone spinifera. Next base: position 139,552,305 of record CM057845.1, on the reverse strand, counting down.
GATTTGAGTGTCAGCAAAATGTGTGATTTTGAAAACACATACAAGACTGCACATGAAGTGAGCAAAACTGCAAAATGCAGGATGAAAGTGACCCATGTTCTTTACTGACTGCTAAATGATTCCTCAATCCTTTATTTATTTATCCTCATCCTACCTGCTGGCATAAGCATATGAAACCAATGGGTGCAAGGGGACACGGGATTATTGTACTACAGATTGAGCGTCTCTAGCCTGGCACCCTTGGGATCTGATGGGTGCCTAACCAGAGAATTTGACTCATGGGAGGTCAATATTGTCTAGTAGCATTACCAGAACTTCCACTGCTTATTGGGCTCTTAGAAGACATTTGGGGGGCAATTTAGAGCTAAATAACAGCATAGAACCAGGACTGTTGGCTGGAAACACATTTTATGGGACCACAAGAAACTTGGCAACACTCATGAAACGTGGACATCTGGCTAACTAAAATACTGCTGGACCAAGGATGTTGCAGGACTAGAAAATGCTGGTCTAAAGATGTTCAATCTGTAGCATGTGAAACAGAGAGGGGAAAAAAATTGCATTCTTAAGACGTAACTAAGGATTTCTGCTGGCATTAATATCCTAGGCTGCCATACGTATTGCTTAATTTGCAACTAAAGTAAAGTTTGATAAGTTTTCACTCTGGTCTGGTGGCGTGAAAGTGAGTCTGGGAGCCTGGGCATCCCTAGCACCCCTCCTTGCCAGGTTCACTAAGCAGATCTGAGAAAATCACTTTACCCCGCCTCAGTTTCCCCATAAGTAAAATGGGGATCACAAGGGCATTGAAATAATTAATTTATGTAAAGTGCTAAGTATCGCCATTAACTTTTGTTGAGGAAATCCATTTTTAAAAATGGAAGTGCTAACTCTAATCAACTTTAGAAATACTGGCCCTAATGTGACAATAGATGGGTAGGAGATCTTGATCACAGTGAGAATTTTCAAAGACGTTCCAGTTTTAAACATTTCAATAGCATCTGGCCTAGGTCTCCTATGTTCCTTTGAAAAACCAAATCTGTAACTTTTGGGCTAATCAAATTGCAGCTGAAGGAATCAGATTCTGCCCTGACCACACAATTCTCATTGATGGCCATAAAAGTTGCATTCAGGGAGCCTCCATGTGGCAGAGCCAGGTTGCAAGGTGAAAGTAACTAGTTTCAGTAATATTTAGAAACATACTCTGCCCTTGATCTCGGCTTGATCTCCCATTCATGGCAAGGGAAGCTCTGCATGTAGAATGAGGGCTGAGTAAGTCCCCTTTACACAGTGAATATATGAGAATTAATTAAAGATATCTACTAGAAAAGAGCTACCAAAACTTAAATAAGCATCTCAGATTAGAAATAACAAAGATTTTTAAATTAGTTTACTGGCCTTCCTTCCCCTTCCCCTCCTCCCCCCCAACAGAAAATACAGGTTAGTTTAGTTGTCTCTCTCAAACTAAGCACAAAAATAATTGTGCCAGCTTACCTCTAGCGATAAATATATCTGCTAATTCCTGTACTATGAGACACAACGATATTTTTCTAAGATTAGATTTATACTGTTGGAGCAAATCGATGCAAGATATGCAACTCCAGCTACGTGAATGTCTTCATTGGAGTCAACATTCCTTGAATCGACTTTCTGGGGCAGCCCCACAGTAGTAGGCTGTCAGAAGAAATGCTCCCATTGACTTCCCTTATTCCTTGTGGCAAGGATGCTTTCAGCATTCATTGTAGTGGGTCTTTAACTAGTCCCCCTAAATTGAACCCTGGAAAATCAATCGCCAGAGCATCGATCCTCCAGTAAGGGAAGACAAGGCCTCACAGTCTTAAATGGAAGCAAGATGAGGTCCTGTATGGAGACCTCTCTATAATCTATTGCAAATTAGATATGACATCTTGGCGCATCCATCGATGAAAAAAACAGTCATACAAGAGAATTGTGTGCACAGGGAAACTGCTGCATTAAAAGCATGAACAAATAGCCAAAATAAAAGCTTTAGTTGGGTATGCACTGTATATACAAAGAGTTCACCATCCAAGCAGCTAAAAATGTAGCTATATAAGGGATCTCTGAATATTTTTGGTCTCTTTTTTCAGTAGGCACAAGCACTGTCAGGGTACATTATTTCTTTGTTTGATTTGTTCCTCACAACCTGGCTTTAAAAACAGACTTCCCATACCAAATCTGTAAAAAAGGTACTGAGTAAAAAACAAGCATTAACAAACCTTGGTTTAAAAAACAAAACAAAACAAAAAAAACACCTTTAGAATAAAAGCTACATTTTTAGAGGACAGGTTGCTTGGGATCTCTCTGCTGATATGGCTAAGAATTGTCATACACCCAACAAAGACACATTTGAACAACAAGGGATGCGGTTTTAAAAGCAAGAAAAGTACAGTAATATGCACCAAACTGCCAGAACTGCCCTTTTGTGCCTTTAAAAATGTCACCCCAGATTTTTAATTCATTATTTTAAAAAGGAAACAAATTGAACATTTAAAGCCGCCTTTATAAAAATGGCTGCAATATTTATCTGGGGCTTGATCTTGCTGCAAGCTCCTGAAATTATCAGCTCAGTAATTTAGCAAAGTAGGGCACATAAGAATTTTGCAAGATAATCACTAGCAATTTTTTATACAGTTACAATATGGGTGGGTGCACATTTAAAGAGCTCAGCCAGCTTCCTAATTCTCCATTTACCTTTGTATTCCATTAATTCAAATAGCACATGCAGATGGTTCCAGGACACTGAGAAGAGTCAATTTAGGTTCTCTTCAGAAATGAAAACTGAGTCTCGCCAGGTATAAAACCCTGTTTGTACATTTCAACCAGCTCTACTCCAGAAAATGTCGAAGAGTATATTCTGGATAAAAGCTTGAAATTTATCAAGACAATATTTTAAATCAACATTTTGCATTTCAGAAACATTTTGACCAAGCTATTAGCTGGTTGATAAACGGAAAAAAAAAAACTGCAAAAAAGTTATTGAAAATTAATATTTTTAAACTCAGCTCTAGTTTGTGGTTAGCAAAAGTTTGATTATTCAAGGAGAGCTCATTTTGCTATATTAAAATTAAATATATAAAATCCTCCATTATTTCCCAGCAGGTTTTTTAAACAACTGAGAATCCTGTTTGAAAAAAAAATTCAAAGCATGCTACATAAGGGCCTTAAAACAGAGTGTCAGGCTTCATGAATACAGATACTTGGAAGATATTTTGCTACATAGAACATGTACAACTTTTTCAAACTTAACAGTCAAAAGTTGCCCTCACTAACAGTTTTCATCACCTGTTTGATACAGAGAACTTAACATGAATGCCCAATGATCTTACTAATAATTAGTACCCAATGAACCAAAATCAACACACAACAAAAAAAATCAAAAAAATCAAAAAGCAAAATTCACTATGGGATGCTGAATTGATTTATGAATGGGTGTGGGGATTCATTTGTTTACTGTTTCTAACTGCAAAAATTGCTCATTATGATACCTTTACAACCATGTGGAGAGGCCTGTGGATTTTGTGGAGTTTAATCTGTATGTTATCCTTTGCTACACATACAGTTATCTCATATAAACTCTCTGTGTGGATGCTCTTATTCTGAAATACTTAATCAGGTGTGTAGACAAGCCCTGAGATGCCATTATTATGCTACGTCAAAGTTAGCTATTTCATAGTCAGACACCATCCATGTAATTGTGACTATAACTTGTCAACTAAGCAAACGAGCATGAATTTTAAATTTTAAAGGGTTCTGTATTCAAACCCTAGTTCTGGGACCTCTTCCTCTCGCACTCAATTATAAACATTTCAATTTACACCTTAACAATGACCTATTATTTTAAAATATAGGAGGGACCTGTTTGTACAAATGTGTGCTTTCAGTCCAACATATTGATACGCAAACTCACAACCCTGGGCTTTTCGAGCTCCTGTCTAGAACCAACTAAGATGCAGATGTTCTGCACAAAGATACTAATGTAGCTTTCAAGATGAAATGCCCCCAAAATATTTTATGAATAAAATATGTAAAGCATAAAATGAGAATGTCAGCATGGGATCCACCAGTCACACCAAGGTATTTCAGGAGTGATTCCACTGAAATCAATGACACTCTACCTGTGTATAACTGATGTAAGAGAGGGGAACCAGGCCTGCCATGGTTTATACTGACTGGGCTCTCACTTTGAAGAGACAAAGGACGACATAAGGCAGAAGCTTAGGCCCCTAGGCCAGGTCTATACTAGACTCAAAAGGTCGGTTTATGGTATACAACTCCAGCTATGTAAATAAGGAGTCGGCTTACCTTAAGCCGAACTTGGTGCTATCTTCGCAGTGGGAGGCCAAAGGAAGACAACTGCAAGAAGTACCGGCATTGCCGGAGCTACCCTCATCATGGCATGAGGAGAGCAGCATGTGATCTTCTATTTTGTGATATGCTCATTCAGTATTCATTTTTCTTGAGTAACTGATACTACTTAACCCATAATATTCAATACACAACCTTCTCCTTTTGTGATTTCTTTTAAATAACAGGTTAGGGTAATATAGTTTAGGCACAATGAAAGGACCAATATATACCAGAGCTAACAAATGGTTCTGGAAAAAACCAGAGGAAGTCAATATACTGTTCCAGTGTACAATAATTACCATAATCACTTGCCAATTAAAAACAGACCAGGACCTCCCAGCTAGTGTAGACTGGTGCAGAGCCACAGAAATCTAGCAGAGCTATGCCTATTTATACCAGTGAAGGAGTCCATTACTCTCAGCAAAAAGCCATTGGGGGATGGTGAAAAAGAACGTTGCTCATCTCAGAGAACTGTTCAGTTTCTTGACTTCAGAGAATATTTTTAGGTTGATACAGGAGCAGAACTCGGTACTTATCAGAGTTGCTTGTGTGTTTTGAGGAAGGTGAGGCAGCATAGACCCATTCAGATTTAATAATAATGTCAGGCTATTATCTAGTGCTTTTTACCTTTAGGTCTCATAAATGAGGTCATTAGAATTATCCCCATTTTAGAGATGGGAAAACTGAGTCATGGAACAGTGAAGTGACTTGGCCACAGTCACCCAGCAGACCAGTGACTGAGTCACAGATTGAACCTCGGGCTCCCAAGTGCCAGTCCAGTACTCAGTCCTCTAGGCCACACGGCCTCCTTTTTGTTGACCTCTTTGGAATAATTGCCCCTTGTCAGCAATAGCGGATGGAAAGATCAGCAAACAGCATTAAAAAAAATACTGGCCTGATCACCATTACAGTCAATGGGACTTTTGCCATCGATATCAATGAGTGGAGCATCAAGCCCTTAATTGCATGGGGAAACAGGAGAAAAACAGAATGGAGCCTGACCTTCCTATCTTACAATGAACTACAAAACATCCAGGAGAGTCTGATTTTACAAACTAAACGTTGGCTCAAGCCGGGCTGTGAAGTTGACAGAGATGACAAATATCAAAACCTGATTAACAGTCCCCTGCACATCCCAGCTTTTCTAAAAGTTAGTTTCAGGATGGCAAAGGAATGTCAACAGCTTCTTTAATTTCTAGGACATTATGGCATCTGTGAGCTTCACGTACGTTAACATGTCTCAACAGAAGTGCCATAACCAGCGTTGCCAAGGCAATTAATTTAGTTGGATGCTCCATATGTAATTTCAAAATGCCATCCATTGTTTTTGATGATTTAGTTGCATGCTTAAATTTTATCCAAATATAAAAATATATACTTGATATGTCAGTTCTCAGCCCCCCAAAATTACTGTAACAGCTAATTGATAGGAATATTTTTCTTCTAACAAACATCAAAATATACACATTTTGGTCTCACTAGAAATATATTTTTATCCCATTGTAATAGTGGTTTTCAGATCCCAGAAGGAAACAGACTGTGAAGTTAGGTACATATGTGGGAAGGATAATGTATGTTTATATAATAGTATTTTGGGTTTTTTAAATGTAACTGCGCAATATGTGTGTGAATTAGGATATGAAAGGACTGCTTTCATTTTAGTTCTTATGCATTATTGTAATCTTATCAGTCCTGTATATAAAATATACAGCATTCACATGAGTTACATATTTTTTGAGTGGTTTGGTATACTCTAGCTGGCTGAAAATGCTTATGTATTAATATAGTCTTACAGGTGATCTGAAATTTATTTTTTATAATGACCCGGAGACAAAGTACAACAGTTTCATCTCACTTTATCACTAATATGTAACATGCAATCAATCTAGGTGTGTGAGAGAGACCTGAGTAATGTAGCCATCCAAAATTCACACCAGTAAAAATTACACACCACCCCAATGTATTCAATTATGTTTACACACACACGGGCTTCGTCTAGACTACATCCCTTTTTCATAAAAAGGATGTAAATTAGACATATCGCAATTGCTAATGAAGCGGGGATTTAAATCTCACGGAGCTTTGCCGGAAAAAAGCACCAGTCTAGAAGCTGATCTTGCGGAAAATAAAGCTTTTTTCTGAAAGATCCCGTATCCCTCTTTGAAATAAGGGATAAGGGATCTTTTGGAAAAGGCTTTATTTTCTGCAAGATCAGCGTCTAGACTGGCGCTTTTTTCCAGCAAAGCTCTGTGATGAAAAAAAGCGGCAGCCATTTTTATGCTAATGAAGAGGGGGGAGATTTAAATCCCCGCTTCATTAGCAATTGCGATATGTCTAATTTACATCCCTTCTACAAAAAAGGGATGTAGTCTAGACGTAGCCATGTTGTAAAAAGGTATTTGGTTATGCTATTAACATACAGATGAGGATGTGGAACAAAAGACTCATTGAGAAATTGTGATTTGGAAATGTGGAACAGGCTTATGTACCCACACTTATTTGTAATTAGGCTGTTGTGTGGATATCATGGAAGAATTTGTACCTGCATTGTAGATATAGATGAGGCTTTTCTTCCAAAATATGTGTAACACAAGAGCACAACTTGTTGCATGTAGAAATGAAACTGGATTAGAGGCCTCAAATAATAAAGATATCTTCCTCATTTTAATGGTGGCTCTGAGGCAGAACATGACAGGTACAAAGTCACCTAACCAACCAAAGGCCAAGCTCAGAATAGAAATCTGGTCTTCTGAATGCTACCCAAAATTCTAGCCCCTCGACCATGCTTTTAAGAGGTTAGCTCAAAATATGCCTGTGTGCATGGCATATAAATCTACTCCACTGTTATTAGGTCAGCTTTGTTAAAAGCAACACATTTCTATTGATCCCAGAATAGATTTGCTTAAAACTGGTTAATTAGCAATTTAAAGGTGGACTCTCTTGTTTCTTCTCTATTTCTACAGCACCCAGCACAACACTAATAATAAATAATGGCAACCACTTTAAAAAACAACAATATATGGTAATAGTAATTTGTGGTGTCTGAGATCTGCCAGTTATTACCTATGTTTATATTTTAGGGATGTAAGCAACTAGTTGGAGTAGTCGACTACTCGCTCCCTGTCCCCCTCTCCCCACTGCCTCTGTATCAGAAGCAGCAAGGGGGGAGGGAACAGGAGCCGGTCCTGGCGGGGGGAGAGGAGCCAGCTTAAAAGTTGGTTCCCTCAGCACCATCTCAGCAGTGTGCGCAGGAGAGAGGGGCGGGGGAGAGGGCAGAGCTGCAGTGGTCCTGGAGCCAGCGCAATCCAGGACTGCTCAGCCCCAGCTCATGCCGGCTCCAGGAGCTACCCTCAACTGCAGCTTTGCAATTTAAATGTATGAAGAGCCGGGCTGCCTGCGCATTTAAACTGCAGAGCCGCAGCAGGGGTGGTTCCTGAACCTGGTGCAGGCCAGGACAGAGCGCCTCTCCTTATCGACTAATTGTGTAGTCCAGTGGTTCCCAAACTTTTTGGCATCACCCTCCCCTTTTTGATATTTGAAAAACTTTCACGCCTCCCGCACAAATAGCAGCAAAACTTGGCCAAAAAAAAAGCAAGCAACTGAACAAGGCAGCAAAACTTGATGGGGGGGG
>CM057845.1:139520333-139544299 GCA_030068395.1 Apalone spinifera | reverse complement strand
ACAGGCTGGATCGCCTCGCGCCCCCCCCCGGAATTTCTTCACGCCCCGCAGGGGGGCACACCCCCCAGTTTGGGAACCCATGGTGTAGTCGATACGATTAGCCAGTTACCCACTTCTTAACATCCTTATAGTTCCTTGGAATAGAAAACAATGGGATCTGAGACCTTGCCATCTGGTAACTTTTGGCATGTGTTGACTCTTTAATAATTACCACTTTTCTGCCTCCAGTTCACAGGGCAGCTGTCATACATACCAAATGGGTGCTGTGCTTATATAGCTAGGGTGTCCTATAGCCCAGCGCTCTACATCTCTCTTTGTAGCCGGTGGCAACTTCACAATGCTCATTTGTGGAAAACCGGGCAACACACAAAAAACTCCCAGCAATGTTGATTTATATTTGAAACACAGAGTAGAATTAAAACACCCTGGAAATATGTCATAATGATTCTCCAACTGCCTAGGCAAGAGCATCTAGCTCTTTTCAGAGTGTATTGAAAACTCTGGACATTTGTTTTTCAAGAAGGTTCTCTCTAACGCAGTCTCATTTCTAACAAAGAAATATAGGACCAGATATTTGTCTGGAGTAAAGTGGATTAGCTTCACTGATTTGATTGCAGCTATACTAATCAGGGATGTCAGTGTGTACTGGGTTACATGATTAACCAATAAGCCCGTGCTCATCAGTTAATCTTAAGTTACACATACTACTCCTTGCTGCCTCTGTATCAGAGGCAGCAAGGCAGGGGGGAGGTGGGAGTCAGTGGGAACCTAGTTCCTGTGGAGCTGCCTGCTCTCCCTCTCCCCACACTGCTGCCTTTGATAGAGAGGTGGACGTGTGGGGGATGGGAGGAGGGCAGGCGGAAGCTGATGCTTGCAGGGTGCTGTCTTAAAAGCTGGCTCCCTGAGAGCACCGTATCCCGCCTGCCCTCTGCAAGTAAAAGTGTCACTGCTAAAAAATTAAGCAGTGACACGTTTACAAAAAAACCCACATTTGTTAACATCCCTATTACTAATTTGTACCAGGTGAGGATCTGGTTCTTTGATCAATGTAATAAATATTTACCAAACAAATGCACACTTAATGTCAGGAGTATGTGGGTTTCTCGTTTACCTAAGCATTTCTTATATTTCACAGGGTATGTGATTTTGATTTATGCATGAAAGATCAAGTACAGTAATCAACCTCAATTAAAAAAAAAAATCACATCAGAGCAGAAAGCGTACTCTACAGAATTACAGGGAGTGAGGTTTAGGATAACAATCATACGCCAAAACCAAATGACTAGACTCTAGACTTTTACCTATTCCTTTTACGGAAGACTATGCCATTTACCAGCTGAGCACAGTACATTTTACAGAAGTTTGTGTAAACTGTAATTAGGACAATGGTGAGTGCTTGACATGAAGTATGTGAATGAATACACGTGCTAACTGCATTCTGACCAGGTGCTGAGTGCACTATCGCTTGGAAACGGCATCATACCACAAGTATCTTGCACATTCTGACAAATTATTGGCACAAGCACTAAAACAACCCACTGCAGCTGTGTCCTGACCACATACTAGCTTTACTTTCTCTTTTCCTTTAGATTTCGTATGTCTTGAAATGAGAACTCCTGGGGGGACAAAACTTTGCTGCTATAGGGAATTTCTGCACCCTCTGACTTCTAATAGAACACACTGCTCTTCCAGAAAGCAACCTATCTTGTTGCTCTAATACGTAATTTTGGAGCCAATGTTCATATGACCGTCTTTGCAGTTACATGCTCCATCAGTAATCCTCAAAATAAGATCTGCGAAGATCTAGAAGGTTCTGTAGAACCTTTCTGTCTAGAAAGAAATGCTTAGGTAAATGCTTTCTGTCTCATTTCCAGCTGTCATTACAGACTTCTTTTTGTAAAAGGGCCTGGGCATGTGTGGAGCAGCTGCACGCAAGACAACAAATTGGCTTCACTAAGACAAAAAATGTTGTCGTGGTCACAAGAATGTTAAACCATCCTGAATGGGATTGTGACTTGGAGGCTGGCTGAAGGGTTGATGAAGAGACATCTCTTCAAGGAAGTAATAAAGCTTACTGTGACAAAGCTTAATAACCTCTCTGCCATGACATATTTCATAAATTAGCATCCCTTCCTATTTAATGTTTAACCAAGGGAACATTTGGGGTTCAGCTGAGTCAGCTTGAATTAGATGAGGTTAAGGATTTAGAATGCAATTCAGGGTATGGCATTTTGTTGACCAAAGGATGGAGACCTAGCACATTGTTCTCCCATTTCTCCTTTCTGCGATAACAGAAATAATCTTTTGCAAACTCCAGTTTTAAATCCAGGCAGACAACATCACAGGCATGTGGATACAGGCCATTTTAGAACACAGGGATAAACAGTTTTGAAGGACTGAAAATTACATGAGCCTCAGGTTTACCATGCAGCATTCAGCCCTGGGCTAGTGCCAAAGAAAGACTCGCGGGGTTACCTAGAGTTCCAAGACACAACATATTGTGCAACAGGGCTAAAAATAAATACTTTAAGTTACTGGGAAGCTGTGAGTGGCAGATAATTTAAACACGTTTCAAGTTCCTGAACATCGCACACTTTATTGGTAAACATGTCTCTTGGAATAGGAATACCTACAGGCCTCAATCAGGATAGGAGACCCATGGTGCTAGGCACTGTACATTTTTTGAGGTTGTACTGTCCGAGATACTAGACCTGAAACTTGAGATTACCGCTTTATTTTTAAAACCCTTCGGTGGTAACATTATTTTAACAGCCACTATCTTGGATAACTCCTCACGCTCCAATGCTTTGGGGAAGCTTGGAAACCCAAGTGTCAACTCATAACTCTAGCAGTTGGCTAGGCAGCAGCAACTCATTAACTAAGTAGAAATTGATTGAAAAGCAAGAGGGTGACCAGAATGATGTGATTTAAAATTGGATCGTGTGCCTGGCCAGAAACCTTTTGATGGACCAGTACAGATGCTTTCAGTACTATTGCTTATTAATACTAGCGTTGGACTACAGATCAGAAAAAGAAGTTTCTATCCCTGAGCGTCTCAGAAAAAATAGACTGTTAATGCTGGTCAGAACTGGCATTCTGTTGAAGTTTTTAACCAAGATAAATTCAAACTGAAACACTGTAATATTACCACAGAAATATCTGAAAGGATGCCAGACAGCAGAGTGTCAATTATTATTGGGAATTTCAGGGAGTTTAGCAGAAATTTTTTTCCACATAAGGGTCACTAGGAAGTTCATATAGTTTCATTTTGTGTTTAAATGGAAGAAGGTATTTCCTGCCTCAGTTCAACACTTGAATATTCTCATGTGCATTTGAACCCTCTGTTCTGGCATGCAAATCAGGACGAAAGACTGCAGTACTAACTTTGTTACATACCAGGAACTACAAAGTGCCTCCCCCTCACATCAACCAGCCCCTGCCAGAAACTACCCTAAATTCCCACTCCTTAAACTACGGAAGTTAGTATGGCATATGGAAGGCGAATCAGGGCAAGATAACACGGACATCATCAGCAATGAATCAGCTGGTTTTGAAAGGGAGGGGTAATGTTGCTCAAATCCACCGAGTCTCAGACTCAAAGAAGATTCCATGGAATTTGAAGGAGGAGGATACTACCTGAGCTCAAAAGCCTCGCTTACCTCCTCCCCTGCATTAGGAATTTCCCCTCTCCCATTTTAGGAGTATTTCCCCTCCCCCATACTCTTTTCCAGCTTCATGGGATTTTTTGTTAGCATGATCTGACCAGGAAGGCTTAGATGGCAGGCTGCTCTCTAGGCACAGCAAAGAATGGGATTTTAAAGCAGGAAGCACTCTAGAACTGTCAGTTAAATTTTACTGCTTGCTAGTTACTGCCAAGCCCAAGACAGCTTTGCCACTAGAATATAACACTGCTATTAGTCATCAGCTAACTTGCTAGTCATTCAGTTTTGTCACCACCGATTACACTGACATCAATGTTTCACACACAGAAACCTCACCAATTTCTGTCTGAGATTTTGGGCTGAGGAAAGGCTGTGTCATCACCCCTTGTGCCAGCTCCCACGCCAAGCAATATTTGGAGCAAAAGACAGAGTTGAAGACCTACAGTTGAAACAGTTTAACTGAAAATTCTAGCCAGATGGAAACTGGGGGATGTAGGTAGAATGTAATGTACCGAAGCAGAACAAATGGAAGAATGCAAGAAATATATGAGCAAAAACCATCAGGTCAATTATGTATATGGAAGATAATTTTAGAAGTTGCACGCTAATTTCTTAGGGTGTGTTTAAACTACACCCCTCTGCTGACAGAGGCATGTAGCTTAGGCACATCGCTATTGCAAATGAAGTGGGGATTTAAATATCCCGCACTTCATTTGAATAGAAATGGCCGGGCTGCGGCAGCACTTTGCCGGCAAAAAGCGGCAATCTAGACGGGGATCGGTCAACAAGGAAAGCCTTTTACGATCGATCCCTTATGCCTTGTGCAATGAGGTTTATAGAATCGGTCGGAAAAGGCTTTCCTTGTTGACCAATCCCCGTCTAGACTGTCGCTTTTTGCCAGCAAAGTGCTGTGTCAGCAAAAAACGGCGGCCTTTTCTATTCAAATGAAGTGTGGGATATTTAAATCTCCGCTTCATTTGTAGTTTAGACACACCCTTAATGAATAACAGACAAATTATTAAGTTAATTTTAAGTCATACAGTCAAAATTTTGTTTTTACAATGACTAATGACTAATGCAAGATACACAACATATTGACACAGAATTCTGTTAAACTTTACAATCAGTCTCAGATCCTCAGTTCTGACCTTGAGATGCCAGGGAGAGCTCAGAAGATCAGCCTGACAACAGGTGACACCCAGAGAACAGGGACAACCTGACCACATCCTGGTTTAGCTCCACCCAGGCACCTTGCAGAGAAGGCTGAAAGTGGATCACATAGGAGTCATTATACCAACTCTATGCCCCTGAAGGATTCTCCAGCACAGGAAGAAACTGGAATAATGAAAAGCAGCCATGAATGCAGCAAAACAAACTTTTGAAATGTTTGAAATAGAACATAAATATTTGAATGACCATTGCTCTCTCTTGCACTGCAAGAGACGCAGCACAATTTTACTACTGTGCACATAGTTATTCAGATTTTTTTTGGCCTGAAAATAGAATTGTGGTTAAATATAATGAAAGCAGCTAAACTAGTAACTCAATATGCAGTCCTTATTTGTATGCAATGATGGAGGGTTTAAGTGCACATGAAATCTTCCTCACTTTTACAGATCAAAGACAGACTTCATTCATACAGTGTGCTGTGACTCAGGGAAACTGAGCAAACAGATGTCAAAACGAAATAACAAAAAATCCACCTGGCCCTTCAGATATTGTGACTAAGAAGCATAACCAATAAACACTAACATAGCAAAGGAACCCAATGGATTTAAAATGGACAAAATGCTACAGTTGTGGCTTAAGGATCTTGAACAAAACGGGATTTTTGCGCAAAACGGAAGCGGCGACACTGCTTCTTTTTGCGCAAAAAGAAACGGCAGAAAATATTGTAATGATATTGCGACTTATGCTAATGAATCCCTCATTAGCATATTTTCTGCCGCAAAAACTTGCCGTGTGGACGTAGCCTAACTGTATTTATTGAATAGATTTTGGGTCTCTTTTTTCCAGTTTATTCTCAAGGATTGAAAAATAGGATGATTTTGTGCACACCTGAAAGTGAAAGAAACTGTCTAACTTTCAATAAGTTAGGGCATGTCTACACTTCAGGGAAAAAGTTGAATTATGATACGTAACTTCAGCTACGTCAATTGCGTAGCTAAAGTCGAAATAGCTTAATTCGGCTTTAGGTGCTGTCTTACTCCTTGTGAAATGAGGAACTGGAGTAAGAAGTCCTCCAGCTTCACATTATTTTGAAATAACAAACTGCTGTGTAGACATGCACTATGTTATTTTGAAATAATGTCAGTTATTCTGAAATAACACTGCAATGCACAAGTGCCCTTAGATTCTCAGCTGGTTTAAAACTTAATAGAGCTATTCAGATATACAGTAGCTGAATATCTGTCTAGTCTTAATGGAAAGCTGTTAAAGTACAATTAGCTTAAATACAACAGTTCAAGTTTAACGGTGTAAAACCTCAAATTCTGATAGTTCCTGTGCCAGAAATGGTCCCACACAAGAAGTTCACACTGAATGGATTGTAGACTTGATATCGTACAGGTTTTATTTTTGAGAAAAAACACAAAAACAAAACTTTGCAGCAAATATATAATGTATCTCGTTTTGTTACAAAGTGCTAGTATCCTACTGCGGAACTGCTTATTCCATGATCTTTAGGCTGTTTATGGAATGCTTGTGTACATTTTTATACTCAAACTCTTGTTTCCCCTTGAAAAAAAAATCTGTTCTGATAGGATTAGTTACATATTAAAGAAAGGAACAAATAGTGGGAAAATGGGTCAACAGTGTAAAGTGAAAGTATCTCTGAACTCTTATGTAACATTAATAGGACGAACTATTTTTTTCCCATGTCATAATGCAACAAGGGATATGTCTCTCTTAACTGACAATGTAAATGTAATGACAAGCTGCTTCCAGACACAAGGCGAGTGAGATCTGAGTTTCAGAAGAAATCTTATGCACTTGGAGCCAGTTTAAAATGTATTGTTAATAAGTTTTGTGGGTAAACACAAAATGAAAGCAAACAAAAATGCACACAGTGAGTAATGAAGCCAAGATAAACATGCTTTAGAGTTACCGTGTAATTAAAATAGGATAGTGATTCAAAATTCCCTAGTGTGACAGACTTATAGTATAAGGTGGAAGATTTAGGGCTCTCCTCAGAATGAGACACACCCATGGAATTTCTCTTTCATGATAACAAGTCCTCCCTTTTTTACGGTGATCTCTTCATAGTTGTAATATTGCCTTTATCTTTTCAGATCCAGGTATGTTTTTGTAGAGAGGCAGCCTGGAGCTTTCAGAAAGAAGGGACGAAGGACAGCTCCTATGTTCCACTCCCTTGTGTAAATAAGGACAGACTCAGGATTTTAAAAAAAAAAAAAAGTTAGGGACTCCCTGCCATTATTTTTTACTCTCTTATAGGCAGTCAGTTCTGCTGTCACAGGTATAAAGGGCTCTTGCGTTAGTTTCAATAAGCATGCACCTGCTGTGGCCAGTAGAGCACATATGCATTCACAAGACCTCAGCCTCATCAGATGCCAGTGTTATTTCCTATATATACACACACTATCCAGAGCGGGCACAATCTTGCATTCTGTGCACACCAAAAAGGCCCCACTGACATTAATGGAAGTTTCAGGTCCACAAAGAGTGGAGGTTTGGACCTTAAAAATCTACATTTTTTCCCAAACAATGGAGAGAATTGTGCAGATTGAATACAATCCAAATTTAAACAGGGCACAACCTGGTTGACATCTAGAGGTGCCACCACAATATAAACCTTAAGCAATAATCATCATCAGCATTACATTTTTAAATAAGGATCCATTTAAAAATGAATAAAGAAATCCCTTGTGGTCCTAGGGCTACAGATGAAATGAGGGCTTTGTTAAGTAAAGATGATTTCAATAAACTGTCTCTGGAATGTAGATGAAATGTGCCACCAGGTATGGAAGATGAAATCTAAGAAAGCAGAGACAGACAAATGGCCTGATTCTTCACTGGGCTACTCCAGTTTTGCACTAGGATAATTCCACTTGTGGAAATTCATGGTGCTTTGCCAGCATTAGCCCCAAGAAGGGCCAGATCCAAAGCATGTTTAGCGCTTTAGGGGCCTTGTCATTGATTTCAATAGCACTGGACTAGGCCCTACAGCTTTTAAAACAAGCTAAAAGCTCACCTTATCAAAATGGACAGTCTACTACGCTGGTTTGAGCACATTTTCTGAGAAACGACGACACACCCAGTCAACATATTTTAGATCAACTACTGGAGTAGCTATATGATTGGTTTTAAAGAGAAATTATACTATGACACTCTAGTTTACATTTTTGAATAACCTCTTTTCAAAAGGCTAATAAGATTTTTCAGTTTAAAAACAATCTGAATTTTAGTAGAATTCATTCACTGCCAGAATAATAAATTACTGCATTAGTTACATTAAACAGGTACTTAATATCGAAGCAAGTGAAATATCAAAGAAGCTTAACTTTCTTAAAGTATTTATTTGCATCATTAATTTAAAATGGGGAATTTACAAGTACATACTGGATACCTAAAATAGAGTGAATATAAAATAATCTGTTTGAAAGGTTGTTTTTAAATATTTTATTCAGTTTCATGATCACAGTTAATGTATTTTAGTATATTAGACACATGAATTAACATGTGCATTTTAAAAATATCAAATTAATTATAAGTTTTTGAAGAAAGAAAGGCATTTTATAAATGTGATTATTAACTTTAACTACACATATCTAAGAAGGCAAGAGCTCTAGTAGACAAATGAATGGAAACAATTACCACAAGGCATGTTTACACCAACCTTTAGAGCAAATAAAGCTAAATTATGGACCAGAAGTCAATGGAATTATGTGTGTGAATAAAGGTTGAAGGATCAGGCCCTATGAAAATGGACAATAGAAATCCAATCACTTTTCAACTGAAGGCAGGCTGAAAGATCGGATGGCCAAAGCAAACTCTGTTTAGGATTTTCTAAAGCGGCTAAGTGAGTAGTCCAATGGGGTTTGTATTTCTTACTCACTTTAAACACTTTGAAAAATCTTATCATATCATGTGATGTGCAAAGGAAAAACTGAAACCTATGCAAGTAAAGATCACGATAGTGTGAGAAACCTCCGACCATCTTACAGTTCTACTTCAGAGTGTAAATACTTAGGTAATAGAGAAAAAGTTGTAGGTCGCTGGTCTGCATTAGGTACATTTCTTTGGTCACTTTCAAAGCTCCAGTCACTGGTGGTGAGGGTGGGGAGATTGTGTTACTTTTGTGGGTAAAAAAGTAGTAGGATTAGAGTGTTGTTTTAGGAGGCATGTTTAGACAAGTAATTTCTATTACAGATTGTGAGGTAACATCTCTTTTCCCTCTGAAGCATATGGTGCTTCTACCTGGCACTTAATTAGAAAACTACACTCTGAAAAAAACGTAATGAGTGTTAGTATTTGTTTTAAGTCCAATGCGAATTAAGGAGCCAATTCACAAAAACATCCACAGTCAGGACAGCACACAAGCACACACTTAACATTTAAGCACGTGCTGACGAGTGGTGTCTTAAGTATGTACTTCATAAGCTTGAGTTTCCGGACTTTGCTAAATTAGGGCCTAAAATTGATTCTTCCCGGATTGTTGCCTTAAACTGCAAAGAGGCAAGTTGAAGGTACAGTGTGTCCTTGCTACTGTCTTCTTCAAAGATGTACGTTTCATTATTAGGAAATTAGCAGGACTAACTTGGTATTTAACGTGTAAACCTTGTGGTGATGTTTTATTGGGGAATTCAGGGGAAGAGGCAAACTTTTCTGCCATAGCCTGAATGCATTAATTTACAGCTCTGTACGTCCTGAAATGATTTAATGTTCTGACAGTTGTAGATAACTCTTTCATACATGTACAGGGTCAAGAGAATTAAGGCTGGAAATGTTACAAAATGCAACAAAGGTACCTAGGAACTCTACAATTAAACAAGTACAGCAAAGGGTGTCTAATGGATAAAACATGGTTTATGACATATGAGTTGCACAATTACGTTTTCAGGTGAAATCATGATCTAGTGAATGTGACTCACTACATATTAAAAGCAGCTTTTGGATTACTACATTTCCTTTGGGAATATCTGAAGTTAACCACCTGAGGAGCTCTACATTTTCTGTTGTCACAAAAAACATCTTATTGACCCAATAAGAACTAAATGATGATGTCTGATAATCTATATGCACACGACACAAAAGTCAAAAGCATAACAATAATATAAATAGTACGGCTTTCACTGTATATTTTGCATTACACTGTTCCCTCTGTATATATATTGTTCTTGGAAATTAAAACACACCATGATATACAAATGGCATTGATGGCTGAATGGATTGCATAATGAGGCTAGAAAGCAAATGGCAGTCAACAAAATTAGCATTTTAGCAGAAGCAGCCCTATTAAAATTGGCATTCATAAGGGAGTGGTGCAGCCAACCAAAAAGGTATACAATAGCATCATGCAAACCCAATGAATCATTTTTCATCCTATTTTTCTTTTACAGAAAAGGAAAACCTCTTGCCTCCCCTTTGTTGCCATAGCTTCACCACACTGAGAAGAGACCTTTTTCTTTAACACCCTTTTAACTACATCAACTCTATGGCTTCAAAGCATAGTCCAGAATTTGTCCAGTAGCTACACAGGAAGCACAGTTTAGAACTGGGGCACATTAATTCCGCATACTAAAAGATGTACTCTTTATCATTAAAGATGCCATCCAGATTAACGTATGCCCTTATTCTGGGACAAGTTACAACCCTCTTGGGTTTTGACATGGATGCAAAGTAGCAATACACAGAGTCAAAGACTGCACAGTGCCTAACAGTTTCATGCTACATAGGGCAGACTGTCACTCAACTAAAAATAAGGGGGAAAATGGCAAAAGAGAATTTAAATATTAACTAATATGGTTCTGCCAATCCCATGTCCCTGTTTCCCTTCCCAAACCAATGTTTATTTTCCATTTCAAAACTCATGCACTGACATTATCAATCGGGAATTGCAATTAACAAAAAATCCTTTGCTCATGACCTTAGGACACTGAATTAGTATAAAAGAGCATTCAATCATCTTAAATAAATATATTCTACATCTGGAATTACAGCACATTCAAGGGATAAATACTGCCATAATTACAACAGCATGATTTACTCTCCATACTGTTTTTGATCAATTTTGGTCTAATCTGGAATATAAAAAGAAGGTGGGGATCAGAACCTTCATCTCAAATGCTTTGCAGAACTTTCTTCCCAAATTCATTTACAGTACTGAAACAATTAAAAAGACATTACAGTATTTTTCTCCCAGCTGCTTATGTCTGTAGCTTTAGCTACTATAATACACTTTGTATATCTCAAAACTACACATAAAATATCAAAGATCACCAAATAAATAAAAGAAAATGAAAACTGGAACAGTACTGCCTTTTACACTTGAGACACGATTCCTCGCTCCCATCAAGAATTCAGAGGACTGGGATAACTGCTTTTTGTTTTTTAAAAAGAAAGATTTATACACAGGTTCAGACCCTGAAATTAAGTTTAAATGGAAAAAAAACCCCACCACCAATCAACAGGCTTAGCTAAGTGAGAATGGGTTCAGTCAAAAAGGCTACAACATAATCATAATAAACAAAGCAGAAAAGCATCATATTTTGGTTTGCTTGAGAAATACATAAGGTGCAACAATTTCTTTTATAGAGGCATTTGTGGACACGTGTAAATGGGAGAGAATATTTGCTGGTATGCTGAATTACACACCACAGCAATATTAATTTTCCAAAATAAACGAAACGGAAAATAATAGAAATTATAAAAACAAAAAACAAACCCAATACAGTAAAAAATGTTGGTCTGAAGTTTTCTTGTGCTAACAAATTTTGTTACCTGAAAATACTGATACCCCTTCTAGTAGATTCAGGGAAAATTCTTGCTACTGAAATCAAGACATTTCTTGAAGAGCCAACAAAGGCAAATGCCTACTGAACTATAAAGCTTTGCAGGATTTCTGCTACTCTCAGTGCCTAATCGCTTAAAAATTAAGCATATCTACAAAAAGGTTTATAAGTATCTGAAAACAGTCATATCCAGTAAATTGACCCAAACTCACCCCCTTTCTAAGGAAAAGATCAAGATCAAGTAAGATATTGAATCACATAGAAAAAAGTAATTTTTTTTTGTTTCTTTTAAAAAGGTACCATTAATATACAGAAGTATCTTAAAGAACAATACTGAAATTTAAATTGAAGAATGATGGGATGCTGTGGCAAAAAAATATATCTATTCTAGTGGGTTTTAGAGAAATAAGTTAGTACCATTGTCAAGGTGAATAGCCTGAACCATAAAATATTTGGATTTCAGCTAATTATAATTTATAAAGTGGTCCAAAACTCTTAACAGCCACCTCACTGTGACCCAACAGTTTTAAATGTTGACAGTTTTTCTGTCTAGTTAAAATAATTTAGAAAAGGTTAATAAAATTTTATTAAAAATATTGCCATATGCTACAATGGCACAAGTGGGAGCTTTTTACCAGTCTTATTTCTACCTGAATTTTAAAAAGCCTTTTATAATGCACCTATTACTATTAAACTTTATCTCCTTTTACTTCCCTTCCTCCAGTAAATGCATCTTTGAGGGTGCTATTTTACATGTATTTTAATCACATTTCCCAAGCTACCTACTTTTGATCAACACTTTCATCATTTTTTACAACGTGTGTGGTATGTTGTATAGCAGGGGTTTTCAAACTCTGGGTCATGGCTCGTAAGGGCAAGCCACTGGTTGGCTGAGAGATGCTTTGTTTACCTGCGCCTCCACAGGTATGGACGATCGCAACTCTCATTGGCTGGGAACGGTGATCCACAGCCAATGGGAGATGTGATCGCTCCTATCTGTGGAGGCACAGGCAAACAAAGCATTTGGTGTCCAGCGAGTAGCTTGCCCTTACAAGCCACCACCAAAGTTTGAAAACCCTTCTTGTATAGCATTTCCCAACATTGAAACTGAAGAATTGCACTTCTCTACGGCAACAAAAGGCTAAAATCTAGCAACTATTAATAGAGTTACTTTCCATATGGCTATTACATCAAATTAGAATTACAAATCCCCACCCCCCCCCCACCCGAAACACATCAATTCAGTCAAGTATAAATAAGAATGCCTGATAGAACCATGTAAACTCTCATTATTTAAAGACTTAATTAAAAGAGCTTCAAACTCAACCTAATACTATCAAAACTTCAGCCAGTATGAAGAAGACTAATAGAAAATTATTGCTGGGATCCAATCTCGTAAAACTTTGTGCTATGATGCAAAAAAAGTAGGGAAACACCTTGTGCTACGGAAGAAGTACCCTGTTGAATTTGTAGCTTTAGATTTATTTCTAGTAATCATTTTGCATCTGTTGGTAGGAAACAACCGTCTGGCTTATACAATATTTTAAGTCAATATAGTGAAGATATAATCCAAGTGATACACTTGGTGCTGGCTTCTGGGATGTATTTATGAGAGCATAATACATAAAGAAAACAAAAGCAAGGACAGGAACTGGCAGATGGATCTCTGCTGGATAGCCTAACTTTAGTCAAACATTATTCTTCAATCATGGTTTACCTGCAAACAACTTATTACTTTACCAAAACAAACTATAACTGGCTCTTTTTTATACAACCTACAAAGCCAAGTTAGACTGCGCATAGTAATTACAACAATTCCAGTGTCTGTAAAATGCAAAAGGTAGGTATATCAGTGTGCATGTATATTGAAGTCATGTCTTCAAGGTTTTCAGAATAGTGAAGTAATACTAAGGTCACTTCTGAACAATGTCATTTGTAGTACTTGTTTTTGTTTATATGAGCATTTCACTCCGTCATTTAGACATCTATGCAAAATAACGGAACCCTCCAATGCATGAAAGACAAATCAATAATCTTCAGTGTTATTCTTTCCCATATGTTACTCCTTTTTCTAATGCAAACCATTCTGGTTATTCAATGCTAAATTAAAACAAACAAACAAACAAAATCAAACACAGCCTGTCAGAATTTTTGCCAGTAAACTCTACCACTGTGGTGGCAAATATAAAAGTGCAGAACATCCGGACCACATGGTTGAGCAAACACCACTAACAATGGTACATCTGTCCATGCTGCCTTGAGTTCTCCATAACAGGTTTTTTTTTTAAATTCCTTCTACAATATAAATGTAGGCATAACCTATTATATAAACCATCTTAGAACTTAAATCTTCATGTACAAAAATGACTAAGAATATCTAATAACTAGTGCAGTGCGTCAGTGTTTTTTTTTTTTTCGTATTTTTGTTTAGAATAACTAGGTATTATATGAAACTAGTTTCCATACCCTCTGGTTGGTAAAAGAGATGCTGTGTGAGCTACTGTAGAGGCAGCCTTTTTCACACACCTGTTCACTGTTTAAAAGCCTTCAATAGAAAGCAAGCTCCAGGATCATTCCATTTCTTTGTATTATTGGACAAATGACTCCACCCTCTTAGATTCTGGGTTCCAACTGGAGGAGACGTGGCCCAAGTTGCTAACTTCTGGCTTCAAGTGAAAACTGGGCCACTCACAGCAATAAGCACTTGTTTGCAGTCTATATTTTCCGTCGTATGGACTGACTAGCTTCCCTTGGTAAAGACAAGGCTAGGATATTAGGTAAAGCACAATGTTTTACAAGAAGATGGAGCTTCACTGGTCAGCGCAGGATATCAGTACTGGAGCCTGAGACATTTCTTTTGGCTGTCCGTCACGTGGGAGAGGCGCTGTCCTCTGACTTCTGGAAAATACAAAACAAAACCAGAGAAAAACACCCATAATTATATGCCGAATATAATTTTTAAAAACTAGAAAGGATGAAACACCTGGATGGAGTTATTTAATTGTCTTATTCTAAAGCATCGTCAATTGCTGCTGATGTTGCACTAATATATTATCTACATTGTGGCATTCTATTAGGACAGGGGTGGGGAGTAATTTTTTAAAAGGGGGCCACTTCACAAATTTCTGAAGTGAGCCTGGGATACCTCAGAAGGGGTGGGGCCAAGAGGCTTCTCGTGCTCTTCCCCACAGACCCTGATTGGCCTGGAGGTGGAGAAGCATGTGAAGTCTTTGCTCCCCGCACCTCCGGCGCCTAGAGAGAATCGCCAGCTATTTTAAAACAGCTGGCAGTTTTCTTCTAGGCGCCGGGACAGGAGGAGATTTCACATACTCCCCTTGCCCCCAGGCCAATCGGTCCTTCAACTCCTGCCTCCAAGTGCCCCTGGTGGGGGAAAGGAGACTGTGTACTCCCCTGCCCCCAGGTCTCAATTGGCCTGGGGGTAGGCGAGTGGCAGGGTGACTGCGGGCTGGGTCCACTGGCATGACGGGTCAGATCTGGCCCATGGAAGCACTCTTGCCCACCTCTATACTAAGACATAGTCATAGAAAATGCTCTTTGAATAGACTGCAAGCCAATGGGACATCTGATTAGGCCACAGAAGCACAACAGAAAATACACAGCTAAATGATAAATTACAGGCACACAAGTATTGCTGTTCATATTGTGACACAGCTGGAGACCTGAGAAACAAAAGATTATTGTATACTTGTTCTTTTAACTCTTACGCTGCCACCGTATAGGGAAAGAGGAAAGATCTCTGCCTTCATAACAGCTTCTACTGAATCTCAAAGAGCATAACTGTTGCATGTGGTGGAAAAGCCTGGTTAATCTGGCTGCTCTTTTCAATAACAGTAAAGAACGTTCATATTTCTTGCAAGCAAAAACCACTTGGATGCCCTCTGCACGGTGTGTGCTTCTGCACTGTAAAGCACAACTGTGAGGGAAGAAATGCCACACCTCCCCCGCTCCCTTCTCAGCAAGTCGGTGATGCAAATGAAGTGCTGATTAGCATGTTTGCACGCTTCATTTGTGTATCCTCTTCTGATCCTTTTTTCGGAAGAGGTTTTTTGGGGGGGAAAAAGAAAAAAAAAGCAGACTAGATGTGGTTCTTTTGGAAAAAAAAAAAACCCTTTTTCAAAAGAATCCTTCTTCCTCAAAAAAAAAATTAGGTTTACAGGGTTCTTTCAAAAAAGGGTTTTTCCCCCCCCCAAAAGAACCGCATCTAGATTGCTTTTTTTTCCCCCCAAAAAAACCCTCTTCTGAAAAAAGGATCGGAAGAGGATATGCAAATGAAGTGCGCAAACATGCTAATTAGCACTTCATTTGCATTTCTGTTTTCCTCATTTGCATTTCCTCTTTCGGAAGAGGTAAACAGTCTGGACGCAGCCTTGGTGTATTATTAAAAGGCACTATGACTGGTAATTAAGCCAACATGAACTTCACTCTACTAAAAAGTAAGCAGTCAAGAGAGAAGCAGCGGTGAAAAGAAATGACAAAACCAATTAGACTCAGATGTTACATCTTTCACATGCATTTTGCATAAGTGGTGGTAATGCAGAATCCTGTCAGACAACGCAGGAATGAAGCATACACTGACCTGTGTACATTTTCCATTGCCGCTACTTCTGCTAGAGCGGCGAGGCTAAAGAATGCAGACACAGCTGGCATGCCTGGTGTAATACTATTATGCATTTCCTCGGCTTCTGTGTTTCTAGAGCACTCGTCCTTGCAATCCGTCTCTGCACTTGATGTTTTCTGGAGACTACTCTGTGGTAGCTCCTTTTTTTCTTCTACAACAAAAGAAAAATTAAAAAACTTACAGGCAGCAGGGCAATCAAGTCAGTCACCAATATCTTGAATGGCTAGAGCTGTGTACTGAACAGTGCTTAATATAGCAGGGGCATCATGCATTTTTCTATAATTAATTGGAGACTTTATCATCTGTGTATTCCAATTTGCTTACTGGGGCACTCTGTCCTCCTCTAATGGCTGGATGATATAGAAGTGTATGAATCTGCTATGTGTTATGATCTATCAAAATTAGATTTTTTAGTTCAGGTAGCAGAAGAAGCTCATGCTTTTAAATCCACAGGTCCCAAGTTCAATCCTCTTTGCTGACAACCCCACCAGGGACATCAGATTACTCCTGTATTTATACACATTACAGGGTCAAATTTCAAATTTAACTGTACCCCCTGTGCAAGACATACTACCTTCACTTTACTGGACTGGTAGCATGGTATATTAGGAAAGGAAAACTAAGTTCCAGCAGTCTCTGCATGCCCCTTCCAGTCCTCATATAAAAATTGAGACAAACTTTTTTTGACATCTAAAATTTTTATCCAACAATATATTGCCTGTTTGGAACTAATTGGTTTCTAGGCGGTATGACCTAATTAGTACATGTGTTTTTACAGAATTATTTTTCCAGTACATGCTTAGTACCTCTTCCCTATTAAGGATATGATTCTCTACTAGCTTAGGGTATGTCTACACTAGCCACCTTAGTTCAAACTAGGGTGGCTAATGTAGTCATTCGAACTTGCAAATGAAGCCCGGGATTAAAATATCCCGGGCTTTATTTGCATGTTCCTGGGCGCTGCCATTTTTAAATGCCCGGTAGTTCGAACTCCCTGCCCACGGCTACACGCGGCACGGGCTACGCAGTTCAAACTAAAGCCCCTAATTCGGACTACCGTTACTCCTCCTGCAATGAGGAGCTTCATTAATCCCGGGCTTCATTTGCAAGTTCGAATTACTACATTAGCCACCCTAGTTTGAACTAGGGTGGCTAGCGTAGAGATATTCTTACTTACACCTCCGAACCACTCTTGACAAACTAGATTTATCATAAATTTACTCATCTCCTTACCCTGAGCCCCTCCTGCTGGTGACACTCGGCCATCTGCTGTCCGAACAAGATGCGTGATCTTAGTTTTCCTCGCTTTCCTCTTTTGGCTACCGACCAAAGGTTCGTGCAGCAGTGCTGGCTCTGGAGTATTTGGGACAGATACACAAGTTTTATTCTTCCGTGCAGGCTCAATGGTGTTTTTGTCTTCTGTGAGTATGGCTGCAAAAGGACAAGTCAATTACAATTGTAAGTGAAATGTAAAACAATACAATTGCTAACTATAACACACATTTGTCTGCACATGACACTTACTATACTTGGGAATAGGACTGAATGAAATATTCACGGTTCAAACCATGTTCGTGAACTGCATCCTGTATTTTGGGTTTGCAAGGAACAGTATTGGACCAGTTCTTTCAGGTTTCCTCGAGAGACATGTTTCTATTGTTTTAAAAGGATTTAGCGAGTGCAAACAGTTACACTGTTGGGCTGCTGTACCCCCTTCACCCAATCTCCTTTGTTGGGCAAAGTATTGCCACTTCTTGCTGCGAGAGGACTTTTTTGGTGAGAGGTAGTCTGCTGTAGATGTGATACAACACAATACTTAGCACTCACAGTGCTTTTCATCTTCAGAGGGAGTTAACTAATTAATCACCTCTGGGAGCTGGATAAGGATAATCCCCACTTTACAGATAGGGAAACTGTCAGCAAAGATAGGTTAAATGATCAGTATAAAGTGAGAGTGTTGAGTCAAAGATAAAATTAGAACACTGGAATTCTCAACTCTCATTCTCAATCTTACTCTCCCCGCCTACACTTTGCTGTTGGCTCATATAGATAATATTGTTGCCGTTTAAAAAATAATAAATACACAAATAAGGAAATGATGAAAGGGAATTAAAAAAATAAGAGTGGTTAAAAGGTAAACACGTAAAAGGAGAAAACAGACAAGGAATAAAATATTACATGACAGAACTAGTGTATACCGGAATACAGACTTTCAGGTTGTTCTACAGTACAACAGCTACAGCAGCATAATGACAGTGCTGCTGTTGTGCAGATGGAAGAGTTGTAAAAAATGTCTACATTACACAGTCAGAAGGGGTTTTCCCATCTCTAT
The DNA here is from genome assembly GCA_030068395.1 of Apalone spinifera. NCBI lineage: Eukaryota > Metazoa > Chordata > Testudines > Trionychidae > Apalone > Apalone spinifera. The sequence continues at coordinate 139,525,696 of CM057845.1, read as the reverse complement.
ATTTAAGTGACCTCTCCAAGAGTTGTGTGTAGCTAGGTCAACATTCAAATTCTTAAACTGACATAGCTACTGGGTCGACCTAACTATTACACAGGGCACAACATTCTTCACTGCCCTGAGCAATGTAGCTAGGTCAATCTAGCTACAACCAGCTGGTGTCTTTCAACAGAAGCTCTCTCTTTTTCTTTCATGATTTGAAGATGTGCATACTGTATGCATTAGCACTTCTCAAGACCTCAGGGGGAAGTGCCAACAAATAATGTCTAGATTTAGTTCACCCTAAAATCTGGTCTTCTAAAAATAATTCAGTCTATTTGCATGTTTCCAGATTTGATAAAAGCATACAGCAGCTCTCATCTATTACTTCTACTATCAGAAGCTATTATCCTCCATGCATCAGTAATGTGATGTTACCGCTGGGCAGGAGACAGGGGAAGAGCAGTAAGCAGATTGACCACTACATGCAACAGCGAACTCTAGTGAATCTAGTAATTTAGATTTAGTGAAATCAACTGGGTCTGAAGATTCCACTTAAAAAAGTAATAATAGATATTATTAATGGACTCCCTCCTCTTTAGATGTCCTATTTTGGGCTTTATAAGGATTGATTTGTGTGCTAATCTAATGATTTTGCTATACTTTTGAATTACAACTAATGTTTCGATTTGGTGACTTGATCTTAATTTGACCTTATTTCGACAACTGTATCATTTAATCTTTAGTTTAGAAGAGTTTGCAATGGTTTAATCTTAATAATATGTTTTCTTGATTTTATTTTTTGATTGTTAGCTTTAATAAAATGTATACAAAAAAACCCAGAAAGAAGAAATAGGCAATGGTTAGAACAGACAAAGGAAGAGATTAAAAGCCATTAGGAAAATAGGCAAAGGTGAAGGATAAACAAAAAAGAAAGAGTAAAATGTAAGAACATAAGAACAGCCATACTGGGTCAGACCAAAGGCCCATCTAGCTCTGTATCCTGTCTTTCTGAAGTGGCCAATGCCAGATGCCCCAGAGAGTGAACAGAACAGGTAATCATCAAGGGTATGTCTAGACTGCATCTTTCTGTTGGCAGAGGGATGCAGATTAGGCAGGTCGACATTGCAAATGAGGCAGGGATTTAAATATCCTGAGCGTAATTTGCATAAAAATGGCCATCACATTTTGGCCACTCAGCACTTTGTGGCAAAACGCGTCAGTCTAGAGGGGGATCTGTTGAGAAAGAAAGCTTTTTTTGACAGATCCTGTAAACCTCCTTGCAGGAGGCATAAGGGATTTGTCGAAAAAGGCTTTCTTTCTCGACAGATCCCCCTCTAGATTGCCACTTTTTGCTGACAAAGTGCTGAGTAGGCAAAACGCAGCGGCCATTTGTATGCAAATTAGGCTCAGGCTATTTAAATCCCTGCCTCATTTGCAATGTCGACCTGCCTAATCTGCATCCCTCTGTCAGCTGAGGCATGTAGTCTAGACATACCTCAAGTAATCCCTCTCCTGTCTTTCCATTTCCAGACCCTGACAAACAGAGGCTGGGGACACCATTCCTACCCATTCTGGCTAATAAATATTAATGAACCTAACCTCCATGAATGTATCTAGGGTTTTTTTGGGAAACCTGTTAAAATCCTGGTCTTCACAACATCCTTTGGCAAGGAGCTCCACAGGTTGACTTTGCACTGTGTGAAGAAAACTTCCTTTCATTTGTTTTAAGTCTGCTATCTATTAATTTCATTTGGTGACTCCTACTTCTTAGGTGTGGGCTTAAGAAATAGTGAAATGTCATAGTTAGACACAAGGCTAAGTATTCTTTCCCCACTAATTTAAATCTGAATTTATTCTGTTGAATTTCTTCACCCTACCCCCACCCCCAAATCTATTCTCACCATCTGATCTATAAAGGCAAACCTTTAATAGGTATATATGACTTCAGTTAACTCTTTTTCTAGGTTTCTAGATTTCTTAATGCGACATCTACCTTCAAAATGTAATATTTACCACTCTGCATTAGCAGAAAATTCAAGTTTGAAGTTTCCCCTTGGTGGTTCTCAGCTGCCTAGCCTATATGGAGCACTGACACACAACGAAAGCAACTCTCTCTATTAGGTGCCCTCTTCCCATACCATATTGTCAGCTCACAGGGCCATGGACAAACAGGATTATGGATTCGCTTCAACACAGAGCTGATTAGGGATAGTTGCTTTTATTAATTTCTCTACGTCACTACTATTACAGGGTTAATCTGCCAAATGGTTACATAGCTACTGCAAAGTGACACATCAATAAGTGCAGGAAGAGCAATGCATAAAAGAGTAACAGGCCCTTAGAAATGCTTATGTCCCTTAAGTTTGCAGGGAGTCCCATCACCATGCACCAGGGTCGCAGTGGACGTGGCTCCAGCTGGGGGAAATCTGGGCACCCTCGAGGTTAGGGTCCCGGGCGAAACTCACTAGGGGCGAGACTCCCAATGATCTTATACCTTAGCTGTTTACTGAGTGTGCGCGCACTGGCTCAATGCCACTTCCAACATTCCCATGGAGCTGAAAACTGAGGTCATGTTATTTATCCCATACACGGCTCTCATCTAGGATGCATAGGACTGTGGCTGATGAAGGCCATCTGATAAAGGACACCTGGTATTTCTGCCTGCAGGGTTCCTGGCTGGCCTAGAGGAATAGAAATGTAACCCCTGCAGGCCTACACATGGCTTACACTACACACATCCAGTATGTCAGCCACAGAAACACTACCTGCTCTCCACTGGGATGAATGTCCCTGAAGAACACTGGGCTTAAAAAAAAAAGTGGTGATTTTTTTCAGCCTGGTTAAACTTTTCTGAGTCTGGCCCCTTAGGTTATTGCGGGACTCAAAATAGCACATTGGGAATATAGGCTGAGCCTCCAAAAGCTGGGACTCTGCTCTGGCAACATCCGTGGTCCGGCAGGGCTCGGATGTTGCTAGATCAGAGAGCGCCAGTGCTCAGGAATGAGAACTGGCTGGGAGCCCAGCTCCCAAGGAACCCCAGACAGGAAGGGAAGCAGCAGGACTAGCGAGCCCTGTCCCCGGGGCAGCCAGTGGCAAAAGCAGGGCAGCCGGCAAGCCCCATCCCCAGGGATTCCAGGTCAGGTGGGGGAGAAGAGGGGCCACAGCAGCTGGGGAGCTCCATCTCTGGGAAGCCCCAGTGGGCTGGAGCCCAAGTCCAAGCCTTGCAGGCTGGAGGCCAATGGCAGTGGGGCTGGAGTGGAGCCAGCCACAGGAAGGGGGAGCATCCTGGAAGGCAGAAAACCTCCCCATATCTGGCAAATTCCCTCATTTGCGATGGGTCAGCTCCCCAGGATGCTGGACCAGGTAGTACAGTGCCTCAGCGCTCCTGGGCAACTCATGAATGAAGAACAACAAGCAGATTTTCTGCCCAAGCATTCTGCCCTCAGGAGCAGCATGGCACTGCTATGCCTTGTCATGAGGCGCGTGCACCTATCTCACTGCCAACCAGTGCTGAGGCAATGTTGGGGATCATGACTCATCTTTACTGTAACATAAGAACAGCCATACCGGGTCATACCAAAGGCCCATCTAGCCCAGTATCCTGTCTTCTGACAGTGGCCAATGCCAGGTGGCCCAGAGTGAACAGAACAGGTTATCATCAAGGGATCCTTCTCCTGTCATCCATTTCCGGCCCCTGTCAAAAAGGGGTTAGGAACACCATTTCTACCCATTCTGACTAATAAGTATTGATGGACTTAACCTCCATAAATTTATCTAGTTCTTTTTTGAACCCTGTTATAGTTTTGGACTTCACAATATCCTCTGGAAAAGAGTTCCACAGGCTGACTGTGTGTTGTGTGAAGAAAAACTTCCTTTTGTTTGTTTTAAACTTGCTCATTATTTTCCGTTAGGTGACCCCTAGTTCCTGTGGTAAACAACAGAACTTCCTTGTAATTGTGGAGTGCTGACAACCATTGCATGGTTGGGGGGGAGGGGGAGTTCTATCGGAAGGAGTAAATAACACTTCCTTATTTCTTTTCTCCACACCAGTCATGATTTTTAAAGACCTCTGTCATATTCCCTCTTAAATCAATTATTTTCCAAGCTAAGTCTCAGTCTTCTTATATTTCTATGTATGGAAGCTGTTCCATTTCCCATATCATTTTGAGGTCCCTTTTCCAATGCTGATAATATATATTTTTTTGAGGTGGAGCGACCACATCTGTACCCAGTATTCAAGATGTAAATGTAACTATGGTTTGGTATAACAACATTTTCTCTTGTTATCTATCCCTTTCCTAAAGAGTCCTAATATTCTGTTAGTGTTTTTGACTGCCACAGTGTATGGAGTGGATATTTTTGGAGAAAGAGCCACAATGACTTCAAGATCTCCTTTCTGAGTGGTAACATCTAATTTGGACCCCTTCATTTTATATGCGTATGTTCTCCAATATGCACCCTTTTCCCTTGATCAACATTCAATTTCCTCTGCCATTTTGTTGCTCAGCTCTACCCCCTTTCCAGTGCAGTGATTGGGAGTAATCTGTATCTTCCCCACAAGCACTCTCCTTACGGTCACCTCCGTCACTCTGCCTAACAGCGACTAGGAAGGTGATGAGCTATTGTCTTCCCATTCTCATGCCCAATTACTTAATATCACTGCTTTATTGGAATTAAGAAAAAAAAAAAAAGCTTTCATGTCCCAAGAAAAAATAGCTGATATGAGCAATACCACATACAAAATGACTATGAGGCAACAAAATCCAAATAAGTGTGCAAACTGTGCTAATACATCCCATAATCCCGCAACTGCAGAATTTGCTGTGGAATTTATCCTTGCTGCAAGAATTGGGCTCCAGAATTCAAACTTGCACTGCAATCACCCACTACCCCAGCAGAACTCCCCGCCCCCAACCATGTGAGATATGGAGGAGAGGGGCAAAATAGGTTCTCATGGTGGTTACGAAGACACTGAAGTCCTGCAGGACCCACTCTCCGGCCTCCCAGCTCTAAAAGCAGCAATGCTGTCAGCACTGCCACAATTACGCCTGTGCTGCTGTTGCTGGTGGTGGCGCTGCTGCTTTTAGAGACGGGTGGCTTGGGCGATCATACTGTCTGCAGTGTCGGAGGACTATTATTTAAAGCCTGATTCCTTCCACCATGCCCACACCCACAGCTCAGACACTGTTGAATTTTTATCCCATTCCCACTATTATTGAAGCGGGATCCCAGTCTTGGTACAAAGTAGAGCTTTTGCAAAACAAACAAGCAAACAAAATAACAATCAATAAAACCCCTCAAGAGTTTCAGATTACAAGTAATGGAGAGGGAGATGCAACAAATTCCATGAATGGTAATGGTGGTGATATTGGGGGGGGGGGGGG
>CM057845.1:139441274-139509987 GCA_030068395.1 Apalone spinifera | reverse complement strand
CGGCCAGCTGGTTGGGGGAGGGGGGAGAGGATGCAGGGGGATTGGGTTCGGAGTATTCAGTACCTCCTGATATTCCGGCATATCTGATAATCCAGCACCACCTAGGTCCCAAAGGTGCCGGATTATCGGAAGTCTACTGTATTTAAATTTCAGTTTGGATCATCATACTTATAAATAAAGATAAAAGCAGTATAACTAAGAAACAAACTTTTAAACTGTAAAGTGTTGAGGTACTTTGGTTGGGAAGTTCCTGTCATTAGTCAATGTTTTCAGTTTGATATGGTAGTAAGGAATCATACAAAAAGTCACAGCACTATGCAAAAAAGGCCCGTTCTCAGGTAGTACCCATTATTGGTAAATGTAGCTTACATCTGATCCAATTTAATAACAACTAGTTGATAAAAGTTAAATAACTTCAACAGAGTAGGCCAAATTAGTCACACAAGTTCAAACTTTCTGCAGTCCATTCAGTTGCATTAATATTTTTGAGCCCAGAATTTGTCCCGCTAGGTTTGCAGTCTTTACAATAGCAAGCCAGGATGCTCGAGTTACATGGGAAGTTATTCTAAGATGAGAAAATGTTAAAGCTATTCTCATCTACAAGTTTATTTATCTCCAATAACAAAAGAGCAGATAAATTTGCTCACTGTACTTTGTCTTGTTATTAATCTATTGTAAATGTTAAAAGGGGCAGAAGTGATACCAGAAATACCATGTCAGTACCGCAGAACAGTTTCAACCTCTGATTTCCATGAAGGCATTATTTTCTTTGACAGAATTTGATATTTGTCCTTTTAAGAGCGAGTTGCCTTTATTTACAGCAACATCTCATGCCATCCCACTCCCTCCCTCCAGAGCTAGAAAGAGCAGGAGCATTTGGTGCCCCTAGATAAGCACGATCCATGCACTTTTGTACAGAAAAGGGTAACTTGTGGCACCTGACATACACTGAAGAGTGCTGAGTTGCAACAAGGAGAGTAGAAGAAAGCCCCAGAATGAAGACACGACCCAAAGCAAGAGAGAGACCAATTGATAAATATAAGTTTTCCAGAAGTGGTATGGAGCTGGTGAGTGGCAAAGCTGCAAAGGGTTAGGCAAAGCAAGTCTTGGCAGGTTGAGGGAAAGGTGAAGGCTGAAATCCTGGCTCTTTGAAGCCAATGGCAAAATTCCCACTGATGTCAATAGGGTTAAGGCTCCAGCAGGCCGAATATCGGTGCGGGGCTCTATGCTAGCAGATCCTGATGAAAGGCCAAGGCCTAAAAGATGAAGAAAATTGCTTCTGAAATGACCAAAGGGGTGATTTCAGCTAGGAGATTATCAGGATACGTGTCACCTTATAAAACAGTATAGAGGTTTATACTGCCATTCTAAATCTGCATCTTATATCAACACTGCATAGAAAAGTACTGCTCAGCTGTGTCAAGAGAGATTGCTGAGCAGTAGAGCAGATATTCAGCCCAGAAGCAGTGACTATGGATGTGACAGAAGTAGGTTATAAGCATTGCAAACATTACACAGAATGAAGAATGTGTTTTGTTTATGATCCTCTTTTTACCATTCCTTCTAATGAGCGCATCACAACATTGAAACAGCCCCCTCAGAGGGTACAGGTTTCACGAAAATGCCTGGTTTCTAATGGAAACTCAAGGACCTGGACTTGAGTGACAGAGAAAAGAACCTCTCCTCTGTCCCCTCATTCTAGGTTCTAGGATTTCCGCTTCTCTCATTCCTTCTCACATAGCCAATGGCAATAGTCACTAGAACATCATTCTTTACAAAAATTGTTCTCTGTCTTGGACTACACATTTCCCTACAAATTTCTCTTGATCTGATACATCTGTTGGCATCAAAACAAATGACTACAGTGGCGCAAAAGCAAAAACAGGTCATCTTTATGACCTACTATGGTCCAAGAGCAAAAGTCTTTTGAGTCCATGAAAAATTCCTTCATGTTAATCTAGTTAGTTGGTTGATGGGTTGATTACAGATGCAGTTTGTATTGCCGGTGATAATACTAGCATAGGATTTTGAAAATTACCTCTGGAGGTTGTGGAATCTCTGTCATTGGTGGGTTTTAAGAACAGGTCAAACAAACACTTATGATGGATGGCCTTGATCATTCTTAGTTCTGCCTTAGCGCAGGAGGACTAGATCAGTGTTTCTCTACTTTTTATTTTTTTTTTATAAAGTACCTCTTTAAAAAAAATTATAAGTCTCATTGGAACTGCTGCAGCCATACGCTTTTCCCACCAAGCGTTGGGGCGCATTCACAGAGCGTCTGTTAACGTCCGGGCGCGCAGCTCCGAACGTTCAATTTGACAGGCACGTGCCACCACCCCCTCACCAATCCCTTTTGAAGGGCAAAATCCCAGACACTTTTTGCCAAATTTCAGTTGTGTTGATGTACCCCCCCCCCCGACTTCTCTGCCGTACCCCTAAGGGTACTCGTGCCACTGGCTAAGAAACACTGGACTAGATGACCTACTGAGATCCCTTCCAGTCCTACATTTCTAAGATTTCATGAGTCTAAGAACCAAAGCTTGTATTCAAACAAACAAATACTAAGATAATATCAGGCTCAGAGCCCAGCAGACAGGTATCACTCTGTTATCAGTAGAAGCCAAGGAACAAGCCAGTCATGGAGATCAAAGAATCTTTCAATCTTCCAGGCAGTCCCTCTTAGGGATGTAAAAACACTATGTTTAGCCAGGTTAGCTGCTCCAGCACTGCCCTCCCCCCGCCCCGGCAAGGCTGCACCCCTTCCCAAGGCTGGGCTGGAGTGCCCTCCTCTCCCTGTTTGCCCTCTTCACCACAGTTCCAGCCTGGCCAGAGCAGTCCCCCTCCTGCAGGGCACTCGGGCCTGCCACAGACAGGGGCTGCTCTGGTCGACCAGAGCAGCCCCTGTCTGTGGCAGGCTGAAGCAGCCCCCTTCCCGTGGTAGATAGGGAGCTACTCCAGATCCCACAGGTTAATCGGGATCAGCCAGCATCACCCATTAAGGATGATGCTTTACTGGTTAACCTTTCACATCCCTAGTCCCTCTCAGTCAAAGTGGAATCTTCCTGGCCAGGGAAAGTTATGCAGCTGCTGTTTGTGCTATGTTTGTTCTATGGAGAGAGACATGGAGTCTCCAGGGAGGTCATCCCAACTCCATCCACCAGCACTAAATTCACCAGAAGCTTAAAGTTGAAAAGCAAACCTTAAAAACTTGCTTGTCTTGAAATGATTTTACCCAAGAAAAGCTTCTGAGGCTACAATGGTTTACGTGTCGTTTTTGTCATGCTGTCTTGGGTTTAAAGTAAACCCTTTCCCTGCATATATTTCTCAGCCGTTAACATAACATAATTCCCCCTTCTTCTTGTGTTTTCAGTGTTGCAGCAGTTGGGAACTGTCTGTAGTTTACTTCTCAGTCTGTCCATTAGGCTCCCTGATTTCAGAAAGAATATGCCCCACTCTGGGATTAGTGAGAATTTGGCTAAGAGCAGCTGCAGAGTAAAATAGCAAGCAAGAAAATGAACAGACAGTGTATGACTAACTGTAGCAGCATTGTCCAAAATTCCACTGGTGGATTAAAAAAACCCCTCTTCCTCTGAAAAAAATATCTATCAGAAGGATGGATCAAATGGCTAGCGTACTATGTATTCCAACAAAGGAGGCATATGTACTCATCCTATTAAGTCTCAGGCCTTGTTTTACTAGTCTTGAAGGATTCCTGTGGCAAAGCTCCCATCTCAGACATCTATAAAGTAGGTATCAATGTTGCTCAGTTTTAACCAAGCTACATTACTGTCCTGTTTAACTGCAACTTGATTCAGCCCTGCTTTGGGGAGGGCTACTTATGGTGAACTGATTGACCAGAAGGAAGCAGTGAGGAGGACGGGAGGAGTCCCACCTGGCATAATCTTGTTGAAGGGAGAAGGGTATAACATACCAATATGTACTACCAAGGGAAAAGTGACCCAACTGCTCACATTTTCCCCCTCCTCCCATAATGTGCGCTCCATGTCTTCCCCACAGGTGCTAAAACGTTCTTACAATCCCAGTGAAAAAAATGTACTTTCAAACTAATTCCCCAAGATGCTACACGTACTCCTATAACTCCCTCCCTTACATCCGTCAATAGTCAATACCATATTACAAAACATGCTCCTGTAACAGTCAGTAGTGACTATCCTTGCAGGTGAGCCCGTGTGCTCAGACTTACCTACACCAGCAGAAGTTCTGATCCTCTTCCTTTACAAAAATTGCTATCTACTCTGCCTAAGATACGTTTCTTGGCACCAAAGCAATCACTGCCTAGTAGAGCTCATTGAAATTAGGAATTTCCATTCCTTGGGAACATGCAACATTTCAGGGTTTTGTTTCTGACCTGAATGACATAGTCAAAGTTTGAAATGTTCCATGAAATGACATTTCTGAAATTTTTCTTGTTTTGGACCAAAATGTTTTAAGTTGGATTGAGACTTTTTAATACATATCTTTTAATAGTATATTATTTTGGAAACAATATATCTATACATTTCATTCCTATGTAGAGACACCAACACACTTCCCTTCATGCCTCTGCTCCCCCCAACAAAATTATATCAAAATCAACATGTTCCTGGGCTTTGATCTGGATAACTTGACATTTTTTAAGGGAATAAATGCTCTGATGGGAAAATTTTGACCCGCTCAACTTCTTGGACTCTCAGTGCCAGCTCATAGAGGAGCTGTGCTAACTTACACCAGCCTTGAGGATCTCACCCAATAGCTGAAAGAAAACAAAGAACTGGTAGCAGTGGTTTGGCCAGACACAAGGTATGTCTACACTTCGAGTTCAGGGTGTGATAACCAGCTGAAAGGGACACATTCAACAAAAATAAAGCTCGCTATAGTGCATACCCATTTGAGAACCTAGGCACCTACTTGGAGTAACTAGATCTTCCTCCTATGCTCTATTTTTAGCACACTAGCTCGACAGGTACTTGCACAATTATGTCTCTGCACGCTGTGAATTACATCATCAGCAGGAAGTATAAATGCACCCACGGGATAGGCAAGTGCTACATAATCTTACCCAGAGGGCTATGCCAGCTGTATTCATATTTGACCCTTACACACCTGTAGTTGTATTCCTGACCTTCTCTTAAGACAAGAGACTGGAAAAATTCAAGGCTTTCTAATTGTGTCGTGCAAAAATGGAAATGAGAATTAAACCAACTTATTACCAAAACCAAGGGCAGAACTCAACTCTTCACTATCTGACTATCGAATAGATCCCTTCTGAAATAATATATGGAAATATACCTATATCATAGAACTGGAAGGGACCTTGAGAGGTCATTGAGTCCAGGCCCTTGCCCTCATGGCAGGACCAAGTACCATCCCTGACAGACTTACCCCAGATCCTTAAATGGCCCCCTCAAGGATTAAACTCACAACCCTGGGTTTAGCAGGCCTATGCTCAAACCACTGAGCTATCCCTCCCCGCAAATGAAATGATTGGTACAGCACCAAACAGTGTGCGCTGTTGCTAGATATCTGGGAACTTCTGATTACCACCACAGATTAGTAGCTAGCTTCCAACACATGCATAATAAACCACCAGATTACTGCATTGTAGAACTGGTTCATTTGTTCTGGTCAGACTTGTAGATTTCTCAGACACATTCTAGAAATTGCAATTAGCAATAATCAGGCGTCAGGAAATATTATGGACAAGGGCTAATGTTGCCAGAACTTGCTCAGCCCGTCTCTAATTACATAAATACAAAATCAATACTGTCTTGGGCAAGCTGCATAAACAACATCACAAATAGTTCTGTCCCATGGTTGCTCACGATTCAAACAAACAGCACTAAATTGTGTATGTCTGAATAGAGTACTTAGATCTGCAAATGTAGTCAGTGACATTGACACAGCAAGGTGTCATTTTATCAGGGTATTCAGCATCTGATTGCTTCCGCTCTTCAGAAAGAGATACTGATAATCATTCCTCTTTCCTGAGGCATTTATATTTACACACTGTATTCATGCCACAGGCTTAAAGAATTAGCCCACACTGCACATTTCTGCTCATGAGAGACTGAGTACTGGCATTAAGAGGGTTCAGAAGGAAGGCATAACTACAGAAATGTTTTATTTCCAGAGTAACAACATGCTAAAGCAGTTAGAAGAAAAAAAATTAAAACAAAATCTGTGGAAGTCTTGGTGATAGCTAATTTTGCCATGATGAAGAAAGGAGCATTGATTCCCCATTCCTCATATGGAGGCAAGCATGCTGAGGTAAGAATTTAACAACGCCTGAACTCAGCACAGCAGCCATTGTGGATTACGTATGTACTGCAAAAAGCACCTTACCTTTGCTAGATTTTGGTTGCTCAGCTGGACAGCTTCCAACCTTCTTCTTTTTCCTTGGAACAGATACGCTTTTCCGGTCAAACGTAATGGGACTGTACTGAGGGAGGCTGTTGAATTTTTTTTCAAATTCTTCTTCCAACTTTGCTAAACTAAAAGGAGAGATGGAGAAGAAAAATGTTCACATGATTCACACAGATACATTTTAAAATCAGGTTACCAGTATTGGTACTTATATTTGAATTCATCACAGTGAGGTCTTTTCATATGAACCCTTGGGGTGAGGCATTCAAGCCTCATTTCTGCACATCAAGATGCATCTGTCAACATGAGGATAATGTAATGATAAAAAAAAAAGACAAAGAAACAGTGAAAAAGGATGGCACCAATATCAATGAGTAAATAATGTTAGATTTAGGGATGTAAAATCCCATGTAAATTGTTAACTGGTGTTAAACTGGTTAACCAACTGCCACGTCAGAGGCAGAGGGTGCTGGAACAGCCCTCCAACCATGGCACGGTGAGCCCGGGTAGGCTGAAGCAGCCCCCCGCCCATGGCATGAAGCGGATAAGGGCTAGGCCAGCTGCACCATGCCACGGGTCTGGTTTGACTCAGCTGGGTTGGAGTGTCCCCTGAAGCGAAGAGGGTCAGGCTGGAACAGTCCCGACCCCCACCCGATGGCAGGCCACAAGAGGGGGGGGCTGTTCTAGCTGGGTCAGGTGCCAGTTATCCAGTGATCCCTGTAAGCATGCTGGTAAGGCAATACTTACTGGTTAACCAGGTAAACATTTACATTGCTAATTAGATTAGGATCAAAAAGGTTTTCTGAAAAAGTTAACTTGTTTTAAAAATATATTCTTTTTATTTATAAAGGGTGCCTTTATATTAAAGCTCTAATTGGTCTCACAAATACACACACACACACAAATCAAAACGATGAGAAAAACAATTGACAAAAGCTAAGCAACCAAGCTACCTAACCTATACAGCTCTTCAGTAGTGCTTCTGGGACAAACTAAGAGCATCAGGCTTTGGATGCATTTGGACCTGACTGGCTGCTGCATTGATCTGGTGTCATATTATTTTATTACACAGAATGAACTGTTTAATACTTTAGTTGCTTATAAATGTATTTGTTGGTAGTCCAACCAGAGTGCCTGCACATGTTATCTGAGCTTGTACAAGTTTTTGTTTTTAATAACAAATCAGTAAATAATTAAAAAAACCATGATTGCCACCAGGGGAACGCATCCAATGCAGCTACCCCATCTTCTCAAGAAACCAAACATCCCACATCAATCCAAATGAGTCAGTTGGCTCTGCAGTATGCTCTAAAGGTCAACATAACTGGGGTGGCCAACTCAACAGCACACAAGCCACTGATGGACAGGTAATAGTGGGTGACTCCATGTGGCGGATGTGGTATTTTTTTATTGATGTTCCTTTAATACATTTATATAGCAAAGCAGCCACATGAAAGAGCTGCTGTAAAGGAATGTTTTTTAAAAGCAAATTGCAAAGCCAAGGAAAGAGAACTGGCCATTGCGTAAGTAGAACCAGTGTTGTCATGGGAAGGATTAGTTTTCCTAGCTCTCCCTAATTGTCTTTGCTATAAAAGACAAGCAGACAATGAAAATAAACATGACTTTTGGAGAAACAGCCTCTAAGCACTGTGCAGTGCCTAGAAGAAAGGCAAAAGTGTAAGTTTTCCAGTTTTCTTTGAAACAGCTCTTGAAGGAAGCATCATTACAGGCACTGAAAAGTGTAAACTGGAGTTGATTTACTTATCCCTTTTGCATTTAAAAAAAAAAAAAGTCTCTCATCTTTCTCTGACATTCAATCAGAACCATGCAGAAGAGTGATGGTTTCAGTTACATTGCAGTATGAAACCCAGATCTGGTTCACAGCAAGTGTTTTGTCTGTAGAAGCAACAGATGGTACTGCTATCATGTGTACCTAGACATCCATGAAGTAAGTAGAGCTCTGTTGCGGTGATGGCTGACATATGCTCTCCCATTTGGCTGTCCTATTTCTATCCCCAACTCCCACTGCACCTGCCTGTGGTCTCTGATTTAAGTAGAAAGCCTAACTTTTGACAGCTGTAGTGCCACCATCACAGACAACTGATCACATGTATGACATGGGAGAAGCAGTGATGCTGCCATTAGGAAGCCAGTGATTTTAATTATTTAAAAAGCAGTTACAGTCTCATAAATGTCCAGAGGACTTTACAAACATACATACAGACGTCAACTGGCCTGAGAAGTTTGCAATCTAAGGCCCCAATTCTGTAATGCATTCAAATAGGCAGACCTCTGCCCTTGTACAGAGGCTGAGTCTACCCTGGCAGAGCTCGATAGGACACAGACAAGAGAAATAGGACATGTAACACTAGGGAATGCCTACAAAATTGCCAGCGGAAGAGGTGGCAGGGAAGCTACTTGGGAGCAGTAGATTTTAATGAGGACGAATTTGAAGAAAGCAGAAGATACTTGGCAGACAAGGAAAGGGAGAATGTTCCCATGGTAACGGGCAAGTAGTGTAATAGAAGGTACAAATCTGAGTCTGAGAGAAGAAGGGAGCTGTAAGGTGAGAGGAACAAGGTGAGTTTGTGGGGGAGGAAGTAAAATCAGAGCTGTAGGTGGGAATAATATTATGCAAAACCCTGAATAGAGACGTTTGTTTTTTATAAATAGGTCTAGTCTACATTTAAAAATTAGATGTGACAAAGAAAATCATCTTTTCAAACTGACCTCCAGCTTTAATGTAATGAAATAAATGAATAGCTGGTTAACTTTTTGATGAAACAATGTGTAGTATGAGATCTTTACAAAATCTCTGTATCTCTCACAAGTACATTATGTACTGAGGAAACCAAAAGTGAGCCTAGTGTATTCTAGAAGCTTAGATGGGGTTATTATAAGGTGGGAGCATAACTGGCTGGATAACCATTCTCAGCGAGTAGTTATTCATGGTTCTCAATCATGCTGGAAGAGCATAACAAGTGGGGTTCCGCAGGGGTCTGTTTTGGGACCAGTTCTGTTCAACATCTTCATCAACGATTTAGATGTTGGCATAGAGAGTAAGTACGCTTACTGAGTTTGCAAATGCTACTATGCAGGGAGGGGTTGCAAGTGCTTTGGAGGATAGGGTCAGCATTCAAAATGATCTGGACAAACTGGAGAAATGGTCTAAGGTAAACAGGATGAAGTTTAATAAGGACAAATGCAAAGTACTTCTCTCAGGAAGGAACAGTCAGTTTCACATTTACAGAATGGGAAGCGACTGTCTAGGGAGGAGTACTGCTGAAAGGGATTTAGGGGTCATAGTGGACCACAAGCTAAATATGAGTCAACAGTGTGACACTGCTGGAAAAAAAAAAGCAGCAAACATGATTCTGGGATGCAGTAACAGGAGTGTTGTGATCAAGACATGAAAAGTCATAAGAACATAAGAATGGCCAAACTGGGTCAGACCAAAGGTCCATCCAGCCCAGTACCCTGTCTGCCGACAGCGGCCAATGCCTGGTGCTCCTGAGGGAGTGAATTGAACAGGTAATGATCAAGCGAGCTCTCTCCTGCCACCCATTTCCATCCTCTGACAAACAGAGGCTAGGGACACCATGCCTTACCCATACTGGCTAATAGCCATTTATGGACTTAACCTCCATGAATGTATCTAGTTCTCTTTTAAACCCTGTTATAGTCCTAGCCTTCACAACCTCCTCAGGCAAGAAGTTCCACAGATTGACTATGTGCTATGTGAAGAAGAACTTCCTTTTATTTGTTTTAAACCTGCTGCCCATCAGTTTCATTTGGTGGCCCCTAGTTCTTATATTATGGGAACAAGTAAATAATTTTTCCTTATTCACTTTCTCCACACCACTCATGATTTTATATACCTCTATCATACCCCCCTTAGTCTTCTCTTTTCCAAGCTGAAAAGAGGATACTAAGTCTCTTTAATCTCTCCTCATATGGGACCCGTTCCAAACCCCTAATCATTTTAGTTGCCCTTCTCTGAACCTTTTCTAATTCCAGTATATCTTTTTTGAGATGAGGAGACCACATCTGTACACAGTATTCCAGATGTGAGTGTACCATAAATTTATATAAGGGCAATAAGATATTCTCCGTCTTATTCACAATCCCTTTTTTAATGATTCCTAACAACCTGTTTGCTTTTTTGACTGCCTCTGCATACTGCATGGACATCTTCAGAGAACTATCCATGATGACTCCAAGATCTCTTTCCTGATTTGGTGTAGCTAAATTAGCCCCCCATCATATTATATGTATAGTTGGGGTTATTTTTTCCAATGTGCATTACTTTACATTTATCCACATTAAATTTCATTTGCCATTTTGTTGCCCAGTCTCTTAGTTTGGTGAGATCTTTTTGATGTTCTTCAGACTGCTTTGGTTTTAACTACCTTGAGCAGTTTAGTATCGTCTGCAAACTTTGCCACCTCATTGTTTACCCCTTTCTCCAGATCATTTATGAATATGTTAAATAGGATTGGTCCTAGGACTGACCCTTGGGGAACACCACTAGTTACCCCTCTCCATTCTGAAAATTTACCATTTATTCCTACCCTTTGTTTCCTGTCTTTTAACCAGTTCTCAGCCCATGAAAAGATCTTCCCTCTTATCCCATGACAACGAGGTGAGGAACCTCGTTAAAGGCTTTCTGGAAATCTAAGTACACTATATCTACTGGATCCCCCTTGTCCACATGTTTGTTGACCTCTTCCAAGAACTCTAATAGATTAGTAAGACATGATTTTCCTTTACAGCAACCATGTAGACTTTTGCCCAACAAATTATGTTCTTCTATGTGTCTTACAATTTTATTCTTTACTATTGTTTCAACTAATTTGCCTGGTACTGACGTTAGACTTACCGGTCTGTAATTGCTGGGATTGCCTCTAGAGCCCTTTTTAAATATTGGTGTTTCTTTAGCTATCTTCCAGTCATTGGGTACAGAAGCGGATTTAAAGGATAGATTACAAACCATAGTTAATAGTTCCACAATTTCACATTTGAGTTCTTTCTTGGGTGAATGCCATCCGGTTCTGGTGACTTGTTACTGTTAAGTTTATCAATTAATTCCAAAACCTCCTCTAATGACACTTCAATCTGTGACAAGTCCTCAGATTTGACACCTACAAAGGACGGGTCAGGTTTGGGAATCTCCCTAACATCCTCAGTCGTGAAGCAAAGAATTCATTTAGTTTCTCTGCAATGATGTTCTCATCTTTAAGTGCTCCTTTTGTATCTTGATCGTCCAGGGGCCTCACTGGTTGTTTAGCAAGCTTCCTGCTTCTGATGTACTTAAAAAACATTTTATTACCTTTTGAGTTTTTGGCTAGCTGTTCTTCAGACTCCTTTTTGGCTTTTCTTATTACATTTTTTCACTTAATTTGGCAGTGTTTATACTCCTTTCTATTTACCTCACTAGGATCTGACTTCTACTTTCTAAGTCATTCTTCTATTGCGCTCTGTTTAGGCCTCAATTAGAGTATTGGATCCAGTTCTGGGCACCACATTTCAAGGAAGATATGGAGATACTGGAGAAGGTCCAGAGAAGAGCAACAAAAAAGATTAAAGGTCTAAAACATGACCTATGAGGGAAGGCCGAAGGAATTGGACTTGTTTAGTTTGGAAAAGAGAAGACTGAGAGGAGACACGATAGCAGTTTTCAGGTAACTAAAAGTGTGTCAAGGAGGGCAGGGGGGAAATTGTTCTCCTTTGTCTCTGATGATAGAAAGGAGAACACTAGAACTGGGAGGGAAGCAATGGGCTTAAACTGCAGCAAGCGAGGTTTAGGTTGGACATTAGAAAAAACGTCCTAACTGTCAGGGTGGTTAAACACTGGAATAAATGGCCTAGGGTGGTTGTGGAATCTCCATCACTGGAGATATTTCAAAGCAGGTTAGACAGGTATCTATCAGAGATGACCTAGATGGTGCTTGGTCCTGCTGTGAGAGCAGGGGCCTGGACTTCATGATCTCTCGAGGTCCCTCCCAGTTCTAGTGTTCTATTCTACTGAAGTAGCACCACAAGCTCTACTGTCTATTATGTAGCCATACCCATAGTTTCTGAAATTTTGGTACACACGTGAGGTCCATGTATTATAAAAGTATCTTCTACTAGAATTGGTTGAATAATGTTAACGAATGACACTGCTGAGTCAGGAAACAAGTTATCTTCATGTATAAATCTTCACTAACTCACGAGTTGTACAGATGGTAGAACAATATTTGTCAAATAAATTATTCACAATTCTTAACTGGCAAACCCTGAATAAATTATTTACATCTACATTTTTACAGAGTAGTTGATGAGCTGTGGAATTCCTCAGCTGACCTAAAGCTTTAATGTAATTAAATAAATGAACAGCTGGTTAACTTTATGATGAAACAATGTGTACTATGAGATCTTTACAAAATCTCGGTATCGCTCACAAGTACATTATGTACTGAGAAAAACAAAAAGTGCAGCATTCTTTTGCCTAGTGTATTCCAGAAAACAACACTTTAAGATTTTCAGTATTAATATCCTTTCTATAAAATGTTATAACTAAATTTCATTTAACATCAGGTTATGAAAAATGTGACTATAAGCCTATTCAAAAGTTTGAATAGGTGACTATAAACCTATTCAAAACTTATTAAAGCTTTAAGCCTGAAATATGGAAAGAGTCTATTCTCTTTTATCTAATTTATTCCCGTTGAATTCAGATAATTAGAAATATCCAAGGATTTTCAAAGTATGCGTGGCTAAGTAGATTTTTCACCACTATTATTGCAGTTAAATAAATCTGTTAGTGCTATGAGAATTGCTATTCATACTCCCGTGAGCCACTTCTGTGTAGATTTGCAGAAGCATTACATTTTAAAAAACAATTAATAATTATTTCTCTACTGATTTATTGCATTGCTTTAACCCACTTATCTCCTATTTAAGAATTTGCCTCCCTGATGGAAAAATCCTTTACTTACTCTATTCACTTCATACATAAAAAGGAAAACAGCAACTCTTAGCTGGTGCGATAATGGAATTAATAAATAATTAATGAAAAATCAGAGTCCATTTTAATAATGTCGTTCTATGCGTTTTGCCTAAGGCTAACCCAAATCAGAGTCAAGACCTGGATTCAGGAAGGTGTGGTTCCCAGTTTTGTGCCCTACATATTCTTCTTCTTTTCAATGGAATGTTCACAGAGGTTTTTTTTGTTTGCTTGTTTTTTCACTACGACAACCAAATCCATTCCCCCAGAGAGTAAAACAGAATGGAAACAAATCCTGATTGTACACAGATCTGTTCACATGGGTTACATCAACTCACCCCAGAACATATTCTTCCTTTGGCTTAGGTTTTTTCAGCTTTTTGCTCCCACTCATCCCACTTTGGGAAAAGGCCCAGTTTTCTTCATTCCAACATCCTTCATGGTCTGAGGAGTTGCCTTTTCCTGAGCTTCGTTTGCCTAGGAAGAGGAAAAAGATTCTGACTTTTATTATGGAATCTATGTCACAGGGCACTGAGCTCACAAGGACATTGAATACCAAGCACTCAACAGTGCAATTTCTGATGCTCTGCTGACCGACTCTCTACGTGCTTCTAAAATGGGTTCCATGTCAACTTAGGTTTCCCACGGTATAACAAGATTACCTGCTAACAACTGGATTTGTCCATATTTACTACCTTAAAAGTTCTGCTAAGCTGCAGGACTCTTACAGTGAGGATCTGCAGAGGTGTAACGAAGGAGAAAAGGCTTCACAGATTTAGTCTACAGCAACCTCAAGGGGTTCTCTCTTCATTTTAGCTGTTCAGATGATGATCTTTGGTTTGCTGCTCAGAGAAATGCTTTTTAAATGCATCCCACTGAAAGAGGACATCTCATATTTGGAACCCAAATTCACCTTTCCATTCAAATTCAATGTTCTTTCATGAATTATCACCATCCAATTTTCACAATGGAGATGCTAAATTAGAAAACGGATGACACGTGCTGATCTCCCTATTTCTATCCAGAATGAACGTCACACTGCTTCTAGATCCCTCCGCAATTGTTCTGCTTGTGTGCCTTATTGGAGGACCAGACTGTGCATCAGAAAGAAGTGCAAGATACATCTGTCTCTTCAAGGATTCAGATCTATGCCAAGAGACCAAAAGCATTTTTTTTCATATAGGAAATGAATGCTTCGGTGTAGTTGTTTAGGGTTACATAAAAATGTAACACCTGCACAAACCAGCAGATTGGCCATATACTTTTTTTAAAGGAAAATGTGCTGGAAAGACTATTTTCTGAAATGAGATATGCAGTAAAGGGGAGGGAAATCTATCTACTAATTGAGCCAAATAAATCTCTGGCTGCATTATAAGTCTTCAACTGGATTCATGGCAGACTAAGAGAGAGAGATGCTGTTCAAACCCAATCTAATTAAGATCCTTGGATGTATCTTTCCTTTTAAACAAATATGGCAAATATCACCTACCTCTGTCCACGTTGGCACGCAGGGACGTGAGCATGCCCTCAGACACCAGAGTTTTATAAAGAGCGCCTTTGCAAGATCGCTCAGATTTCCTGGAGCCACAGGTTTCAGTCTTTTTATTACAGTCACTGTCTGCTGTTTTGACCTGGCCAGGTAAACTCTGGGGTATGACATCCTCTGTCGGGGTCAATGGTTCTGCTTTTATGTTGTCCGGTACCTCACAAGGCGGTACCTCCGTATTGGCGGTAATACTAAGAAAGTCGGGAGGCTTTGATTCTTTGGTGGTCTCTGAGGATTTCTCCTTTGATATTCTCTTCTCTTTTGATTTCACTTTTTTCTTTGGTGACTTTGTGTCCAGCACACTTCCCTTCATGTTTGAGGCAGGGCGGGCCTTCTTCCGGGGGATTTCGACAAGTCTCTCGGCTCCCCAGTCGCCCTTTGCAACTGCTTCGATAGTATAAATGACGCTTTCAATGTCTGACTCAGAGGACTGCCTCTTTTTACAAGCCTTCTTGGGGGTGGATTTTTCATTGGTGTGCCGGTCCAGCTTATTTTTTTTCTTTTTCTTTTTTATCTTGTCTGGTTTGCTCAGCCCCAAGGTATTCAAGTCAGCAAGTGAAAGCTCTGGAGAATGGCATGTGTGCTCTTTTGTATTGGGACTTTTATTTATCTCTAAAGTACTGCTGTCTGCTACCAGATTAGTCAAGAGGCTGCATTTTGTAACTTTCTCCAGCTCTTCAGTGTTTGTCTTTTCATCATGTTGATTTTTTACCGTCTCAGATTCTTCCACTTTTACTTCTTGTGAGTCTTTCACTTTCACCTTCTCCAATTCTTCCACTTTCACTTCCTCGGAAGCGCCTACTTTCACATCCACTGATGTTTCCACTTTCATTTTCCCTGGTTCCTTCACTTTTACCGCCTCTGATGCAAGGCACATCTAAGAAGTTTAAAACAACCAACCAATCACCACCAATTAAGTGACCTTATCATTCAATTTATTTCGTTGTACAGAAAAACTAGAAAGGGGCAATTATCTAAGGCCCTGGTTAGGACTCTCCCCTCCCCTCCCCTCTCCCATTCAAGACAGTATGCTGTATAATCTCTAGGGCTGAGGGAAAGACACCTGAATCTGGCTGTAGATGCCCTTGACATTGAAAATACACAAGCAGTACCCTAAACGCAGTAAACAAGGCAACATGCAAACTATTCCACCCCCTCCTTATAACTCTGGTTCCTACTTTCAAAGGCCAGTGAATGAAGAATTTAATCAACAATTGATACTATGATTTTTTCTTTATTCAATTTGCAAAACAAAGTAAAACAAAACAAATTTTTTTTTAACATAATACAGAAAAATCCCCCCAATCACAACCCTCTTTAATGCAGAAATGTGAAGTGTTACTGCTTTGGAGCCAACCCTCCTGTTAATACCAGTAATGGAGACTGAATCCCTCTATCCACCCACAGAACAGCTACCTTAAAGGCTTCCTTCAGGAAAATGTCCAAAACTTTAGAAAAACACAAATCAAAACACAACGACCATCAGCTCCTTCAAAAGAGGCCATCAAAAGAACTACATGAAGGATTTTAGCCAATTGGCTAGAAGTCTCCTTCCTTAGTACTAATTTGAAAATTCTCTGAGCCCTTCTGTCACTACAAAACTGAACATTTTCTTTTTCTCACATAATCTGCCATTTTACCCGCTTTACAGTTCAATAGGTCTTTTCAGTTAAATTGGTAAAATTAGAGATCCTTTGAGTGACATTATTTTTCTTCAACACAAATAAAAATAAAAATAATTCCCTCAAGTTCAGATTTGGCTATAAGGAACATACCATCTAAAGAAATCCCCGTAATAATCTCTCAGGGCATGTCTACATAGCAGGGCTAAAGCTGAAATAAGCTACGCAACTTAAGCTACACAATTGATGTAGCTCAAGTCAAAATAGCTTATATTGGCTTTTGGCGGTACCTACACAGCAAGAAGTCCAAGAAAGAGCACTCTTACTCCGACTTCTCTTACTCCTTGTACAATAAGGGTTACAGGAGTCGGAGTAAGCATTCCTCCAGCTCGACATTATGTTGAAATAACTGCTCGTAGCATAGACGCAGACCAGGTTATTTCAGTATAATGTCAATTATTCTGAAATAAAGAGGCCGTGTAGACCTATCCTCATAGCCTGTTTAATTAAAATAAACTGAAATTTTCAAATCCCCTAAGAGGCTTGGAAAACCTCAGATCTTAAAAATATCCTGTTCATGTCACAGGAACTCCATTTTTAACCTTCTTCTCTGCTCTACACCTTTCCTTCCTAAGCCTGTAATGTAATCAGCAGAGAAGAATTTGGACTGCTTTAGCTGTGTGGCTATGAAAGGGACTTTGGGAGTTGTAAGCTATAAATTAACTCATGGCATGTGGTCTTATGATTTGTAAGGTTTAGAGAAAAAGAGAACTTTTAATGTTTCCACAAGGGGACCATTCACAGTAACTACCCCCGGAAGGACAGTCTGAGGTCAGTTGCATAGTATCACAACACAGTTCCTCTAGAAGTCAGACATCCATGCACATATTCATCACTTTAAAATAACAATCTGCATGGGAGTGGAGTGGAAATAAATGGAAGCGACTGAATCCTTCTAAAACATATTTGCAATGACAATGCCCTGATCTAAATAAAACCCCAGAAGTGTTCATTTAAAATAATTTGAATGCAAATCAGATAAGCCCTTTGCCATCAGAGGTTCTGACTTTTTAAACTGTTAATTCAGTAGCATAAGAGCCTGTGCTTTAATGGTTAGTCTAGGGAAATCTTGACTCCTGGCACCTAAGTGATAATTAGTATTGTTGTTTATAGAAGCATAAATTATGACCGTGCCACTGTTCTGACTGCCAGACTCAGGCAATCAGCATTATTAACTTCTCCTCCCCACTGCACCAGTGGTAATTAATCACCAGTATTTTAATATTACCTCTGCCAACTGAAACAACGCTGACGTCCCACACTGCTTTGTTAAATCGGGAGGGTCTGAATGGGATGTACTTGAGGAAATCTTAAAGAAAAACAAAGAAAGAAAAAAACATTACTTCACTAATACATCATTCCTATATGTTGAATGTAATTTTTTTTATGAAGATGACTTTTTCTTCCAACAATACATTCATAAAAGTTCACATTGTGAGAAAAAATTGCATTCATGGTACCTCCATATTCCTGATCGTTGGGTTCTCCTCCTTATACATAACAATTTAGTGCCCCCATAGACAATGCCACAATGCCCCTGGAATAGCAATAAGGATTATTTTCTACTTCTGGATTCTTTATTAATCAGGACATCATTTAGGAGAAGGCTGACAGGAAGGCCAAGTTCACCTGCTTGTGTACATTGCTGTAAGTCTATTGGCTCTGGTTTATACTAGTAAGAATCTAACTCAAACAGTTTCTGAGGCCAGGTTTATATTAAATCCAGAAGGTCAGCTTAGGGTATGCAACTCCAGCTACATAAACAACATAGCTAGAGTCAAGATACCTTAAACTGCTGTAGATAGCTGAAAACTCTGGAGGTAGTTTATGAGCAGTAGGGCCCCAACAGTGGGCAGCTCAGGGGCATTGAAGATTAATTCTGAGTGATGAGGAGATTATGTGTGAGGATGGGAGGTCGATAGGGGGCAAACACTTCTGCTGGCTTCCTTTACTCCTCGCGACTCCAAGGAGTACTAGAGCCAACTGGGGCACCCTTAGCATTTGATTTAGCGAGTCCTCACTAGACCTACTAAATCAAATGCCAGAAGATCAATCTCCAGTGAGGCAAGTAAAGACATGACCTAAACCTTATATTAGCTTAGTGCTTGTTTCAGTACTTCAAGGAGTCTGAGGAAGAAGTGTTGAGGAAGACTCTAAACACTTTCTCAAATGCATTTTAGCACCAATCCAAGCATCTCAAAGTTAGACCTCAACATTCCTGCAAAGTAGCTATTTTTATATCCCAAAAACTCTGAGACCACCAATTAGGCTCTACACCAGCCATGCAGTGGGGGATGCACAGCTATTTCCAGGCAGTGAGGAGCAAAACTTGGGAGGGTTGAGAAGACCACTCACTTTGGTCCTTCCCTGTAACCCCACTGGAGCTATAATAGTTACTTCACGGGGACTGCCCCCCAAATCATTACCATAGAAGGGAGAGACACAGATCAAAAATATCCTACTGGTCTTCATCCTCATTGTGCATCCTCGCACATAATCTCCTCATCACTCAGAATTAATCTTCAATGCCCCTGAGCTGCCCACTGTTGGGGCTCTACTGCTCATAAACTACCTCCAGAGTTTTCAGCTATCTACAGCAGAACCAGACTCCCTGCACTCGACCACAGAGACATTGCAAACATTGCTCACTGACATGACTCTCCTAGCAACAGGACAGAATATGACTGTGTAGAGATGCAGGTCCCTATGGAACGCACCTGAACTGTCTTCCAAGCAGACATCAGACTGTAGCCCTAAAAGTACTTACTTCAACCACCCTTCTAGAATTATACTAAGATATCTGGCCAACTTTTAAATATATTGGTGGCATTGTACTGATAATACTGACAAAAATCCAAGCTAAAAGAATGTGGATATAAAGTCATGAATTTGATTCTAATCCATACAAATAAGAAAGTGTGTGCACGTGTGCATGTGGGGGAGGGGGAGAAGGGAGCGGGGCGGGGCAGGCAAGAATTCAGGTATGGAAAAACCCTGATCTACTTCTTGGGCTCCAGCTCCATTATAATCCAATGTGTGACGGAGAAGAGTAGGCATTCCCTTCCATAGCTGTGTCTGATGATGGGTTCCCAAAGTTCAGGGCTCTATCTGGGCTGGAAGCAGGGAAACTTGCTCCTCTCCAGCACACAGCATATGATGTTTGGATTACAATGGTGCAATGCAAGTGCCTACCAAATGAACTTGTAATGCTGGAGTTCATTTCAGGGGTGTAAACACAGCATGATAGGGCAGCTTCAAAATAATGCCTGAACTGCTTAGCCAGCAGTAATTCAAGAGTCAAGAAATTCAAAAATTGAACAGAATCTCTCTCATGTTATGGTCCAACTGGGATCTCGTGTCTCAGAGCACACAAAACCAAAACCATACCAAAAAACCTATGGGAGGCTTTTACAGCCTCGCTGGGCAAGGGTTCTTGGGCCTAGCCTCACCTATGGCAAATCAGTGACCCTCCCAGCTGACCAGCTAGAAATCAGATGGCCTTATCTGGTAGACTCGGGAGAAGGGTAACTCCCAGGCAGATGACCTGGAGGAAGATTGAGGAGAATTGCAGTACCGAGTCCGGCTACCCCCCATGACTGGCTCTGGAAGACGGGAGGTTCCCAGGGGGGAAAGCCCTGAGAGTCATCTCTCACTGTAGAAGAGTGGGAAAGAATTGACTGTGGAGCCTGGGAAAGGCAAAAGACTATTAGTTTATGTTGTGAGGTACCAGCACCTCACCAAGAAAGACTACTGCTTGAGGCACAGGTCACTTACAGCAAGTTTAAACTAGTGTCAATGATGGATCCTCTAAAACTTGAAATCTTCAAAATATGAGTTGAGGACATCAGTAACTCAGCCAGCCCCAGTCTACTCTAGGGTGTTACTTCAAAATAACGCCCCTTATATCGAGTTTATAAGTGGAGAGTCCAAACTACCAACCCCTAACGGGCAGCTTATTTCAAAATCTGTACCCCTGCTTTCCACAAGGAATAACGCTTATTTCAAAATAGTTATTTCAGGAGTTATTATTTCTAAATAAGTTATTTCACAATAACTTCCTAGTGTAGACATGTCTCCAGAGATTCGGGGTCTGTTACAGGAGTCGGTGGGTAAGGTTCTGTGGCCTGCAATGTGCAGATGGTCAGACCAGATGATCATGATGGCCCCTTTTGACACTGAAGTCTATGAAAGCTTCTCCACAAGACTAATGGACAAAACCACGGCGACAAGGTGACTTGTGCAGGCATGGCCACAAGGGCAGGTTAATTCAGGCTGACCCAGCCAGAGCTCATATGCTGCATCTTAAGACGGACTTGTGGAGAATGTCTGCCATTTTTTAACATTTAATTTGGAGACAGTGCATTGCCTTTAGTTTGTATATTAAATTAGGTTTGGATGGACCTATCTAAATAGTCATCACGAGAAAACTCCTGGATATTTGTTTCAGATAAAAAAGTTTTGTATCACCAGATTCCCTCTCCTCTTCTGCTTCAATTGTGCTACAACTCTGCACCCCGGTGGGCTAGCATTTGGACTTTCCTATGACACTAAGGATTTGCTTCTTAAGAGGTGTCCGACTTTGAGCCAGTGGTGTCATGCCTACATCAGGCCTGATTCAACAGTGTTACTCAGGTGCCAAGCTGGCGTAACTCCAGTGAAGTCAGGCTCAGTATTACGATAGGGGCACAACATTAAGACCATGTACAAAATGCCACCTAATAAGCAAAGGAAAGGGATAGTTCACCACATTGCTAGTGCTCACTAACTTGTTTTGGTTTGTTTTCAAAGCTGCAAAGGTCACATGCCCCTACAGATCACTCGCTCCTACTAAATGCGATCACCCTACCATGCACTCTGCAGGCAATGTAGCATGCACACACACACACACACACACACACACACACACTAATGAACTCTGATGGAGCCTCGGGACTGCTTAAAGAGTAAGGCAAATCTCTTCTTTCCACACATGCATGTTTCTTTCACATTTATTTTTCTAGTATCCTTATTTTCTAACCAAGAAGGCACAAAGCATTCTTGTTATACAGCCCGAGGGAAAAAAAGAAGCCACTCTACATGTGTCTAAATTCTAGAGTTTGTTTGAGGGGTTCCAGATTCTAGATTTCTGTCCAGCTTTATGACTATTGTGATATCGCTGTAGGGGTGTCAGTGGACCACTTTGGGCACTGCAATTGGCAAGCGTTGGTCTTGCATAAGAAACAAAAAAAATTCATGACCAGTAAGCTGAAAAGTTCCCTTTTCCTTATTTACCTCAGCAGACATCCTTTAATTTGTAGTTTATCAACATATTAAAAACAGTATCTGCAAGCCAAACTTTAAATGGGTGGGGTATGTTTTATCAGCAACAAGCAGCTGACATTTCAGATGCATCAAGGACTTCCAGCAGAGTCTGGAACACCGAAGTCTCAGCTAGTTTGCTTAATCGCTGTCAAATAGTCACATGGTAACTTTAGTCTTGGCTACTGATTGCAGCCTCCACTCTTCATATAGACCCTCACATTCCTCAAAACCTGCTTCTTGCTTCCTATATTGGGTCACAGTCCAGGAAAGCATCCCTACTTGTAAGTCCTATTCAAGTCACATACTAAAGTGCATACTTTTCCAAATCGTAACCTTGGCATTCGCAATGACAATATCACCGATACCTTCACTTTCTTTAGCTGTTGTCTTGAATGATGTTTTGTTGTCCAAGTTGTCCTGTGAGTTTTTCAGGACAGGAATCTTACTCTGTTTTCTAAGGGGCCACATACGTTTACGGAATAAATGAATTAAAAGGTAAGCAGTAGGTATTCCCAACCACAGCATTATTACTTGAGCTATTACTCAGGATAGCTTTTTTCCTGGCTGCTAAAGCTAAGTTTGGTGCTAGACTAACTTGAGTAATCCACATTTTTTGGGAGCACATGCACAAACATATTCACATCATGACGATAACAGAAACCCTACCTCTGCGAACTGGAAGAGTGCGGACTTCCCACAGTGCTTTACGGGCTCAGGATTCCCCAGCTGTGAAGTATTTGATGAAATCTACATTTTGAACAAAGAGAAAAGAGGATATTTCAGGGTCACTGAGGAAAGAGAGAAGGGGAAAAAAAGACGGACTCCCAACTTCTCTCTGTTGCAGAGAGTCAGTATAAACACAGGGCACCTGCATTCTCCTGAGACCCAAGTTAGGAAAGCACCTCTCTTCAGGAAGCAGGTGCTGACATTCCATGAAAGTCAACAGGGCATAAGAATGTGCATGAGTTTTTTTTCTGAATCAGGGTGCAGGTGAGTAGCCACATTTTTAGTGGCTTTGGAACCTCTATAGATGACATGTTGTGCATGTAGGCTTTTCTACACAACTTTTCTGAAGTGACCACCTAAGAGACTAGAAAAAAAATGTTACTTAGCAGAGGTAGGTCTTTTGCGAAAATATACATTTATACTGGAAACTTTGGGGCAGAGCCCTGTGAGCCTACTTAAAACAGTTTGTTTGAGAAGGGGGCAGACTTCAATGTATTCCTTTAAACAAAAGCTTTGGTAAGGAAAGTTTTCTGGCTCAGCAAGGTCTTATTTGCCCTCTTATTTGCCTCAGCAGCTGTCTAGTGAGCCACTTGACAGAACTACCTTGTTACAAGCGGCCCAGCAGAAAGAACATTTTAACCTAATAGCAGGCACACAGCACAGAGACCAGTTCATTGTGCTATCTCGACCTTGGCTTTGTAAATTAAATGACATTGTTAGGAATGAGAGGCTCCATTCCTGAACACTGGCTTTTCAGGGCACAGGTGATCCTGAGACAGTTTCTTCTTAACACGCAGATTTATATTTCCAGTTTGGGGATATACAAAGCCACTAAATTATGATTGCACGCTAGACCACCCCTGGATGACAATGTGATTTTATATCGTATTTTTCCTTTGGAATAGATTCCTTTACTTTGCAGTTTCAAGGGATACTTTGAATGAAAAACAAACAAACCTCCATTTAATTGCCATTCATTTTAAACTATAGGCCTATGTTTAAAATTCACTGGGACATTATTTTTGTTTTATGTTTATTAATAGTTATTATTTCAATTACCATAGCTCCCAGTCAAAACCAGGTCTCTGTTGTGCGAGGCACTGTGTAGCCATGGTCCCTGCCCCAAAGAGCATTCAGTCTAAAATCCTGATCCTACAATGAGTGCCAGAGAAGCACACCCTAAGTCCACAGAGCCCAACTATAGTCATGAGTGAGTATACTCCAGTGATGTTCCTGCAGACTGGCTTGCAGAATCTGGGCCTTAAGTTTCTTGCATTTCTAGTTTATAGTAATTTACTTTATAAAAATACTAGAAGATTGACTGGGCATTGCTCGGGTCCTTCATTAATTTTTATTTTCCTTCATTTAAATCATTGCTCTGGGATAGGGCTGGAGAAGACGGGTTGAGTAGGCAAGTTGCCCCAGGGAGAGAGGACTCTCCCAGCTCTTTACACCACAGCAGGCTAAGGGCCAGTTAAGCAGCATCTCTCCATGGTTGCTGCAGCTCCAGTGGGTACAGCTGGGGGACGGATGCATGCCCCATATTTACACTTTTTGTTGCCCATGGCAACTCAGACATTTAGTAAACAGTTAAGGCCTTAAATGACACTAATGCTACAAGCATATTTTATATAATGATGAATATATCTATGGTAAGATTATGACTTTAGTCCAAATTTGGGATTGGGGAAAGAGGTGAAATAATGAATCAACTATTGTGTATACAAATACCACGCTGCTAGGGCAACCTCTAATTTGCAGGCAACGTGATTTACAAGCAATTTGCCTTGAATTGCTAGATTTAACCATTTTGCACAAAACCCAAACAAAAAGTAAAGAGTCACCTCTAAGTCTACAACACGTGGGTTAGTGAAGCTGCATGAAGGAGGAATTCCTCTGCAACCTCCTGCGTCTCCTGATAGCATCAAAAGGGAAATGATACGATACATCAAGAAGAATACAATTCCCACTTGTTTTGAAGTTAGTCTAGTGAAAAGCTTTAGTAGAGCAACTAAAAGAAGAGTACTGCTTTTTGAGATGATTAGATTGTTGATTTTATTGCCATCATTCCTTGGAAACATGTTCTTTGTTTAATAAAAGATGAGAATTTAGTTAAGTAAATCCAAGAGGAGCTTGCAGTTCTTCATTACACAGCCTTCATCACCATCTGTTCTCATTTGCCAAACAGATATTCAGTAGGCCTCAAGAGCAAGGGTTTCCATCTGCTTCGTTTCCCTCACTTGGAAAGGAGAAGAGCAGCCAGCAGCACATGAACAGACAGCTCTGCAACCACGACCAGCAAGTGCACTTCAAACCATTGTCCTCTGACCAAACTCTGACTTAGATCATGATCTTCCATGGCAAAACCCCAGGGAGGGACAACATTTCAAATTCATTAAGCGGT
Source organism: Apalone spinifera (assembly GCA_030068395.1). Taxonomy (NCBI): domain Eukaryota; kingdom Metazoa; phylum Chordata; order Testudines; family Trionychidae; genus Apalone; species Apalone spinifera. The sequence goes on along the minus strand of CM057845.1, from coordinate 139,484,977 downwards.
CAGGACCGCTATAGGGTGAGCAAGGGCCTTAACTCAATATAATTCTCAGATTAGTGGGACTTTCCTATGGATTTTTAAGCATCTCTATTACATCGGCAGGCATACTCAGGCATGCTGCACGCTACTGAGGGCTCTTGCTCTTGTCCCCCTGTTGTAGCCAGGCAAGAACAGGCAGGTATCATTATATTATCAGCCATATTATCAATTTAAATCGAAAAATATAGTACTTGGTAAAAACAAGAAGATGAAAGGCATACTGGGAGTCTCAGGAAGTAAGAATGCCATGCTGCATAATGAGCTGTCTTTGAGTGACAGGGGAATTCTATTCCTGGGGTAAAGATGGCCATTATAAGTGACCCATCTACTTGATGGGGTCATTCTTTTCACAAAGAGTCAATCTTATTCTCTCCTGCTGTGAAGGGACTAAAGAGAAAGGGAACATATGAGGAACACCCAGTCAGAACAAAACGTTGTCTGGGATGGCAGCCAAGAATCCCCAGGCATACTGGCTCACAATTGCAATTCACATCATTTCACAGGACTATTCTGCTACTAGTTAAATATCTACTTTTACTCATTTTTAATGGCACTGTACATTGCTCGTTGCAGTATACTGCAAACTGCTTACCATAACTCCACTTACTAATCGTAGCAATGCATTAATAGACTGGGCACAGCAAGAAGTGGCAGAGCAAGAAACAGGATATTTGCCAAATGTGACAAAGATGCCCTGTGTGAATGAAAGTCCTGTATTAGAATCAAGCGGAAGCAGGGCAAGAACAGAAAAAAGGACTTAAATCACAGAACTGGAAGGAACCTCGGTGGGTCATCAATCTTTGCACTCAGGACCAAGAACCATGTAGATCATCCCTGCCAGGTATCTGTCTAACCTGCTCTTAAATATCTCCAGTGATGGAGATTCTACCACCCGCCTAGGAAATTTATTCCAGTGCTTAATCAACCCGACAGTTAGTAAGTTTTTCCTAATGTCCAACCGAAACCTCCCTGCTGCAATTTAAGCCCATTGCTTCTTGTCCTATCATCAGAAGTCAAGGAGAACAATTTGTCTCCCTCTTCCTTGTAACACCCTTTTTGACACTTGAAAACCATTACCATGTTTCCTTTCAGTCTTCTCTTTTTCCAGACTAAACAAACCCAGTTCTTTTACTCTTCCTTCATATGCCATGTTTTCTAGACCTTTAATCATTTTTGTTGCAATTCACTGGACCTTCTCCAATTTGTCCACATCTTTCCTGAATGTGGCACCCAGAACTGGAACAATACTGAAGCTGAAGTCTAATCAGCGCAGGGTAGAGCAAAATAATTACTTCTCACATCTTGCTTACAGCACTCCTGCTAAAATATTCCAGAATGATGTTTGCTTTTTTTGTAACACTGATGACTCGTATTTAGCTTGTGGTCCACTATGACTCCTAAAACTCTTCATTTCCTATTTTGTATGTGAAAACTGATTGTTCCTTCTTAAGTGGAATACTTTGCATTTGTCCTTGTTGAATTTGCTACTAATTACCTCAGATCATTGCTTCTTGTTCTATCATCAAGAGTTAAAGAAAATAATTTTTCTCCCTCCTCCTTGTAACAAGGTAGTTGCAGTGTGTCTAGATAATTTTGAATTATAATCCTATCCTCCAAGGCACTGCAACCCCTCCGGCTTGGTATCATCTGCAAACTCTCTAACTGTACTCTCTGTCATTATCTAAATCATTGATGAAGATATTGAGCAGAACTGGTCCCAAAACTGATCCCTGCAGAACCCCACTTTTTATGTCCTTCCAGCATGACTGTGAACTACTGCTAACTAGAAAGAGTTATTCAACCAGTTTTGCAACCACCTTGTAGTAGTCCCATCTAGGTTGTATTTCCTAATTTATTAATGAGACGATTATGAAAGATTGTATCAAATATGTTACTAAAGTCTAGTTATACTACATCTTTCGCTTCCTCCTTATCCACAAGGCTTGTTATCCTTTTAAAGAACACTATCAGCTTGGTGTGTTCTTGAGAAATCCATGATGATTATTACTTATCACCTTATCTTCTAGATGTCTGTAAATCGATTCCCTAATTATTTGCTCCATTACCTTCCCTGGGACAGAAGTTAAGCTGACTGGTCTGCAGTTTCTGTAATTTTCTGGGTTGTCCTTATTTCCCTTTCTGTAGATGAGCATTATATATGCCCCCTTTTCAGTCTTCTGGAATCTCTCTTGTCTTCCATGACTTTTTAAAGGTGATCACTAATGGCTCAGATACCTCCTCAATCAGCTTCTTGAGTGATCTACGATGCATTTCATTCGATCCCAGTGACTTGAAGACATGTAACATGGCTAAATAATTTTTTCTTTTCTTATTTTAACTCCTGAACCTACTTAATTATTACCCACATTCCCTATGTTAGGCATCCATCACCAACCTTTGAGCTTATTTTGTGGCTTGGCCTTTCTAATTTTGCCTCTACATGTGTTATTTGTTTAAATTCTTCCTTTGTAATGTGACCTAATTTCCACTTTTTGTAGGATTCCTTTTTGATTTTTGGATCATTCAAGATCTCCTGGTTAAGCCCAAGTGGTTTCTTGCCCAACTTCCTATCTTTCCTATGCAGTGGAATAGTTTGCTCTTGTGTCCTTAATAATGTGTCTCCTTGAAAAAATGCCAACTATCTTCAATTGTTTTTCCTCTTACACTTGCTTCCCATGGGACCTTACCTATGAACTCCCTGAGTTCGCTCCAGTCTGCCTTCTTGAAATCCACTCTCTATTTTGCTGTTCTCCCTCCTACAATTCCTTAGAACCATGAACATGACAATTTCATGATCACTTTCACCCAAGGTGCCTCCCACTTTCAGATTCCTAACCAGAGATACTACAGATTGCTGTGTGTTTACCCAGGAACAACCTGGATGAAACCCGGCTGCATACCACGTCCCCGATGCTTTGTACTAAGATGTTAGCATGATGCATGGGATGAACAAAGGTTCTTGGTGATGAAGTGGTTTTTATGGCTCTGTCCATATTTCTCTCTCAGCTCCCTAATTTGAAGCAAATTGTTGTCCTAAACTTCAGAGGCAAGGCCAGTTTGGAACAGAAATTATTTTCTTTCAACATGAAATATCTCCTAGTTACAGGTAACAGAGTAAGGGAAGGTTTTAACATTTCCAACAGGAAAAAAACCCCAGATCCTATATTTAAAAAAAAAATCCTCTTTCAAATTAATTAATAAAATGCACCTTCCAAGTCCCCTTGAAGGCTACTGTTTCATATAACATCTTCAATATATTAGATGAACTAGCAGAAAGAAGCAGGTGCATCATTAAACTCACTTATAGGTCACTCCTACAAGAAATCTATGGAACGTTATACATTTTAATAGAGGGAATCCTAAAAACATAGATACAATGATCTATTAACTTCTTTAGAGTAGTCTGAAAATTCTGCAGGCAAGTGGTCATATTCTGCTCAGTTCTACATCTTATTGTTAACAGAGTCATTTGGATAGCACCCAAACAATAATAGAGATCATAATAGGAAATGAGGGAATTTAGTTACACAACTCATTTGTAGTATTCACATTCACAGGAGTTGTGTTTTGAAATCCTGTAACTAGTTTCAAAAGTCTCACCCTACGGCTTTATCCTACTAAATGCTTTAAACTTTTCCCATGAGGGTTTTCCCAATCTGATTTATAAAGAAAAACATTTAGTATATCTGGAAAGTCCTTCACAACTACTGTATATTCACGCTATAGGGCGTCTTGCCAGCATACTGCTATTTGGACATTTTCTGGCCCCTTAATGGTTACTTGTAAATTAATGTTTTATACTTTGATTTCTTGTCAGTAATTGTGTCTGGATTGTCCATCACATCCAGGCAACACATAATTAGCTTAAAGCTTAACACAAAAGAAGGCTCTAGGCTAGATCAGTGTTTCTCAACCGGTGATACAAGTACCCTTAGGGTTACTCGAGAGAAGTCTGGGGGGTACGTCAACACAACTGAAATGTGGAGAAAACTGAATTTTTGGTTTTAGTTTATACTTTTTATTATTTTTGTACTTTTTACAGCCTAAAATATCATCAGCTGCCCGGCTATGATTAAGTTGTTTAAACAAATGTGTTGCAATGGTAGAAAAAAATTGTGTGTGTCTGAAAACTGTAGGTACTGGGGGGTATTTATAGTTTTTTTTTTTTAACAGGGGTACTTCATAAAAAAAGGTTGAGAGACACTGGGCTAGATTATATCCAAGAACATATGAGCACAAAGGGCACTGAGTAGGGACTACAAAGGTTCCTGGATCCCATAACGCATCCAAGAGTAGGCCAGGCAAAATCCCAATTCTTATGCTCAAACAGCAGAGACTATGAACATCTAACTCCACAAATAATACTAGACTCCCAAAAGTAGACTGGAGAAAAGTGTGACCACATTATTAAATACATACAATATATTCCCACAGAGGAAACTCTGCTAACATTATTGATATCATAATGTACAGATTCAAGTATACATGGCAGAAAAAAATATAGAATCATAGAGCTGGAAGAGACCTCAGGAGGTCACTGAGTCCAACCCCCTACTCAAAGCAGGACCAATCACAACTAAATCATCCCAGCCAGGGCTCTGTCAAGCCAGGACTTAAAAACCTCTAGGGATGGAGATTCCACCCCCCCTAGGTAACCCATTCCATTGCTTTACCGCCCTCCTAGTGAAATAGTTTTTCCTAATATCCAACCTAGACCTCCCCCACTGCAACTTGAGACCATTGCTCCTCGTTCTGCCATCTGTAAGAAGCTCTAGCCACATGTTCAAGGTATTTTTTGGATACGTTGTCTAATGTGCATTATTTACTGATCCACCATGGGATTAGGTGGTCTTGTAACCCTTCAGATTTGATTTCTATGCTCTCTGTCTCTGCAGACAGGAAGCATACGCTTCAGAGATAAAGGCAGCTGTTACTCCACAAATTGCTGTAGTTCCTTACAAAGGAGGCACACACTACTACTTTGGAGCCTCTGCTGTTGCTTCCCTTGATCTAAATTAGGAGGCCCTTTGGAATAAAACTCTGTGATTGTTCTTTGGTATGGAAAGACGCATAATATCTCTGACTCTAACGCTTTTGGATATGTGGCACCTGGCGTGTTATGTACGTTGTATGACAGCTGTAGAACAGCAAACCTGGATCACTGGCTACTACACTAACATTCTTCCCAGCAGAAGGTGCAAATCAATTCTATCTTGCTCCTGAGATTTTACTACTTGTTCTTTTTCCTTCTACTGATATTGTCTGGTGTAACCCCACACACGTTGTACTGCAACATTTGACTGTGATTCTCTTGAGGAGGAGGAGGAAGAAATATGCAGGGAGGAGGAGGCATGAATCTTATCAGGGTACTCTGTGTGTCTGCTGAGATGCTGAGAACAGGGCAGGGTAACCCAGATAGAAGGACCCAGGGAGTTTCCAGAATGGGATTGAAGAATTATAGGATGTGCTTGGTAGCTATCCTGAGACTATAGGAAGTTTTTCCATTGTGGTCACTGCACCTGAGAGGTCATGCCCTTATCACCCTCTGAAAGCAAAGTAAATCAGAGTGAAAAAGATGGAGAAAGGCTATGGAGGAGTTAAAAACAGTCCTATGAACTCAATAGCTGATGTATACATGATCAAAAGATGTGTCTGCCATGAGGGTCGAGTCTCTGTCCTTGTGCCATTTTGGATATGGGTCAAAGCTATTCTAGCATTACTTACTAGGAAAGGATAATGTTTGGTCAACCATGGAGTATTTTATGGGCCTACAGAGAGAGATTGGAGGGGAACATTTGTTACCCCTAGATGCTACAGAGCTTGTGGACTTAAATTTAGTTATTACCTAACAGCTCTAAACTGGGATTTTGTCTCTGTTTGGGTGACTCTACACAGCAGAGCTTAGCTCAATTTGCATAGCTTATTTCGGGCTATGTCAAGTGTGTAGCTTATTTTGAAATAGCTTATTTCAAAATGGGGAGCGTCTGCACTGCACTTATGTCGAAATAGAGCGTTCTTCCTCCAACTTCCCTTATTCCTCGTACAATGAGGACTGCAGGAGTCGGAGTAAGAAGTCCTCCAACTTGACAGTATTTCAACATTATCTTGAAATAACTGCCTACTGTGCACACGTGGACTAAGTTATTTCGAAATAATGTTGCTGTGTAGACGTACCTTTAGAGTGAGGGAGAGAGCAGGGCAACTCTTGAGCAAAGAGATAAGCTGAAGTGCAGGAAGAAGGGGAGTGTACAGACACAAAGAATATTGCCTGTACATCTCCATTTCTCCACTATGCTTGCAAAGGCTGATCAGTCATAATTAACAATATCTGTTCCTCTCTCCCACTTAAAACAAAAAAAGGTTACGTTGTTATACCTCCGCAAACTGAAACAGTGCCGACTCTGACTCCTCAGTTTGTTTTGCAGCCACAGGGGCCTCCGGTTGTGATGGGCTTGAAGAGAGCTGGAGGGAAAAACAATGATTTTGTGAATAATTATCTAGCTTCAACATTGTTCATTTCTCATATCAAATGTACAATGACTCCCTATATCCAAGGCCATGCAGATAACTACTGTAAAGAGTACTTGTCTTTCCTAAAGGACTAATCAATGGTAATACATCACTTTCACTCTTAAAATCACCACGAGAATGAATACTACATAATAGATTTTAAGTGCTTTTACTGGTTCACTGTAGAGTTAAAATAGCAATATAATAAAAGTAACACTGTCTCATGTTTCAGAGTTCAATGAAAGAGTTATTTCATTCCAGTGTGTTGGCATTTATAAAGCACAACAAGCAACTTAGTTTGGAACATGTGTGGATGCAGACATCACGAAGGCTGCACAAAACTAAAGCAAGGCACTGAATAAATTCCAGTAGAAAAAGACACCACACTTTATGTTAGTATGGATTGGGTCATTCACAGAAGGAACCAGAATTTCAGATGAACATTGGGTTTATACTGCGATCTATTTTTTACTGCCGTAAATGCCTGCAATGCAACTGGAAGCAGGTTTTAATTTCCAAGGAAATTAAGGCAGGCCAACAGATAGGCCTCTTACATGAAGCATATATCAGTAGTTTCCAGCTTGCTCACTTACCAAAAGATGGATGTGCAGTTGTGGCAGTGGATTGGCACTCTACCCTTCCACTGGGTGAGGAAAACCCAATGGAATTTAGTGGGAGGTCACAGGGCCTAAATCCAGCACTTAAGAAAATGCTGCACAATGTCCTCCTGCCCACTCCCTGAGGCATTGCAAAATGAGCAAATGCAGTCAGCAGGTGAGCTGTAATTTCCTGTGTATGTTCACAGGCTTATCAGGCAACCGCAAGCAAAAGGCCCTTGTGGAAAATAGTGATTTTTGCTATTTTGCAGAAATTGTGCAAAATACAACATTAAAATATTAGATGATGAACATTTATTTATTATCCCCCCCATCACCAAAAATGGATAATATACTTGATTAAATTTTAAAATGGTGATAAGTGATATTACTATCTGGCAGACTGTATTCTTCCTCCCTTCAGTAGTGAAGCCATTAGCTTTTAAGAATTCAAAGCATATATTATACATTTTATCCTGGCTATTATCTTTCCTGACATGTAAAGGATCAGCCTATTAATGTATGTCAGGGGTTCCAGGATCTTAACTTGGAACCTTGGGATTCATGGATTGAAGCTAAAACAAAAATCCCATTCTGTACATGCAGTGGAAGAGGAGAGGGCAAAGTTATTAGCGTTAAAAGGAAGGAGGCTCAGATTGACAGCTGGTGTATATCTGCAAAGCTGGATTATCTGCAGGGGAGCTAGGCTGATTTACACCAGCTATTGATTTGGCCCTAAGTGTTTCATCTTTAACTGAGTGTCTCTACAAATGGGTTTGTAGATTTGCCCTTATATTTTTTAATTCAAGAGCTGTACAGAATTTAGCCACAAAACACCCCGTGGACAGTTCTCAAGAACTGCACTGCTCATATGTTTATATGTGCATGTCATTTCATTATTTACAATCATTTTAACCAACCAGAAAAAGCTATATTACTCAAAGGAGCCACAGATGGTCAATAAGAGCTTAGATTCTCTGAGAACAGATACCATGTTCAATGAATCCATTACACTTTAACTAAGTTTGTGTACTGTTCATAAAAGACACTTGCAGCACCAAAAAGAAGCTCTGAAGGTTTAGAAAGAAAGGCAACAGTGAAAGGGATATAAAGTACAAAGTCTGCCTTCTAGGACAACTGAGAATTCAGGACACAATCCAAAGAAGGCTTGGTTTTGGGTGGGACTGTTCACACATTTGTAGCGACTGAGGTGGGTAAGTAAGTCTTTGCAAGAACAGGCCCTTACCATTTGGTCTGCTCTGTGGCTGTAAAATAAAGAAAGACTGTGGAGCGTCCACAGGATCATAGAAGCCATACAATTACTTCTGACTGAGTCAACTGCTAAAATGGTTACACTGGTTCAGATATGTAATTAACCAATACAGAACTCTATCACAACCTTGGCTTCTCAGTAAAAGGCTGTGTCACCTAAGGCCATTCTTGCACTACATCTAACTGAACACTTCTCTGAACACTATTACAGCATTGTGTTTAGGGTCTCCATCATGTTCTACATACACTTTTCTGCAGCTCAAATCTGGCTTCCCCAACTGGTAATGGACCATTACCCATAAATAACAGGCCAGTCTCTTTCAGCAAAAGTATTTGGGATTTTTTTTTCTCCCTTTGGCAAAAAAAAAATGTATCCTACTATTTTTAGAAACTCACCTCTGCAAACTGGAACAACGGTGACTTCTGACACGCTTCAGTAGAGTTAGATGCATCAGACTGGCAAGCACTTGGGGAAACCTGAAACAGTGACGACAGGGAATAAAACATCAATGATGTGCTTACAAAGGCAGAAGCAATATCTAGGAACAAGAAATACTGTGCAGTAGCAACAGCAGCATTCAGAAGCAATGTTTAACAGAAGATGGGCAATCTGTGCATACACAGAAGTGAATGGTATTAAAGCCAAGATCAGTACTTTATTATCCTTTTTAATACACCTCACAATAGTTTAAACAGCAGTTAGGCCTCAAAATACCGGTGTTTGGTTTTGATTTTCAGCTTCATCACAGTTGATGAACCAAATATTAAACATACATATAACTTGTGTTGTTTATGCTGTGGGGACTGCTGTAGCTCCTATTTGCAAATTGTTTATGGAGAAAAAAATGGAATATTCCAACAGCAAGTCACTATTTCAAAACTGATCGAGTGTGCTACGTAACAAATATGAATTTACTTATAACATTGAAAAAGAAACCATGTACTTAAAAGCAAGGAAATGGTCACTAACTCTTGCATTGCTCACACGGCATGCAATTTTCAAAAGCTCTTAGTGACTTATGACCATTTAGGACTTTCCACTGGCATTCACTTAGCACAAAACAAACTAACCAAAACAGAACATTTAAAATACTGTTTTGTAGGTCAGAATAAAGGTTACTGTAATTAATTATGCTTTGTACTTGATTTTCAAAAGCATGTAAGTGACTTAGGAGAACAAGTCCCATTTAAAGGATAATATAAAATAGTATATTTATGAAACATCAACATTTTTCAGGGTAAACTGCTGTCTCAGGAAATTTGTCTCAGAAGACTTGTATCTGCAGCTTAATAGATGTGTGTAAGCAGTGCATGATAAAATTATGTACATGGACCTTTTGTAAGGTGATCAACAGCCAATCAAAAGTGAAGAGGTTATGTGGAACTGTGGGAATGTACACTCTCTCACACTTACATATTAAATGACATGCTCTAGGAACACTTCCCCACAGAGTTTTTAGATGTAATTTCATGCATTAAGAAGATTTTAAAATATTCGAATGAAAACATTGATAAGCAAACAAGACAATTTCCCCAGCATTGATGTCTAAAATTCTTCTCCATAGTAAATGTGCCAATGACAAATAGATGTTGCACACCAAAATACAGAGGACCCCAAATGTCCTTGTTGATTTTCCAGATACAAACATTCTCTTCCCCCACACCCTGTCTGCCCCATTTACTGGTTGGAAATGTTGGTTTTAAGGTGAGGGGAGACTGCTGGTTGTATTGTATTTAAAACTGTATTGTAAATGAGTGAAAGGCACTGAGATCCCTGGAGAAGTACACTTTTTTGATTCATTCATATACAAGTTGAAAATTTGACCCACCAGCAACTGAAATGGTGCAATTTTGGAACTTTACGGACTATGTATATTTGTGAGAACACACGTCTGTGGGCTGTAAGTATGACAACCAGGACTAGAAAAGACACCAGAAAGTACAGTTGTCATTGCTACAGACTACTCTTTGCAGTCTAAGCACAGGTAGTGGCAAGGAATTTGTTACTTGAGATTCTGCTGTCACCACACTTCCGATGATTTCTCAGCTCATTTAGCCTTCTATGTTTTCTATGTTTACTAATGGACTACTTCCTCCACGCCCCCCGCCCTCCTGATGATCAATGCAATTCATATGCTATAAGTGAACGAGATTCTACAAACTCCACAAGGCTATCTAGACACCCTCCTGCCATCTTCCTTCTTTAAAGAAGTTACCCCCACCAATTTGATTCTTGAGTGTTGGTAATTCATAGCCCAATAGAACCTCATCAAACAGTATTTGCTATTCTGAACAGTTATTTTTGCTTCCTCTCAACCACAGTCTAGCATCAGTGAGTTGTAGCAAGATCACAAAATACAGCACTTGTGTGTATAGGACAGACTATCATAAATCATTGGAACCTAATTATAATCATCACAACAGCTGAAAAAGGAACACTTGTGATGCACATTCCTTGACTTAACGGAGTTGGTTAATTTCAGGCCAGCACATTGATGGGGAATTTGCCAAAAGTAAAGTTCTTCAGGAGTTGGCCCCTATTTATGAAATTTATAAAACTCAATTCAACTGTCATGCTACTCCAGCCACTAGTGAAGTCTGACATCATAAAAGCCAGCAGAATACCAGTGTGAAATATCCTTGAGGGCTTAATTTTGCTTTTCAGGCAGTGCTCCATATGGTGGGGGAGCAGTGGACAATCCCCAGCAGAAGCTCCAAGAGATACGGTGCCTCAGAACTCTGCAGGCCAATATTGGTTCGTCTACACAGCAGAATTATTTCGGAATAACTAACATTTAAAAATAATGAAACGCACGTATACACAGCAAGCCATTATTTTGACATAATATTGAGCTGGAGGACTACTTTTTTTGACCTAACTTCTTACTGTAACCCTCACTTCATGAGGAATAAGGGAAGTCAAAGGAAGAATGTTCTTCTTTTGACTTCCTGCTGTGTAGATAGTGCCAAAAGTTGAGTTAAACTACTTTGACTTCAGCTACACCAATAACATAGCTGAAGATGCACATCTTAATTCAACTTTTGCCCGGCAGTGTAGAGGTGCCCAAAGTGACTAGAGAGGAGAGCCATTCCACACCTCCTTGTCCCACCATTTTGCGGACATGACTAGCCCCATGCAGGACAAAGGCTGGAAATGTGCTCTGTTCCTGGGTGGACATGCAAAGGGAGAAAAAGTTCCTTGTCACCTCACACTTGCACACACAGTGATGTAGGAGGCTAAGGAGAATTTCTGGCTTGAAGCTGTTTGTGTGACTACAAAAACACAGTCATTACTGAAAAAAGAAACTGTTTGGGGTGGCGGTATAACCGTGGCTGTAGGTAATGAGCCCAGACTGATATTCATCTTGCAGGGTTGATATAGGCATAATTAAAATCAATTAATTAAAAATCAAGTCTGATTTTTTTTCTTGAACTCCCCTCAGTTCTGCCAAACATTCCCTACCCACTACACCAAATTATTTACTCCCAAGCCAAGAACAGCTTTTCCGAGTCCAGGTTCAGATGTACCCATATGAATTTGGAATTGAAACAATGAAAGTGTCTAAGACCACTGCAAAGACTTGCACGTGAATAGCCCAGCTGAGTTTGATGTGAAAGAATGTACAGAAGTCTTTGATCAGGGCCTAGAATAGTAATGGCGATCACTAACCCTCTACTTTTGCTGTTCTTCTCTTGTCCATTCCAACGCGATATCAGCTTACCCTCAGCAACACACAACTGACACTGGACCGTCTCTTGTGACTTACACCCCAATAATGTAGCTCTTTGTAGTTACCAATTGAGCCAAGGGCTCAACATCCATCCCCCAAACAGCACAATGCATCCCTTCTGCTCGAAGCAGAAGAGAAACATCCTCATGCTTTGCTCATATTCTCACTTCTCCTCATATATTCCCAAAACTTGGGCTAAAGTAAAAAGAGAAAAATAAAAAAGCCTGCAGTGATTGGCACCTTAAAATACTTTAGACCAGTGGTTCTCAACCTTTCCAGACAACTGCACCCTTTTCAGGAGGCTGATTTGTCTTGTGTACCCTCCAACTTCCTCTTACTTCAAAATTATTTGCTTACAAACATCAAATATAAACATACAGAAGTGTAACAGCACATTTGTTGGAGAACTGGCTTATTTTATAATTATATGGTAAAAATGAGAAAGTAAGTCAATTGGAATATAAATATACTTACATTTCAGTGAATAGTATATAGAACAAGTCATTGTATGAAATTTTAATTTGTACCAGTTTGCTAGTGCTTTTTATGTAGCCTCTTATAAAACAAGGCAAATATCTAGATCAGTTTATGTATCCCCCACTTGAAGACTTCTGCGAACCCCAGGAGTATACGTTCCCTGATTGAGAAGCACTGCTTCTGACTGCAAAAGATTATGATGGGTTACACAGATTGAAGGCAGGGGGAATAATGAGTGACAGCAAAATTGCAGCACTACTGTTCAGAGGAACTTCTCTGAAATAACTCATTGAACCCACTAGGTGTTGCTATAAGTCTAACAAATATCTCCACTAACAGGATAATAGGATATTGTCAGTGGGATGTCAAATTGAAAACAAGAGGCATTTCCCTTGGAGACAAGTTAACATATCCCAAACCTTTTGAGATTCTGTTGTTCCCACAAAGCATTTTGCTTTTGTTGTGCGCACCTTTAATTTCTCCTGACCACCTGTCTAATAAACTCAACTTTGTGTTTAAGCTCTGTGTTGGCTAGCAAAACTGAATTTTCTTAACAGTGGAAAACAGTGTAGTTAGTTGAACAATTATGAAAACAGGGATGTAGCTGGCAGCATGATGAACAAAGGGAATGGGGGCAGAAACTACAGCACTACAATGCAAATGCTACTGTTGATTCATCTTTTCCCCTTCTTCACAGATACACATTCACAGCTTTTACAACTATGAGTAACATTTGGCACCTCATTTTATGTAGACTTAACAGGGAAGTCCACGAATGTCAGATAATTTATTGAGGATTAACAGTTCTGTATCTTCATATTCTAGTTAATCTCCAAGAAATGTATGTTAAGACTAGTGTCCCCCTTCTTTAATTCAGATTTAATAACTAGTAAAGCACTTTATCCCATATTACTGTCTCAACAGCGATGCCTGTTCGTGGGGGTCTATTTTACCGTCATGGGTGGGTCTTCACACCGTGCACCCTGAGCTAAATGCACCTACAGGATGACACTACTACAATGCAGCATTTGCCAAAGGATCCTAAGATGGGTTAACTCACATGATTCTTGTGAATATGCCCCAAGCTGAGCTCATGTTACATAGTAGGAGATCTTCAGTTTGATTTCCACCTCTCAGCCCCCTGCTTCAGAAGCAGAGCCCAGCTGCTTGTGCTGGAGGGAGTGTAAATACCAGCATTGAAAAGGACATTTGTGAAGGACAACTACCCAAATAACTGAAAAGGGATTTGTGAAGGACAACTACCCAAATAACTGATGCCTGGAATCTACTAGGTCCCTAGTCAGTGCAAGGCTGCATGTGCATTCTGGTGAATTGTAGACTCACACACCATGTTTTAAATCTTAACTAATTGTCACAACAGCCTTGGAAGTGCCATCTCAGTGACTCAGCTGGACTTTCTCTACGATTGCTCTTTCTGGCTGCTGTGGGATGCCCTGGCGCCTAGCAACAGAATCAAAAGCAAGACAACTGCCTTTTCTGTCAAGGACAGGACCTTGTGGGGGAAAGGGAGATAGGGGCAGGGAAGGAGAAGGGCAGATAAAGAGTAGATGGGTCTATATTAGAGTACATGGCGCTATAGAACCTGGATGATGCTGAAGCTCAGCATTTGTTGGCTACTAGCAAATAGCTGTGAAACTCATTGGCAGCATTCATCTTGCCATCTAGAGACAGGCCCACATAGATTGCATAACTTATTTCAAGGTAATTTCACAATAAAATGCTATTCTGAAATGTCCCTTAACCCTCATGGAACTAGGGTTATAGGGATGCCAGAATAGTGCACCCGTTATTTCAAAATCTATTTTGAAACAGAAGGCTGCTTTAAAGACTTAGAATAGCTAGTTTGGGATACTTCCAGTACCCCGAAATAGCTCCGCAGTGTAGACGTATCCTTACTGTTTTCAGCTTTTGCAACAGGAAAAATATTTTCCCCCTTCTAGGGCCAAGCAGGTCATTTTATATACTTTTTGGAATAGGAATGTATGTCACATGCCCAAATTTGCAAGTTTAAATCTGGGCATCAAACATCTCACTTGCGGTATACAATGCCCATCATAATGCACTGGTTTGGCATGAGACACCAAATGTACGATTTGAGCCCTCAAATGTACCCTAAATAGCAACCAATCTGCTGAAACCTACAGGGTCCCTCTGCTGCCAGAGAAATGAAAAGACTTTTTTTTATTTACGAGAATCCTACATAAATGCAAAATGTTTGTATTACAGTTGAATGAATTAAAAAACATTTGTACCCGCTGTGCATAACAGAGCCCTAATTAACAGGAATAGGCTATAATACCTTGAACGCATGGTAACACTTGCAGCCTTTTCAAGATTAAAGTTTACATATAGCCGATGTAAATATATTATTAACTATTTATTTTGCTCTCTCTCTCTCAAAGGCCCAGGCCAGGAAAGGTGATGACTTGTGCCAGGCACTATACAAACACACAGGCAGAGACAGTCCTTGCAATCCATGCTCTAACAGAATCAGAACATTTCAGCACTTCTGGTTTTGACAACAACAACAATCTCTTAATAAGGATATGTAAGGGGTCTTATTCTCATCTCGTATCACTGAAGTCAATTCGTGACATTATATGGCTACAGTTCAGAAGACACTAGGTGAGCTGGCAGACTTGGGGGTGGCCTGGCTCCGAACTCCCAGAAGGGGCAGAGCTTCGGGAGGAAGGGGTGGGTCCAGAGCAACCAGCCCATGGCGCTTCCCTGATTGCACCCCCTTCTGAAGTGTGCTGCCTGGTGCTCTGTAGCATGCCACGTAGGGCAGCAGCAGCGATTTTAAGGCCCCACTGAATCACTGGGCCCTGGAGCAGTTGCCCCCTTTGCCTCCCTCCACCCCCCCATTGGCAGGCCTGGAAAACACACCAAAATCATGATTTAAAGAGAGTCAAGCCATGCTTCTCACACATGGATGTGAAATGTTGGCTAAGATGTATACTGAATTAATATATATTAATATAAATATATTAATATAGTTATATAATATACTGCATATTAATATATCATATATAACAACATTTATAAAATAATATAAAATATATTAATATTGTTGAACATTTCTCTTCAGCATTGCTACTAACTGATGGGTTGGGGAGGAGAGACAGTTACTTACCTCTGGCGCAGTCAAGGCATGTTCCCCTGCTAAAAGCAGCATACTCAGGCCTCCCATCTGTGTAGGATCTGTTCAAGAGAAAAACAAATATGAAGGTGATTTGTCTGCATGCAGAAAGGACCAGCGTCCGTAGTGAAAAACCTTAAAAGGCTACGTGTCACAGATACTCCAAAGCAAGATGCCACAGAGCCAGTCCAAGAGAATCACAAATCACCATGTCTACATTCCCTCTGGGATAGGCATTCAAAGCTGTGTGAGGGATTTCATTGGATGTGTGTGATTTTTCTCCCCTTTGTGTGGATTTACAATTTTACTGCCACAGGTTCCAAGCACTGTAGTAGACAGACATCTTTAAACCAGCAAGTACGATCTCATACCAAGCATATGCAGAACAGGACTAAAATCACAAATATTTACCATGGAATTGAAAGCTCAGAATGGGGAGTAACCCTCCTGCAGCTGCAGAACAAGAGGAAGCTTTCTTTTAACAAAAGAGAAGCATGTTTGCTTTTTGCTTATTTTTTAACCAGAGCTGAATTGGGTTCAAGTAGGCCAGGCTGACAGCTCTGGACAAGGAAGCTCTCTCTTCATCCATAGCGCCAATACAACTCAGGCATGTGGTTGGGCAAATGGCCCAGTTATTGCCCAGTCAATATCGTATGAGGTAGGGTTGAAATAATCTTAAACAATAAATGTCTGATTTTGACATTACTCCTCCCAGGTCTTCCCGAATGTCAAGGATTCTACTAGTAAAAAACAGTGAAAGCAATAAACAGTAACACTGTGCACTTACAGAGTGTCTTTTTCTGGGATCTCACAAAACTTGCATTCTTTATTATTACTAATAACTAATATTAGAGCAATGCCTCTAGGCTTCCCCTGTTATGTTAGGTGCTGTATCTACAGTAGGACAAACTACAAGAACTTACAAGACAGACCAAGGGGAGGAGAAAGAAAATAATTATCCTCATTTTACAGATGAAGTATGTCTATACTCAACACTAAGCCTGGACTGTGATGCAGGTTTGAGCCCACCCCCGCTTCTGTTCACACAAATAAAAAAATCAGTCTGACACTGGTCAGCAAGCATTCAGGACCTGGATCTTGGACCATGCTAGGGTGTGGGTCAAAGCCTGAGCCTGCCTGTGAAGTGGGTCCAAGTGTCCTGGCATTTTGCAGTGTGGACAGAGGTCAAGCCGTAATCTCAAACTAGAAGAGCTGCTTACTACAGTATGGATTAGCATGGCTGGGTCTAGTAATTTTAAGATGAGATTTACAATGCAGCACGGATGCTCAAATACAGGCTAGAAAACACAGAGTCCAGAAGCCTCAGTCCTACACACCTGGGGCTACAATACACTATAGGCTTACCCTGAGGCAAAGGGAGATAAAAATCACTTTCCCAAGTCATATACGCTGTCTGTGACAGAGCTGAGATTTGAGCCCACACCTCCAAAATTCCTGTCCATTGTGTTGATCACACAACCATTTTTTTTCCTCGAAACTTTAGGAGCCTTTTTCCACTTTCCCATTTAATTTCTCAGGGGTAAAAAATTAAAGCTTGATGGGGCCAATTACAGGTTTAAAATCATCGTAGTAAGGAGAAGATAAAGTAATCTTCAAAATGAAAATACACTGGCTTGGTGCATTGGTGTGGAATTTGTAAAAAACAGTGTACAGAAAAAACTCTAGATGCAGAAGGTGGGACAGGAGTGGAAATCAGGCACACTACAGAGCAGAAATACTGTCTTGTCAGACCAAGCTGTCCAGTTCTAAAAACCCTCCTCACCAGAAGAGCAATCCAACTGCACTGACAGCCAGCAGTTCTTGTCCTTCCAGTTGGGGGATATCAAAGCAAAGCAATGGAATTTGGTGGGTGGAAGGAAAATGTTATCATTCAAATACAAATGACCATGTCTGTGATAGTCTGCTCCAAACCTGGTCCCCATTTCTACGCATTTTTTTTCTAAAAGAAGGTCTTGTTTCTCTCCCCTTTAAATGAGTACCTTCTTTATCTCAAGGTAAGATTTAGGGTTTTATTTTAAAGTGCTACTGGAATTTAAAAACAGAAATAAAAAGGACCGCCCGCTCTCCCCCAAAAAATGACAGCTTAGTGGAAAGTGTAAGTTTTATTTGCTGCTTAAGAAAGTAAAGAATAGTCATGTTGCAGCTGAAGCAGAGAGCTGAAGGTTAGATGTCTGCTCTTGAGGACAAAAATACTGCTACCAAGGTTTCAAATTACAAAATGAAGTAACAGAATGGAAAAGAAGAGTTGTGTGATAACACACTGCATTATGTCTCTACCCTTTTCTCCTTAAGTGTTATTTATGGCACTAAAGACAAACTAAGAAAGATAGTTTAAAACGGTAAATACTATTTTAAAATGATTTACAGGTATTCAACACTAATAAAGAAGAGATCTCTCTCATTATAGGTTTTATTCAGAAAAGAATATTAAATATTAATAGTATAATGGAAGTTGATTTGTGACCTTAACTATGGCTTGCTTTCTTGTTAAAGCGAACAAGAGTATCACTTTGTTTGCAAATGATGTACTTTACTGTTACTGGATTATATCTAATAAAAAGAAAGACACTGCAAGAAATGTCTATGCAAGAGAGACTTTGTACAGAATGTCTGCATGTTAAATGATTTAAGTTTTGCCTCGTGCCCTAGAAGATACCCCATATGAGACATCTTTTAATAATATCCATTACTATTTCTATCTTGCTTTAGGAATAAATAAATAAAGACCCTGCTAGTGACATTGAATAGATAGAAGTCTAATGTAAGTGTCAGATGTCATATCTAATTTAAAAGGTAAAAAAGGGGGTGAAATGGAAGTTTCTTGTACAGAGAGTACCCTTCTTTAAAAACCAAGACAAATTTTGTACTATACTTGTATTGGTAACTCCTATTAAATCCCATGAGACAACTTGTAAAAGGCAAGAAGGATTTTCCTGTAATGTATGTGTTTTCCTAATATTACTACACATAAAAGCAGAGAAAACATTTACAAACACATGTTGAATGAAACTGGTAACATGGGGTGTCCTTCACACCACACATTTTTCTAGTTCTAAAGATATGTTTCCTGAAGGTGGATGTTATTAAGGGAGTACCAGTGGTTTAAAGAACAACTATCCTGTGCTTTTCACTTCTTCCTAGGTTCAGCTACTGTCTGGTTTCCTAGCAATAGATGGTCTGGATTTCAAAGCTGGTTATCGTGGAGGCAACAGTCAGATGGGAATGAGTTTTGCAAGTATGGGGAAGGAGGATTTCAGCAAGGTACATCTACCTGCAACGAGTAGAGAACTGGGGATGCTAATTATACTTTAAATGTTAACAGATTAAACACTAGGTTTAACCAGTTAACCTTGGAGCAATCCTCTCTCCCCCATCCACGGTTAACCAGTTAACCCTTTACATCCCTATAGAGAACTGTCAAAAAGATTTTCTAGTAGTATGGCAACACTTAGCCCTTTCACAATTCAGTGATGTGAACTCCATTACGACTATGTAGTACTTTCCCAGACTACTTTTGTACTGGTGGAACATCTCCTCATCAGTAATAGAGTGCAACTATGTGCTGGTAGGAGCAGAAACCCTACTAACTTAATCTGTGACCCACAGACTGAAGTAGACAACATAAAAGCATTGTGCTCGCCACAAAAGGAGCGAGGTCAGGAAACAAGGTGCTGGCCTGGACTCAGCACATATGGGAGGATTAATGCTCAATTCAGATCCCTCTGTTCCCCCATCCACTCCAGTCATCCTACTGTGTTGTTTTGGACCCACTTGATTAATTTATTTCTACTAAACAAATCTATGCTTAAATTTCTCTTTAAGTCATTGTGGAGAGTTCTCTGAAAATGTCCACTAAATGTGCAACGACAGCCAAAAAAGCAAACAGAATGTTAGGAATCATTTAAAAAAGGGATCGAGAATAAGACAAAGAATATCATATTGCCTCTACATAAATCCATGGTATGGCCACATGTTGAATACTGCATACAGATGTGATCTCATCTAAAAAAAGATACATTGGCACTAGAAAGGTTCAGAAGAGGGCAACAAAAATTATTAGGGTTTGGAGTGGGTGCCAAATGAAGAGAGATTAAAAAGACTGGGACTTCTCAGTTTAGAAATGAGGAGTTTGGGAGGAGATCTAATAGAGGTCTATAAAATCATGACAGGTAAGGAGAAAGTGAAGTTATTTACTTGTTCCCATAACATAAGAAATAGGGGTCACCAAATGAAATTAATAGGTAGCAGGTATAAAACAAACAAAAGGAAGTTTTTCTTCACCAGCACACAGTCAACCTGTGGAACTCCTTTCCAGAGGATTTTGTGAAGACCAGGACTTGAACAGTTCAAAAAAGAACTAGATAAATTAATGGAAGTTAGGGCCATCAATGGCTATAAGCCAGGATGGGTAGGAATGGTGTCCCTAGCCTCTGTTTGTCAGAGGCTGGAAATGGATGACAGAAGAGGGATCGCTTCATGATTCCCTGTTCTGTTCACTCCCTCTGGGGCATCTGGCATTGGCCACTGTTAGAAGACAGAACACTGGGCTACATGGACCTTTGGTCTGATCCAGTCTGGCTGTTCCTATGTTCATTCTCACAAGTAGCCTGCTCACGTGAGCAGAGGTAAGCACGGCCATAATTAATTGTACTGTTAGAACCAGAACTTATAAACCTTTCTATTATTGCTTGAGACAATTGCTGTTTACTCCGAGGAAGATGAAGGATTCCTTTTCATTCAATGTATCAGATCCTACCTGAAATCTAGTGTTTTTTTCTGTTGATTTTAACTCTTCTGCAGTGGTTGACTAACTTTAAATTGCTATCCTTCATGTTTTCTGGATTACTTAAAACCTTATTTATACTAAAGGAAACTATATGTGTTTATCAGTACAGAGGGGAGGCAGTTACATTCAGGAGGAATAAGTCATGCTAGCTGCTGACCGTGTAATCTCAAGAACACTTAACGATGGTTAATGGTATTCTGCCAATGTTAAAAGCAGGATGGAACGAAGGGATTTACAATATCTGATGTCGGGCTCTCAAATAACAAGCTACACAAATTATGTAACTTACTAGCATGATAAGACTCATTTTGAAATACATTTCACAGTTCCTTCATGCTGAGGAACAATTTCATTATGGAAACTTTCGTACCCCTGAGTTGGGCAAAATTGGATATAAGCTTTTTATCCTTTCATACCTGTTCCCCACACAAATTTCTCCTACTCCTTTGTCTGTAGGCTCTCTAATGCAGAGGGCTTTTTTTATCTGTCACAAGCATAGCACAGACTACACTAAACAAGTCTGAAACTTTTTGTGGCACTCTGTGTAAATGTTGACTTTAAAAACATGAGATAGGGAGAAAAAGAGCTTGTTTTGTCCCCTTTCAGTGATTTCCAATTATCCCAGTTTAGGTTGTAAAGTTGCTAGAACTCAAGCAGACAGCCTATATTTATCAAAGACCCGATCCTGAAGGTTCTGGCCACACTCAGCGCTCACTGAATCAGTGAGACTTGAGGATGCTTAGCACATCACTCATTCCATCTCCCATCTATGCTGACTTTTCCAGTAAAAAATAAATAAATAAAAGCAAGCTTTGTTTTATTAGGTTTAAATGAAATTTCCTCATAGGAGATCTTTAGCATCATAAAGGATTTGCTTCTTTAAATATTTTCACCCACAGGAACATAGCTTGTTAAAAACGCTAACCTTTTTTTAGTAGTTCCTAGTGTGTCATTTCTATTGACTGATAAACATAGCACAGTGCCATGAGCAATTCCAGAAAGAAAACACATACAGTGAGTAAGTATACTTTTTTGATGTATAGGGAAAAGACCTAGTTCTAACTAATGGTGTGCTTTGGATCTAGACCAGAAACTGTCCCACTTTCAGATGCTGTCAGATCTCTGGCCCAGATTTACAACAAATGAACTTAAGTCCACCTCTATTCAGAACACTACATAGCACCTAAGTAGGGGTGCTTTCCTCAACAAGGCTCTATCCAGTATGTAACATGGAATGGAGAACATGGAATTGTACTACTCTTGGAATAGAGAAAGATTGTCTGTCTGTCTTTCAGCAAAGACTCTCCTAATGCCATCAGGAAGAGTATCAATACTCACAGGCAGGATTGGCCAACCCACGGCTTGCGAGCCGCATGTGGCTCTTCCCCCCTTAAACTGTGGCTTGCGAAACCTTCCCTGTGGCTCGTGAAGCCGTCCCGGTGCCCCTAAAAACTGAGCCCTTGACTCCTGGTTCCCTGTGCTCGCTGTCCGGTGCGGCAAAGCAAAATGGCGTTGACAAGATGGCGCTGGCCAATGGGAGCCTGATGTGGCCAAAAAGCCACCTGGAGTTTTGTTTAAAGGAGCAGTGTCCTCCTTTTTTTTTGCTCAATCAAATGTGGCCCTTTGCACTGTCCCCCCAACTATTGTGGCACTTTGCCTTTAATAGGTTGGCCTCCCATGCTCACAAGGAACAAAGACACAAAGCTCACCTGCCATTCCAAAGTTCAGCTGAGGCATTTCTTCAGTCTTTGCCACTTTCTTGGGGCTTGATAAATCTTTTGCAGATTCTGGTGGGAAAGCCCACAGTTTTTTCCTGTTTGTAACAGTGGATGACTGGGTTTTCACAGGTTTGTTTGTCGTAGGGCACCACTTGTAGCCAGGATTTGCCTTCATAAATGCATCCTTGTACTAGATAGGAAAGGAAAAATAATAAACAATAAGGAAAATATTCATCTCAGACATGGCAGTTTGATATTTACAGGACAATGGGAGAGCACCCTACTCACTAAAGTATTGAGTTCAGCATATAGACTTTCACGTTCTCAACTGTCAAGTTTCAAAGGTCTAGTCGTATCTCTAATCCTGTGCTTTGAATTTAGTCTGACCACCAAGTCAAAGCTGACAAGATGAAGTTATTAAACAGAATTTAAACATAACAAAAGTTTTCTTCTCTTTCCTGGTGTTTACCATATAGAGTGTACAAAAGTCTAGATCCTGATAATAGTTCCATCTGAATAGATCCTCTGCCCCCCTCACAAAGCCCAGAGATCTCCTACTCTTAGGCTTGAATAAAGGCGGCTTTCCCGAGTTAGTCCCTGGTGGGCCACCGCTGCTATATTTACCTCTTCAGGTATTGGCACAGTTCTTGTTGGCCATGGATCATCGTTGGCAGCCAATGGGAACAGTGGTAAGTGGTGTCCCAGTCCATGCTGCTTCCCACCGTTCCCAAGAGCTGCAATTACCTGATACCTGCAGAGGCGCAGGTAAATATAGAGGTGAAGACCCACCAAGGACTGACCTTACAGGCCAGATCCAGCCCGCAGACTGGAATTTGCCCATCCCTGAACTAATGGGACAGCTAATTTAGTTAACTACATTCACAGATAAAACTTGTGTGCTATCAGTAGCTGGAAAATAAACCATTCAGAGATAAGGATAGCAAGATTTCATGGCTTCTTGCTCTGCACTCGCTTTTTTTTGGGAGAGGGAGGAAGACAACTTTGTATTTTATGATATTTGAGTTATAGTCTTTTCAAGGCCAAGTACTTAGAGATACGGACTCATTTTCTGTTACAGTGCATCTGAAACTTTTTTCCTAGCCCTTAATCAGAATTTACCACAATGCATAGCAGTCTTTAGTATTAGAATGCACTGTGGCTGCCTGAAGCTTTCTGTGGCTGTGAACACACACAAACCATGTATCCAAGTTGTTTGAGTACATTTCTGACAACAAGAGGGACTAGCCAGTTTATCTAGACAGAAGATAATCCTGGCTCTGATGGAGATTTGGTTAGAAGATATATTACAAATTGAATAAAGTATCACAATGATGTTTTAAATATTAAAATTGCTTTTCGGTCCCATATTAGGGTTCTCAATTAACCACAGTTAGCTTATGCAATTAACTCAAAACAATTTAACTTGATTAAAATAATTGAGATCAATTGTCGTTTTAATTTTATGGTTAAACAATAATAGCATACCAATTTACATTTACTGTAAATGTTTTAGATATTTTTCTACATTTTCATATATTGCTTTCAATTACACCACAAAATACAAAGTATACAGTGTTCACTTTATATTATTTTTATTACAAATATTTGCAGAGAAAGATAAAAATAGTATTTTTCAATTAATCTCATACAAATATTGTTGAGCAATCTCTTTAGCATAAAACTGCAACTTACAAATGTACAATTTTTTTTACATATCTACACTTAAAACAAAACAATGTAAAAATGTAGAGCCTTCAAATCCACTCAGTCTAACTTTCTATTCAGCCAATTGCTCAAAGAAGTTTGTTTACACTTATGAGAGATAA
Source organism: Apalone spinifera (assembly GCA_030068395.1). NCBI lineage: Eukaryota > Metazoa > Chordata > Testudines > Trionychidae > Apalone > Apalone spinifera. The sequence continues at coordinate 139,460,844 of CM057845.1, read as the reverse complement.
TGCTGCCTGCTACCTATTTACAATGTCACCTGAAAGTGAGACTAATACTGACTACAACAAGTATTTGCATGGCATTGTTGTAGTCAGCACTGCAAAGTATTTATGTGCCAGGTATGCTAAACATTTGTATGATCCCTCATGCTTCAACCTGAGCCAGACACGAGAAGTGATTCTTCCGCTCTACTCTGCACTGATTAGGCCACAGTTGGAGTACTGTGTCCAGTTCTGGGAACCACATTTCAAGGAAGATGTGGAGAAATTGGAGAAGGTCCAGAGAAGAGCAACAAAAATGATTAAAGGTCTAGAAAACATGACCTATCAGGGAATTAATTGAGTTTGTTTAGTTTAGAAAAGAGAAGACTAAGAGGGGACATGATAGCGGTTTTCAGGTATCTAAAAGGGTACTACAAAGAGGCGGGAGAAAAATTGTTCTTCTTGGCCTCTGAGGATAGGACAGGAAGCAATGGACTTAAATTGCAGCAAGGGAGGTTTAGGTTGGACATTAGGAAAAACTTCCTAACTGTCAGGGTGGCTAAACACTGGAATAAATTGCCTGGGAAGGGTGTGGAGTCTCCATCCCAGGAGATATTTAAGAGCAGGTTGGAGAGACATCTATCAGGGATGATGTAGATGTTCCTGTTGCAAGGGCAGATCACTGAGCTTGATGATCTCTTGAGGTCCCTTCCAGTTCTAGTATTCTGATTCCATGAAAAAAATCCTTTGGCAACTGATGAAAACCATGTCCTCTAACAGATCTACTCCAGTACTTTTCCGGATCAATATTCATGTGAACTGCAAAACCCTGTGTGTCTTGTGGCAGTATTATCATTGTTCGTATGTGTCTTGTACTTTCCATTTCAGTCTTAATTTATCAACTGTTGCTGTCCAGCTCGATTGTAGAATGGATATGGATGATCCACCTCAAAAAAACCTAATAATATTATGTAAATCCAGTGGTGTGTGAGGTATCTATTTTTATTTATTTATAAGCTTTTCTGTAAATAATTTGTAGGCGCTGCTGATCCACATATTTTCTCTGTACATCTTGAAAAGAGCACATGTATTAATAGCACCTCCTAACTTTTTAAAATTCAGCTTGAAGAGTTTGTTTTACTAGTGAATGTGCATTACATGCAGACAGAGTCATCAAGGCAAGAAGCGCGCACATGCACGCACACAAAGAAAGAGCTTTACTTTTTGTTGTTAGAACACGAAGCCCACTCATGAATCAGATTTCCTGTTCCTACAGTTAAAAGCACAGAATCCCGAATAGCGCCCTCTGGGTCATAACACATCATCTATTTATATTTTTGTTTTAAAAAAAAATCCTGTCTATTGTTCAATTACCATTCATTTTTAGTGACTTGTAAAGATTTGGGAGCCCAAATAAGATCTGAATAGGTCCTTAAAAACATTTCTTAAAAATAACATCTTAAAACAAAATAAAAACAGATGGTTCAAGGCAGCATTCTAACTGATATGGCCTTCCTATCACAGGATGTTTTGTTGAGCAACGGTCTAATTAGTTATTTAATGATGGCCAGCACTTCCTGGAAGAAGTATTAAAAATTTCCATGGCAAATTTCCTTTCAGTCAGCCATGTATTGCAAAACCAAACAATTAAATCTCCCAAATCAGGCCACACACGAAAAAGAAAAATAATCATGAGATTGACTCAAAATAATACATTCTGGGTCTGTTTCTTTTCTGGGATTTGAGAATTTGGGGTTTTGGGACAGTCCATGGGTGAAGAGGCTGGCCGGGCATGTGCAAGATTGGGTTTAATGCCCTGCTTTGCCATGGGTTTCCTGGGTGAACTTGGGCAAGTCTCTTAGCCTTAGTTCTTCATCTGCAAAATGTGGATAATAGCACCTCCCTATCTCACAAGGGTGTTATGAGGATCAAAATATTGGGAAGGGCATTGAGCTCTACTGATGAAAATAGATATTAAATTATTATCGTTTCCAGCTTTTTTCTGTAACTATGGAAAAAATTTCTGGCCATAGAAGGCCAGAAATTCGATAAACTCTCTCTCTTTTTAAAGAAATAGTCTCACAAATCATATTAATCTAGAAGCTAGTGTAACCCATGCCTATTTGGTGTGGCATTGTTCCCCTTTAGCGGCATCTAGCCCATTCACAGATTGGTGAATTTGCACCAGCCTTGGCTAATAAACATGCCATTGTCCACAGCTCTCCTGGCATTTCTAGCAAAACTCCCATCAGTGACAGCAAAATATCGGTCTCCTCTCATTTCGAAGCAGCTCTCTTAAAAGCGGCAGCAAAACAAGGTCGGAGTGCAATCCTGTCAGTGAAATAGCTGCAAAAGTCCTCACAGTGTGAAGCGCTCAGATCTGTTGCTGAGTGGCAACAGTCTGCATCATCAGGCTGTTCACCACAGGAAAGAGCCCTACCATTCTGCTGACCCAGATATTGTGGATTCGAAGACATATTTTAAAACTGTTTCTCAACAAAGCATTTGCATTAATGTCCTTTCCCCCCTTTTTTAAGCAATTTGAAAAATTCTAACCTAAATATAAAGGGAGAAGTGGGAGACATTTTGAAGAGATGAACACTACCCCTCTTTCATGCATTCAGGTAATTACAACAGGCAAATGTATTTATGAACAATTGAAGCTGTAACTGACTGGGGAATAAAGACTAGTAAGGAGAAAATGGTTCTTTCAGTCTTATCAGCATAGCAGCGAGCACATATGCTTCTTCTAGAAGTTTTTAGCAGCAATTTAGCTTTTGCCTTTGTGCAATCAGAGTTTCATAGTTTAAGTTGAAGCTGATCTACAAAGACTACAGGATACAAATCAAAAGCCTGCTGACGCTGCTATTGAAAACAATAGCAGAACTTCCACTGAATTCCATGTTTTAAACTAACAAAAATTCCAAGTACTCTCAGAATGAGGAGATAGATTTTCAAAGATTGTAAAGATGCAGATAGGCACTTTTGAAGATTCCACTTCTGTGAGGTAGACTTATTTCCCAGAAAAGAAATAAAAGTTAAGCAATCAATCTGCTTAAGAGTTATTAAAAATCTCATTAGGAACTTACCTGCATCTTTAGATGCCTAAATACCTTTGAAAATCTGGCCTTTCATACCTACAACTAGATTTCTAATTCATGTTCAGGTAACTAAATAAATTATCTGAAGTTCAAAATTGCTAAAGTACATGAGAGTTGATGGATGCTCTGCAACTCTGAGGAAATCTGTTCATTGACATCAAACTCCAGTCTGGTCATTTGCAATAAAAGATCTTGAGATTGATAAAGCAATGGTGGAATACCAACCACCACAGTCAAAAGCTTTTAATGAAATATCTCAAATAATACTTTTCTGAAATATGTCAGTTTAGACGGTTCAATAATTTGACAAGAATTAGCAAAATGCAAGTAATTTTATTCTTTACTTTTGTAGGTGGCCAACTGCTAGCTTGTAAATTACCTGTCTTTAGGAAAAGGCAAACAACATTTCTTAACAGGATTTGTGTTACCCCACTTGAGAATACCCCCACAACAAATGCAAGTATTAAATAATATGAAGTAATAATTTAAAATGGAGTTTCAGTTGATCATGTTTATTTTTACAGTCTAAGCCTGATTATGAAGATGCACTAAAGATATTCAGTTGCAAAGCATTGTTGCTAATTATTATTTTGTTGTACTACACAACTGTTTGAAGAATAAAAATTATAAGTTTTATAACTTGCACACATTCTTGAAACTCATTTTAATGATTTGAATTCCCTTGGGTATATTGTTTCTCCTCAATAGCGAACATACAACGTGTTCTTAAATCCAAGAAAAACTAAATCATTACAGGAACAGGGACATACAATAGTATGATTAATAGTTCCAGATCTGTCACTTCTCATGAGTCATGTAATTATTTCCCTTCTGGCCGTTACTAAATAAACGTTTCTTTCAGCAGGAGAAAATATTTGTTTTAAAAAAGCAAGCACATTAGATGCAGTTATATAAGACTATTTCTTAAAAAAAAAAAAAAGTAAAAAACTTTCCTCTTTCCAATATCTCCTCACTGGAGTTTTTTTAATTTTTAAAAGCACTGCCTAATTTGAAGTGGGAGGGCAGAATAAACTAGGAACTGCAATAATATGAACAAACCCATAGTTCATCTACCTCAGTACCCTATCACAGACTGTAAACACCACTGGGTGCTTCAGAAATTGTTTACATCTCTCAACTCAACCTTGGTTTTTCATTTATAAAGTTTGTACATGCCACATACAATGCTTATCTTTCCTTACTATTTCTGAACATGTCCCAGAAGCTCCAGAAATAAGCAGATCTCCAGAGATCCACACAATGTAATACAGTTCCTTCAAGATATCCAAACTACATGCGTGTTTGGAAACAATAGCAAATGAACCTAAATAATATGTACAAGTTATAGATATCTCCTTAACTGTGCTAAGAATAGCTATCTAGTGCTTGTTGTATAGTCCATGAGCTCAGACATCGTGTTTTTCTTTTTCATTGCCCCAACACTTATTTTAAGTCAAACACTATTGTTCCCAATGCATTCCATGTAAAACAGCAAAATACTATCTTCTGTTTCAGGCTCAGAAATCTATCCTATATAACTGGCTACAGGCCAATCCTGTCCCACATCAGCACCTGGAATCTTTTTGGGACCAATTTACTTGGAAAGCTATTCCCATAGTAAGCCTCACATTAAATTGTGAGAAGAAGCAGAAACATCTTATGAAATAAGGGATTTTGAGGACATATTTTTCAGTGTTTGGGGGATTGGATTTTGTCATTGCAATCCTTGCCAAGTGATCAGTTACACATCAGAGAGAGAATAATGAATAGGCAACGTGAAAAGTTCATGATTCACTGACAGCTTACAAATTATTTGGCCAAACTATTTGGTGAACACTAATTTTATTAGTAAAGAAAAAAAGATTTAAGTGTTCAGAATATTTGGTTCAAATTTAACAGGTTCTATTATCAACAAGAAATGCACAGTTCAAGATAACTTCCTCTATCAGTACCGGTAGCACTATATAGACTAACAAAACAGGTAGATGGTATGAGCTTTTAACTCCGGTCATCTGAAGAAGTGGGCTGTGCCCACGAAAGCTCATGATACCATCTACCTGTTTTGTTAGTCTATAAAGTGCTACCAGACCATTTGTTGTTTTTTAAGTTTTTCCTGTACAGACTAACTGAAGCTTCTATCAGTACTGTTGGTTAACATGGAATGGACTATTCATTATGCCTTCACTGGGGACATTCTTGGAATGCCTTTTTGGGCAGATGATATTTACATGCTAGCATCATACAAATGCTGTATGCATTCATTAGATTACACAAGGACAGGGTAGTTTGGACACAAACAGACTGCTTCTCTTGCACTCGGATTCAAAATAACATGAGTAATTCCTCATTTAAAGCTATAAATATGTTTCAGAAAATGATCGTGTTAAGTGGGGTCAATTTTCCCATTGAAAATAATGGAAAAGGTGGGGGTTGTGTTTCAAGCGGTGGTGTCTGTTGGGACCGGGACATAAGGTTGGGGGAGAAAGAGGACTGGGTTACAGCAGGGAAGGGAGGTGTTTGGCTCTGGGGAAGGGAAGCGGAGGAGAGGGAGGGGGTTGGGAGTACGCCCCTGTAACAGGTCTGCCAGGACCCGCACTGTGTCAGGCGAGGGAGGGTCGCTGGGAACGGCATGGCGAGCAGTGAACCCTCCGCCACTTTGCAGGGAGGCAGGGGAAGCTCCGCGCAGCTGCCGGCAACGGGCTGGCTGGGGAAATCGTGTTATTCTGGGGACGGTCATGTAATTCAAAAAACGTTCCCTAAAAAAAAAAAAAAAATCATGCTATCGCGAAAACGTGTTAAGCGGGCACATGTTAAATGAGGAATTACTGTACTGATTGTAACACACACCAGAAACCTTAAAATTAAAGCACTGTACAAAACCATAGATTTTTACCTTGCACAATGGCACTTGAGAGAATTTCTGATACAATAAGTATTGTGACACAATATAAGATCTTAAATGTGTAGACAATGCACAGAAGAGGAGACAAATAGCACAAATTCTGGTGACAGCCATCTACAATTTGGACAGTACATACCTCCTTGGCCATGTCAGTGTATTTCTGCTTTTCTTTTGGGTCCAGAACAGCCCACCAATCTGCCAATATCTTGGTAGCACCACGATTGTCCAGACGGGGGTGTTCCTGCCGCACAAGGGAACGATGACGTTTGCAAAATAAGAGAAATGCGTTCATTGGCCTGCGGGCTCGCTGCTCTGAAGATTCATCATCTTCTGTTTCATCAGCATCGTGGTCTAGACTATCAGCCCCAAGAAGTTGGACCTATTAGCACCAAAATATTAAATATTTAAAAAAATAATCAATCAATAAAACATGTAAAGCAGTAGCCATTATATTGAAGTTTGTGAGAATGGATATAAATAACAGAAACAATGATATACATACACCCCTCCTAAAATATGTCCACATAAAACCTGCCAACATCTTGTACCAAAGATAAGATCAGTAAAAAGCTTATTCAAGCCAAAGTTTCAACTCTGAAACTCTTCTGCCAGACTCGAGCTCAGACTACGAGAGGGAACGGATGATGGGCATTCTCTGCCACCAGCACTGGAGAGTTCAACATCAGGAATTGAAAACAAAAGTAATCCCCTACATAACTGTCACGACGCAACAAAGGAGAAAGGCAAGCTTAGTTAATTTAGCTTGGCAACCATATAACTTGCAACCAACAACGTGAAGTGCCACTGGAAATGAACAATTAGCTAGCACAGAGGACTGGTGCAGAGTGATCCCAGCAACTTTTTCCACTCAAAAGTTGTGTTGCTGCACCCGGCAATATATTAACAAAAAAAGTTGACTAATGCTTTCCCCAGCTGGAATACACAGCAGTAATTCAGCCTTGAGCTTACAGATGCAAGTGTCAATGTGGCAAGACTGATCTGACAGAAGACTAGTGAAAGCCCCTGGAACAATAACAAAGATCATAGAAGCCCATTTAATAGCACAGGGAAGTTGTAGTCTAAATATGATGCTGCCATTACACTGGAAGGGGCGGGGCCTTATGTGGCAGGGCAGAGCTGGGGCTAGCCTCCCCCAGGCAGCCCTCAGCACTGCTGGAACATGCCACATGAGGCTCCAGCAATAATGTAAAGGGCCTGGGCTCCAGCTGCCATCATCACTACAATGGCAGTGGCCAGGAGCCCTGGGCTCTTCTGAATCACTGGGCGCTGGGGCAGTTACCCCCTTTGTTTCCCCACTCCTATGTCAGTGGGCCTGGCAGGAATAAACTCAACCTTGGTTTTTCATTTTAATCTTGTTGAATTACCTTAAATATACCTTGGTAAACATCTTATGTGCCACTGAAAATTGTATTTAATTATTCAAATTAAGTGTCTTAGCCTACAACAAATCTATTCCAATGTTCGTTTCCACAAAGTAGTAAAAGATAAAAGGAGTTGTAACCCAAAACCTAACACATAAATGTCTTCAAATCTGTCACACGTTTCTAACTAATTATGCTTTTTTCCCCATGCCTAAGAAAGTTATTTTATCAACCATGCTCCTGGCTCTTAATGCTCAACTTAAAGATCTTTATGGAACTGCCTCTCATCACAAATGGAGTAATGCTGAGGGCTTATCTTTTGGAAGGGACAGGCTACCTTATCGATATCTTCTTCCTCGTCTTCTTCCTCCTCCTCTTCAGAAAAATCAAGGATTTTCTTTGCAAGTAGTGGATGCCACTGAAGACACTTTCTCTTTGGTCGTTTCCCAGTTCCCTCTCCTTCTGGTGAATGATCCTTATTCCGATTACTGCCTTTCATTACTGTGACCTGCCATACAAAAATAGCCACAAAAGTCATCTTACCAAATTCATATGGATCACTTATTTATGTTAAACATAAGGGATCATCCCGTGAATAGCTGAACAAACTGATGCCAATTCAGAGGTTTATCAAATACAAAATTCTCCTAATTGTTTTTGACAATACTAAACATAGACCTTTATTTTTATATGGCATCATGTGAACTCACTGAGGATGAATCCCTTCTTGTCTTAACACTCACTTCAGTTCTTCTAGTAGCTCGGTGACACCCAGATTTCAACTCTTTAATGGGAACACTAGCCCTATCTAACTTTCAAATATGCTCCTACTCAATCTCCAGTTCAAAGTATTCACCTCATCAGCTGAGTGAAAGAAACTTGAAGCTTCTTGCTCAAGTCTGTGTCTATTACAATAATTCAAATTTTGCAAAAGCCAAGAAATCTCTTCTTTTAGCACCAGAACATCTCGTCAGCCACTCATCTGCAAATATGCACTTATATTTAGCAGAGATTATATATAATCCTGTGACACCATGAGCCAGAATTTCCCCAGTGCCATTAACAAGTACAACAGGGAAATCCAGTCCTAGAGGGATGAATTATGAATTTGAAGCAAACAACAAGAAGCAATTATGCTAATAACATTTTCAAAGTGCTGGTCTACGTGAACATGTACACAATACAACCCTGTGCTGAAAAAATGAAGTGCATACCCACACAATACAGATCATATTTATCCACTATCTTGAATATTTGTGTTTTGTAGTAAGTGTCTCAGATCTGTCTTCGGTAAAATACACAATAATTACATATTAACATCCTGTTTATGAGATCTGATGACCAGGTGTATCTTGAAATAAGGCACAATATCCCTCTTTGCATAGTGGATATAAATCAATGATTTAAAAAAATTAAAAACCTCTCAGATTTTGTTTTAACTTAAATTGGATTTTTATTTCATTATTTAAATAAGCTTTTCTTTTTGAAAAATACACCAGTATGAAATGAAGTCTAAATTTATTATAATCTCTTAAAACATTTAAATAAAAAATAAATATACTGTATCCATAGGCTTCTAACAACAACTCTTGAGTTAAGGGATACTTTTCTATAGAAAGAAAAAGTTGGGAAACAATATTTGAGGTCAAGTTTATGTTAAGATACAAAACCGCTCAAACAACAGTATACTATTAATAGTGTACCTTCCTAAGTAGCAAAACAAAAAAATATGAAATCTACTGTAAAGGTTCTATTTAGTTGTGTGTTTTAATGGTTATATCAAACTATGAAAATGCACCTTTCATTAGAAAAAACTGAAGAACAAATGGATAAGGTAATTAAACTCAATAATTGAAATTTCCTTGGCTTAAATCAATCCATCCTTACCCCATGTATGCAAGATAAGAGCTAGCAACTAGGGATATAAAATTTCGATTAATTGGCTAATCGAATAGTCGATGCAATTTGTATTGACTATTCAATTTGTTGATAAGGGTGCTTCTGCCTTTGAAGTGCAGCAACAACCCCAGGGTAAAAGGTGAAAGTGCTGCAGGAAGCAGAGAGCCAGCAGGGTAGTCCCCCACTGGCCCCCTGCCCCATGCTCCCTGCGGCGTTTCAAAGCATGGAGCCCAGGGATTAGCCATGGACTCTGAGTCCCCAGATAATTCTGGGCTCCGTGTGGTGCTGCCATTTTGAAATGCTGTGGGGAGCCCAGCGTCAGACTCCATGTGTTGTTTCAAAGCAGCAGCACTGCATGGAGCCCAGGGTAAGTGGGAGAGTCCCCAGCTGACCCTGGGCTCCATGCGGCGCTGCTGCATTGAAGCACCTCTTCACCCCCCTGCTGCCTCTGTGATAGAGGCAGCAAGGGGAAAAGGAGAAAGTGACTAGTCGACTAGCCTGTTGACTATCCGATAAGCATTTGCATACATTAACATACATTATATGGAGCCAAAGATTATGTTGATGGTAAAGGGAATTAACACACTGAAAAATGAGTGAACCATATAGCCTGTAAAAATATCAGTGGAAGATTTTGAAAGGCTAATGGTCATCTCTAAGACTAGGTCTACACTATAGGGTTTTTTTTGGAAAAAGCTATGCAAATTGCACTCCGCAATTTGCATAGCTTTTTCCGATCACTTTTCTGGAAGAAGCTTTTCTACCATTTGGCCAAGTCTTGACAGGGCCAAATGGCAGAAAAGCCTCGTCTTTCGGAGGAGCCCATATCCCTTATAGAATGAGGTATACAAGGCTCTCCGAAAGAGCACATTTCCTATTCTGCAAAAAAAAGCAGAAGAGCAAATGCGTTCCTTGGATGCGGCAGCGTTTTTCCGGGATAACTGTGGTATCCCGGCAAAACCCTGCAGTGTAGACGTACCCTCAGTGACAAACTAACAATAAGAAAATGTCCTGACCCAATGGAAATTTCATTTACTTCAATTAGGAAAAGAATATAAATATTTAAAGGCAGGAAGTCAATATGGTGAAGATGCTGATTTTTGGAATGGAAATGCTGAACCAGTGTTTCCTATAAGCTGAGCAGCCATGCAAGAGAGATTCACGTGCTGCACAGCTGATTAGAAGAGTGCACAGTAACCGAAGCCAGCAGCATGTGTTTCAATTGGTGGTGCCTTGGTGCACGTAAAATTTATTCTGCACATGGATGGAAAAATTAGAGGGAACTATTGTGACTTTTTTAAAGTAAAAGGTAGAGTGGAAAAGTATACAGTGTTTATCACACCCAGAGTTATGCACATATTAATAAAGATTAGTTAAAACAAGTAATTTTAACCATTTGGTCTAGTAGTCACCTGACAGCTACTTTTATTCAGGCCAAATTACATGTTCCATTCCAAACCCAGTTTTAATACTGTGCCATATTCACAGCCCCAGTTCTATTCCCCTTTGCACAAGGGTACGCAATTTGGCTGCATCAGCACAGCTGAGAAACTCCTTAGCAATCTCTATGCTAGTAAGTGATCCCTTTCGGCATACAAATTGTGCCTGTGTGGGGAGCCAGCAAAACTCATCTCCTCTACACCAATGCTCCACTGGTATATGGTCTGAAAGCAACCATAACCAGATTTCGTAAATAGGTTGCTCTATTTTATATCTGGGTCAGAGCCGCTTGAGAATCAGGAAGCTACATCAGAATATATGTCGACACAATAGAGAATCTCATGCAATATTTTCAAGACAGAACTTTCTGTGCTTCATCTCATCCAAGAAGTGATAAAGTTTGAGCAACATTATGTTCGTTTCAGAATAACATGGGTGGGGGGAAGATACAAACCACTTTCCCCATACGATCAAAGCTTCACTGAGGAATACACACACCAAGTATGACCAGGGACTGGGCAAACTATGACTTTGCACGCTTCCTATTCAATATAGAGAAAAATGAGAAGTCTAGAATGACATTTTACCTTTATTTACTTGGCATTCGAGGATAAACTGTCCAGTAGTAGACACTTTACAACATTAATCATTTTGAGTTGTATACAGTGTTTCTTGGTCAGTGCTATAAACAGTTGCATTTCAAGTCGCAATTGTCTTCCTTCCAAAGGAACTGATCTTTGGGAAGCTATTGGCCAGAATTTCATTATTGCAGTTAGAATGGAAAGGAATGTATAGGTTAAGTGGTATTGGTTAATATTAGCAGGCAGGTGTTTAAAAAAAAGATCGAGCTTTACTATTACTTTAACAGTAATAGTCTACAGTAAATACACAATCTTAATCTTAGAGAAACTTGTGATTCTCCTTTTACAATCGTCTTTAAAACCTCTTACTGAATTTTTCAGGTCCAACACCACAAATTCTTTGTGGCAGAGATTTTTTTAGATCACGTCTCGCAATATGGCAGAACAACTGTTGCAGGTCGCTGACTGGCTTTCACTAAGTGGTGAGCAACACTGACTTAACTGTATGAGTGGCCAATACTGGTCCCAGGCAGCAAACCCAGGCAGCGCTCTTTTGAAGTTGTGCCATGACACATTTTAACTGTATTTACATTCACAGCCATGCTCCACAATGTGAAATAAATAATAGAACTCAACTTTTGACATGGCAAAGATGCACTGTTTTACAAGCACAATCTCGAAGAGATTGGTTTATGAGAGAGAACATATTAACACAATTTTTAAACAGGGAAAAAATTCATTTCCATACACTTTGGTGCCGCTTAAAGTCTGGTGCTCTAGGCAACTGCCTAGTTTGCCTATATGTTTGGGCCAGCTCTGCAAGCATCAGAAGCTACCACAGTAAGTTCTAACTTGTGTAATTTCAATAGTCCTCAATGAAACAGGAAAAATTCGGCTTCAAAAGAAGTTGGTTCCATTATTTTAAAATTGGAACCACTTGTACCATCTTGGTAACTTCACACATATGCATTCAAATGGTTTTTTCTCTCCCCTTTCACATATCAGGGACCCCCTCAGTTCAGGATGCTTTGTGACTTAGCAGCTTTTCTGTACCAGCTTTGTTGTTTGTACCATCTTGATCTCCCATGTAATGCTTAAACTGCTTTCCATGTCAGTTATTTCACTGATCATTAACTGTAACCACTACAGAAGTCTCATTACTATTTCAAAAATCAAGTTTAATAGGAAGCTTTCTGTTCCCCCGAGTTCTAAAGAGGATTAAGACAAGTCTTCACAAAAGACAAGAAATCCCACTGCATGTTTTATATGTGTTCTCAATTATATCTGAGAATTTATCCAAGCATATAGTTTTGGAAAAGACAAATATAAACAGAACCTGAGCATTAGCCATTTCTAAAATCCCTAAGGGATTCACGCTGTGATCTTTATTTTTAATTGTTCCTCACTCACAAACAACTGTTTATACTACACACAGGCCAAACACTGAGTACCTAATTATCCTTTAAAAACAATTAACTAAACTGAGTACTCATTGCACTGAGTGGGTAAAGATGTATGTATATTCAGCTTCCTGCGATTTAGTTACATTAGTTAGTTTTTTAAACTTGTGATCTATTTTATCCTTGCAGTCAATAAGATGATATAGTTCATCTATTACAAGACTCTGAATAAGGCAGCTGCCAGCTCACCATAACTAGAAAACAAGAAACTTGCATCTGCAGTACCAAAAATCATTCAAAGCCCTAGATAATAGAGGTAGATCTCTCTAGAGCAGTAGTGAGCAACCTGCAGTCCATGGGGTTCTGTGTGTGGCTCGCAGGAGCGGCCCAAGGCTGGATGAGGCAGCTGGCGCCCCAGGCGGAAGGCGCGATCGGCGCCCCTGACTGCACGGCCGTAACGTCATCATCGGGCGCCTGGGCCGGTGGCGCCCTAGGCAACTACCTAATCTGCGTAGGCTCACGGGCCACCCCTGGTGGCTCGCGCGACATTTTGTTTATCGTTGCCCACACTCAGAGGGTTGCCGGATTCCACTGGTTTCCATATGTATAATTTTTTCCTATCAGTATTACTAAAGTGACACACATATAAAGCAAAGGTACAATGAAGTGAGGTGTGTGGTGACTGCACACAACATTGGACTATGAAAGCTGTGCGCTTCCCTCTGAATCCAATCAAAGCGCTGCTACAATTCAGCCAAGACAAACTACAAATTTTAGGTATGCAAGCAAAACTACCTTATCCTGGGATACCCTCTTGTTTTATAATCATTTCAAGGCCCACTGAAATGAAGGAGGCCCACTCATGAGTTCCACTCACTAGCACTGCTGCTCTAGAGACACATTGTCTCTCCTCTGTCAAGGCTGGAAAAGTCTCTGACAGGCCCTCTTAAGTCAATGGGAGTTTTGCTAGGATTTCAGTGGGAGAACAATCAGGGTCACAACAAGGCCAGTTTTCAGTCTCCTCTCTAACTTGGCAGCAGGGCAAGGAAACAAAATGCAATGTTCTCAGGAAGTGTGCAAAGCTACAACTTGTGCCACCAAGGCACAAACTTTGAAGCAAATCACAGTAGGCATTTTCAAGTTATTTGGATCACTATGTTGTAATGTTTTAGCTTTTCTGAATTTTTTATGAGGGGGAGCACACATTTTATTGTAATCTTTGCTCTACCCATTTCACAGTAGTTTTAATTTGTTGGTGTCTACTGAGAATTATTCCTTGTGTTTTTTTTCCCGTGGGCAGAAGTCTCTCACAACATAAGTGGATGTAAACATTGTATACAAACTTTATCAGTCTCTACCAAATTTTACAGTCCCCTTTGCTTTTGGGGACTGAAGCTGAGATACAACATGTTGAATGTTTTTCTTTTAACTAGGTTCTCTCCTTTCTGCCCAGGCACTCCACAGATACAGTATACTCATAATGACATACAGTCATTGTGAGTAGATTACTAAGGGCTGCTTAACATACTCTTAATCCACACAAATTTAATATTTTCTTAATTTTTCCTTTCAAGTTCTTGGCTACTTACAGTATTACCACTTTGGAAAAAATCCAATTAAAGTTCAAATGAGCACATAAATCAGCTAAAAATATCTTCTTCTGTACTACTATTGCTTACTTATTGATTAACTGAACATTATTGGAATTCATTTAGTTGAATATTTGGGTTCTTATGTCTATCCTTTTTTCTTAATATGAAATAAATAGCATGGTAATTGGTTATGTGCAAATAAACATAGCTTGGTCTAATGGAAAGTTTATATTGTGACTACAAATGACGTTTCTGTGTTCTTCACACTGCTCTATAAACATATGGTAATGATACAAACTGAAGACAATGCCCTCAGTTTGTAATGCAAAACTATTAATAGGTCTCCAGTAATCATTCCACAATGCCACCAACAGTAATATAAAATGCTTTATTGATTCTGCATCTCCATACCATCTCATGGGAAGACAGAAAAGATGCCTGAAAAATCAGCATGGTCACTGTTGCACCTGTCATTCAGTTTATTAGGCAAGGCACACTCTATACAGGAGACCCTCACGATTCGCAGAAGTGCTGTTCACGGTTCCATGTTTTTGAGGGTTTCCTGTGCTGTCCTGGTGGGGAGGACAGCGGGACTAGAGCTGCAGTGACTTCCCTGCGGCTCCTGGAACTCAACCACTGCGAATGGTGAGGGTTTCCTGTACAAGAAGAAAAAAAGTGGGGGCTACCACGCCTCTCAAAGGCCATTGTTCTGGAGGGATGTTTGCTGATTCAGGTTCTGACCTTGAAAGGACTTTGGTAGGACTTTGCTTAACTTTACACTGTGACTAGTCCCATTGAAAGCATCAAGACTACTCATGGCATAGGAATGCTAAGCACATGCAAAAGTCTTTATAGAGAGGGCCTACCAAATTCAGGGCCATCACGGACTATAAATGCTGGTCTCTCCCTGTGAAATCTTGTCTTTTGTATGCTATACAGATCTGGTAGGGTAGAATAGCATTTCTCAAACTGGGGGGCCTGAGATACGGGGGGGGGGAGGGAGGGTTACAAAGTTATTTTAGAGAGGGCCACCTTTACTTCTGCACTGTCTTCAGAGCAGGTGGATGGACAGTGGTAGCCAATGGTCGGAAAAGAGTGGCTGAAGGCAGCGCCCTGCAAGCTACAGTACAGAAGGGTGGCAATACCATACCATACCACTGTTACAACTTTAGAGCTGAGCAGCAGGAGAGTGGCAGCAGCTGACTACAGGCCAAGCTCTGTAGACAGCGGTGAAGAAGTAAGGACAGCAATACCATACAATGCCAACCTTACTTCTGTGCGCTGCTCAGAGAGGCTCTGCCTTCAGAGCTGGGCTCCTGGACAGCAGCCACCATGCTCCAGCTGTCAGCTCTGAAGGCAGTGCCACCACATCCCTAGCAGCCGCACAGAAGTAAGGGTAGCGATACCATTACCCCCCACCCTTGTGATCTTCAACACAAGTCTTCTTTGGGACAGGGCCCTTCAGTTACAATGCTGACATGTCACATTTAAATACCAGAAATCATGGACCTTATGGTTTTAAAAATCCTGTAACTGAAATGGACCAAAATGGGCTGTGAATTAGGTAAGGCTCTATTTATAGGGCTGAGGCCTTACTCTTGCAATACCAGTCTGGGTAACAAAAAAATAGTTACATTACACAGAACTGCAATTCTGCTAAGTGCAATTTATGAAGTATATCACATCAGGAGACATATCAATTCTCCCGTAATGTCAGCAGAGTTATCTGGTATCTTCCAACCTAACACAGATGGACACTCTAAAAATAAGCAATGATAATATAGATAAAATAATGTTTAAGCACCATTAATATGAAAAGAGAAAAGGAAACTGAAAACTCACAGTCTTGTTAAATAACAAGCAATTGTAAGGGACATGCACAATACAGAATTGATACATAAATAGGAGAAAAACGTTATGTTCCAAAAAAATGGACAAAATATGACAGCCTTAATTAAAATGAGTCCCACCTGCTAACATCACCACAATTCTTTGTCAAAGCTTATATTTCATGTCCACTGACACCAGAGGTACTTCCAGGGTCACTGTTTACAAGTACCTTTAAGAGATGTAGACGAGATGGGAAAGAGAAATTTTACCAATAGAACAGTTAAAATATTATTTCAGCCTTTTCCTTTTGGCTATCTTTGGTCTTCCTTCTGTTCCTGGAAATAGTTTTGTTTGACGCTTCATAAACCATCCAATTCAGGCTTTCATCAGAAAAAAGTTGAATCAACTGATTTGAAGACGCAAGCTTTGAGAGTTTTATTTTTATTATTTACACCTTTTAATATACAATTTCTTTTAAATTTAGTTTTAGAATTAGATAGAAGTTTTCATCTTTAAAAATTCAAAAAAATCCAAAACTATTTTTTTATGCCTTTCCCATGGCATCTACTTCTGCCCTCCCCCTAAATTCCTAGATTATTTATCAAAGAGTATGTAAATACAGCAGTCCAAATCCATTGTCTTAAGCTTGGGAACACTGCCTACATGACTTCTTATCCTTACATATTGCATTAACACTGGCATTAATGGCAGTTTCACTAATGGCTCATTTACAACATTATGTACTTACAGTGGTGATCATCAAAATCTTTTCAAATGTCTTCACAAGTAAGTAATCAGTAGCAGGATATTTATATTAGCGTATACTAATAGGACTGGCAAAATTCAAAGTTTTGGGTTTTTTTTTGTAATTTCAATATATAATGTCTTATTTTATTTTTAAACATTTATTTGTATCAATTTACATTTTTACAATTACAGAAAATTATGGAGGATGCCAGCTAATTACTCAAATGTCTGTCATTACATATCAAAACGGTTATGCTTCATAAAAGTGTCAAAACACTAATTTCCAACATCTTTTATCAAAATATAGAAAGTAAACATACCTAAATCAAACTCTAAGAAGTTCTCAAGCAGGATTTCTCTTACTTTGCCTATGTGTACATTTTGTCATTATTATTAATCAATGTTTCTAAGTGTAAGAAACACCAGATCAACACTATCTACTTGAAAAAGTAAAACTCCAGGGATTTGAATAGCAACTCCTAGGTGGTCTAAGATTACAATAGGCCGACACTTTCTCTGGGGAATAGGTAAGAGCGGCAGGATTTTAGCAGAATTTGTCTGGTTATCGCTACGACAGCATGACCAAATCTGCCTTGCCATGATATCTCTGGCAGAGCCAACATTTTAGCAGACAAATCAGTATTCTTTGCCGTTATCTACTGCAGCAAATGAACTCTAACATACTTGGTAATGTAGCTTGAAACGCCAAGCCAAAAACTAATGCAAGCTATGAAAAGAACTAAACCTAAACTGTTGTGACTATCAAGTGGGATGCTGACAACTCGGATTGTAAAGGTTTCCTCCAACTTCCACTTGATTTCAACAGGAGCTTGTCAAACTGCTTTATTGGAGCTGGACTGGGCTCTTATGTTCACATGGAATACTCGGACATGAGCAGCAATGAGGTAATGTTAAGGTAGTTTTTAAGCATCGTCTACTGATTGGCCACTGTTGGAAGACAGGACGCTGGGTCTGACCCAATAATGGCCATTCTTATGTTCATTCCATACCATACTAGTCAAATTTCTAAGCTACTTTTAAAGAAAGGAAATATTGTAAGAACCTAAACATATACAGAAGCATTGAATCACTGATACCGCTAATAATCTGATGAGGTGAGTTGTCTCAACCAGGAAGCAAGGGAATGATATAGTACAGAAGTTTAGGCCAAGTCTGGGGAATAAATAATTGATTTTCCCCTCTCACAGCTCCATTGCGCCAAGTGGAGAAGCTCAATTCTTTATACTTTAATTAAAAATAAAATGTAATATGGTATATCTATCTATAAATGAAAAAAATATATACTTTGAATTAGATAGTTTATTTAACTCTGGAGTAAACTTGACCCGCAGAATTTCTTTTAGCTTGATATAAAGAAGAAAGGAAATTAATTGATACTAATTACTGACCAGATAGTGAATGTATTTCTTCTTGTTTCACAGCGGAGAGTCACTAATGGGTTTTTCTAACTTTCACAGAAGTGATGGTTTAATGGAGGACATGCTGTGACTAAATGGAATACTGCCTGCCTGCAGAAATGTGGTATAGACTGTCACCACATGTAACTAACACAGTAACAATTCTTACTTAATTTTTAATGAAGCTCTCTTTCCTGTTTAAGCAATTGACAAACTAATCCTTATACCTCTTTTTGAATTTTCACTGACTGCTCTGTTTGTTCTCAGTTTTAAAATTGAATTTATTTAAGACTACCCCAAAAATAATACACCTTTTGAATTTCTGTGTTTTAAATCATCATGGAAGGTCCACAAAAGTGTTCTCTCCTCCCCACTAAAAATTATGAGCTTTCAAGGGGTGGGGGGTGGGGGGAGGAAAAACCTGTTACATATGAGGGAAAAAAGATGCTTATTTCTGGTGGTAACCCTTTGCATCACTCATCATTAACACTTTCTCTTCCTTTCACAAACTCTTTTCCCACTTGGAAACATTGGGAATTATTCATTTCATGTCTTCCAGAAGGGTACAACAGACTAACTGAGACACAGACAATGTAAATAAAAGAAAACCACACATGTTGCACCTCTAACTCTAGTTATGCTCAACAATTAAAGGAGACAAGACATATCACTTTTCATGTCTACTTCACATCAGACCTGTGGTCCACATTTTGCATGGGCTTCTAACAGACTACAAATTTGAGTTTAAGGTCTCAGTCCTTATCTTCAAGGTACCACATGGCCTGGGCCTCTACCATCCTGGGGCTCCCGCATGAAGGATTCTGGTCAACAGCTCCACTCCTCAGGCACAATGCAGCTTTGTTCCACATAAGTGAAGCTCATTTGTGCAGGAGAAAGGACTTTCACAGGAGCTAGACTAAGAATATGAACAAACCCCTGCAGCTAATAATGACCATCACAAACCTCATCTTCCAACTGCCAGGTATACTTCTTTGATATGCATTCTCTAATATATAATACATATAGCTAGATCAGTTTCGAAACCAACCCCAAAAAACCACCTCCACCAAAATAAAGACTCCAACACATATGCAATTCTCCCTTTAGAGATTAAATGAGAGAATGAACCATACATGAAAGGTGTTTGTTATACAGCTTTAAGCCAAGGGCAGAGAACCTACAACCGGCAGGCCAGATCCAACCCCTAGCTTCCCTTGATCTGGCCAGCATAAGACTTGGGGCTTCCCTTTCCACCCTCCTCCAGCAGAGGGAGCTGGTGCTAGTGTGCTGCAAGTCTCCATGCCT
>CM057845.1:139378379-139391573 GCA_030068395.1 Apalone spinifera | reverse complement strand
AGCAAGTAGTCGACTATCCGATAAGCATTTATTTATCGGATAGTCGACTAGTCCTTGACATCCCTAGTGTGGGGTAGGACCAATGTGCTTTCTACAACAGTATGAACGTATGGACTTTATTTATCTCTCTGAACTACTAATCATCTCTTTGAAGCAGGTAAAATAGCTCCTCTTCTAAGGTTCTACTAGAGCAGTTAGCCATTCCACACTGTATGGAGGGGGGTGGGGGGAATGGAAATCAATCCTCTCTCTTAATCTCTGGACTGGAGAAGATAGCATTAAAAATAAAACTATCCTTGGATTAGGTTACGTTAAAAAACTTCAGACTTTACTTAATGTATTTTTAATTGGGTGTCTCTAAGCCCATGGTGTCCAACCAGTTCTGAAGCAGCAGCCACGGGTAGTGGCTACTGCTGTAGCAAACTAGCAACACTCAACCAGCCAAATAGCCACATTGTTCAAGCCAACTAGCCATACTCAACTGGCCAAATATCCACACGTGGCTAGCATGTTGAACACAGCAACTGTAGGAAGTAAGAGTAAGGTTGCTTGAGAGGCAATGTTTAACCAGTTAATCGACTAAGCCAGATCTGGGCTGGGGACTGCTCAAGCCCATTTGGCTCTGCTGTCTCCCAGCCCCTGCGTGGCTATCACTGGCTCCCAGCTCTCACCAGAGTAGCTCCTGCTTGCAGGGTGCCTAGGCCCACCGCAGACAGAGGCTGCAGTGGACCAAAGCAACCCCTGTCCGTGGCAGGCCCCCTGTAGGGCGGAAGCAGCCCCCGCCTATAGCAAGTGGGAAGCTGCTTGAGCCCCCATTAGTTATTGGTCAACAAGAACTGGTTAGGGCCGCATTTCTCAAACTGTGGGTCCCAACCCTCCGGAGGGTCACGAGCAACTTAGAGGGGGGTCGCGGTATCACAAAGTTTGAGAACCCCTGGGTTAGGGTGATGCTTACTGGTTAACCTTTCACATTTCTAGCTAAGAAAGTACAATAATAAACTGGAATATCACCAAACACTTACGGTTTAGTTATGAAAGCTTGTTATAGAAATTCAGCCTAATGAGCTCAAGCTAGTATTCACCTAACTACTGAAAGGAAGATGCATTGTGTTTCCTGTATGTGTCAGCGGGGGGAGAGGGGACGGAATGCTAGATAAGTGGTATTTTCACTTACTACAGTATTGTATTGCCTTAGTACAATCCTTTATGCCACTACCTTGACTTCAGATAACTACATTCTTTCTATAAAATGTAGTCTGTAAATTCAGATGCCCATCCTGTCAATGATGATGCACACACTTAGCTTATGTGAGAACGCCCACTGAAAAATACAAGTTAAGCAGACATCAACATTTGCAGGGTCGGGGCCTCATTTTCTACCTCTCCATTGACCTGACATCTCTATATAGTTTTAGCTTCACAACCATTTTAGTAGTGTCCTGTCATCTTCCTTTCTTACCACTTCCTTCTGAATATTAGTAAAAAACCCAGGGATGTTCTCACTATAAGTATTTTTATTTAGTGGTTACCACACTTGGGCCCAGTGTTTTATAGCTGGGATTTTCAAGACAGACTAGGGATTTGGGCACCTAACTTTAAAATCAAACCTAAGTTCTTGGATATCCATAGTGATATTTATTGCATATAAAGTCCTCAGATATATCATGCTGCTCTGATTATCTCCACAACTAATATTAAAATATCAAAATAACCTCTTTCTGCTATTACCAGAGCCATCTAAGTACTTTTCTACCTCAAGTCGCTTATTGTAAATTTTACCTTTGCCATTTGTTTCATGGCTATAAACTACTGAAATAATTAATTATGTATGCCTTTAAATCAAAGAATAGCTACTTCAAACACCATAAGTGTTTATATACTATAATGGGCATGAACTAGCGCTACCGGAGCACACTGTACTAATAAATGGTGTAGTACAACGATTGCTTGTTTCCTAATACTGAGTTTAATTAGTTTTAAGAAACAAGCCCTACCTTAGCAACTACCTAGATCTACAGAGTCTAAAATCTACTCACCTCTTAACCTTTCAATCACACACTTGTCACAGAAATGATTTGAGTGCAGCAGTCTGCAGATCTGGTTGCAATATTGGCACAATGTGATAACAAAACAAAATGATGATGATATTGCTTTCCTAGCTTGTCATGTTAGCTTGTCAGAAAAAGCCTATAGCTAGCCAAGAAAGTGACTCCAGACTTATAAAAATAATTCTTTCAGAGGAAGAGTATTAGCGTCTAGAGAAGAGCTTTCTTGAAAAGCAGGAAGCTGATTTCAACAGCACCAAGAGCAGAATAGAAAGGAACAGAGCTAAAGAAAAGTGCAACAGAGACACAATTTGCTGCTTATAGCTTTTTGTTGGCAATACAGTTGAATACCACCGCATTACTGAAATACCAGTATTACTGCTAACACAAACACCAATAAATCCCCTCCTACCCCACCAGTCCCTCTCATGTGCCACTCATGAAAGAATGAGCTTGAGAGTACTAGATAGGGCCATAGTACAGGTAACAAATATGCAAACTTCCTTCTGAAGTTCTATCAAGATACGTAAGTTCTGAGCTGAAGCATCTCCTGCAGATCCCACACAACCCTGCCCATGCACCTCAGATTCGGCCCAACATGGTTCCTGTTGTTTCTGTCCTGGATATAGGCTGCCTTCTCAAACTATAACTATGCAGGATCAAACATGCTTGCATTTGTAAACTAAAGTAAATCTGAAACCCAGTTTTCAATAATAGGTTGACTTACTTGCTTTCGAAAGTACCCTGAATTCCTTTCATGCGCCAAAAAGAGATCAGTGTACTTTCAATAACAGTATCACCGCTCATTGTACAGGAGTAATTTTAAGTAAATGTTGTAGTTGAAAGGACAGAGGTTATTTACAGAATAATTTTGACCCAAAGAACTGAGAGAGCCTTTGAGGTGCAAATTCCAAAAGGACTTTTATTAGCTGTTTTCTAATTGTAAGAAAATGCTGTCTTTGCCAATTGATTCATAGCAATAAGAATACAGACGTTAGTGATGTTGCTTATCACACTGTTGGAAGGCACTCAGTTACCACCGTGATGAGGGCAGTACAAAGATCTGCTGAAACAGAATGTTACAGCAACTAAATAGATTTCAGTTTGGAAAAATGCTGTTTGGAACACATCTTTCAAATACCAAAGTCATTTAACAGAACTGTGTAGGAACTGCTAGACTGCATCAGACCAATGATTCTAGTCTTGTGCCCTATCTCTGACAATGGCTAGTACCAGATATTCCAAAGGAAAGAGTAGAACTGCTACAACGGGAAACATCATGCCTACAAAAGAAATTTCTTCCTAACATCAGGTAGTCAGGGGTTGGGTTATGAGCTAAATCACAAAAATAGACATCTCCTATATTTTCAAAAACTGAGCTAGCGTTATTGTGGAGGATGTTTTTATTCTATATACACCTAATTATTTAATGAATTCCAAGTGATTTGCCTCATGATCATGTGGTTATGCATTCCAGAGGTTAACAGTGCGCTTTGGGGGAAAACAGTTTACAAGTTGAAGTGTCACCATTTTAATTTCATCTGATGTTCTCTATCCTTGTATTAAGGCAAACAGGGCTCCCCAACTAATCTTCTGTATACTACTCATTTTATATACCTCTCATCTATATGAAAGTCTTTCTATGCCTCTAATCACTTTGATACTATGCTATCCTTAGGATAGGGAACATCCACTGCACAGAGCATTCAACATAGGAATCTACATATAGAATAAACTTGGAGCTTGGATATGAGATAGGTGAGTTTGGATAATAGATAGGTGTCCTGATGCCTAAAGTGAGACCAGAGGCAGAAACTTAGACACCAAAAGAATAAAAATGTAGGTGCTAAGTAAATTTAGGCATTTACAGGGTTTGAAAATGTTGTCCATGCAGGTGTAGACGATGCTGAGGGTAATCTTGCAGGATTACCATCATCAGATGGGATCAGTTCATGGTTATGGAATTATTTACTGTATAACAGAAAAAAAAAAGCATGAGTATGTTGGCAAATCAATACCTGCCAGTTTGCATGTTGCTTTCCTTCAAGTCATGTTTGAATTACTGTCTAAATTTCTAATTCACACCTTTTCCAATCTAATGGATAGGCTGTCCCATCATCAATAGTATTCTGACATTTTACAACTAGTTAACTAGAATTGTCCAAACTTATTTGACAGAGTTTCTAACTCCCTTCCCCCATTTGACAGAGGGTGAATTAATTCACAATATTTTAAGATTTGCTCCAACAGTGGAAGACGAGCGAAGCAGAGGGCTCAGTGGATTTGTGAGACGACTGTCAATCTGATGCTTTTTCCTAAGCACTAAAATTACTGAGAAAGAAATCAAAATGGGAAGTGTGTGGGGGGGGGGGGGGAGAGAAGAGATGGAAAAAAATATGAAGTGAAGAAATAACAGTTATAAAGAAAATAAGGTTGAAGGCATCTTTCACTGGATTCCTATGAACACTCAGAAAATATCATGTCTATCAGTTAATTGATCCAACCAATTCCTCACTGCCATATAATGACTCACCACTACTGAACCAGATTTGTAATGCTGGTCTACCCATCCACAACCTTGCCTCCTAAAATTTGCAAAATATATATATGTAAAGGTCAATAAATTATGATTTCTACTAATTCCACTTCCTATTCAATGGATCAGTTTCCAATACTGGTACTCACCAGTTTAAAAAAAAATCCTGCTAATTGATACTCAATATAGTACAAACAGCCAATTCCAAAATACTTACAAAAAACATTTAATCAACACTCAGTGTTTCATAATATAACACAAATCATTCCAATTGTGCATAAATGTATTCTTCAATTCCCATAAGACTACCACACTGTAAGAACCTATAGAACAGACAAATTATTGAACCTTGGCACGATACATCTTTTGAGAGATTTACTTCATTTTTAGACAGAGCATGCAACACCATATCACCATTACAAAGTAATCCCAAAAGCGGCAAAACAAAAGTCAACTATGAGGTCAGATGGGGATGAACGAAAAGAAAAAAATATAAATAACACTAGGGGGCTGTGCCCCCAACTCGGGGGATGGGGGAAAGAATAGGCAACCCCAGCTCACCCCCTCGGCCATTGGGGAGGAAAGGGCTGCAGCTGCGTCACCCCAAGCACTTTCTCCCTCCACACACACCCCCCAGCTGCACCAGCCCAGGCCCTGCCTCCTCTTACCCCTTTCGCTCCCCAGCGTGTGCCCAAGCCCAGGCCCTTTTTCCCTCCCCGCCACTGGGCCCTCTCTCTCACCCCTGCATTCCCCTCTCCTGGCCGCGGTGTGCCAAGCCCGGCTCTGCTCCCAGCTGCCAGTGGGGAGAGGGGGGCCGCTATGAGGCCTCGAAGGCCTCATGCTCTCCCCTCACCCACCAGGGGTGGGGGGGTACTTCAGGGCCTGGCAGAACACTGGGGAAAGGTAAGGGAGGGAGGCTGGAGGCAAGTGGGATGTAGAGTGACGTGATGATGTCATTCTGTTGTCCCACAGGAAAAGTTTTTTTAATCTATAGAGAGAGAGAGAGGTATAAAAATAGCAAAACCAAAAGCCTACCACATGCAGAGTTCCTACCTCCCCAAAATACTGTGCTAGGGTCTCCACTATTGGTCTTCATTCTGTGTGGAAGGCACTCAGATACTATGGTGATGGGCAGCACTGCAAAACCCTACAAGAGACAGATATTGGTAGATAACTATTTATTTTTACACTGGGTTTTAAGGTACACAATATTTTTTTATATATAATTCTGTAATGCCATGGAGCATTAGCTGGACTCCATTAAAACACATCTTCAGCCTTAACTTGTTTATAAAATGATTTTTTTGTTTTCTTAGGAATAATGGGAGTGAATCCATGATTGAAAAGCAAAATAGATTTTTTGAAAGCTGTGTTAATATATGCCTCTGTTCATTTTATAGCACTAACATTAGAGGCAATATGAACAAGGCATATCCTTTTGCTGTGTTACAGTGTGATACTCTCTTTTCTTTCAAAGCTGTACTGTTAAAGTTGCAGCAGTCAATAAATATTTGTTTTAAAAAGAGACAAACCTGCTGAGAGCAGTTGCAAAGAAATCCCTCTCATCCCACTAATTTGGTTAGGAAGGAAGATAGCAAGCATAAAGCTAAATGGGGAGCTAACGGATAAAACATCAAGCTCAGTTAGAACCAGACACTATATATATAACTATTTGTTTGACTAATTTCCTGTTCGAATATGTGTAACTGTTTTATTGAACTCTTGAATAACTGGGCCAAATAATGCAGTTTCTCTCAGGTGAAATTCCTCTAGCTTCAAATGCCATTGACTAAATCTTTGTACAACACTGGATTCCTGGGAAGTTTAACTTACAACATTAAAAAAGTCTTAAGCACACTGTAATACATATTATGGATGAATTCTGAATACAGGATATACACTACAGTTTAAAAAATGAACTGGTCAGTTTGTATATTGCAAAGTTGAAACTGGTGGTTACCTGGCTGCTTATTATTAGGCAAGAATGAAGAGCAACACACAAGTGCAGAAGCCAAAGATAATTCAGTTCCAGTTGTTCTAATGCAGTGGTCTCCAATCTTTTTAAGCACAAGATCACTTTTTGAATTTAAGTGCAATCCAAGATCTACCTCAAACCCAAATATCCTCATCCCACCTCCTTTGTGCTCCTGGCCCCGTCTCTCTCAGAGGCCGCTCCTGCCTCCTGCTCATTCCGTCCTCCTTCTCTTCCCCATCCTCACTCACATTCACCAGGCTGGGGCAGAGGGTTGGGGTGCAGGTTCTGGTCTCGGGTTAAGGGATGAGAGTGTGAGGGGCTCTGAAACTGGGCATAGGGCAGGCAGCTGGGTTGCAGGGGGAGGGTCTAGGTGCAGGCTCTGGGAAGGTATATGGATGCATGGGGGCTTAGAGTTAGGGCAGGGGCTTGAGGTATAAGAGGCAGTTCATGACTTGGGTAGAAGTTCCGGATGTGGACTTGAGCTGGACGCTGCTTACCTCAAGGGCTCCTGGGTGGTGGTGCAGTGAGGCTAAGGCAGGCTCACCCCTGCTTTAGCCCTGCACCACTCCCAAAAGCAGCCAGCAAACTCCCTCCATTCTATACTCTGTTGTGCTCCCCTCCCCGCTCTGTGGAGATAGGACACAGGGTGGGAGAAGGGGGCACCTAGATACCCTCCTCTGCCTCCCCTGCCCTGCACACCAAGCAGGAGGCTCCTTGGAGAACAGCTCCAAGGCAAAGGGCAGGAGATGCGCAGAAGCAGCAGGAGGAACAGCTGAAGTTCCAGCACTTGATAGCCACCGGGCCAAACCAGTTAGGATCACCTGTCAGAGGCTCCAAAATCTACCAGTAGATTCCAATCCACTGGTTGATGACCACTGTTCTACAACTCCATTTGAAGTCAGGGCTCCAGCATACTTCCACATGGGTATAATGCCTGTCAGGGGCTTGAAGAGTCACTTGTCTCTTGCTGCTTCAGGGGGTAGCTGAGTTAGTCTGTTACAGAAAAAAAACAGCAAGCAAATGGTCTGGTAGCACTTTATAGACTAACAAAACAGGTAGATGGTATCATGAGCTTTCGTGGGCACAGCCCACTTCAGATGACCGGTCATCTGAAGAAGTAGGCTGTGCCCACAAAAGCTCATGATACCATCTACCTGTTTTGTTAGTCTATGAAGTGCTACCAGACCATTTGCTTGCTGGTTTTTTTACTTGTCTCTTGGTTATAGTTCAAGATTGTAGAGGCCTGTCTTGTTCCTATTGAAAGTCACAGGCCCCAATTCCGAGACGTCCCTTTCTTGAAGTAAGTGCAAGAATGAGAAGGCGGAAAAGAGGCAGCTGAGGCAGGGGTGGCTCTAAGAAATCTTTGTATTCCTCACATTTTGGGGAAAGCCAGAGGCTGCTCAGCCCCCAGCGTGAGTAAGAGCAGCCTCTATTGGAGTAGGTAGTGAAAGAGATCACCGGGAGGTATCTGGAAGCTTTGGAGGCCATAAACCCCATTGTGACAAATTTTAGCTTGTATATTTCACCACAAATGTTCTTTCTAGAAGAGTTTAAAAAAGGCAGAGGAAATAAACTAAAGCTTCACCGGAATCCTCAAAGGGAAAAGGGAGAGGGAAGAGTGCGTGTACATACATGAAGGATCCCAGAACACCCACACTTTAGGTCTGAACCTGAACCTTGATTATTGCAACATTTTCCCCTCTCCACTCCATGGTGCTCCCCTCTCTCGCTCCTGAAGGACCATCCTACCACTGCCCGACGCTATTCCTAGTTTGGCCTCGCTTGCATTATGTAAAACATTGATCGCCCAACCCAGGCATCTGCAGGGTGTCTCTCAGCGTCAGTGGAAGCAGCTGCCTTTTGCTTTCAGTCTCACTGAGAACAGTGGAGAAACTTGGTGTTAAAGCTTAGGAGGGCCAACAGGGGGAGCAAGGAGCTGATCACATGCTGCCTCTGCAATCAGAAAAGCCAAGCTAAAGCCCCTACCACCCAGAACAATGGCCAGGACCCGGAAAACACACCCTAGAACTAACGCCTGAAACAAGGAACAGTCCCAGCCAAACCTGTTGGCAGCTGTGACTGAAGTCAATACCAGTTTTACAGAATTCTATGGAATCACCGAGGATGAAGGCCTAAGTGACCACAAAAGAACCACATTCAGGAGCATTCTGTATGCAAACTGACCCATAGTATAGCTTCCCCTCTCCCCTGTGCAGATCTCTTCTGCACATTTCATCCATCCAGTAGTTTTCCTCTTATGGATGAAGCTGTGTACATTTATGATGAATGATTTTTCTTTATAAAATAATGGATTAGTTTTAGCTAATTGCAATCTCACTTTAAAATTTTACCTTGATAAAAAAAAAATCTGCATACTGAAATTCTGCTCCCCTGAATAAACAGTTGTCTTACCTGTTCATTATGAAGTCCATTTGTATATGAAAACATAATGCAGTAAGCTGATGTGAATCACTGGCTTTTGTAAATCCCTTTCTCTGTAAGGCTACTAAAAGATTTACCTGGCGTTGCTCAGGTCCTTAACTCAAATGCATTTTGTTTTTGTTTTTTTCATTTAAATCATTGTTCTGGGAATGAAGATGCAGGCTGCCCTTGGGAGAAAGGACAACCCCAGCCCTCTCTCTCTGCAACAGCTTGGGGCCAGGTGAGAAGCACCTGTCCATGGCCACTGCAGCAGGCATAGCCGGGGGGAGGGGTAAATGTCCTCTGGCTGGGGGACAGAGACACACAGACAAACACACAAACTCTCTGAAATATACAATAGATAGCTGTCCCTTTCTCCACCCCTGCCTGCTTCTGGTAGGGTTGCCAGATACTTTCACAAAAAATACCGAACATGGCGGGAAAAATTGGTTGAGCAAAAAAAAAACAAAACAAAAAAACAAAACAAAAAAAACCACCACACCACACCACGCCCACAAAAACAAAACCCCACCACAACAACTCCACAATCACTGTGCCTTTAAATCTCCCTATTCCCCCTGCCCCTGCCAGACATGACAGGGGACTGTCCCAAGCAGCCTCCCTTCCGAGCATGTCCAGTATTTTCTGATTTTTTTTTTTTTAAACCAGACAGAGGCCGCAAATACCAGACTGTCTAGGCCAATACCGGACACCTGGCAACCCTAGCTGATGGCCCAATGGGATTACAGCTGTCCCAGTCCCCGTCTCTGGCCCCTTGCTGCCTCTCTGTGGTCATTCTGCAATATAGTTCTCTCCTACCTGATTCCTCTTTCCATTTTATAAGAAACAATCAAATTCCATACACATCCTATCCTGGCACAACCAAACCCTGACCTTGCTTTAAGCTATGATAAGAGGAAGCTGCATACCACATTTGGTAATCTTAGCTCTTAACATTTAGAAGGAGTTCTTGAACAAAGAAACAGTCTCACAGAGACAGATGCACATTACTAAAATATATAGTAAACGATTTATACAGTGTTTGTAAGCACGGGGCCTAAAACTGATTTATTCACCTTTTCCAATCAATCAAAAATTGAGGTAGTTTTTTTTCTTTTGTTGGTGTGTATGTGTGTGTAAAAATGTATATTTCTCTTCTGCAACTTTATAGCATAAAAGCACAAGGCAGATTACCAGTATTCAACATTTGCTAAAAACAGTGGATCACTTATATCCTTGAGAAAAATCTCTCTTGTGGTAATTGAAGCCAATGACTTAGAAGTAATATGCAAACTGCTAAGTGTTAAAGATATAAATGCAGCATACTTCTTTGCAAGGAAAATCAACTCAAAGGAATATTGGTAGATACCAACTGCATATAAACCATGACTGCAACGTAGTTAAGCAAGAATTTGTAGAAGGAGAAGGGGGCTATGACTGTAATTCAAATGTGTCTACACAGGATCCAGCCACTGTCTAAATATTAACTCACAAACATGAACTGTATAAATAAACTCTCCATTTCTGCAGAATGTAATTTTTATAGTTCTAAATTGTCGCTTCTTCCTATACAAAGAGGCAGCATAGTGGAATGGCAAGGTAGAACAGTTTCTCTCAACCAGTGATATGAGTACTCTTAGGGATACTCGAGGGACGTCTGGGGGGGGCACTTCAACACAACTGAAATTTGGAAAAAACTGAATTTTTCTTTTAAATGTTACAGTGCTTTATTATTTTTGTACTTTTTTACACTCAAAAATTTTATCGCCCA
The DNA here is from genome assembly GCA_030068395.1 of Apalone spinifera. Taxonomy (NCBI): domain Eukaryota; kingdom Metazoa; phylum Chordata; order Testudines; family Trionychidae; genus Apalone; species Apalone spinifera. The sequence goes on along the minus strand of CM057845.1, from coordinate 139,380,825 downwards.
CATGGCTACAATTTAAGCTGTTTAAACAAATGTGTTGCAATAGTAGAAAAAAAATTTGTCTCCGAAAACTCTAGGTACTGGGGGGTACTTTTTTTTTTAAGGGGGTACTTTATAAAAAAAGGGCACTAGAATGGTTTTGAAGTGACAGGCTTTCCAATTCTAGCTGTTCCTCAGATTTTCTATAAAAGCTGGTGACTCAATTCTCGTCTTTGTCTAAGGCTTGGTCTATTCTTAACAATCAGATTAAGCTAGCTAAGGGCTTGTCTACACTTAAAACACTGTAGGCACATCTAAACTACATTCCTCTTTCGAAAGAAGAATATAAATCAGGCAAATTGAAAGTTCAAATGAAGCGCGGATTTAAATATCCTGTGCTTCATTTGCATATTCGCATCTGAGCACTCTCTCTGTTCTTAAAAAAAAAAAAAAAATCCCTGTTTCAAAAGAACCCATACTCCTGAAAAAAAAAAGTAGGGGTTCTTTCGAAAAAGGTGGGTTTTTTGTTTGTTTGTTTGTTTGAAAAAACTGCATCTAGACTGCACTTTCACTTTCAAAAAAGCCTTTTTCGAAAAAGCAAATATGCAAATGAAGCACGGGATATTTAAATCTGCGCTTCATTTGCACTTTCGATCTGCCTAATTCACATTCCTCTTTCAAAAGAGGAATGTAGTTTAGACATGCCCTACAGCTGCACTGCTGTAGTACTTCAGTATAGATACTACCTATGTGGACAGAAGAGATTCTTTTGACAGTATATGTAATCCACCTCCCCAAAAAGCAGAAGCAAAATTGTCAGAATTCTTCCATTGATCTAGTGCAGTCTTCACGGGGACTTAAGTTGGCTTAACGCCACCACTCAGCAGGGTCAATTTTTCACAACTCTGACCAATGTAATTAAACCTCCCTAATTGTCTAGTGAAAACCTGCCCAAATCATTTAGGGCTATGGAAAAAAAAGTTAACCTAGCTCCCAGTGTAGTGGATTGATGCCACTAGGTTAATGTGAGAATTCTTGAATACTGACTTATCACGCAGACCAAAAGGGACAACCGTGTTATTAGAGAAGCACAGGGGTACAAAGTCATACAGAAAGCCCCTTCACACACACCTGCAGAAGTTGGGAAGGTAGAGAAATTACTGATTGTCAGTCTCCTGCTCTCCCTGGACCCCACAGATGTGCCATGTAGTTTTTTTACTCCATTGCATTTTGGATGGGATGTGTGATAAAACAGGGGTAGAGCTGCTCCAGGTTGCCCAAGTGAAAAGCACAACCTGTCTCTTCTATGTACAACCGCATGTTGTAACTAACACGAGGGGATTTGAGTCCTGTGATGTTTTTGTTAGGTTTCATTATTTGTTTGTTTGTTTGTTTCTCCTAAAGAAGTTCTGCTATTATAAATTTAATCTTTTGACTCTGGTGTAGATGTGGGTTATGAACTTCAGCTACTTAATTTGCAGACTACTGCACTATTTCAACCACAAAGACATAATAACCCCTGTCTATAGGCACTTACTTAAACCTTCAACACACTAAAATGATGTATTGATTTAAAAAATTATATCCTAATATTTTCTCTAGAAGATATTATTTAGAAAAAAATATTTCTGTATTAGGCTGCATGTACATGGATTTCTATGGGATTATGACTGGGTAAGGACCTTTTCAAAGTATTAGTCACACGTAACATTCACAATTTGCTGGACAATTGATGCCACTTAAATATACCTTAATTTTCTCCAAAACCATTGAAAGACAGGCTTTGTCTGTTTAGCAATAGATTATACTACCCCCTAAATACTAAATTGATTGACGCTCTATAAATACCTTAGATAGATATCAAGAACTTGCCTTCAGTGGTGACTTATTTATTTTATTATTTCTACTGGTATTTTTACTGTCTCTAAGAAGACCACACATAAAAATTAAGTTGATAATTCTTCTACTTGAGCACAACTACAAAGAACAACTGCATATAAGAAAAAGCCCAGCTGCAAACCTCACAGAGCCCCATTTTCATGTGAAGACAATTTAATGTTAAAATAAATTCTGAGTGCAAAATTATTATTTCCAATTCCTGAGTGCTAAAAGGAAATACATAAACTGAATGATCTTTGGCATCCTGGTAAGCTTGGAGAAAGTGTGTCTTGGCGTGTGAAAACATTATGTCTAGTTTTATGGATGGCTAAATCCAAGCTATGCTGTATTTGAATTGGATGGCTTGGGATGGTGAGGGTTGGTAGGAGTGCAGAACCTTTAACTTTTAGTCAAGACCCTGTGTGCTATATAAACCATAAGACCTAAATTCTGATACAAGCTAGAAACATGCAGAATGCATCTAACCCAGCCTGTTACACAGCCAGTATGTATGCGTGGCTGGACAGACTTCTCTATTATGTTAGGGTATGTCTACACTAGCCCCCTAGATCGATCTAGGGAGGCTAATGAG
>CM057845.1:139360441-139374789 GCA_030068395.1 Apalone spinifera | reverse complement strand
CCGTTAAAAGTATTTCCGCAAAATCATGCCAGTCTAGACGTAGCCCTAGAGTCTGCATAGTACTTTCCATCCTTAGGTCACAAAGTGCTTCACAAAGGAGAATTGGATGAGAAAACAGAAGCACAGTGAAAAAAGTAACTTGACCAAGGTGATCCAGCAAGCCAGTGGCACAGTTGGAAAGAAAACTGAGGTGTCCTGCATGACTGTCTAGGGCCTAATCCTCTGTCCTATACTGCCTTCCTAATAGGTACATTCATGCCTTCCAGTTATCTCCAAATCCCCATCATGCAGCTTTGATTCTTCATGGTCTTTTGCAGAGCCTTTTTAAAAAAAAAATAAAAATAAGAAGACATTCTCTACTACATTTCTCCACCTAGTCCTTCTGCCCTGGCTCTTGTGTCTGCATTCATGCTCAATTTTCCCAAGGTGAGTTTTCTCCGGGTGAATGTGCATGTTATTCACACTAACTGCCAGTTTCTCAAACTTTGGATCTCACGCTCTGCCATTTAGCAGCTTTATAAAGTCAAGTTTTTACAGTGATGTTGCTCTCTTTCTCTCTCTCGTCAGTATACTAGTGGTTAGGCTGCTTTCCTGATTCAGTCCAAAGTCTGTGCAACACCAACATAAATTAATTTTTCTTTTCTTTTAATATAGGTTCTTATACCACATTCTTCTTCATAGTATTGGAGCGCCTTCTAGTAGTGGACTAAGCAATGTGATTTACATCTGACACGTCTGTTATTATTATACATATTATATGCACTTGCAGCCTAAGTTCATGGCCAAAATCCATCTTATCCAGACCTAAACACTGTACAAGCACCAAACAAAAAGATGGCCCTCCCATTTTCTACCCAGTGTGTACAGTGGAGTATACTGTTTAAGTAGGGAGGGATTTTGGTTTGTGTTGTTTAGCTCAATTTCTTCTCAGTTAATTTTTTTAACCTCTACAGTCACATCTACACAGTTCCCATTAGTTACATCAGGTGTTGGGTACATGGACCAATGGGGAAAAAATGTTCTTTTGTGTATGTCTGTGATCTAAAATAGTTAGCTCCTGCCACCTTGTGGGGTTTTGTGGGTCTCTCAAGAGGCTTGCTGGTGCTGCTGCTGCAGCTAAGGCAGATCAGTTTAAGTGAATAAATAATTATGAATGCCCCTTCTTGTATTTTGCAGTAGCCAAGATTAAAACAGGGAAAGCATGGGGAACAAGGGCAGAGTTATTTTGAATGTTTCCTGGTTTACTAATTCCAGCTTTGTGTGTGACAATAAGCTGCTGATTTATTGTTCACATGGATTGTGTTTTTAATACAGGTTGAACCTCTCTAGTCCAGCACACTCTGGCCCAGCAACATGCGTGGTCTGGCATGATTTTAATTAGCCGGCGTCCACTTATCGTTGCAAAAAAGTCTAAAATTAATAAAAAATACAGTCAGGTCAAACACTACAGTCACTATCCAATGTAAATTCCACATCTCTGATAGAAGACCCACACAGAAATTCCATAAATTTAGGTGGGAAATCCTGGCAGATGACTACTGTTCTTGGCAATCAGAAATATTTACAGACTCCAACAGCACATTAAGCCCCAGTCCTGCAATGATTTTTGTGCATGTGCTTGACTAGTGTGAGCAGCCCCACTGACATCAACACACTGATGACATTTATCAAGTTATCTCAAAAGTTGCATTCTCCTTGCCACAATTGCAGCGTTGACTTCATGTGACTTTTCATCGGCCTGGCTGACTTTCTACTTCATAGCCCTTCTCCCATTCATGGCTGTCCTCCTGGACAGATTTATTCCACTTGTGTGCGCTACAGAAGGCTGAGGAGGGTGTAGCTGAGGCAACCTGGAAATTGACCATTTTGTTCCAGATTCTAACAAGCACTCAGTGCAGTCACTCACACTTGTGTTAGTGGGGGTAAAGTAAACATAAACGGTACCCCATCAGAATGCTAGCTTTCCAAACCCATTTAGCACAGGTGCCAATGACCACACAAGCTGCAAACAATGAAAAACCAGGTGCAGGGTTTTCTTTGAGTATCTGGTTGCTAGGTCCCCGCTTATATTTAAATAAAACTTGTGCTACTCCAATCCTCAGAGAGAATAGAGGAAAGTGGGATATAGGCAAGTCCATAATCTAAACAACAACCTATATGATACTGTTTTTAGGCTTGACAGAAGCAAATGCTCTGTGAAAAAGGCAGAGGTTTAGCAATGTGAGAAGACTTAGGAACCAATTCTCCCCTTACATCAAGGTAAATAAGGAAGTATTTACCACGGAGTTCAGAGAAGTTACATTGCCATATATTCAGGATGAAGCAGACCCTCTGGGGTGAACTTAACTCCTCTGGACTCTCTTTAGGTGCAGAGCAAGCTTTTGATAGGTGTTTGATAGCCTATTAATGAGACTTAGCAAATTTTTGGTAAAAGCTTTAGTATCGTAACTCATTCAGGGTTTTATGAATACATTCCAAAGCAAGAATGACAGATCGTCACACCTTTTTCCAGAGAGGGAAACATGGCAGAAACGACGGCTTTCATTCATACTCAAGGTATTAAAAAAAAAAAAAAAAAAAAAAAAAACACACCACACACTTGTTTTTTAACTTCTAATAGAGCAGACTGAAGCAACCATGATATCTTGGTCAATGGGAATGGAACAAAGTGTTATTATTCACCTATGACGAGGCAACTGTTCTCTACCAGCATTCATATGATTACTCCCCCCCCCCTTTCTTCATAGGGAGAACTTTCATGAATCATGTACTCCCCTAACCACTGTGCAAGTGGGTTTTCTCTTTTTCTAACCATTGCATCCCTTTACATTTTAAAAGGCCCAATGCAATAGTCACAGAACTAAACCTAATGGTCAAAGACCAATCGGAAAGAGCGGGGAAGCAAGCACTATCTAGCAGCGAAACCACAAGGAGCATTTAACAATTCCTTCCTTTGTTTCAGTTGCTGGAGAAGTCATGGGGGGTTGGATTCCTACCAAGGCATTGTATCCCTACACTCAGGGTGCTGTATTTTAAAAAATATTTGCCTGCAGGAATAAGGTAACATATCTAAGCCTCTGACAGCTGAAAAGGAAAAACTGAAGTGACTAGGAACACTGGACTGGACCAGAGCACGGCCCATTCAGCCCAGTATGTGTCTCCTGCATTAGGTGCCTCAGAAAAAGATGCAAGAATCCAGCACCAAGCATCTCCCTGCCTCTGGAGCTTCCTCGATACTGCAAAGCTAAATTGACTCTCCTCTATCCTACCTTCTCCTAGTCTTTTTTGAGAGTCCTCCTCCCAGGGAATAAATCCAGTGACTGCCTCCATTGCTGACAACAGCTTTCCCAAGCAGCAGCAGACGGAACAGGACCTGATTCTTTTCAGTTTCATTGCTGTCTATGGGGCACTGAACAGATGTAGGGAAAACTGACCAAAACAGTTTTTCCCTCAGCCAGCAATGGGAAACATCTCTGAACAGAATAGAGGGAGAGGTTCTGCCCCTTCGGCAAACTCAGGACCACATTTTTGTTAGTCTCTAAAAGGCTATGTATACATATGGAGTTATTTCTAAATAAGTTACGTTGAAATAATAATGCCCAAAATAACTATTTAGAAATAAGCTGATTCCTCTTCACAAGCAGGAGTTATTATTTTGAAATAACAGGCTTGGTCGTGTGAACGCTCGCCTTGTTACTTCGAAATAACTCCTAAGATGCCACAGGACTACTCATTATTGATGCTAATTGTGTATGCTTAGCTTGGTAATTTCCTCCCCCCCCGCAATTCAGTTGCCTGTGTCTCTTAAAAAAAGAGATAAAAAAATCTGGAATGACTCAGCTTGTAGAATGTACAGGCTCCTTGACTCAAAAAGATCCAGCTTGTGCAGTTTACAAATTCCATCACCTTTGTTAGACAGACCTCCATGTTCTCGGAGTATAAACCCCTACCCACAATCAAATCTGCTTGGATATAGTGCAGCACCTAAGCAGAGCTCCACTGGCCTCAAGAAAACTCCACATGCACACAGGTATCTATAGGAACAGATCCGAACGTGGCAGCAGGCCCTTAATTAGCTGCACACATGTAGGAGCAAGGACTTATGCAACTGTATGCACTTAGGAGCGTGCACATATTGTACTGTTGCAGGATCAGACTTAAATTGTGCAATTGTAGGATTAAAGACCTGGGTCTAATATGAATGATCAAGGCACAATTTTGAAGAACCCCTACTTTTGTGGAAAAAAAAAAATTTCCAAGCCAAGCTGAAGTATTAGTCCTCATGCCAAGTTCCAGACTTCAGCTGTTTTTTCTGGTGTCCATGTGTGTTTTTGGGGAGATGATAGGGTACATTTTATTCTTCTGAAGTATATATTTTTTCATTCTCAAATAACTAAAAAAGAGATTTCATGCAAGCCTCCCCATTACCCCAGCCCATAAAAGTCTCTTTTGATCAGAAGGAAGGCATGGAAAATACCAGCCCAGAAGTTGTACATTTTCAGAAGTTCTGACCAAGTTTAATGGAAATTGTTTAAAATCTCAAAACAGTGCAGGTTTAAACACTTTGTTGAGTTTTTTGTCTGGTAATAATTTTCTGTGAAATGGAGTTCTAGTTGCTCAGATGAGGCATCTAGTAAGAGGGAGAATGTGTTTGGAACTCTGGGTCAGCATAAAAACCTAGAGCTGAAAACAGGGTTAGCCACTGAAAAGCATGAATGAGAGCAAAGGACTTTCAGGCCAATTTGCTTATTGTAGACAGTGATTTGTTTTGCCTATGTTATTAAACTGTTGTATTTCAGAAAGCTGACAAAGTACATTTTGGGACTTTTATAATCAAGTCCCTCAGAAAAAACAGCTTTGGCTTCCAAACCAGCGATGTCGATCTTGAGAGTAGTAGAATGCATTGCCTGTCTTAGGGTATGTCTACACTTGTACTCTACTTCGAACCAAGGATGCAAAACGTAGGCATTCGAAATAGTCAGTGAAGCGGGGATTTAAATAACCCATGCATGATCTCGCCGGCACGTTACTCCAATCAAGAGCTGTTTCGAAAGTGAAAGAGCGTGCCGGGACGCGTTGGTTTGAACCAAACCCCTTGGTTCGAACTAACATTACTCATCAAAAAATGAGGCGTAACGTTAGTTTGAACCAAGGGATTTGGTTCGAACTAACGCGTCCCGGCGTGCACTTTCACTTTCAAAACAGCTCTTGATCGGAGTAACGTGCCGGCGAGATCATGCTCACGAAGTGTGGGATATTTAATTCCCCGCTTCATTGAGTATTTCGAATGCCTACATTTGCATCCCTAGTTCGAACTAGGGTGCAAGTGTAGACATACTCTTAGAGACTTTTAGGTACTTATGAAAAGTGCAAGGCAATGCATGCACAGCAAGGGATTAAAGGTGGAACTTTTGATCAACAGAACGAGGAACTATGCTCTAAAGGGTGTGATCCAGAACAGAGTTCTTATCGTGCACCACAACATCCTGAATATACAACACTTCACAATATATAGATCCAGGATACTAGAAGGTTTAGTCTGAGCCTGCAAACACATAGCTAATTAATAATACTGAAATCTAAATGATTTTGAGAAATGTCATTGCTGATAGGCAGCATGTATGTATTTAGTTAGTTAGGGATCAGTTCTCTTCCAGACACAAGGAGTTTGCATATACAGTACTTTGTTTATAGCACCAATGAGACAGCATTGTTTAGTGGACTAATCTAGGTTTAAAAGTCAGGAATTTCAGGAGTACTGTTTGACACTGCTATTTCATGTTTGGCCTCACCTTGGGTCTATTTCTCCATCTGTCAAACAGAGATGAGAATAACTCTCACATGTGCATGTTGTAAAGATTCAATAGTTAATATCTGTAAAGTTCACAATTAAAGCACTAAGTGCTGTTACTTATAATACATTTTCCCTGTTTGACAAAATAGGATTTCCACTGCTTTGGTTTGTATAATGTGAAAGCCTTTCCTAGTTTGTATGTATTCAGATGTATCTTAAATATCATGTTGGTTTAGAGCAAGATTCATTTCCTTTCTATGACAGGACAGAAACCCACAAATCAATCTAGCCAAATTCAAGCTTTCCAGGGAACTGAAAAGAATGTTTTCTCCAACTCTTACAGGTCATCTGCAAGCACATTAAACCAAAACTGAATAGGTTCATGTACTGAGTATGCCAAATAGCAACTGGTAGTAATAATATTAATACTAAGTGTTTTCACTAGATGAAACAGAGTTAAAAATGAATAAAAGCTTTTGGTGAGATGGGGAGGGGCAATTTCAAATTTTCTGACCAGCTCTACAGCAAAAAGATTTCCAACGTAGGTTACAAAAGGCTTTACAAAGTAGGGTTGACTGCCCTTGCTTTAGCAAGAGTGAAACTGAGAATTAGGGCAGGTCTATGTTACAAATCTGCAAATTAGCACATCTCGTGATGACACTCTAAAGGTAGGTCTACACTGCAGAGTTTTTCTGGAAAAACAGCCGTTTTCCCGGAAAAACTACACTTAGGTCCACATTGCTACTGTGTTCTTTCAACAGAAGGTTTTTTCCGACAGCGGTAAACCTCATTCTATGAGGAAGACACCTTTTTCCGAAAAAGCTTTTTCGGAAAAAGGTGTATCTGGATGTGGAAAAGAGTGTTTTTTCAAAAGAAGAGGCCACTCCATACATGGTAATCACAGCTGAAAAGCAAGATAGTGTCCAATCAATGTGGATGCTATCTTTCAAAAAAGCAGATCGCTTTTTCGTTGTGCTTTTGCTGTGTAGACACTCTCTTTCGAAAAAAAAGTTTTTCCGGAAGATCTCTTCAGGAAAAGCTTCTTCTGAAAGAATCCTGCAGCCTAGACGTATCCTAAGACAATGGGGGAGGAGCAGAGCTAGTCTGGTGATGGAGTAGGACTGGAAGCATGGTCCTTTCTCCCCTCAACCCCGGGCTGGTCCAAATCCCACACCTTTTCCCGCCCCTGCCCCCAGATCAGTCCCCGTGAGGGCAGGGGACTGGACTTGATGACCTGTCAAGGTCCCTTCCAGTTCTACTATTTTATGATTCTTCCATGCCCAGAGAAGTAAGCCCCATAGTTTGGGGACCATTGCTCTAAGCCAATGGGAGAAAGCTCTCCCATTATCTTAACTCCATCTTGACAAGAGGCAGTTATGTCAGTGGGGGAAGCTCTTATGCCAACATAGTGCTATCTACATGGGAGAAGGGCGGAGTTAAGAATCTGTATAACTACGTTGCTCAGGGATGTGGATTTTTCCCAGATTGGGTGCCACAGGTGGAGAGATAGGAGAAAGCCAAGTCTGAGAATCTCACTGTACTTAGATATTAGCTAGAGCTCTGAGCAGCTCATTAGCTGTGGGGTGGAATCAGGACTTAGCTGTCTTTGCATGTCTCTCAGGGGAAAAGTTGGTACCTGCAGGGTTAAGCACCAGCTGAGCAGTGCTTTTGAGAATGTCCGTGGCACTTAAATGTTGGATTGAGGCACCACAAGAGGCTGTTGGGCACCTAAGTTCCTTCACGAATCCAGCCCAAAGTGATTTGCCCAAGGTCACAAAGCAAGTCAGTGGCAGAACCCAGATGCGTGCCCAGGTCTTTTGTACCAAACAGGGCAGGCTGCTGTAAGAACACACAGAACTTTGTTAAGGGCTGCTCTGTCTGCAGAATAGATCTAAAAAGCCTAAGTCACTGTCCTTCACAGGGGTGACCCTTTCTTTAGCTTGGAACATGCAAGTGTTATCTTTAACTCATTAATCTAGCTTTATTTGAATTTACCAGATACACTGTATAGTTAAAGTGGCAACGCCCCATTAGCGTAGACACACTTACACCCATATACAAGTGCTTATACTGGTCTAGTTTATTCTGATTTGAGAAGCTGAATAAGCTGTATGGATGCAAGGAACCTTTTCACTGGTATCACTGTATGTGCACTAAGGCTTTTACTGGTATAACTATCTAACTCCCACCTTCCCCCAACCAACATAATTATAATGGTAAAACTTTTAATTGTAGCTGAGGCCTAGGAAAGATTCATGAAGATATCTCTTCTAAACCGACATGTATATCCACCAAGTCAATGGCAATACTGTCACTGGCTTCAGCAAGAGCATGATCCGACTCACTGTGGAGTCTGAGTCTTTCCTGCTATGAGATTATGTAATTTGATAATAAGGATAAGATTTTCTATAAGTGCCCACCATACATAAGGATATATTAAGAGCAGTGTTGGACTATTGGTGAGGTATTTTCAACAAGTTAGGAAAATCATCACATAGATCAAAGGGAAGGGAAACAGCCAGCAAGTTTTATTTGTAGCCATAAAACATAAAAATGGATAAAAGTTCTTCCAACTACATAAGAGCCTAAGAACAGCCATACTGGGTCAGACCAACGGTCCATCTAGCCCAATATCCTGTCTGCTGACAATGGCCAATACCAGATGCCCCAGAGAGAGGGAACACAACAGGTAATCCTCACATGATGCCTCCTCTGTCACCCACCTCCAGAGAAACAGAGACTAGGGACATCATTCCTTCCTATCCTGACTAACAGTCATTAATGGATCTAACCTCCATGAATCTAACTACATGCTATCAGTGTAGTCACAGAAATATTTTTAACATGAACTACTCCTAGCTGGCTTAGCCACACCTTTCATGATAAACAAAAGGCCAAATTCTGTCTTTGCATTATGCCGTTAGGGTTAACAGACTTGTACCAAGTCTGCGTTCAGCCCAAAGACTATGAGAGTCATTTAAAAAAAAAGAAAAGAAAGCTTTAGTACATATTTTCAAATACGACCAGTGAATGAGTGGCAATGTTTCTGCATATCCAATATGAAACACATTACATAGCAGCATCCTTTGAAAAATCAGATAAGTACTTTCTGAATAACAGACCCTTTTTGGGTGTCTCAGTTTGGGACCCAAAAATCACTAATCACTCTTGAAAATTTCGGTCCAAACACAGAGGCACAACTCAGACCATAGGAGCTCTTGAGGAAAATATCCAAAATATTTTACATTTTAAAAAATACCAGTTAAGAATAGCTAAACTACCTGAAGTTACATGAAAATTGGCCACATCAGTAGTCTGTTCAAAATATTCATATTAAACAAGTGCTATTTTTAAAGAGGTTTTCACAAAGTGTCCCTCTAACCTACCCAAATATCTGGCTTTCCCCAAATCCCAGACATGACTGCACTAGTTTCAAATATGTATTAAAATGAGAATGGTGATCCCTTCATTGTGACCAATTCCTGTTATTTAGGCCTGCTCTCCTAGGAAAAAGAGTAGATAATATTGAGTAATTCTCCCATCTGTTTTTTAGATGACCCCGATTTATACTTTTTTCAGAAAGATTTTCTTATTCCAAATACTCATGATTTACAAAATAATTTTGACCTCTATTTCAGAGTTGCACTTAATTTCTATGTATGCCTTTAATCTTATCTATAGATATTTGGGCATACAAAAGTCACCATAACTATTAAGATTTTTAATATCAACTTCACTGATTAGGATAGAATATGGAAAAACTGGATTATGTGACAAGATCACAAAACATATGTTTTAGGAGGGAGGACTAGAATAGATCTATAAATGGATAACTGCTACTTCAAAAAAGCCATCTAAAATATAAATATTTTGTGTAATTGTACCAGCACTACATTTCAGAGCCTACAAACCAAATGTGGAACTCTGCATTTCTTAATGGGGGGTGGACAGACATGTGCATCCCATGTCTCCACCTATCAGTGGGACAGGGTGTGTCTGACCCTGATGACACCTAGTCTGCTGACAGCTTTGTTTTGTAGTCTCTCTGTCTGACCACACTAGTGGGAAAGCTACAGCAAACACCAAAGTGCTACTCTACAGATCCATCAGGCAGGGGATTTCCCCCCAGTTAAACTAGCCACTTGGCTATTGGCCAGAGCTATCTGCTAATCACAATTCTTTACGTTAAATCCCTTCTCATAACTAGTGAAATGTCTGATCAGGCCAGGCCTTCTGAGCTGCCTCTTTTTTCTGAGTCAGTCTGGCCCAAATACACACAGTACATGGCGACTGAATGCTTAACAATTACATTATAAGATGGTCACTGATCATGTTCAGTACATTCCTCCAACAACTTAGGATATATCAGGTTTTTGTTACTGACCAATATCAGACAATTGTAGAAAGATTTTTTTAAAGGGGACACAGGACAATTCCTGAAAACAGGCAAACTAGTCATTTCTAAAAGTTAAACATTTTGGCCATGATTTTAAACACTACCAAAGGACTTTGGATGCTCATCTAATTCATCTGAATGGAAACAGTGTCCAAATCACTGCCAGTTTTGAAAATCTTAGCCTTGCCATATAGTTCACCTTTTGACTGTACAACTCATCTCACATATCTTGCAGTTGCTTTGTCACAACACTGAGTGCAGCGAAACAACATGGAGTACTTTGTATACTGGCTTAGAATAAAGCAGTATTGTAATTTGGCAACAGGCACAAACAATGAATGGCTTTAAAGCAAGTATGGGTGTGTTACCAAATTTGCATTCAAACACTTAAAGCAAAATTTTGCCCCCAAATGCACATATGAAATTTTCTTTCTAGTCAATGGGACAGCATTTAGCCCTTCATATTTTACCTCCTCTTGCTAATCTCTTATATACCAATAAACAAAATTTAAAACTATCTTCCATTTTTCTAGTTGAAAAAGTATCTGTCTCTATTTAGTCTAACCTGCTTAATTGCATGATTTTGGAACTTATTGTTATTATTTATGCATTAAGAAAGTTCTTCTCAATAGTACCAGAAAACTACATTTTGAATAGATACTTGAAAAACCTACTTCACTACTAGTTCTGGCGCTATCCATTTTTCAAACATCAAATTCCTCCTCTGTCTCCCCTACTCCATGCGTGTTTCTTTTAGCGGAGCTGGAAATTAATTATGCTATTTTAATTTGCATATGTATGTGTACACCAGCTTCATAATCGGTATTTGATCATGCTGCAGTTTTGCACACTGATTTTAAAATATTTTAAAATATCACATGATATTTAACATGATGTACAGAAATAATATCCCACACAACCCAAACAAAGGAATTCTACATTTTTTTAAATCTATTTTACAGACTGTTTCAAGTTAAATTTATGCTCTGATCTTGCAAGTGTGGCACATGGAATGCCCACTGACTGGTGTGATTTGAGCCATGTACAGCCGCTCCCCGAGTTGTGAACGGTTGAGTTACGACCGTTCGCACTTACGACCAAAGCTCACATGGAGCGGTCGTAAAGGTGGTCCCCGAGTTAAAAACGCGACCCGCGCTTACGAACAGCGCGGTCGCGTGTAACTGAATGGGGTCCAAGTTAAGAACAGTTTGAGTTACAGACGAAGTGTTGGTCCGTAACTTGTTCGTAACTCGGAGAGCGGCTGTATATCATTTTCCATATTGCATAAAATCAGTGTTAGTCAACTGGAAATTAAGGCATGAAGATGCCATTTGTAAAGAGTAAGAAATGCTAAAGAAAGGTGGGTGTGATAATATTTCTTCCCGCATACATAAATCTATTTCTTATTTACCAGAAGTTTACCTCATATAGGCCACGTCTTCACTTTCTGGAAGACTGACACTGTGCTGCAGTAGTCGATCTTCCCGAGTTCGATTTAGTGGGTCTATTAAAGACCCACTAAGTTGAAAGCTGATGGTGCCCCTATCAATGCCAGAACTTCTAGACCTCATGAAGAATAAGGGAAGTTGAAGGGAGCGTTTCTCCCTTTGACCTCCTGCTATGAGGATGGCGCCGAAGCTCGGCTTCAGGTATGTTGACTCCAGCTACATTTTCTATGGAGTTGCATACCTTAAGCTAACCTTTGGTTGTGGTATGGCCCTAACTTTAGATATCAAGGATATCTGAGATTTTTCAAGGCTGGTCTTGCTCTGAACTATAATGGTAATAACCATTTCTTTAACAACAAGTATTGGAAATCTACATGGAAGGTCTGTTCAAGATTTTTTGATGAGTATTGAAACTCAAATACCAAATCTTGGAAGCACAATGGTTTTCTTAAACTTACAAATGTATCTGTCTGTTAGGGAAACATTACCGGTAATGTAGTTTAAACAAGACATAAATGATAGTTCGGCACAGAGAAGATCCTTCTTGTTATGACCAAGGTCAAATTAGGGTAGTATGTTTTACTGCAAGAAATCATAATGTGTGTGCTATATACTTCATCAACAAATACACTGGAAAACATAAAATGGGAGAATATCATCTCAGTCACAGGAATCTACATATTTGAACTCCCTGTCTCTTCCCCCTCTCTTCATGTCATCTTAGATTGTCAACTCTTCAGGCTTTGCAGTGTCTCTTAGTATGGGTTTGTGTATTTCCAGCATAATGGGCCCATGACCCAGATTGGGCCTTTGGGGCATTATTGTAATATAAGTGATAATTAATAATAATGTGAAGCAAAGGAAAGTGCGGTTTCCTCTGAGGAAAATTAGAGGCTTCTAATAATTTTAGGAACCCAATCATGCAACAGAATGCTTATAGGTGAATTCTTATGCTCACACGGAGCCCCACTGAAGTCATTGCGGCTCTGTGAAGAAACAACTGCATGGATCCAGTTGCAGAATTAGGCTCTAGTCTTCTCTAATGACAGTAAAGCCAAAAATCAATCAATCAATCTCTCTCTCCTCTCTCTCAAAAAGCACTATCGTGTATTTTGTTGCTTGGTTGCTATAGTCCAAAGACCATCTGTGGAAACCAAATCAAACCTAGCTAAACTCTACAATATATTTTCAGCAGCCTGGCAAAAAACTTCCTTTTGAGGCTTTTGCGGTCAGGTTTTGGATCAGAATCTTACATCGGTTTAACACTACTAACTTCGTGGAGTTTCTCCAGATTTAAGCTGGTGTAGGAGAAAGGTCTAGCCACCCTGTTTCTTCTCTACCCCAAGTTCACCTCCAAATCTCTTGTGATGACATCTTCACATGTATTGCTTTAACCAGAAAAATCCCGTAAAGAGAACACAGGCTGGAGGAAGACAACTATTCCTCTGCAAGAAGTATAATTCTAACTATTATCATGTGATCTGTATTACTCAGCTTCAAGAACCCTTGCTAGTAGTCTTGAATAATTCCTGATTGATTGTGGGGGACACATAATGAGACCCGTGTCAAAGCAGTCTGAAAGGTCATGGTGGAGCTCATTGAAAATATTATGGTGCAAAGACTGAAAAGGCCTAGGTCCTCCTTCATTCGTACACCATTCTGCTGTCATTGACATTAGAAGGCCTGATCCTGCTCTTATTAGAGTCTGATCTTGCTCCCACCAAATTCAATGGAACTAGGGATGTAAGCAACTAGTCGACTATCCAATAAGCATAATCTTTTCGGATAGTTGCTTCTTCCCCCTCCCCCTTGCTGCTCCTCAACCCCCCCTCCCCCCCTTTGCTGCCTCGTCTTATTATAATACAATTTTCATAGAAGCAACCGAGGGGACGGGGGGAGGGAAGGAGCAGGCACCAGTACTGGAGAGAGCCGCTTAAACGCTGGTTCCCCCAGTACTGTCTCCATGGGGGAGGGGAGCCCATGGGAGGCAGGAGGGTAGTGGGCTCTTAATATATTTAAAAGCAGAAGCGCAGCGGGGGATGGCACGAGCTGGGAATCAGCTATCCCAGCATGTGCCAGATTCCCAGCGCTGCGCACCTGCCTTTTAAATGTATTAAGAGCCTGTTGGCTTCACTTACACCTGTGCAAACACAGAATAACTCCACTACAGTGAACTGGAGTTACTCTGAATTTATAAAGGCAAACCTCAGAGCAAAATCTGATGCAGCCTGTCGTATTTACTACTTTGCAGAAAAACAGGCATTGGAGGAAATGAACCTTCCTGTCAATTTGCAAACCAGTGAGGAAGGGGGAGCAAAAGCTTGGTGAGATCCACAGCAAAGACAGACAGATTTTTTGGTCTTTCAAATCTGAATTAAGATCCACAGATCCTGTCTCCTGGAAGTCCACTGAATATACATTGTGTTGAAAAAGGCCCCTGATTGTTATGGCCCTTAGTTATATTACAGATTGGTGGTGTGCTATTTCATATTTTCAAAGTAATTTTTGCACCTATGGAGAACTACATCACTTATAAAATCTCTTCCACCAAAATTGTAGTGAGAAAGTCGTCTTATTATAATAAAATTCTATGTTTCCTAAGCAACTAATAATCTGAGTCTAGTCTCAGAAAATTCAGTAGCTTTCTTTGCAACCAGTAGGCTACGTCTAGACTGCATCCCTTTTCCGAAAAAGGGATGCAAATTAGACG
>CM057845.1:139330924-139360341 GCA_030068395.1 Apalone spinifera | reverse complement strand
CGTCTAATTTGCATCCCTTTTTCGGAAAAGGGATGCAGTCTAGACGTAGCCGTACAGTTTCACATGCTGAATTGTTGAAATTTCCTATTCATTTAAAAAAAAAATTGATTGGACTTGCCTTTACATTATGCATATCCGTGCCAGAGAAAGACCTTCCAGCCCTTCTGCTTTCTCTATGAAAAACATTTTTTTCTTTCTTGATTAATCTCTTACGTAACCTTGTTTATAAATATTAAAAATAATAAAGCACAACTATCACGGTGAGCCCGCACTACAAATAGATCTACACCTGAGCATTTAGTAGAATATTTCCCCTTTCTCAAAAGAGAATTTTTACACTCAAACTTCCATACTCCTTGTTCCTAATCTGGGTATGGAGGAAGCAGCTCTGCATGCCACTGCTCGCCCTCTCCCCAAGCTGGGGAAGCAGCAACACAGCAGTGCGCTTCCCCTGCAGCTTTTCCCCACCACTGCCGACTCCCACAGTGGTGGGAGGGTGGCGGGGAGGGAGCGGTATCTGCGAGTGGCACAGAGCCACATGTGCCCAAGGGAGCACGGCACCAGGTAAGCGCCCTAGCCTCATGTCCCTTGTGCTTAGACCCCTCAGCTCCCTCCCTAGCCTGGCAAAACCTTTCATCCAGCATTCCCTGTTTTCCAAAATTGCCAGATTAAAAGAGGTTCAAGTATATTTGAAATCAAAGCTAACATATTCTCAGTCAAGAAACAGTAATCAGCAAATCTGAATAATCTGATACACTGAAATATGTTTACTGAGCTCAGAAGTAAAAGTTCAAATTGATAGGACACTGTCATTGACCAAAATATGGTCATATAGCCAAAGTAGCTGCTTCAGAAAGTTCTACGTTTCACATCTAAGTTAATACCGACTTTTAGATGAATTATAAATATTAAAATAATTTCAATGTGGGAGATGGTGAGTGTTAGTACATTTGTTTCCTTTACTACCACATGCCTGCAAGGCAACATCTTATTTGTAAAACTTGATGCTTGGAAGTGAAAAATTATCCACTGTTGGTTAAATACTGATGGACTTAATAGAAAAGACAAAAGCCTCAGGTTAATAAATTGCTGGATATTTAGAAGCCCTTGTCTATAAATCTGACTATAATGAAAAAGTAACAGCTGAGTATTAGTTGCAAAAAGTGTTTTTAAGCTAGTACCTTTAAGTGGCTACTCCTGAACGCTAGCAAGAGAGCAAATTGACACAGCTGGAGTCCTGTTAATTCAAATCCACAATTCATAAAGATATTCATGTTGCCTAACTTTAAGCATACGGGCAGTCTCACTGAAGGCAATTGGACATCTAATATGCTCAGGGCACCTGCTTAAGCAACTACCTGAAGCAGGACTTTGGAGGCAGCATGTTCCAGGGAAAAGGGCACTAGGCTGGGGATAAGATCTGCATTCTATTCCTGGATCTGCCCCCGCCTTGCATAAGCCATTTCATCTCTATGTTTTGGTGTCTCATCTGCAAAATGGGGATAATAATGTTGGCCCCCTTCTGAGATTTAGGACTGTAGTGTGGTTCAAGTATTTTGCTGGAAGCACATGTTTAAGTGCTGTTCTGAATCAGGACCTCTCACTGCTAATCCTTATTGTTGTTATTTATTTTTAGAACAAGAACAGCACTGTTAGTGCAAACATCCCCACATTGCCTCACCAATGTGATTCAACAGTGACTTTGTAGCTCACTCCTAAAATTAACTTCATCTTTATGCTCATTCAGTCCTGGGCTCTTCTGAAACTACAGAAGAGAATGGCAGCTGTGACCGTCTTTTTTTGTAAAATTGACAAATGTTCACTAGCAACAGAACTGAGACCATCAGCGTAGCTAACAGAACCTGTTGTCATTGTGGTCCTACAAATAAGGATCTGAACTAGTAACATTTTCTTATAATAATTTAAAAAATGGGTTCAAAGATGACACAACAGCAACTAGCTAACTAAATTACACTGTAAATGAAAGTTGACTTTTTAGGATGTACTACCTAAAGGTAATTTTAATGGATATAGTTGAAGTATTAAAATCAAAGTGGCCTATAAAAATAACAAGAAAATATAAAAGCTATTTAGATAATACCATTTATGTAATTTCTAGAAGATGTACCTAGTGTTGCTTGGGTCATTAAGTCAAGTACATTTTTGGTTTTTTAGAAAATAAAATGAAAATGTATGTGACTCATTTAAATCAGTGATGGCAACTGGCTTCCACCTGGGGCCTGCTGACTGCCCCATCTTCCCCACTATCCCACACACCTCTCGTGCACGGGGGCATTAGAACCTCCTACTTCCCACTCCTCCTCCTTCCTCCCAGCACTTTTGGAGCACCATGAATCGCCTGATTCGAACTCTGCCCCTGCCCTCCTTCCTTCCTCCCAGAGCTGGAATGCCACAAATTAGGAATGGGGACAGAGCATGAATCTCTCCCAGGCAAACTCTCTCAAATATACAGTAGATGAAACTAGGGATGTATCACTATAACCATTGAAACGGTTAACCAACAACCATGAGCTTATTGGTTACTGTAATGGTTACCCAATGGCTCCCAGTCCCACTCCCAGAAAGCCAGCTGCTGCCCTGCACTATAAAGCTTATATTGCAAAGCCCAGTGTGTAACCATGTAACTGCTAAGATTTGCAGCGGTTACACGGTTACCTAATTAACCGATTTTTTACAGTCCTAAAGATGAAACATATAACAGTATAAAAAAGTGAGCTAGAGCATGTGCATTACATAGCTACATAGATACTTCTGTTGCCCACATTACCATGGTATCCTGCAAATATGAATGAGTTTAATGTTCCGACACTCCTACAAAACAAAGAAATATTATTAATCTCAGTTTTATAGATGGAAGAGTAAAGCAGAGGGAGATAAGAGCCTCCCTTTTCAAAAGCAGTCTCCAGTTCAGGGTGACTCAGTCTGAACACTTGTAGCTCCCACTGACTTCAGCTGGAACTGTGGCTTCTCAGTCCAAGGCAGCACATTGAAAAAGTAAGTCAGGCAAAACTAGTGGCCACTTTTGAAACTTTCGGAACTTAATCACTGGTCCTATGTCACACAGGTAGTCTGTGACAGAGGCAGAAACTGAACCCAGATCTCCTAAGTCCCATTCCAGGGCCTAATCTATGCCATCCTTCTGGTCTAAAACTCTTTTGAGTATACATGAAATCTTGCATACTATAGATGCTATGCACTGTGAAACAGATTAGGGGTGTGAATGGGTAACCAGGTAACCAGTAAGCATCACCCTTTCTGGGTTATACTTACCGGTAACTGGTTAACCAGCGAATACTCTCCACCCCATGGGATCCTGCTTAATCGGTTAACCAGTTATACATAATGTTTAACCAGTTAATTGATTAAATAGCATTTTACATTCCTAAAACAAATGCCATGGTTTGCCTCACAGGTGCTGGGTGAACTGATGCATAAACAACCTATATACACCATGTATCTAATTACTCTGCACAAATAAATCTACCATAAAAAGGAAAACAGAAGATTTAGCTACGTTTTGTGTATTGATCCTCCTTTTGCACATTACGTAAAAGAAAGATTTACCCTAATGGTCTTGGCCAAAAATTTCTTTCTTCACATTGTTACATCATGTGTGGTATGCAAGATGACTGTCATTTTTCACTCCTTGTTGGTGATGTTTTAGTGTTGTTGTAAGTATAGTATTTAGGCCTCCTATCCAGCTATCACGTAGGCATGGGAATAATACTAACCAGATGAGCAGCTTCAATGGGACTACTCATTTGCTTAAAATTATTTATATGATCTGCTGGGTTGGAGGTCATAGTTTGTTAAGTGCTTTGGGATCCTTTGGGATGAAAGAAAAAAATGTTCGGTATAAAAATGCATATTGTCACTGATATTTAATGTGGAAAACTGACATTTAATATCTTAAATTATTCAAACAACTACTAAGAGGCATTAGGGCTTTCCTCCTCACCTTGGACAGGAAGATATCTATACTCAAATTTGCATCACTGTCTCTTTCAGGCCTTTTGCTGAAGGTAACGTCCACTGATGTCAATAAGCTTGCAGTAGGTTTGTGACACAGGTGTTAGGTTTGTCAAGCATTAATGAGCCATTCAGAAAAACATTTTGTGCTTATCAAAAGCACCAAAGACCATTTTACATTATTTTGAATTGTGTATTTACTTGAAACCTTTTTACTATTTTGCTCTAGTAACTCAGACAAGTTGTGTATGTTGATGATATACCCACCATTTCAGATTATAAACCAGTGTCTGAAACTTGCACATGGTTGTCTATTCCGCATATAAATCCTGTAGGAAACAGCCCTCCACCCCTGCACTCAACAAGTGACTTCATTGTGATTATTATAGATTAGTTTATAACAGATCAAAATCTGGCTCTATGCACTATATTGGGATTTATATGGAATATTTTTTACTAAATTCAGTTTAAATTATATGGTGATTATCTCTCCTAAAACCATGTAATCATAACTTTCATCAAACAGAAGAATTCCCAAAAGTAATGAAAATATCTGGTAATAGCTAAACTTGAGAAAATCTCCATTCTGCTGTTAACTAGATACATTTTATATTACTCTTTCAATTCAACAAAAATTATTTTAGTGCTTTTTTTTAAAGCTTCAAGTATCCCTTCTCCTCAATAAAATATTTTACCATTTCTCTGCTTCGTAATTTGTAAATACCATTTCAATGCTATTTGGAGCTGCATTTACACTGACTCTGTAAGTATAAGCAGAATTCAACTATCCACTTCTTATAGAGCTGTATGGAGAACACAATCAGCCCAACACTTATGGAAAAGAATTCTATGCGCCCGCACATCTTCATATTGTATGTAAGCTAATATATTAAGTGCAAGGTCTGAGGACAGTATTTTAGCCATGCCAGGACCATTTATCAGTTATGATGCAAGCTCTCAAAGTTCTATTCTTCTACTAAATCCTACACCATTACACCAAATAAAACCCTTTGTCGGTCCAGAATTCTAATTTGATTTCAAGTGTATGCATGGAACTTTTTTTTTCCCCAGAAGTCAATGCATGTTGCTCCAATCTGAACACATAGTCAGAGTCCTAGCTATAAGATTTAGAATTTTTGTACTACGATTTCACTTTGTAAAGACTGTTGCATCAGTTATTTTGCAGAAAATGCAATTCTTGTGAATAAGATTATAAAGTCTGGCTAGCAGTTTTTGAAAGCTATATTTTTCCAGTGCAAATGTTCTTGCAATACAATTTTAATCGGTTTATTTTGAGTTCAGTTTCTTTTGCCATTATAGTATATGTCAAAGGATGAAAGGCACATATATATTCCCACCGTCTGCCTGCCCATACAGACTGAATATTGGAATTTAGATGTTAACTTGGTGACAGAATCCACCTCCCTCCAACATTCTGACAAGTCATGGGATGCAGTCTGTCTGCTACAAGTATCCCAATAGTTAGTATTGTGGCTGCACCCATTACAAAAGATTCCATAAGAACAACTACTCTCAACAGCCTCCTTTGCCTATTTGAAATCACCACATACCACATGTTTGCCATACAGGAACTGCTGAAGATCAAGACTGTGTTATTTATGAGCTTTTTATGAGAACAAATCTCATCCCCCAAATATATGGGTTTTTTAAACTATATATTCTCAATATTTGCACTATTGCTGTTTTTCCATCATCAGTGGCCAAAATCAGACCACTGTGGCTAGGTTCAACTGCACCAACACCACTTGAGTTACATGCACTTATACCAGCTCTTTATTTGGCCTGCCTGGCTCGAATGTCTGAAACAATTACATTGGTTCAACAGTATCAAACTCTTCCAAAAATAAACAAACAAAAAAAAAGTGGTAGTACCTAAAAGCACTTTGGAATATTAGCAATGTAATCACTAAAATTTGTCTTTCAAATTCAAATTCAATATTTTAACCAATCTCAGGAAGAGAAATAGTAAAAGATACAGAAAGCACTAGAATTACCAGGAAAGTGGGATTTGCATGTTAAAACTAAGTTAACTCCTGTCAACCTAGCATTACAACTTTCCCCCAACTCCTAAAAGATACCTCATGGATTTCTTAAATATATACGCCTTCATATTTTTCCATCCCTATTGCTAGCCTCAAGTTATACAGTCTGTTTATGGCTAATAACTTTTTAACTCACACTGTTGCACTTCTTATAACCCAATCATTGTTTTAAAACTTTTGGCATAATTAAACTGTTCTTCTTTCAAAGTCAAAGGCTTTTCTTTCATAAGTGACCTAATAAGATCTCAAAACTGAGAGCTTTCTAATTTACATGTTGGTGAAACCCATCCCTTTGTAATATGACAGTTCCTGTGAGGACCCAAGAGAAAACATGTTTTCTGGGTTGCTAAATCCTGAACAAGCATCTTCCCCATGAAAAGGAACAGGGAGATAGGCTGGATCTCATTAACAACAATTACACTTTTTCCCTGGGTGAACAGTTTACATACTTACCCAGGAAGGCAAATGGAAATTACAGAGAGAGGAAGATGAAGCTGTCTCCGAGCCTTTGTCATGTGATAGTGACCTATAAAGTATCAAATACAGGCACATCATCAGTACACCATGATTTTACAGTATTGCAACTCGCCACAACGCCAACAAGAGGAGAAATTCCCAAAACTTGAAACTTGCTTCCTCCTCACACACCCCTCCCCCCGCCTCTAAGTTCTCCTTAAAACGGGAAGCAGGTTGACAGTCGCAGGAACCCTTAAACAGCAAACAAAAGATGCACCATGTCTTTAAAGGGCATTGGGACTGGGCAAGTGGAACAAATCATCTGAATGTGCATCAGCGGGGTGGGTTATTTTCTCGCTCGCTCTCCCCATGAAAATATGCGCCGCATCCAAATAAAAGGCAGAAAGTTGATCACAAAAAAATAAGCCACAATAAAGCCCATACGATTTACACAAGTGCCCTGGCTCAATCCCCAGCGTGGTAAATTCAGCGACGTAGTAATAATATTAGGAAATCAACAAGCCCGGATTTCAGGTACTAGATGTACACAGAGGGAGGAGGAGAGGTGCCTGTAACGTTGTAGCACAGTTCCAGGTAATGCCCATTCCCCTTTTCCAGGTCTGGAGAGTCCTGAAAACGCCAAACAAGCCCCTCCACCCTCGCAATCCACACGGAGATTAGAGAGACCTGAATCCAGACAGCGCGTGGGGAAATGCATTTGCAAACCACCACCGCCACCCCCTGTGCGAAGTGTAGGGCCACCGGAATCCGGGCTCTGGGGTGGGGTGAAAGGGAAGGTATTAAATATGGAGAGAAGCGAGACTGACCCCCGGCTTTCCCTTTTGCCTCCTGGTCACCATCAAGTTTGCATCTTAGTTACAAAATGTCGATCTTAAAGGCTGACAAGACACAGGGAGAGGGGGGAGAGAAAGGGAGAGAGAAGAGAGTCCATCTTGCTTTGGGGGGGAGGAGAGGAGCAATAATGTAATGCACAAATCTCACCCTCCCAGGGGGAAAAGTCTGCACAACACCTTTCAGGAGGGGACGGAGAAAGGGGGGAATGGGGGGCGACGGGGAGGCTCCCCCCCCCTCCTGCCTTCCCTCCCCAACGAGATTTGGTGAATCAGACTGGCAAAAAACACCTCCCTGCTGCTGTTCCCCTCCTCCTCCCCGCGGGCCCGGGCGCTGATCCCGCTGCTGCCGCTGCCACCGGGGAGGAGGTGCTGCTGCTGCTGCTGCTGCTGCAAAGAGCCACATGGAGACCTGGACTCCTGTCCCTGCTCCATCTCCACAGCGTGTTAATATCGGGGAGTGGGGCTGGGGAGGGGTGGCCAGCGGCCCCCACCTCTGCCGTGCCTAGATCTGGGACTTGAACGTGTCATTAGTAGGACGGGCAATGGTTTCAAAGCCCCAGGCCAAGTGACCATCCTCAGCAGCCTGGCTGATTTCTCGCCACCAACCTTCCACAAGGCTCTACCCCCCCCTCCCCGCCTTTCCCCCAACACAGACTCTCTCACCTCTTAAAAACTTTTAAACAAGATCCTCTCGTGAGAAGTCGCTAATTTGCCCCTCACACAGTTAAAAGACAAGCAGCGAGCCATTGCTCACAGGGAGTGGGAGAGACCCAGGCATTTTCTTTCCCCTTTCTACAGAAAAGGAAAGCAAAAAATAGCTTGTCGGTGCCTCTCGCTCGCTCTCTCTGTCGTACATGTTGTCTCAGCTTCTTTTTGCATCGTTTCATTTTACCTTCCTCGTTCAGCGGCAACGGGCTGTAAAAAAGATATTTCTAACCCAAACCTGCCGTTTTACAGAGCCCAGGAGCAATGCTGTTCCCTCCCTTCTTCCCCCATTGCAAACCTACACTGGATCGGTTCTCTTCCCAGCCATGTAAGTTTCATACATTGCAAATAACAGAGAGAGGAAGAAGAGAGAGAAACGGGGGGGGAGGGAGAGTCTGATTTCTGTAATTTACCAGCGACCCGATATCGCAGCAGCAAATAACAGTTTAACACCAATCTGGCTCCTAATGACTGAGTAACCCCCATTAAAGGCACCAACCCCCTCCTGGGGCAAATTATCTCCAAGTTTTCTGTCATCGCGACCATCCAATGTCACAACTTACCTTCAGAAATAGGACTTTAAACAGCCAAGGCCTTCCTTCCCCCCAGCCTCTCTCTCTCTCCACCTTAAACTTATTGACACAACATAATCCCACATTCATGCAAAATCCTGACACAGCCTCTCTCCTCCTCCGTCCCTCCCCCCCTTGTATTCTTTCTTCCTCCCCGGCTTGCACTATCCCCACTTTTTCTCTAGTAAATTACAACATTTTTGGTGGTTGTTAGAGGAGGAGGAGTGCATCGCACGGATGGCTCTACCGGAAAATATAGCTCCCAACTCTCAAAGCGAGCAACTGAGCCTGGTTGATGTTGGCTTCTCCCCCCCCCCCCCCCCCCCCCCTTTTTTTTTAAGTGGCACAGAAACACAGAGAAACCTGGCCACGACAATAAATCAACGCACTTCCCCCCTCCCCTGGAACGAAGTTTCGTTTCTGGCTGCCACAATTTCCCTGTCAAGCCCCCTCACAAACGCACAGCCGGTGTGGCTGGTTTGTTGTTGTTATCCCTCCTCTCTGTTCCAGCTTCTCGCTCCCTCTTTTTTTGCACCCCCCCAGCCCCGGTCCTCCGTTGTTGCTGCTGCTGCTGCTCTTGCCTCTGTGTGGTGAGAGGTACTGGTTCAAACGCAGCCTGGCACTGGCTGGCCTACCCCTGGTGTATTTTTTTCCTTATGCATTGCATTGCAATTCACCTCTTCCCCCCTCCACCCGCCTTCCACGCCTGGCCTTTTAACGAAGGGAAGGAAGCGAGAGAAGCAAGCCCACTCCCCCCACCCCATCCAAAGTTTGAAAGGAAGGCTGGGGTGCAACGAGAGAGGAAAAGTGACTGGGAATTGTGGCAGCAGCAGCCCAGGACGTGGAAAGGTCTCTGCCTTCCTCCAAGTCCACCCTACCGGCGGCGGCTGCTGCTGGAGGAGTCCTTGGGGGCTGCCCCAGTGCTGTTAAGTGAGTAATAAAAAAAGGAAAGTGTGTGGAGAGGGCACCTCTCCTGCCTGGATTGAGAAGGGAAAGGCGCTGGGTGGTGGGCACTTACCTCTCTGTGTGCCTGAGTGTGTGTATGTTTCAGTGGCCAGTCAGTGTTTCTCTATGGGAAAGTGAAGAGACGAGCTCACAGCAGAGCCTGGGTTTCCACTGTACACTGCTCCACATACAGTACATGCAAGCCGGAGAGACTGAAAACATTCATTTTTATATAAGGCAGCCTGCCATTGGCTCAGGGGCTGAAGGACAGGCTCGCCAGCCATACAGCTGGCCCGTTACACCCAAAGCGAGAGAGACGCACACACACACTCTCCTATGCACACACTCACACACAAAGATTATCACGTTTTTTTTAATAATGTTTCAGGACCTGTAGGCAGCCTAGCAAGGCAGGTAGAAGGACCAGCAAACTCAGGTCAGTGAGAGCAAGGCAGATCTGCACTAGTTATACATGCTTGAAACTGGTGTCCATTGGTTGACTTGGGAGGGTTGTGGTAATAAACTACGACTCCACTGGATACCGAAGTGGGGGTTTTTTATTGCCACTGTATAGTGCCCCATGGAAGAGAAATTCTTTGTGTTATGATTTGCCAGTCTGAGCTGGTAAACAAGTAGCAAAGGCAGGATTTCAGTTGTTGCTGATGATTTTGTTTCAAGTCGGGATGATTTCATTCAGAGGCCAAATATACACAGAGAAGTTCAGAGAGGCTGAAA
Organism: Apalone spinifera; assembly: GCA_030068395.1. Taxonomy (NCBI): domain Eukaryota; kingdom Metazoa; phylum Chordata; order Testudines; family Trionychidae; genus Apalone; species Apalone spinifera. The sequence continues at coordinate 139,350,021 of CM057845.1, read as the reverse complement.
TGCATCCATATAGTCAATGACTAGTTAGTTAGTAAATACAGAAAATCAGTTCAACCACACTGAACTGAAAACAATGAAAATAAACAGTTTGCTGAAATGGTCATTTACTCACTGAACTATCAAAAGGCTTTCAGACAATAACATTGAAAAGCGATACTATGAAGGACTAGTACTGAATCTTGCGTTAATAATTTTTCTTTCCAAAAGGTGTTTCTGAGGCCTTTACCAATTTAACATAAACAGTATGTTGTTTTTTTTTAATTAATGTTAATATGGACAATTGAAGTTACTTCAATGAGCTGGGATATTATAATAGTACAATATACACAGCATGCCATACATGTTGTTTTCCCTATGACACATGCAGTCCTGTTAGGGTCTCTCACAGATTACACTTTACATGAATGTGAAGTAAATCTAGACATTTATTTTTAATCTCAGACGTTCACAAACAAAACAACAGCATGACACCAGCAACTTTTGGTGTAACTGCATCACTGTTGCAATTGAGGATTGAAAAACCTGCTGACACGTCTTACAACTATGAAAAGCTCCTTTTTCTTTTTAATTGAAACAACCTGATTCTCTCTAATACTGTTCATCATGTCTGATAACCTGTGGCATCAGTACTTTAAGAATTTTTAAAAGACAAAATGTGGCATTTATTTTTCAATTTATAGAAACTAACCCTCAGATTGCAAGTTCTTTGGAGCTATGATTCTATCTTCCAAGAAGCATTTGGCAAAATAAAAAATCATAAATAATAACAGTAATAAGAATAGAATAAAATGGGAGAGGTAGCCTCATACAGGCAACATATTAATTTATTTTTAAGATATAAGAATGGTTTTTATCCTTTGATACCACATATATCTCCAGTACTCAACAAATCTCATTTTTTCCTCCTTTCCTCTCCATTAGCTCCCATTGGTAAGGTTTTTTTTTCTCCATAATAAAGGAGTGGATTTCCCCTCAACTCCCACTCTCTGTTGTTTGAACTCTCCTTGCTTTTATTCCAGTGCATTGTAGTTACATCATAATAAATAATTAATTTTAAAATGTTTGTATCTCACAAATGACAAAGTAAATTTATAGGAGGATTTGTGTGCATAACATATATATTAATTTCTTTGTGGCTGAAAGATACACTTTAACTTGGCTTGCATTGCATAGCACTCTTTTTAGGAGAAATGCAGAATTCTAAACAGCATAATAAAACTACATAATCTAGCTCTTATTGTAAGCAAGGATGGCTGGAGATTAGATAATTGAATATGAATTAACAACGCAGATTTTCTAAATTGCTAGTGATTTTGGGGTGCTTCAGTTTTTTGGTGTTCAACTTAATTTTTTTATTGATTTTCAAAAAGTGCTAAGGCCAAGAGTCACCTCTGAAAGTCAGATTCAATTTAGGTATTTTAGGTAAATCCCAAGTAAATCCCAAGTCTCTAGTCACTTGTGGAACTGTTGGCCAAAGTTCTCATCACATGGTTAGTAATTTTCATGTATAGCTCTCAAAGCATTTTACAAAGATAGATAAATAGTACAGGTTGAACCTTTCTTGTCTGGCATTCTCAGGTCTGCCAACATCTATGGTCCAACATGATTTTAGTGTCCACTTTTCATGGGTGTGGCCAAGTTTCCCATGGTCCCATAAAGTTTGTTGATAGCCACCAGTCCAGGCTCTCAGTGTACTGTTCTGTTATGTAGCTCTAATTTACCCCTAAATGTCTTCTAAGAGGCCAGTAAGCAGCAGAAGTGTTGGTAATGCTGCTAGACAATATTGACCTCACCTGATTCTGCAAATTCTCTAGTTCAGCAGTGGTCAGGTCCTGAGGGTGCCAGACTAGAGAGGTTCAACCTGTATTATTTCCATTTTTACAGACAGGAAAATTAATGCACAGAGAGGTTAAATAAATGAGGCCACACTTAATGGCATAGTTAGGAACCTTGGGTTCTATTCCCATATGCTAGTTCTAGTACCTTATATGCTGCCTTTGAGCATGGGGATTAATATTATATTACGGCACCTTTCACTTGATCACCAGTTCTAATCCAGCCAAGGTTATTACTGAATAGAAATAATTAATACTGCCATTTAGTGGTGTACATGAAATGAATTGGTGACATTGCTCCAATTCATACTTAATAGTTGAATATTGCCAACAAGGCCACCAATTGTAATCTCAGCATTCTGAGGCCTGATTCTCTCCTGGCACCTTGTGTGGTTGGTCACACCTTTGCAAAATGGATGTCAAATGCTACTAATTATAATGTAAATGTACATGTATTTTGCACACAAAAGACTTCATAAAGTGCAAGTCAGTGGAAAAATCACTTCCCATAGATTCTAAACAGCATAATAAAACTACATAATCTAGCTCTTATTGTAAGCAAGGATGGCTGGAGATTAGATAATTGAATATGAATTAACAACGCAGATTTTCTAAATTGCTAGTGATTTTGGGGTGCTTCAGTTTTTTGGTGTTCAACTTAATTTTTTTATTGATTTTCAAAAAGTCAGGTACAATTTCACCCTTCACTTGTGGAAGGACTATCTATCTGTAAGTACCACCCTTAGAGATAGATGGTGCTATCACAAGTGAACTGAGGTGTATTATTAATATGGAGTATAAGAAGCTTGAGTTCTATTGCTGTTGATGTAGATATCATATATTGCAAGAGCGAACTTTTATTTTCTAGGGCTATCACACTGGCTCCTTTTATAAGCAATGAAGGGCTAGTGAGTGTTTTCCAATGTTTTGTTTTTATTATTTCCAGCAAATTGATTTTTCATAGCACCCATTTGAAAATATTTCCGCGTTGCTCAATTACTATTGTCAAAACTTGTAAGGTACAAGCAGGAGTCAGTGAGGAATTGTGTGAGAGAGAAGGAGATTTGCATTTTTAACCATCCTGGAGTATTTTAAATTGTACTGCTGGGCTGGACTTGCATTTTTAAAATTATGTCAAGTAGGGATGTAAATATTGGTTAAAACAGTTAACTGGTTAAATAATTAAAATGATATAATTTAATCAGTTAATGGTTAATTGAGGTTACTTCAGTGGGCCAATGCAGGGCAGCAGGGCCTGGGGTCCTACTGGTGCTGTGATTCTGCTAGCCAGGCATGGCAGGGGCTGCTCCAGCCTGGCCTGCCAGCCATGAAAACTGGACTGGGCCCGCCCTGGCGTGACTGTGGCCAGGCTTCTGCCTTTTTGCTGGGCTGAGGCCGCTTCAGCTCACCTGGCCCTCCATGGCCGGGACCAGGGTCTCGCCAGCTGGCTAGCTTGAAGTGGCCAGGGCTGCTTCTGCCCATTGTGGCTAGCTAGCTGCCATGGTTTATATAAGATGCACTTAACCAGTAAACATTCTGTAAGCCTAATGGTTACAGGTTAACCTTTTACATCCCTAATGTCAAGAGTGCCTAGAACGTATGACCAGATATCCTCTTAAACATTTCTATACATCTGAAATAAATAATCCAAAGAGTAGGGCCCTCATCCTATACTGTGTCCCACATGAATGGATTCTTGCATGCATGCAGAGCCTTCCTTGTGCAGATACAGAATTCAGACTGGGTATTACATGCTGCATAATTTGGGGCTTAGAAAAAAAGATCCCATTGTTGGGTTTTGTTGTTTGGATGCCCCTGACTGTACTGTGATACCCCTGCACATATGTTATGACACAGTTAATATGGTATATCCTATCATCTGTCCTCCCACAACCCACATTTCTTCCCCCTTTTCTATCTATTTCGTATATGTTTGTATTTTCCTCTTTTGAGGCCAGATGGGAAACCCATTGACTTCCATGGGTACAGGAGTGGACCTTTTAGTATTCCTCTCCTTACCTATTCCACCACTTCTAGAGGCCACATGCTGCCTGGGGGGCAGAGGTAGCCACTGGCTGCTCTATAAGGTGGGAGTAAGGGTGCTTTTCTGGCTGTGCTGAGAGCCTTGTCATGGGACAAAAAAAGCTTGGGCTAGTTAGCATCTGCCGGATTCTGCAGGCTCTGGAGCTTCTACCATGGCTGGCTACACATAGTCATTGTGTGAGAGAAAGCCATAACATAAGACAACTATAGGAATATAAGCTTTATGATTGTTAGGCTTTGCACACAGCTGGGAGAGCTGTACATGTACAGGTTCCTGCACTTTTCCTATGGCCTATATCTATCCACAGCCCCTGACATAGCCTTGCAGCTTCCAGGATAGGAAATGCTGAAGTAGACATATAGAGTGGGGGAAGGGAAAGGCGGGGAGCCTGTTTTCCTCCCTCCAGACAACACTTTTGGAACAATCATAATTAGCATCAATCATAATTTATGTGTATACATTAAAGGAAGAACATGTTTCCACCCACAACCAAACAGCTATGTCTCCTTCTGATCAGAAATAGTAACTTGGGCCAAAGGACCAATGCAGGAGAGCCACTTTTGGAGAACCAGAGAGTCTGTTGTTCTGTCTATTACACCTCCAATTAGGGTTGCCAGGTGTCCAGTTTTGAACTGGACAGTCCAGTATTTGAGCTTTCTGTTTGGGAAACAAATTGAGAAAATATAAATGAGAAAATAGAAATGTCCGATAGTTTCTAAATAAGATGTAATGTAGATTGTGATGTATTGTCAAGTGTCTGGTATTTTTGTTGAAGCCATCTGCAAACCCTACCTCAAATCCTTCTGGACTATGGAAAATGGGTGAGGATCATTTTGCTTTTTATAGGCCTACCAACCTCTATAGGTATCTCCACAAGAGAGTACAATTTAACAGTATGATTCGATATCTTTCTCTCTTCCATCTTATTCACATTTTCCCTCATACTGTTATTTATACTTAGAATACATGTTCTCGGGCTATATATTTCCTTCCCATTCCTCAAGCTGTTTTGTATGAACCTATATCTTTGTATGTATTTTCCCACTTCCTTTATACTGTTTTCCCCTTTCTCTTTTTTCCTTATTATTTAACATGGCTAATTGTATAGGCCCCAAACTCAGGATTTAAAGGGGTAATGGGGGGGCTGCTCCAACCTGAGTAGGCCCCCCTCTCAGGGTGTGGTGCAGCACACCCTGCCTGGCTACGGGTTAGTTAAACGGTTAAACATATAGTTTAATCGGTTAACATTTTAAACCAGATTTTACATCACTACCCCACAGCCATCAGGCCAAATGCTTTGCAAACAATTTCTGCTCCAAAGAGCTTATAGTTTAAATAGACAAAACAGACAAAGGGTGGAAGTGACTTATTGAAGGTAACATGGTAAATCAGTAGCAAAGCCATGAGTAGACTCCAGCTTTCTTGTCAATGCAGTGCTTTACACACTGCCCTCTTTTATTTCCTGTGTTTCTCTAAAGATTGTTTTCTGTTAGGGAGGTACAGAGGGGAAACAAACAAATTCCTTCAGCAAGTGGAAGAGTCTACCCTTACAGGAGAATTGAGTCATAGGCTAGCTGATGCCTCTTTTGCTTACTTTAGCAGAACAAGAACACAATAATCGGGTGTCTTTTGCCTCATTTTGGCCTCTTTGCCTTACAAATACTGGTCCTGTTCCTTCGTGGTCTTAGGCACATGCTTAACTAACCTTTCAACATTTGGAGAGTCCCTGGGGCTACTTGTACTTAAAATTAAGCATGTACCTAAATATTTGCAACAGCGAGGCCCTTGTCAAAACAGTGCTAAGCCTAGTGGATTTTCCTGTCACTGTGCAGTGTCTCTTAATACCATAAGCATTCACCACATTGTAAGAAACAAATAAATCACAATTATAATTTTAGCCACTTCAAACATAAAATGCAATTAAAACTATTAAAAAAAAAAACAAAAAACAGGAGTCCTGTGACACCTTAGGGCATGTCTACACAGTAGTATTATTTCAAAATAACAGTAAGTGTCTACTCAGCAAGCTTGTTTATTTCAAAATAATTTCTTCCTTTGACTTCCTGCAGTGTGGACAGCACCAAAATCCGAGTTAAGGTACGCAATTAATGTAGATGAAGTTGTGTAATTTAATTTGACTTTAGCCCGCAGTGTAGATGTACACTTAAAGACTAACAAATGTATTTGGGCATAAGCTTTTGTGGATTGACTTCTTGTTTTTGCTGAAACAGACTGACATAGCTTAAAACGTAAAACTATTTAGTTTAGCTTAATTTGAGATTGCTCTAACCTTCCTTCTCATGCCCCTCACATTTCAATACCGCTGAAATAGCTTTTCACCTTTTGTTTTGATTGCCCTCTTTTCTGCTCTCTGCGTACTGCTGACATGTATATTTATTATAATTATTATCTATGAATTTACCTTTCACTGGAAATGGAAGTACAGGAGATCTGTCATTCTCCTTCTGTCCAAGCTCCCATTGATCTCTGGGAATTTTGAGGACTGGCTCCTAAAGAAGAAGAAACCATTCCTGTCCAGAACAACTTACAATCAGTGTGCCAAATCCTGCCCATGAATAAAGCCAGCAAAACTGGGACTTAAGGGTATGATCCTGAGAAGTGCTGAGCGGCTGTAACTTCCCACTGAAATGAATGGGAGTTGTGTGCTCAGCACTTCCCCAAATACTATCAATTTTCATTCTTTAATAATTCAGATTACCTTGTTGCTTCTACACACCCTCATTGCCTATTTACATAAAATTATTATTTAAAACACAGATATAGCACCATGTATTGCAAACTTAGGCCCCAGTTCTGCTAAGGTTTGTAGATATGCTTAACTTTAAACAAATTAATAGACTCACTGGCTTCTTTAGAATTACTCCCAGGAGTAAAATTAAGCTTTAAGTCTTTGTAGAATTTGAGCCTAAGTTCCTAGTTCTGCAAAAAGCTTTCAGATGGCAGACTCCTGCTCTCTTGTACAAGTTGTGTGAAATAAGTGAGGTTTTACAAGGGCATAGGAGTCTGCCCATGAAGAACTCCTTGTAGAACTTGGTCCTAATGTTAAAACATTTCCCCTGCTCCCTGGAGTTTGCAATCTATGAGTCAATGTCCATGGGGAATTCAATGGGCCAGAATTTTACCCTTAAAGGACCAACTTGTATTGGCTCTTCAGGATCTCTCATTTTCTCTGTGCTTGTCATGCCACAATTTGCACTTGACAGTTTTTATCCATGGACCCATCTACCACTTCTCACTGAAGTCCCACTGTATTCTTGATCTTCAAATATTTGAGAAAAAGGGAAGGCATGGATTAGTATAAACAAATTTGCATTTATATTTTGAAATATTTTTCTCCGTGTCTGAGAAATATATATACAAAACTTACATAATATAAAAGCTAAACAAATGTTGACTCCCATCTGAAACATTCCTCATCACACTTTGGGCTAAGGCCTGAACAATAGCAAATAATAATAATAATAATGCTTTACACATAGAGAGCAGTTTTCCTCCACTGATCTCAAAATGCTTTACAAAGATGAGTCATTACATTAGGCACAAAAGAAGTGAAGTGGCTTGTGGAAGATCATACAGCTAGTCAGATTCAAAGCAGAAAAAAGAGCCTAGGTCACCTACCTCCTAGCTTGTGCTCTAGATGGCAGATGTGCCCTACTCCTTGCTGGAAGTTAAAATTGGAGTGTCAGACCGTTAGGGAACACAAGTTCTAGGACTATGGGCCGTTTCCTTCAACAACTCCATCAATCTCCCCTAGACATCCAAGTATAGGCCCTGCAACTGAGGCAGGCAGGCTGCTGTGTGTATATGGATGTAACTGCAGAATTGGGTCCTGAGGTCTGTTTAGGAAATTTTAACAGGGGATGTGATGGAATATGAAGACCAGCTAAGTGCTTCCCACAACTAAGGACCCAAACCTTAAATGCATCTGAAAACAGCGATTAATGTATCATGAGATGATAAAATCAATTATCACATCAATTAATGCTTAATAATATTGTGAACATAAGTATGCTGGAACATAAGTATTCTTTACAGACACAGAAAAAGACTGGTTCCTGCTTCAAAGAATTTATGAGGTAAGGCCTTGATCCTGCAGAGCAGTGGTCACCAATCAATAGATCAGGATCTACTGGTAGATCTCAGAACCTCTGACAGGTGATCCTGACTAGTTTGGCTGGGAGCCTATCATGTGCCAGCACTTCAACTACCCCTCCCCCCACCTCCCTGCTACTCCTGCTCAGAGCTGTCCCATGGGAGCCTCTTGCCTGTTGTGCAGGCAGGGGGGGAAGCCAGAGACAGGGAGCTCTGATGTCACTCTGACCCTCTCCCCTGTACCCCATCTTCAGAGTAAGGCGGGCTGGGCCTCGGAGAAGAGGCGGGGCAGTGGTACTTGGGTTTGAGGCAGATCCTGGACTGACTTAAATGCAAAAAGTGATCTTGTGCTTAAAAAGGTCGGAGACCACTGCTGCAGAGGAATCTGGCTACACAAAGTGTTGTTGGCATTAGGGCAAAACAGTTTTCACAGGCAGATGTTTTTGTAGAAGGAGGACTTGAGTCAACACATAGACATGTGTAGGAAGAAAGGAACACACTTCTAAAAAAAATACATGTATTTGACATCATCATGCCCAATTTTGAAATGATATTGCTCCTTGAACCTCATGCCTAATTGTCATTTTGTGTTTTTAACTTCCCTAGCCTTCAGTGAGGTTCCCTGGCATGATACTCCTCAAGTAGTCCCGCTGAACTCATTGGGGCAGCCTATAGCACGGCCTTTATCCTGTATCTATCTATGGTTCTTATTTGGCCACCATTATTATAGAATCTGAGGAAGTTGGTTTTGCCCACGAAAGCGCATGATACTATATATATATTTGTTAGTCCCTAAGGTGCCACAGAACTACTTGTTTATAGAATATGAGCAACTCATGCTCTTTAATGTTCTTATTCTTGCCACGAGGCAGGAAATTATCTCCATTTTACCAAAGGAGAGGTAAGGCACAGAGAGGCTGAGCAACATACCCAAGTTCATACTGGAATTTGTGGCTGAGCGGGGAATTAAACCTACATCTTCCAGATTCCAAGCTAATGGCCTGTACTACCTTATGTTTTACAAGGACTCTTTGGCTATGTCTACGCTCGCAGCTTTTTGTGTGAGAAATATGCAAATGAGGCTAAGCGTGGAATATTGCTGAGCCTAGTTTTCATACCTAATGAGCCGCCATTTTTGCAGAAGAGGCTCTGATCCAGAAGGAGCTGTCTACGCTGCCCCTTCTTGCACAAGATAAACCCTCTTGTGCAATGCCGTTATTCCTGAAAATAATCGGCGTAGCGGCATTGCACAAGAGGGTTTTTCTTGAGCAAGAAGGGGCAGTATAGATGGCTCCTTCTAGCTCAAGAGCCTCTTCTACAAAAATGGCAGCTCATTAGGTATGCAAATGAGGCTTGACAATATTCATGCTTAGCCTCATTTGCATATTTCTCGCGCAAGAAGCCGCGAGTGTAGACATAGCCTTCGTGGGTGGACCCCTGCACCTCCACAGAATCCCACTGACCACCATGAGAAATCATGACAGCCCAAGGGCCTCTGCTATTGTGATGCTTTGTATTGAGGTGCACTTGGGTATATTTTCCTTGCCTACTTCTCTTTAGTGTTACAGTATTTATAATTCAGTTCCCAAGCCTGCACATTTATATGTCTGGGTCAATCTCCTGTACCTCCACAGAGACCCCTTGATGTCAAAACCAAACAGAACTTTTTAAAAACATTTATTTTTGATCTATTGAGAATATGAACAATACTGAAATAAGGTGCTAGTTAGACAACAATGAGCAAAGGCATCTCCTTATTTATCCACACTGACACAGCATAGACTATGGCAAAGCAAGCTTCCCCCCATTCGGTCCCTAAGAACAGGCCTGATCCAAAGTCTTTCAAAGTCACTGGAAGGGTTCCCATTAAAATGAATTGGCTTTGGTGCACTCCTAATGTATCACTTGTCTGCAGAGAATACTTAACTTGGTATCTTTTTATTTCCATGTGTGTATGTTTGTTTATGACTGACTGAGTCCAGTCCTGCTTTACCACCAGATGTAGTTACTGCTTCGCGTGATTAGTGCCACTGGCTGGTCCCTTTGAGATCTCCACAATAGGATGAGGTGAATCTCTTCTCCCCTCCTCCCCCCCCCCACACACACACACCGCTAGCACAAATTTTAAACAAACAAGTTTTGTTAAAAATCTTTCAACTATTTTTGTTAGAAATTGCAAATAAAAAATTTTCATTTTATTTGGCCTTTCAGATATATGGTTGGTAGATTGCAAGTTTCTTGGCGGCAGGGACTGCCTTTTGTTCTGTTTTTGAATGGTGCCTAGCAGTGTGAGGTCCTAGTCTATGATTTGGTGCTGCATCAATAAAATAATAACCAGCCATTTTTCTATTACATTTTCATTTTTGGTAGAACTACCTTTCACTGGCAACAACAAATATGAAATGAAAGATTTCAACCTTTTTTACTAGGGTTGCCAGGTGTCCAGTTTTGAACCAGACAGTCCAGAATTTGAGCTTTCTGTTTGGGAAACAAATTGAGAAAATATAAATAAGAACATATAAATGTCCAGTATTTTCTAAATAAGATGTAATATCGATTGTGATGTAATGTCAAGTGTGTCCAGTATTTTTGTTGAAACCATCTGGCAAGCCTATTTTTGACTCTACGTACTGACTCCTTCTTGACCAAAATGGAAATTCTGTATGAATTAATTCTGTATAACCTCAAATTCTGTATGACCTCAAATCAGTGTCCCTCTAATTTTTTCATTCATGAGTGGAATACATTTTGTTATATTTTGTTAAATATTGTGATGGCTAGCAGGAGTGCTAGCCAACACCCGGTGACTAAAGGTAGCTAGTGTGGGATGTTGGCAGAAAGCCTGGAAAGACAATGGGAAAGACTGTTGAAATTTGAATTGTGTATAGATACCTTGCCTGCTCTCTTTGTGTGTGAGTTCTAAGTTAAGGGCTGGAGGGAGCAAGATGCAGTAATCAGAATTACTATGCCTACAAGGAATACTAGGCATGGGAGTGAACAGGGCCTTGAAGTACGGATCAGCACTGATCGTGAATAGAGAGAGAAATGTATGTTTAGTCGCGATCAAGGTATTTTTCTTAATTTGGTTGCTTGGTTAAGCTCTTCTGTGTAAAATTCATGTGCTCTTCCCCCCCCTTCCCTATTCACTGTCTTAGCTGCACCCAGAGATACTATGGTCTCTGTGTTTTAATTTATTTTTCTCAGTTGCTCTGTTACACCTAGCAACCAACTGTGCTTTATTAAGGATATCTTTTTGATTTTTTGTTAATAAAATAATCTTTTTTAAGGTGATAATTTGATTCTTGTGTCCTTGAAGGTAACAGGTCTGTGTGTAGAGTTGCCAGATAGTTTCACAAAAAATACTGAGCATGGTGGGGAAAAATTGGTTGAAGCAAAAAAACAAAAACAAAAAACAAACAAACAAAAAAAACACCCATGGGGGCCAAAGCTTTTGAGGGAAAAAAAAAAAAGAGTCATGGCTCCTTTAAATCCGCATGCTCCCCTCACCCCCACCAGACATGGCCTTCCATCCGAGAAAAACAGAAAATTATTTTCTGATTTTTTTAACGGACAGAAGCCACAAATACCGGACTGTCTGGGCCAATACCGGATACATGGCAACCCTATCTGTGTGTGTGCCTGTCTAGCCTGAGAGGTCAGCTGTTGAAGACACTGTTTGTTTTATGTGTTTTCTTTTGTTTCTTTTTTTCAAGTTTTCTTGTGGCAGAAGAGTTTGGGGACCCCTAGGGAAGGAATTCATTTCTGCATTTTTCAGGGTTCTTTAAAATCACTTGATGGTGGCTGCCTATCTTCCAGAGCCAGTGCATCTGTGACTCTAGGGTGTTTTTTTTGTAAGCAGAGCTATAAAAGCAAGGTATTTAAGCCTTTTCCGGGCCTCCACCTTCTGCACTCAGCGTGCCAGACTGGGGAACAGCCCTGACAGTTATGTTCACCAAGGCAAGTGCAGATGTGCGCCACCCATAGAAACACACGCTCTGCTAATCAGCTGGGTGGCACCTGAATCTCTCCTGAGCAGCTGCCCAAGTGCTGAGCTTATAGTGGACATTGCTTCGAATGCATAGGCATGAAGCCTAATTATGCAAGGCAAAACTGTGGAGCTCGAGCTCATGCTGGTGAGCACTTACTGACCCAAGTAGTCCCATTTCTTTCAGCGCTGTGCATAAATGCTCGCCAGCATGAGACAGCTTTCCATAATGGGGCCTGTTCATTTTTTTCATCAGTTTTGTTCTGCAGGTAAGATTGCATCGACATGCAGCCAAATTCACATGTATGAGTTTGGTATAATCTTGTTGGGCATGTGTTTGTCACACACAGGTACGTTTATACAAATATGCAGCCAGGTATATTGGGTTACAAACACCATTCCTAGAATGCCATCTCACATTCACAAAACTGTTTCTTGAGAACAATTAAATAAGCCATTGAAATGGTACAGAATGAATTTATTTGATATTACTCTTCCTCAGAAAACATTGAAAGCTGAATTCCCCACCCCTTGTTTTAGCTACCACCCTCCAGTAATGCCAATCATTTTATAATGTTAATTTCCACGTGTGAGGGGGCACTTAGACAATTTGTATAGTTAGGGGTGCTGAGAGCCACTGAACCAAACTGTAAGCCAGGTACATGATAGAAACCACTTCAAGACAGGGCCCTAGTTCTAGCACCTATGCTATATGAAGCAGCCACCTCTCCGAAGCGACTGCCCTAAATACAGCAACACCCTCACTTAGGTGAGTGGCCAAACTGCTTAGGTTTCAAGGTCTCTAAATCACATGTAGTCTGTGCTTGTATTCCAACAGTTTGATGTATTCCAACAGCCTGAGTGCCTTCTTTGAAGAGCAGTCCAGGCCAAAGCCACTATTAGCTGCAGAGAGAATAAGGAAGCAAGGGAGCCATTTTACTGGTAGGCTCTTTTTCATCATAGGACTAGTTGAACTCCATGCTTGGAATTTTCTATTATTCTTTTTGTTGCGGTCACTTATATATTAATTTCATTTGATTTCTGATTATAAAGCATTATTATCCCTTGAGGGAAAACTCTTGCTGACTGCTTCTGTGTTTTGGTTCTGCTGAGTCATTCCATCATACATACATACATACACGTCTGACATTCTATCCCATACACAAGGATAGAAGTCTCTTTAGCCCCAAAAGACAGACTGATTCAAATAGGAACTCTACATATTATAGTCCATACTTTCCCTCCCTCTCTTTGTTCCTTTCCACACTATCGCTACCTTTGTTTTTTACACTGCCTGCTCTCTGATCTGCAGTTCTTTTCTCTGTGGATTATTTCATTACTTTTCTTTTCTCCAGAATTTCTCCTTACATCGAATGCAAACACAGACGCATTTAATTCAAGGCGAAAAGAATTCATTCAAACCTGTATTCTTCAGTGGTTTAGGGCTGGCGTAGATAAAAGGTACTTTTCAGAGGACTTTTACGTGACTGATTATACTAGTTTAATAAAACAGCCCTCAAGTACTTTGGGGCATTTAATTATTGTCATGAGTGATAAGACTTTCCCAAATGATGCCCTGTCATTTGGAGCAATAGGCCATGTTGATTCTAATAGGAAGCAGTCAGGATGTTTTCCTTGTTAGACCATTCCACATTTTCCTAAGGCCAGCCTTAGGTAGAGCAATCTCGGTGCTGTTTTCATTAGTGTAAGAATATTTAAAATATTTTCCTGGCCTTTCTTTGTATTTTTTTAAATCTCTAATTTTATAGAGTCCCTTTATAGTGACACTGAAATACTCCAAGGTATGACCTCAACAGTGAGTCACAACTTCTCAGCTGAATAGGGCACAATCTGCTTTCAATCACGTGGCACTAACCCAGCACGAATCACAGCCTGGGGAGCTGATAGCTTCATTCTACAAACCTTGCCGTTATTGGAGCATTTTCACAAATACATAGCTAGCTGCTGTAGGTTCCCAGCAGTTATACATGTTTCAAAAGTGAAGATGGGTTTGATTTCCCTCCACAGTCAAGAGCACTATTATCATGATGACTCAATAACAATGCTATTGCTAGTTATCCTAGTCTTGTCAGTGACTCATTTAGTATATATGATAGGGCAAAGTAATTTTTTTGGCATAATAGCAGTAAGGCCAAATTCTCCAGTGATACTTATTTTAGATAGCATTTCTTTTTTATTTTAAAATTTTGGCTGCATCTATCATTCCAATAGCAATCATCATCCATACATAGATACTCCCAGCCGAAGTAATCAGTTTTTTTTTTTTGGTCAAGTTCCAAGTTTCTTGGTTAACATAGTCATGGCTCAGACTCAAGAGGATAAAAAAAAATCACCCCTTCTCTCTTCAGCAAGTAAATAAAAAGATTTTGTGTTCCATTCAAAAGCATTTGGCCACGGTCTGCCTATTGAGTACCCCTGGAAGTATGCTAGCATTGAATGTTCCAGCATCCATCCTGTCCTGACATGGTTCTTGATATCCGATTTAGCCTCATTTTGTGACTTTAGTCTATGGTACAAATCTTGCCACTCCTTGCTCCTGCCCAACGAAAGACCTTATGAGAGAGATTCATTTTGTTAAAAGCTTATTTCATATCTGTGGCTAAAAGCAGGGCTTGACTCTTTAAGACTAACAAGACACTAGCATCTTTCACAAACATTATAAGCCCTTTTTTATTAACTAATACATTTTAAAAGTATATTTGAAACATACTCATCTACTGTATGCCAATAGAGCAAACTAGACTCTAAGAAGCAGACGCACTTACATATTCTTCAAGGATGAAATTCACACCTATGGAGATACAGAAATTGCATCACCTATGTCCTGCTACATTTAGCACGAAGGCTTAGGTGGTGCATAGGGCTTGCACTGTCTGTCAAGGGGTGAATTTTGTTCCACAGGAACAATTGTTGGCTGAGGGACACAAATGCCGCAGATGGACTGCTTTTGCCTAGAGGGCCCCTGCCACAATTGCCACAGAAACTGGAAGCACAGGGTTGAATTTTATGTATTATAGGCCACCGAAGTCCATTTAGTTTTTATATTGATTACTAAAGAAACAGGACTGCTAATACTTTTTCTATATTTTGCTTATCAAATAGCCCTCTTCAGATATCTTCACACAGGGAGACTTGCTCTGATGCTTGGGGAATATGTGAGGATGGGTCTCACAGCAGCAGACTACCAACTGTTGAATGTGACCTCACAGGAGCACCTTGGATTTGAAAAGACTTCCTTGTTGTGTCTAAAAAGAAAAGGTGGGCAGGTCAGTTTTTTGGTTTACCATCCTTGTGGTTGATCCTACAATGCAGTCCCATTAAATATGATAGGATATTGCCTGAATTAGGAATTAATGACAGCAGTATTTAACTCAAATGGGGTGAGTTTTTTCCTTGAATCATTTCCTTAACTCACTATGAACAGAATAAAATGTGTGTTAAACACTACTCTTCTCCCCACTTTCCCAGCATCAGCGAAGTTAGGAGTGAATGATAAAGCTCATTTATGTAGCTGTGTTGTTACTTCCCTGCGAACAGTATTCTGAGGTAACCTGTCTCTGGTACTCTAGAGCAGTCTGAAGGTCCCACAAGATAGTGAGCACTCAGCTCCTTGTGGTAAACCATCAGGTCTCCATCAAAAGTGGAGACCTGATCCACAAATCTTTTTGAAGTCAATGGCAAGACTCCGATTGACCTTACATTGCAAGTCCATGTGGCAGAGAACAGAGAGAAAAAATTTCAAAAGCACATAAGCCCCAATTAAAAAAAAAAAATCAGTGAGACTAAGGCTCCTAAATCACTTAAGTGCTTTTGAAAATATTTACACAGACCTTTCTGTGCTGCCCAGAGCGCATAGATGGTACTCAACTGAAAAAAAAATTGAGGAAAAACCATCTCTCAGTAGCTGAGAATGATATTTTTATGCTTTATTATTTCTTGTATCAATCTTTTTGTAAACATCGCTTTTCACTTCAGTATTTTCCTAAAACACAAACATGTAAAATGTGTCAAAATAAAATACTTACTGAATGCATTACATTGGGGCTGTTAGCAATTTATATGAGGACTTTCAAATGTTTGCTTGCTGCAGCTCCTGGGGCCATACTGAATCTGTGTCTGAAGAAATGAAGAGTTCTTCTGGTAAAAGGATTGGTGGCCCATGGTTTAAAAAGAAAGATAACTAATAATTTAGGGATATTTTAGGTATAATTTAAATCAAATATTTATTGGTGCTCAGATCACAGGGTGACAATCACCTGTGTACAAAAGACAAGCACGAACTCTGTGCACCAATTACATGTCACTTATGTCCTGCTTTGAGGACTTTTAAGTGGTGCATTGGCCTTTTGTAGAGCCTTTGCAGGTATGAACTGTCTCTCCCATTCAAGAGATTACATGGAATCGCAGAACTGGAAGGAACCTCGAGAGGTTACCAAGTCCAGTCGTCTGCACTCAGGGCAGGACCAAACACTATCTAGACCAGAAGTGGACAAATACCAGCCCATGGGCTGGATCCAGTCTGCCAGGGCTAGCTCCTGCCGGCCGCAACTGCTATATTTTCTTGCATTTCTGCAGGTAAGGGTGATTTCAGCTCCTGATGGCCATGGATTGTCAATCCCAGCCAATGGGAGCTGCGGGGAGTAGTGTCCCAGTCCACACCACTTCCCGCAGCTCCCATTGACCAAAAAAGGCGATCCATGGCGAATGGGAGCTGCAATCATGTTGCAGAGGCGCAGGTAAATATAGCAGTGATGGTTTGCCAAGGGCTAACTCAGGGAAACCGATGCCATTTTATTGCCCACATGGGATCTAGAACATCCCTGGCAGGTGTTTATTTAACCTACTCTTAAAAAAATCTCCAATGATGTAGATTCCACAACTTTCCTAGGTAATTTGTTCTTGTGCTTAAGCACCCTTACAGGTAGGAAGTTTTGAGCTGTAGGTTTGAGACTGTTGCTTCTTATCCTCTCATCAGAGGTCAAGGAGAATGATTTTTCTCCGTCCTTCTTATATCAACCTTTTATGCTCTCAAAAGCTGTTATGTTCCTCTGTTAGTCTTCTCTTTTCCCAGACTAAACAAATCCAATTATTTCAATCTTCCCCCAAAGGTCATGTTTTCTCTTCCCTCATAGGTCATGCTCTTCTCTGGATCTATCCTGAAATGTGGAGCACAGAACTGGACACTGTAGTCCAGTTGAGGCTAATCAGCTCAGAGGAGAGCAGAAGAATGACTTCTCTTGTCTTGCTCATAACACTCTTACTAACACATCCGAGAATCATGTGTGCTTTTTTTGCAACAGTATCAAACTGACTCATATTTAGCTTGTGGCCCACTATGACCCCTAGATCCCTTTCTGCAGTACTCCTTCCTAGACAGTCATTTCCCATTTTGTATGTGTGAAACTGATGGTTCCTTCCTAAGTAGAATACTTTGCATTTGTCCTTATTAAATTTTATCCTGTTTATCTCAGACCATTTCTCCATTTTGTCCAAATTATTTTGAATTATAATCCTATCATCCAATGTACTCTCAATTTGATATAATCTGCAAACATTGTAAGCATATTCTCTATGTCATTATGTAAAACGTTGATGAAACTATTGAACAGCACCAGTCCCCAAACTAATCCCTGCGGAACCGCACCCATTATGCCCTTTCTGCATCACAGTGAACCATTGATAACTACTCTCTGGGAATGGTTATCCAGCCAGTTATGCACCCACCTTATAGTAACCCCATCTATGTTTTATGTCCCTTTTTTTATTAATGATAAGGTCATGAAAGACTATAACAAATATGGTCTAAGTATATCACTTCTGTCACTTCCCCCTTTATCCACAGAGCTTGTTAGCCTATCAAAGAAAACTGTTAGATTGATTTGACATGATTTGTCCTTGACAAATTCATGCTGACTGTTTGCAGATGAATTCCTTAATTATTTGCTCCATTATCTTTCATAATAGGAAAGTTAAGATGATTAGTTTGTGGTTTCTTGAGTTTTCCTTATTTACCTTTTTGAAGATGGGCACTATATTTGCCCTTTTCAAATCTTCTGGAATCTCTCTTGTCTTCCATGACTTTTCAAAGATAATAGCTAATGGCTCAGATATTTCCTCAGTCAGTTTGAGCATTTTAGGATGCACATCATCTGGCCCTGGTGACTTGAAGACATCTAACTTAACTAAATAATCTTTAACTTGTTCTTTTCCTATTTTAACTTCTGAACCTACCTCATTTTCACCAGCATTCACTATGTTAGACATTCATTTGCCACTAACCTTCGTGGTGAAAACTGAAACAAGTCATTAAGCATCTGCCATGTCCACATTTTCTGTTATTGTTTTTCCCTCTTAATTAAATAATGGCCCTACCCTGTCCTTAAGTCTTCCTCTTGCTTCTAATATGTTTGGAGAATGTTTTCTTGTTTATGTCTCTAGCTAGTTTGATCTCACTTCTGTCTTGGCCTTTCTAATTTTGCGACTACATAGTTTCGTTATGTGTTTGTATTCATCCTTTGTAACTTGTCCTAATTTCCACTTTTTTTTGTAGGACTCCTTTTTGGTAAGCCTTGAAGATAAACCCCTTGGGAGGTTTAAACATTTCCCCAGCAATGCAAACCAGAACACCCTTAGTTAAAGTTACCCTCCCATGCCCATTTGAGAGAAAGGGGCATGATGGAGGAATAGATCCTTGGCAATCAAATCATGCCCTCTGCTCAGCCATCTCTCTGCCTCTTCCTCTCCATGATTTAAAGATACTATGCTGCTAATGGCTGTTCTCTCCACAGTTATACTTCTCCCCCCCCCCCCCCCCCCCCCAACACACAAATGCTCCGTGCAGTGAGCAGAAGGTACGGTTTTACCACCAGTAACTTCTAAATAGAAATTTACCCAGGAGCATGCCATGGAGAATAATTGTTATCTGACCTGGCCCTTAACTTCACTCCAACCAAGGTGCAAGAATCAATTTTCTCCTCTAGATGCTAAGATGCTTCTTTGGGGCATCCTTCTTGAAGATGCTTCTAACTTTTTCCTCTCAAATTTCCTACCAAAATAAAGAACTTTATAATAATGGGGGATTTTAATTACCCCCATATTG
>CM057845.1:139277138-139315815 GCA_030068395.1 Apalone spinifera | reverse complement strand
GTAGACGCTCACATTGTTATTTTGAAATAATGCTAGTTATCTTGAAATAATGGTTCAATGTAAACACACCCTAAGATAAATGATGTCACTTTACAGATGCAAAATCCTTTGAGGGGAATGGTGATAGAATTTAGAGGAAGTACTGACCTACATTAAAGCTACTCCTTTCCTAAATTGAACTTTTGAGGTTCTAATTAGTGCTGATGCAAGCACTATGTAGCCGAACAGGGAGAGTGTAGCCCTTTCTTTATTCAAGTGGTTTCCACCAATTAAGGCCCTTGGGGAAGCAGTGGCCTTTAGAGCATTTTAGGAAGTACATCGACACTATTCTAATATGCCGATCCTAGGTCAGCAATTGCTGGAATTGCCAAAATGATGTTATTTGACTGCAAATGAGATGACAGGTCCATGAGGCATTATGAGAACCTGTGCTGCATAGCCCAGGATGGAGGAATGAAGGGCCACTTTTGTACCTCTCTAAGGGTACGTCTACACTGTGGAGCTATTTCAAGATACCAGAAGTATCCCGAAAGAGCTATTCCATGTCTACTGATGCAGCCCATTATTTCAAAATAGATTTTGAAACAACAGGCAGCTTATTCCAACGTCCCGGTAACCCTCATTCCATGAGGGTTAGGGGCATTTTGGAATAGCGAGTTATTTTGAAATTTGGCACTGTGTAGACAGTGCCAAATTATGAAATAAGCTATTTTGAAATAGCATCAAAATAAGCTACGCCATTTGCATGGCACAAATTGTGTAGTTTACTTCGAGCTAAGGGTGCTGTGAAGACCCACCCTAATTGTAGGCTGCTTCTGAATAAGGGGCACGGGTAATAAAATCAGGACAGGCAGTGGAGTGTCAGAGATGCCTATATAAGATAAAGCCCCAAATGTGATCCCGTATACCCAAACTCAGAGATATATTAGCCATTGAAAACATCTTTTCGAAGTCAGACTTAAGAATAATATAGCTGTATTTGAAAAGGTCCATAATAAACAAATGAAGATGGCAAGAAGGATGAGGGGGATTTTCATGAGGAGAGATAAAAATCCCCTAAAACAAACTAGAATTATTTAGCATGCAAAGAAACTTTAGAAGATACACGGTGCCCTAATAAAATCAGTCACAGAATAAATCCCGCATCTGTCAGGAACGCACTAGGTGCCTGAATATGTCTCTTCCATCTCCCACAGAGAGAAAGTATCAATCCCTCCTAATTACATTATCCCAGAATAAGAATTCTAGTGTCCTTTCCCTGGAAACTAATGATAGAGAAACTTACATAAAAAAGTGATAATTCTTGCAACATGTAATCAGCCTGTAAAAGTCACTGCTACAGAAGACTGTAGTGCTAAAATACTAAAGGTCAGATTGTCCTCTGACTTATGCCTAATTGACATTAGTTGCAACTCCACTGAAGCCCAAACTGGAGTTAATCAGCTTTCCGAGGTTCCCTTGCCTTCAGTGAAACTACTATTCCTGATTTATTCTCCATTAACAGATGAATCAAGACTGTAACTGGGTACATTTTGAGTGGAACTTTCAAAAGCACTCAGAATTGGCTTAACTTTTCTCCCACTGAAGTCAATGAGAATTTGATCTTTGCCTTTAACAGGGGCTCAGCTCAGCAGATATTGAAAGCTTTTGAAAATCCTACCTACCACTCACTAAGTTTTGTAGTTGTACATGTCAAAAAAAAGTGATCTACTCTTACGCTCCAGGGTATCACATAATCATTAAAAGTCTCAATGGAATTATCCTTATCATGTACACCACTGTTTTTGGCCAGATGCTTTATGGGAACTTTTCCCTTTCCTCTGATGCATCAGGAACAGGCTGGAAGCAGGATACTACTTTTGGACCATTGATCTGATATGGTATAGCAAATTTTAAGTCCCTTTCCTTTGGACTTAAAGGGTACCCGGTGTTCTTCCAATAACTAATGCATGTGGTTCTATCATGACACGTTTGAGGGGTTCCATTATGCATGTACAATATACTTCTAAATAATTTATACATGCTTACCCAGTAATTTCTACACTTCTACTGGAGATTCACCAGAGTGGTCACACGTGGATCTAAGCTCTCTCAAATGTGGGGGATTCTAGGTTTTTGGTTTGGGATTCCATTCCTACTTTTTGCCTTTATTTAAAATACAAATAATCTGTGCACTCAGATCTTTGTGATGGTTTCTCAAAATAGTCACATGAGGCAACAAGGGAGAGGAAAAAAAAAAACCACACTATGGGAAGTAATGGTAGCCCATGAAAATAACTTCTCAATGGTTTTCCTCCATGTCATTCATGCCCGAAAGATTAGAATTGGCAAGAAAGAGTTAACCATTAAAATGTCAACAGCAGGCCTGAATTTTCTGTTGCAAATACTAATATAACCACACCAGGTCAGATCATGAGCTGATTTCAGACTGACTTCAGTGGAGCTATTCCTGCCAAAGCCTTTTAGGATTTGGCACAGACTTTAGTAAAAAAGAACAGGGATGCAAGTAGTGCAAGTGAGATCAGAATCAGGCTCTGCATTTGTAAATTGTAACTTGTGTTACCTGTAATATTGGGATGGATATTTTAACGTAGGTAAAATGTACAGAAGACAGTAAGGCTTGCAGTTTGAGGCAATTTTAAACTAACCCCCTCAAATGAAGCTCCAGGAGAAAACTGAAGACCAAGAGTGGTCAGATCCTCAAAAATAGGCACCTAAATCACATTGATTTCAATGGGAGTTAGGTGCCTATATATCTTTGGGCATCTGGGCCCAAAGTCTGGACTAATGGTAATATCGTCTACATGTTTCAGAGTGTGTCATTCAGTTTATAAAATGAATGCCTTTCAATGAATGTCATTCAGTCTTTCAATCTGGTTACACTTTAAAATGTACAACTGCACAATTTATCTTAAATGCATTTTTTTTCATTTCTCTGTTGGGTTTGTTTGGGTTTTTTTGCGCCACGTGTCAGTGATTATGGCATTAACAGTACGTTCTATAGCACCTTTCAAACTGGATCAGAAGGAGGTTAATTAATATCTGCAAGCTGCACAACACCCCAGTGAGGTAAGCAAACTTTAACATCACTATTTTACAGATGGAGGAGATGAGTCAGAGATTAAGTGATTTCTCTAAGGTCACATAGCCTCAACAGGAAAATCAGGAATAGAACCCACACTTCCAAACCCTGATTAGCCATTACCTTACACTGCATTTCCAGAGCCTAAAATGAAGTCATTATAATTCAAAGCCATTCTCTCAGGGCTTGATTCCACTGTAAGGGCATGTCTACACTAGTGAGAGATTGACCCTCTAGCATTTGATTTAGCAGGTCTAATGTAGACCCATAAATCAAATGCTGAAGGCAGCCCCTGCCGGTGTCCAGTACTCCTCCTTCTGCGAGAAATAAGGGAAGCTGATGGGAGCATGTGCTCCTGTTGGCCTCCTGCTGTAAGGATGCTGCCACAGTTAGATGGAGTCAGTTTACCTTAAGCCAGCCTGCCTGGTCTAGTATAGACCATGCCTAATTGACTGGAAGGGGAAAAGGACTTGATACTCGTACACCCGTCAGTGATTTGAATGTTACAAGATACCAAAGTTGCAAACTTGAATGAAAAGACTGGGCTTATGTTCAAATGCTTTCCTCTGTTTCCTAGATCACAGCTCTTACAACATCTATCCTGCAATGTTTGGGCAGAGACAGCCATAGCAGGTGGTGATGATGAGGATACACCGGATCCATATCGGACCTGTTTTACTGGTGGTGGCTAAATGTAATAGTAGGAAGATCCACTTACTGGTGATTGTATTTGTGATAGTCCAGTCTCTGATTTTCATTACATGATAACACAACAAATGGAGTAAGGAGGATTGTCGGGGAGAGGCAAAGAGGACTGTTATTATAACACACTGTCTCCCAGCCACCCTGAAAAAGAAACATCCTGACACCTAGTGGTTGCAGCAAGTAGTTCCTATAAACCAGAAGGATAGATTGCACATTCTTTGAGGGTGGGGGCCATCTCTTTCAATATGTACGTAAAGGATCTAGCACCATTCTCCAGTTGGGTCCCTGAATTATTGGAATAATATTACAGAGCAAATTTCATGTAGATGCATGAAGCACTCGCCTCACGAAAAAATGTCCTCAGAGGACGAAAACAGATCCAGTGAGCCACTGAGAGGAACAAAGAGGATGCATTGGATTACACCTCCTTACCCTTTCCCCCAGTCTCTCCCCAAGGCAATGGGTAAGCAGACAGATACTATTTCAGTTTGGATAGAGTTTGACACCTACTTGTCAAACATGGGGTAACTGGGAACCAGGCCCCTTCAGCTTGATTTCAGTGGAATTACTCCTGCTTTTCACTGGGGCAAGAGAAGACTCAGACTCCTGATGTGAAGTTTCTCTGTAATGACTGAACTAGATAAATCATAGGGAAGGAGAATAGCTGACTTATATGAAATTTAAAATTTACCTGCATGACACAGTTCAGGAATGCAGAAAAAATAATTGGGGGAAAAAGACTGATGATAGGAGGGAAGTAAAATTAAAAGCCCGAAATCCAAGTTCTCATGGCCAAAGAAACTGCAATTAAAAAGACTTGATTCAGAGTCAGCAGTCATGACTCTTAGGGAGGAGATGGAACAATCTGCAATCAATCTGAAAAAAAAGTAATTTTTGTCAAGATCAATATCTTCTCTATGAGCCACCACTGTGATTGGAAGGTCCATATAAAGTTGGCAAAAGTGCTGCACACCCATCTCTTTCACAAACACAGGTTGCTCCAAGACCTTTTTGCTTCTAAATCTCATGGAATAGCAGTTTTGATCCTTGCTCCAGGAAGATTCCAAGGAGGTTTTCCACCAAGTCTCCATTTGATTAGTGTACAGGATGTTGCTATGTCCACTAGATCCTTTTAATGCCTGCTTCTTACCATTCCCAAAATAGTAGGTACATTCTTTTTTCTTCCCTGTTGAGGTTGGCATGGGGTGTCCTGGCCCAACCAAAAAAAAATTTCCAAAAACCCCACAACTGTCCATTCATGGGCTGTGGGTTTATAGTCTCTTAATATGAATGAGAAGGACACTATTCCCAACCCCCCCCCCCCAAATTCCTTGAAGCCTCTCCCGCTTCTTTCCAGCTGTAAACTCTCCAATCCTCCCTAGATCTAGTCCCTTAAACTGCTGACTCGCTCTAGGAATGTACATCTTTGGAAACCCCTCTGTAAATTTAACTGTGGCTCGAAGATTAACTGGCTGATGCCCCCTAACCCACACCTCGTTATTGTTAGAAAGATTCTGAAGAAACTCCAGACTCCAGGTCTGTAATATTTCCCAATATTTGGGTACCTGGCATTAACCAGTAAGTGGCCCGATCGGCTAATTTCTGTGCAAATGCTCATGGCCATAATCCCCCTCCAAACTTCAGTCTGTAGTTTTAAATGGACAGGATGTCTGCCTTACGCACACCATAATCTCTCCTCTATCCATCATAGAGCATTCTGTATGCTGGCTTTGCTTCCCTAGTTACACAGCATGCGCTCCAAAGGCCAATCAACTCGCAATGCCACACTTTCAAGAGTAATAAAAAAATGTCTCAGAGTGAACAGCAGGCCCCACCTTACAGAATCATGTCCCTTGTGCCCTTTCCCATCACAGTAATCACCAACATTTGCAGGAACAGTTGCAGAACCTTGGCTTGCTCCTTTATAAACTCCCGCAGGCTTATTCGCTTCTCTGCTTGCCAGAGAACCAAGGACTGTATCTTTGCATGGTGGGATTGTTGGATGGTCTCCAAGGTCTCCTGCAACCCTCTCAGCTGCTCCACCAGCCATTGCAGTCTCCCTCTATCACCCAAACTGCCAAAGCACCTCACCAAGTTCTCCAGTCGCAAATCCTGGACAAGCACCAAATCGTGACAGGCAGCATGCCACAACCCTGCCTATTCCACAAACACAGACCACTCTGACATCTTGTTTGTAAGTAGTGAGGTTATTGTTTAACCAATCAAATGTTTAACCAATAAGCATTAGCTTATCGGTGAAACTTACTGGTTAAACTCTCGACCACTGCCAGGGTTAGCCCACAGAGCGTTTAACCCTGTAAACAATTGACATTCAATCAGTCACATGGTTAGTTTTTTTTTAATTGTTAACTCCCTATATGTAAGTGCCACTGTGTAGCTTATTTCCCTAGTTTCAGCTCCTCCAACAATGTTCAGTAGCTTTACACACTATATCTCAACTGTCTAATCCTGTCTCCAAAGGGAGAGAGCCATATAAGGGGTCTCTGCTCAAAAAGCCCCTTTGTCACACTAAGTTCTTTCATTCTTTCTCTCTCTCTCCTGCCTTTCCTGTGCCCTTTTATATAGCTTTCCTGTTAATGGGCTAATTGGCTCTGATTCACTAGCCCCACTCTGGTACACCTCCGTCCTACAAGGGCTGCTCCAGGGGAACCTAATTAAAACTAATAGTGAGTGGACTTGGAGTGCTAACTGCTAGCCTTCAGCACTCTGTCACAAGTAAAGAACTTCACCACACACTCATACAAGACAGACAGAGATTAGAAAAGATGCTATGGATGATCCAAAAGAGGTTTACTTACATTTTTAAAAAGTGAATTAACTTTCCCAGTCTTTCATTGAATATTTTCAGCCCATTACAAAGTGCTGAAGAAAGAAAGCTTACAAAATATAGCTCATCACATGCATGCCTTACAGCAAACTGTTGGGTGGGTGAAATCTACCCTTGTACAAAAAAGACAGCACAAGGAGCCTCCATCTAACTCCCACTTATATCCTATTCTCAATATAGTGGTGCATAGACCTTGTAAAATTAGGTCCATTAAGAGTGAATTTCATCCTATTGAGTATACTTGATCAAACAATTAAATGCCTCTTATACTTAAGGACTGACTTTTTAAATCTTTATTTGTGCAACCATGCATACAAATGGCTGGGTACATGTGCCCCTAATTAGCTTGTGACTCTGAGCACAAATAAGTATAATTGCCCACTTTTGCATGTGATTATGTGGTGAGAGCATGGAATTTCGGCCCACAGTTGCACACTCATTTTGAAAATGAAATTACATGTCTGCAGTAGATCTATGATCTAGCCCTGAGGGTCACCTACAGTCTTCTGACACACAGATTTCAACCCCTTTCCACCGTAAACACCTGTTCATCCAAAAGTAGGGCCAGAAGACACTACAACTACAAGAGATAGGAAAAGAAAATTGTAAGCATTGTATTTTGTGCAGTTAATTTGTTTCAGCATATTAAGATCTATTCAAATAATTTACATTCAAAAGTCTGTTTTCAGCAGGTAAACTATTATACCCATAATAAATATATGTCAGGCATCAAATTTTATCTTACTAAACGTTAGAGTATCTCTGAGAGGGGGAAAATTAGGAAATTATAAAACAACAAGATTAATTTAGAACCAGGTTCTCGCCTGCATCCAAGATCTACTTACTAACATCACTTGAAGTTAGACAACTGAATATTGACACATTTTATATTTGTACACAAATTCAAGAAGTCTTATTACTAAGATGTACAAACTTGAGTGCCTGCTATTAAATGAAGATATTTATATTATGAGAATCACAGAAACTTGGTGGAATGATGATAATCAATGGGACACAGTAAAATCAGAATACGAAAATATGTAAGAATGATAGAGGAAGTCATGCTGGTAGGGGAATGGCACTAAATGTGAAAGAAAGCATGGAGTCAAATAGAGTAAATATCTTAAATGAAACAAACTGTACCATAGTCTCTCTATGGATAGAAATTGCATACTTTTATAGTAGAAGGAATATACAATCAACTACCTGACCAAGATAGTGATGGTGAATGTGAGATGCTCAGGGAGATTAGAGAAGCCATTAAAACAGAAAAACCATCTATATGTCACCTCAGGATGGGACAACATTTCTAAACACCATTAAAGACTGCTTCATCGTGCAACTAATCGTAGAACCCACAAGGGGAGAGGTGAGTCTTGATTTAATCCTAACTGGTGTACAGAAGTGAATATAGGTGAACTTAATTAGTAATAGCCACAACAGTATAATTACATTTAGGTGGAAATACAAAAGAAACCCACCACGGGGGCATTTTTGTCATTTTAGACAAAAATGAGGGGGAAAGTTAAATGCTAATTAAAAGGAATAGTTACCAGAGTGAAATGCCAGCAGATGGAATGGATACCTTTTAAAAAACATCAAAAAAGAGAATCTAACTAAATGTATATCCCAAATTAAAAAAAAAAAAAGCTGTAAAAGAATGACAGAAAAAGCCAACATGGCTGAAGAGAGTAAACAAGGCAGTTAGAGACAAAACAATATTTAAAACGGAAAGTCAAATCCTACAGAGGAAAACAGGAATATCAATTCCAGCACTTCAAATGTAAATGTATGATTAGAAAGGCCTCCCTCCCCCCAAAAAGCAAAGAACAATAGCAAAAGACCCCCCCCCCCCCAAAAAAAAAAAGCTTCTGGTTTTTGTAAGTACCTCAGAAGCAGGAAGCCTTCCAAACTATCTGTGAGGTGACTGGATGATTGAGAGGTTAAAGAGATGCTTGTGGAGAAGCTACATGAATTCTTTGCATCAATTTTCACAGGAGAGGATGTGAGGGAGATTCCCACATCTGAACTATTCAAATCTGAACTATCAGTAGAAAAGGTTTTCAAACAAACTGATAAATTAAAGTGATAAGTCACCAAGACTAGATAGAATTCACTCCTGGAGTTCTGAAGGAACTTGAATATTTAATTGCAGTAGTACTACCTTTGGTATATAAACTCTCACGTAAGTCAGCCTCATTAGCAGATGACACTAATATGACACTGATTTTTTTTTAAAAGCACCAGGAGGCAAACCTGGCAATTACAGGCTGGTAGGCCTAACTTCAGTACCAGGCAAATTGGTTGAAAATAATAAAGAACAGAATTATTAGACACATGGATGAGCACAATATAGAATAATAAAATTGTAGGATGTATTTCACCAGGCCCTGGTGACTTTAAGACTTCTAACTTGTCTAAGTACATTTTAACTTGTCTCCCCTTTTTACCCTGAGATCTTACTTCATTTTCATTGGCATTTGTTATGTTATACATCTAATCACTACTCACCTTTTTGGAGAAGAACAAACAAAAAAGCATTTAGCACTTCCACTTTTTCTTTTATTGTTCCCTCCACTCCCCTCGACACACACACACATTGAGTTATGGGCCTACTTGGTCTTAGTCTTCCTCTGGTTTCTAATGTATTTTGTAAAATGTTTTCTTGTTACCCTTTATGTCTCTATCTAGTTCAGTCTCATTTTGTGCCTTGACCTTTCAAATTTTGTCCCTACAAACTTATTTGTTTATATTCATCCATTGTAATTTGTTCCCACTTTTTAAGACTGTTTTAGAGCTTCAGATCATTGAAGATCTCCTAGTTAAGCCATGGTGCTCCCTTGCCATATTACCTATTGTTCCTATGCAATGGGTTAGCTTACTCTTGTGCCCTTAGTAATGTCTCTCTGAAAAACTGCCAACTCGCACTGTTTTTCCCCTTAGACATGCTTCCCATGGGATCTTACCTACCAACTCCCTGAGTTTGCTAAATTGCCTTCTTGAAATCCATTGTCAGTACTATCAACTTCACCTAAGTTGCCTTCCACTTTCAAATTCTCAACTAGTTCCTCCATGTTCGTCAGATCTACAACAGTCTCTCCTCTAGTAGCTTTCTCCTCCTTCTGAAAGACAAAAAATGTCCCCCTTACATTCAAAGAACTTGTTGGATAATCTGTGTCCTGTATTGTTTTTTCAACAGATATCTAGATAGTTGATGGCCTCCATCACTGTCAAGTCCTGTGCTTTCCATAATTTTGTTACTTTAAAAAAAAGCCTACTCTACCTCTTCTTCTTGATTAGGTGGTCTGTAGTAGATGCCTTCCATGACATCATCCTTTTTTTTTTTTTAACCCATTTTATCCTTACCAGAGGCGCTCAGGTCTATCTCCTATTTCCATCTCAAACTAAGTCCAAGTGTATACATTTTTCATATATAAGGCCCTTTTCCCCCTGCCTGTTCTAGCTATGCCCTTCTAGATCAACATTCTGCAATTCCAACTATGTCATAGTCTTGCTTATTACCTAGCATTTCATGTTCTTGCCGTTTATTTTCCATAATTCTCACATTAGTATACAGACATCTAAGATACTCATTTGATTCTCCCCTATGTACTCTCTTGTCTCTCCCCTACTCCTGCTAGAAAAGCCCAAGCTTGCCCCAGATTCTGGGCTTTCTTCCAGGTCTCCATGTTTTTTACCTGCCTGTGGGGTTTTGTCACCTGTCCTCTTCAAGTCTAGTTTAAAGCTCTCCTCACTAGATAAGCAGTCTGTGCTCTTCCCATTCTCCAATAGGTGGCCACCATCTCCACTTAGCACTCCTTAGTTCTGGAATACCAGTCCATGGTCAAGGAAGGCAAACACTTCCTGGTGACACCATCCTCACAGACAAGCATTCAACTCCAGTATGCATCTATCTCTGCCTGCATGCCTACTCTTGACTGGAAAGATCAAACAGAACACTACCTGCCTCTCCCAGCTCCTTCACCGTTAGACCCAGAGCCCTGTAGTCTCTTGTGATCTGCTCGGGATCATCTGTCACAGTATCACTATTGCCCGCATGGATGAGTAGCATGGGGTATTAGCCAAAGAGGTGCAAGATCCTCAACAATCTCTGCATAACAGCTCAGATATGAGCCCCTGGCAGACAGCATACCTGGAAAGAGTGAATTAGGGTTTTGTAAAGGGAATGTATGCTTACTCAGCCTATTAGAATTCTTGGAGAGGATCAACCAACATGTGGACAAGAGTTATCCAGTGGGGACAGAAAATCTTTCAGAAAAATCTTTGACAAGTTTCCTCACCAAGGGTTCATAAGAAAAGGAGGCTGTCATGGAATAAGAGGAAAGATCCTTTCCCAGATCAGCAACCGGTTAAAAGGTAGAAAGCAAAGTAGGAATAAATGGTCAGTTTTCACAGTGGAAAACTGTGAAAGAAAGATAAACAGTGGAGAGAGATAAACAGCAGGGTCCCCCAAGGATCTCTACTGAGACCAGTGCTACTCAAAATATTCACAAATGATCTGGAAAAGGCGGTAAACAGCGAGATGGTAAAGTTTGCAGATGATACAAAACTACTCAAGAAAGTTAAGTTCAAAGCTGATTTTGAAGAGTTACAAAGGAAACTTATGAAACTGGGTTGACTGGATAACAAAATAGCAGAGGAAATTCAATGTAGGTAAGTGCAAAGTAATGCACATTTGAAAAATATAATCCCAAATGTACATATGAAATGATGAAGTCTAAATTAGTTGTTCGCATTCAGGAAAGAGATCTTTGAGTAATGGATAGTCCTCTGGAAACATATGCTAAATGTGCAGCAGTCATAAAAAAAGCTAACAAGGTTAGGAACCATTAGGAAAGGAATCAATAAAAAGATATTTTCTATCATCATGCCACTATATAAATCCGTGGCACACCCAAACCTTGAATACTCTGTGCAGTTCTCATCTCCTCATTTCAAAAAACATACATTAGAATTTTAAAAAGCACTGAGAAGGGGAACAAAAAAAGATTAGGGATCTGGGACAACTTCCATGTGAAGAGAGATTAAAAAGACTGGATCTATTCAGCTTGGAAAGGAGATGAATGCGAGGGGGCATAATAGAGATCTATAAAATCATGATGAGGCAAAAAAGTATAACTAGAAAAGAATTAGATAAGTTCATGAAGACTAGGTTCAACAGCAACTATTAGCCACGATCATCAGGGATTACAACCCCATGTTCTGGGTGTCCCGAGGCCTCCGACTGCAAAATGCTGGGACTGGACAACAGGTTCTGTTTTGTTCATTCCCTCCAAAGCATTTGGCACTGATGAACATCAAAAGACCAGATACTGGGTTGGATAGAACATTGGTCTGACTCAGTATGGCCATTCTTATGTTCTTAGTTCAGAAATTTGGGAGTATCAAGGAGTTGGTTACAATTCCTTGATTCCCTGGGTGAATCTGTGCCATACCCAATCTATGTTAGAGAAACCTAGAAGTTGCTGTAATTTACACTAGGTAATCCATAGCTGGAAAGTGCCTCTATGCCCCTTACTTGGGGATGGCAAAGGAGCCAGCTATGCTAGCTGAATGCCAGCTGGAGTCTCACCCACACTGATATGGGGTCCATAGTTTAGGTCGTTAAAGGTAAGAGGCCTGATACTCCACTGCTTTGGCTCTTGCATCGCCACTTAGTCCTGTGCAAAGCTGGTATAAAATCTTACCGTGACGTGGACAGGTGTAAAAACTATGGAAGGTGCAGACCAGTGGCAAGTCAGTCTGCAGTTACCAAGTAACATAACCATTACACGCTACATAGCAAGAACATTGCTGTTAATTAAATCCAAGCCCTGAGACATATGGAAATAATCAGTTAAAATAATACAGATAAAGAGCACATATGATACTCTTTAAAAATGACATCATTTGGACATTGCCTTTCTAATTTTTGTTTGGGAATAGTGACAAATTCTACTTATGTTCATGGAAATACATTCCACTCATGTCCATGTGATTAGCTGTATCTACTTGCGTGAGGAAGACTAGCAGGATCGGGACGAACTGAAGGTAAACGTTTCACAAGAAAAAAATAGTAAAGATAGAAAATATTACACTTGCACAATGTGGCTGAGTTAATATTATAGAAATTGAAACATGGGACTCTATTTAGTTTTTCATTCACTTTTGCAAAGAGAAATGAGGTAAAATGTACTATCGAATTGGGCGCTATCTTCCATGCTAAATTATTCAGTTTTCACCTTCAATGAGGAAGCTTTTATTCAGGTGGTATTAATGGCATTTTAACATTACAGCAGTCCAGGTCGTCCTCAAAACTACGTACAGCAGGTTTGAAGCAGCTAAAAGTAAACTATTCCACCGTGTTTGTGTGAACATCTATTTATATCTGAATTATAAAAATCCTCCACTGGTTGTCTTCCAACTTTTCCTTCTATAGGGCCTTATACGGCAATAGGGGAGGCGACTTGCTCAGGGTCAGCTAGCAAATATACAGTATAGTTGGGAATAGAACCCACATCTTCTGAGTCCCAGACCAGTATATATCTGCTAGA
This sequence comes from Apalone spinifera, assembly GCA_030068395.1. Taxonomy (NCBI): domain Eukaryota; kingdom Metazoa; phylum Chordata; order Testudines; family Trionychidae; genus Apalone; species Apalone spinifera. Next base: position 139,302,626 of record CM057845.1, on the reverse strand, counting down.
CCATGGCACTAACAGTCCCACTGACATTAGCCTGTGGCAGTGGTTTCACATTTCTAGCTTCTGATGGCTTTGAGTTAAGAGTGACACTCTCAGAAAGCACAGAAGCAGAAAAAGCCCTACACATTTAGCTGGCCGTAGCCATTTCCCACACCTTCTCCTGGCCGAGCAAAATCCCTCTTAGACCTCCCATAAATGGCTGAGTGGCACAACATTACGACATCCAGGGTTTTATATCCAAGTGCATTTTTCCCCACATTATTAAAACACACAAAAAACCCCTGCCTGAACCTAGTTTTCATAAAACTGGGATATTTGCAGTCCGAAGGGAATTTGTATGAGACAGTAATGAAGAACTGAAAAAAGTGCTGGTGGGACATCGTGGAAAATGTATCACTAGAGGCCTGTGCAGACACAAAATTTGTAGCACATTCACATCTGTATCCGCAAAAATGAGCTGCGGCTATCCTCATTGATGTTGGTGGCTATGGATAACCACAGCTATAAAGGGCATATCTGCAAATCTGCAGGTTTCTAGATACAACATTTGTATCCGTTTTTGCATCCATATCTGCAAAAATGAACTGCGGATATCCGCATCTGCGGATACCCATAGATATAAAATGGATATTTGTGGGTTTGCAGGGCTCTATTTTAGGGATGTGAATGACTATCTGATAAGCAAATGCTTATCAGATAGTTGACACACTAGTCGACTAGTTGTTCCCCTCCACCCCCACCCCCCCACACACTTGCTGCCTCTGTCAGAAAGAGGAAGCAAAGGGGTGGGGGAAGAAGAGGGGTGCTTCAAAGTGGCAGCACAGTGTGGAGCCCAGGGTCAGCTGGGGTGTCCCCCGCTAACCCCGGGTCTATGTGGCACTGCCGCTTTGAAACATTGCAGGGAGCACAGGGCCACCGGGGGACTGCTTGAATTCCCCATTGGCCCCATTTTCCCTACAGCGCTTTTGCCTTTGAAGTGTAGCAACAGCCCTATGGCTGTTGCTACACTTCAAAGGCGGAAGCACTCTTATCGACTAATCGAATAGTCAATGGAAATTGCATCGACTATTTGATTAGCCGATTAATCTAAATTTAACATCCCTACTCTATTTACCCTATCTTTACTTGCAGAGTTCACAGCATTGTTTGGTGCAACAGAAATTGAAAATGATACTATCCATTGTGCTAATTCACTCATGTGCACAGCCCTATACACCATGTAGTCCCCATTTAAACCCTATTTTGCAGGATTAAATTAGAATTAGTCTTGTTTTGGTTTTTGGCACACCCAAATTGTACCCATCCTGAGCTAATTTCACAAATATATAAAAAAATATAAAATATATAAAAATATATAAAAAATTGTGATTAGAACTGTTGCAAAATTTTCCAATGATATGATTTTGTTGGAAAATGCTGTTTCATCAAATGAAACTGTATATTTGAACATGTCCTTTTTGATTAAATGTCTTTTAAACAAATAGAAAAAAGGGTTTTTTAATTTTACTTAGAAAGATTGTTCATTTTTTCAAAAATTTAATTCTTATGTATTTATTTTAGAAAGTCAAAGTTGGAATGAAATGTTTTAATCTAAACAGCAGACCCAAAACTAACATTTTCTGAAATTCCTGTTTTGCAGAAAATTTTGAATTGGCTTGATTTTTTTCTGATTTGGAATGAAAACAATTTTCAGATTCTCAGGATTTTTTTTTCTCAGAACAAAAAATGTGGTTCCTGCACTGCACTAATCCCGATCTCTTCTTGCTTGTGTATAAATTGGGAGCAAGTTCCCTTAGGCATGGTGAAAGACAGAAAAGACTCAGGACTAGTGCCTAGAAAATTAGATAAGAAAGAGAAATTTACAAAAGAGAAATGAAATGAAAAGGACCAAGGGAAAGATCTTATTCCCGTGGAATTCATCAGAAGTTTTTGCACTGACTACAATAGGAGTAGGATCAGGACCCAAACCCTTGCAGTATACGGTTTGTAAAGAAACTTTGCAAGAGAGGGCAAAAATAAAACATACAAGGGGTCTAGGCTCCCTTTAATTGCCATCTTACTGTTTCACTCTAACTTTTTCATAGTCTGAATTTGAATCATTCCTGCACCTTCAAGTGTTGCTGAAGTCATAAACAAGGCTTTGTCACCCTTGTCTATCTTGAGCTGCTCTTTGCATGTCATCTTTTGTTGTTATGTCTCAGAATTTTCCCCTCTCTAAGTACTTTTGGTCCACCCTTGTATGTGCTTCTTCAGGTGCCTACAAACAACCCAACCATCGCAGAGGTTCTGACTTCATTCTTAATACTTATCCCAGCTAGTTCCATCTTCTTTTCTAGACACCTTTAACAATAAAAGTTGTTGAACTCTCACGAATCTTAGTATTTGTTAGAAATTAGTTTAATTTAGTACCTAGTATTTTCCTGAGGCATTTGCTTTCAAAGGCATTTCGAGGTCTGTCCATATCTTTGGTGGATTACTAGCTTTCATACGCAGCTGTTCAGGTGAAAATAACATCCAAATCGAACATTTGCATTTTGGTCTTAAATGACCAATGACCAGATATTTGTTTAAACTGGTGACTGTAGCTGCCACTTTGCCAGTTTGTGACATTATTTCCCTCTGGTTAGTCCCACTGGCTTTGATGTTTCTGCCAATGTATGTGAATTGACTCACCTATTGTATTTGCCTTCAAATATATCTAAGTTGGGAATTGCTGGGGTTGTCATAAGATTTTTTAAAGTAATTATTAAGCCTGGTATTTTGTGTTGCTGGACAGTTGTTCTTGGTTTTCACTTAGTTACATTATCAACATTATCAAGTCTAGATCTTGTGGTGTTCCCTTGTTGAACAGCTCAATGCCTGCTGACTATAATTATATTTAAACTGCCAGTAGTTTTATATTGGTGATGTTATGTGTTATGAACATGATATGTGCATAAGAGGCATTTTCTCCTTGAGAGCCAAACAACCCCTCCCCCCCAATATATTTAAAATGGTCAAGTCCCAGTAAATGTGAATTTTTGGATAGCAAATGAGCTATCATTTGGCCTTCCCTGAAGGCTTGCAGAATGAAACATGCTGAGAACAGTTATGTTGTTCTGGCCTCTTGCTCTTAAGAAAATAATATTTATAAATCTAAATGAGGACTTAACTTGCACAAAACAAATGCCTTCCTTCCCCCTGCACCTCAACAAAACTCCCTGCTTACCCGCTCATCAGTTTTCTGGTGGGATCTGAAGTGTGACCATAGCCATTTCCATTTCTGGTGATATTTTATTCTTGGGCAACATTGCCACAGGCAGGAAATAAAAACAGAAGATGCGCACAATGGATAAGTGATCCCCCCTCCCCCCCACAAAACAAGGTCTCTTTAAGAACTACACAGTTTTGGGGAGAATGCCGGAGCAGCAATGAGACAAATTTCAATATGCAGCAAAGCATCTCCTTCACCTTGCTGGACTCAGCATTCCACATCTGGTGCTGGGGGTCTGGAGTAAATCAGTCCCACTCTGGGGAACTTTTATTTCTCACTTGGAATTTTATTCAGTATTCACAAGGTGGGCCGCAGGGCAGGCCCAACGTGTACTCTTCAGCCAAACAAAGAAACACATCCCTAACACAGAAAGGGAATGCCTCTCCCTGTCCCTATTGTGGGAAGCTGCATTGTTATTCTGGCCTCTGGGTGCCAGTCCTTCCCCTAACACTCTGTCAGTGTGGTCGCTTCCCTCAGGGAGGATGGCAGCCTTTCACTCAGGAGAGGACTTTTTTCTCTGCTGCAATTTATCCCCCATCTCTCTTCACTCTCTCTTACCAGAAAGGGTCATTTGTTTTGAAAGGCCACAAGTAGCTCCCTTAACTGGATTCCCATGTTCCTAATTGACCTGAGACAACCTTGTTAGCATATGGGGAACAGGGGATTTTACTACTCTAGGGTGGATATATCTGCCTTCGCCTCTAGTGCTGTCACAAATGGCATTGCTTTACTCTTAGCAAACGATAAGTGTTATTTAAAACACACACACACACTTTTCCTTGATATGTTCCTTTCGAATGTTGGAAATTCCAACATTAAAAAAATTGTACAAAATGGCACATTCAATCAAATGCATCCTGAACTAAGCAAAAGCAACTTCTGTGGGAGTCCCTGGGCAAATAAATAAATGATGTAAGTGGTGGAGTAAGTTACACTTCATGCACAAGCTGGCCATAAAACAGTTGTAAGTAGCTAAGTATTGCAACTTGCACCATGTTGAAGCCAGTAGGTACACAGACAAAATGTAACTTATACGTCGAAGAGCCAGAAGTGGTGGAGGTAAATATGAGTGTGGTATAACAGTGTGACGGAGCATCCTCGCCCCGCACCTTGGCTGGGGTCAGGCAGGCATTGTTCGGCCGTAGAAGCGGGGAGGCCCGGCCATGTGCACGTTGCTCGCACGCCACGCGGCCGTTGCCCCGCCCTGCTGTCATGCTAGGCGACGTCAGAGGCGGGCCAGAGATGACGTGGCATCCTGGGCGACGGGCGCCATGACAACCTTGGCGATGGGGGCAGAGCAGACAGGCGGACAGAATGGCCCCCGCCCCGCCCGTGATAGGTGGAGCGTGGATAGCGCAGCGTTCAAAGCGCCGTTGCCCAGCTGAACCGGGGGAAGGGAAGGAGAGGAAGAGAACACAGACCAGAAGCAGGCTGAGACGCAGTGGTAGAGCCAAGGAAGGGGGGCCCCAGGGTCGACTCCCCCCCCCCCCCAGTGGGAGGGTACCGTTGGGGAAGCTGACGGCCACGGTGAATATTCACCCACCTGCAACCCTGTCCACCAAGGAGAAGGTGAGCACCCGGAGTAGGGGTGGCTGCAGAGGGGAAAGGAAGTAGCCCAGGACGGAACCATGAGAGGTTGGTGGGCTGGCAAGTTTCGGCGGAATGCCCTGCCAGCCAGACCAGAACTCCTAGGACCTGAGTCCTTAGGGCTCTGGGCTGGTGCTTGTGAGCGAGGGTGGGCCCGGGCCTCCCTTTTCCCTCCCCCGTTGCCACAGGGAGCGTGGCACCGACCCGGCAAATCGGCAGGATTAACTGACGACACGGAGCATGGTGACGAAGGGTGCCGGTAGCGCGAGAGACCTTGCCCTCCCCCAGCTGAGTACACGGATGTAGTGGCCCGTAGGGACGGTCACAAGGTGGTGGAGAATGTGCGTGCATTGAGTACCCCAACCCCGAACAAAAGTGGAGAAGGCCCAAAGTAGGGGGTTATAATTTGTCTTTTTCATTAGAGGACCAAAAGGGAGGCGTGTCGCTTATGGGGCCGCCCCCAGGAGCAGAGCTGGGAGATGGATACAGCCCAATTCATGGAAAGGGTAAAAGAAACCCAGAGATGGAGCCAACAGCAGCAGACCCTGCTGATTCAACAGCTGTCATTGCAGCACCAAGAACAGCAGACAGTTGGTGAAAGACATGGCGGAACAGTTTAAAGCTCAGCAGGAGCAATGGATACGGCAGACCCAGGCTGCACCACTATAGGCCCCACCGGACCAGGCGAGGGAGGAAGACGGGGGTCTGCCTCGACTGACCGTCGGATTGACCAAGATGAGGGCAGCAGACGACCCCGAGGCCTATCTGACAACATTTGAGCGAGTAGCCACTGCTGCTAGGTGGCCTGAGGCCCATTGGGCCACGCTGTTGGCCCCGTATTTAACCGGGGCTGCCCAACTGGCGTACCGGAGCCTGAGTGACCGGGACGCCCTACATTATTATAAACTCAAGGAGGCCATTTTGGACCAGATGGGTATTACCCCCGAGACATACAGACAATAGTTCAGGGGTGAGCAGTACAGCACCGGGATGCGTCCCCGGGTGATCGCACAGAGACTGAAAGAGCCTGGCGGTGGTTGGACCCAGAACAACGCACTGGACCACAGGTAGCGGAGCAGATTATATTGGAGCAGTTCATAAGCATCTTACCTGGAGGTGGACAGCACTGGGTGCGCCGACACCACCCCTCTAGCCTGAACGAAGCAGTAGAGCTAATGAATGACTACGAGGTCACTGGGGGGGGAGAGACAGCCTAGACCAAGGGAAAAAGCCACTCCCGCCCATACGGCTGGACCCGGGAAGGGGACTCTGGGTGAGAGGAAGCCCAGAGAAGGACATCAGACAAATGCCAGGGAGAATCGGGGCGCGTAGGCAACTGGCCCCCACCTGGTCCACTCCACCCCGGGAAACACCCCGAGACCGGCCGGACCGCATGACCGAGCTCACACGCAGCACGGGAAAAGCCGTTCCACAAAGGGGGGGCGTGCTTTTGGTGCGGACAGGAGGGGCATTTTGTTAAGGATTGCCCCTATATGGACTGTTCATACGTGCAGGCCTTGGCTGGGGGAGGGACCATCCTTAAGGAAGAAGGTGGTAAGATCTTGCGGCCCGTGGTAATCGAAGGCAAGCTGGTCCTCGCCCTACTCGACTCAGGTTGTAGCCAGACCATTATACTTAGTCACCACGGGGGGACCCCAGGGCCCGCCCGTGCACGTGCTATGCGTCCACGGGGACGTGCACCAATACGCGACCACCTGGGTACAAATTATGGACGGGGACCAACAGAATTGGTGCTACGTGGTTATAGCCCCTGGGTTGGTGTATCCGGCCTTGCTGCGACGAGACTGGGTTGGGTTCCGTCGGGCCCTGAGCTAGTGGAAGGCTAGAGGGGCCCCCGGGATGACCGAAAGCATGCTCGGTGCGCTGGGGGAACCCACAGGGGGCACCCTGATGGGAGACGAAGGATCGGCAGACCCCCTTTTGCTGGAACTAGCAGATGGCGACTTCCTCCAGGAACAGCGGGAGGATCCCATGCTGCGGCACACCTGGACAATGGCCCGAGAAATGACAGAGGAGGCGGCACCGGCAGCGGGAGGGCCAGCTGGCCCCCACTTTGAGGTACATGCGGACCGACTATACCAGGTAGAGGCAGGGCGGGAGGGGCAAGCCGAGTTAAGGCAACTCCTTGTACCCCGGCGGTATCGCTTCCGGCTTATGGAAGTGGCACATGCTAACCCTTGGTCAGGCCATCTGGGGGGTCTATCAGGAAGTGCAGGATTTTTGTGGGTCATGTCCAGAGTGCCAGAAGGCAGGACTGTGCAACATACCTAGGGCTCTCCTTGTCCTGCTCCCGGTAATCGAGGTGCCCTTTACAAGGATAGCAGTGGACCTACTGGGGCCACTGGAGAAGTCAAGGACAGGATATCAATACATACTAGTAGTACTGGATTATGCGACGCGGTATCCAGAGGCCATACTCCTCTGAAATACAAGAGCCCCGACTCTGGACGTGGAGCTGATAAAGATTTTTGCCCGCGTGGGGATAGCCCAGGAAATTTTGACAGACCAAGGAACGAATTTTACTTCACGGTTGATGGGGGAGCTGTGCCGGCTATTACAAATCAAAAGCTTGCGGACCTCCGCTTATCATCCGCAAACAGACGGCTTGGTAGAACGGTTCAACCGGACCCTGAAAGGGATGATGCAGAAGTTCGTAGAGCATGAACCAAGGGATTGGGATGCACTGTTGCCCGCTTTATTGTTTGCGGTACGGGAAGCCCCCCCAAGCTTCCACAGGTTTTTCACCCTTTCAGTTATTGTATGGACGGCACCCCCGGGGTATTCTAGATATTATCAGAGAGAGTTGGGAAGACCAAGAGACCAGAGAGACGGGCTCTGTGTAGTATATATTAAGGTTACGAGAAAAGCTGCACAAGCTCGGGGAATTTGCCAGGGCCAACCTCGAGGCCTCACAGTAGTCTCAAGCCCATACTATAACCGGGGGGCCCGCCTAAGGGTTTTTGAACCCGGGCAACGCGTGCTTTTGTTGCTCCCATCTCCGGGGTCGAAATTAGTAGCAAAGTGGCAAGGGCCCTTTGAGATAGTGAAGCGTGTAGGTGAAGTGGACTACCAGGTAAAACTGTCAGGACAGCTCAGGGGCACTAAGATCTACCATGTCAATCTTTTGAAAGCCTGGAAAGAGTGGGAGGGCCTTTTCGTGAACACCCTTCCACCCGACCCAGAGCTAGGCTCTGGGGACCGGGGGGAGGGGGACCACCCCAGGTGTTTTCCAGGTGGGGACTGACCTCTCCGAAGACCAACGCTCAACCGTAGAGACGCTCCTCCGGAATTTTTCAGACGTATTGACCGAAGAACCCAGACGAACCGACCTCACCTATTATCACATTGAGACGGAGCCCCAGAAGAAGGTACGAGACCTCGTTCGCCCTCTCCCCCAGAGGATGTGGGATACCGTGCGAGAATTGCAGAGGATGCTGCGCTGGGGTGTAGTAGAGGAGTCATTTAGCGAATGGCGAAGCCCCATAGTACCTGTCCCGAAACCAGATGGCTCAACGAGATTCTGCATTGACTTTCGCAAAGTCAATGCTCTCTCACGGTTCGACGCTTACCCCATGCCGCAGGTGGATGAGTTACTAAATCGGCTGGGAGGAGCGCATTATCTGTCCACGCTAGACCAAACACAGGGGGATCTGCCAATACCCACACCTCCAAGCTCCAGGGAAAAGACGGCGTTTTCAATCCCGTTTGGTTTATATCATTTGGTCCGGATGCTCTTCGGCCTGCACGGAGCCACGGCCACCTTCCAGCGGCTCATGGAATGAGTGTTGAGGGAGCACGGTCACTTTGCGGCAGCATACGTTGACGACATAGTGATCTATAGTGAGACGTGGGAGGAGCACTTGCAGCACATCGAGGCCGTGCTACAGACGCTGCGGGACGCAGGGCTCACTGCGAACCCCCGGAAGTGCCATTTCAGAGAAAAAGAGGTAACTTATTTGGGATATACTGTAGGACGGGGACAACTACACCCCCTCGTAGAGAAAATAGAGGCATTGAAGAGTTGCCAACCACCAAAAACAAAAAGGCAGGTTCGTCAGTTCCTGGGGTTAGCAGGCTATTATCTGCGGTTCGTGCCTAACTTCACCGCGATAGCTGCCCCCGACAGATTTAACTCAGACCGCCTTGCCCCAAAAAGTGCAGTGGTCCCCCAAATTGTGAAGAGGCCTTTCGGATGTTGAAAGACTGCCTGGCTCGGGCACCAATATTAGCGCAACCCGACTTTAACCACGCCTTTACCATACAGACCGATGCATCAGAGAGCGGATTAGGAGCCGTGTTGTCACAGGGGAAGGGGGACGATGAACACCCCATCGTTTACATTAGTCGTAAGCTATTCCCGCGGGAGCGCAGGTATTCCACGATAGAGAAGGAAGCACTGGCCGTGAAATGGGCCATTGACATGTTAAGGTATTATCTTTTAGGCAACCGCTTTCAAGTAATAACGGACCACGCCCCTCTACGTTGGTTGCAGACGATGAAGGATTCCAATGTGCGAGTGATGTGCTGGTACCTGACCCTACAACCATATGCCTTTGATGTGGCCCACAGAGCCTGCGCACACCACCAAAATGTGGACCTTTTTTCAAGGTGGTATGAAGGGGAGGAACAAGGAGGAATGGACGAGTTAAAGGGGGTGTGTGTGACGGGGCGTCCTCGCCCCGCACCTTGGCTGGGGCCGCGCAGGCATTGTTCAGCCGTAGAAGCGGGGAGGCCCGGCCGTGTGCGCGTTGCTCACACGCCGCGCGGCCGTCACCCCGCCCTGACATCATGCTAGGCGACAGCAGAGGCAGGCCGGAGGCGATGTGGCGTCCTGGGCGACAGGCGCCATGGCAACCTCGGCGATGAGGGCGGAGTGGGCAGGCACGGATGGAACGGCCTCCCCCCCGCCTGTGATAGGTGGAGCATGGAGGGCGCGGCATTCAAAGTGCGGTCGCCCGGCTGAACCAGGGGAAGGGAAGGAGAGGAAGAGGACACGGACCAGGAGCAGGCTGAGACACGGTGGTAGAGCCAAGGAAGGGGGGCCCCAGGGTCGACCCTCCCCCCGGTGGGAGGGTACCGTCGGGAAAGCTGACGGCCACGGTGAATATTCACCCACCTGCAACCCTGTCCACCAAGGAGAAGGTGAGCCCCGGAGTAGGAGTGGCTCCAGAGGGGAAAGGAAGTAGCCCAGGGGGGAACCATGAGATGTTGGTGGGCTGGTGAGTTTCAGCGGAATGCCAGCCAGACCGGATCTCCTAGGACCCGAGTCCTTAGGGCCCTGGGCTGGGGCCCGTGAGCGAGGGTGGGCCCGGGCCCCCCTTTCCCCTCTCCCGTTGCCATGGGGAGTGTGGCGCCGACCCGGCAAATCGGCAGGATTAACTGACGATGCAGAGTGTGGTGACAGAGGGCGCCGGTAGCGCTAGAGACCTTGCCCTCCCCCAGCTGAGTACATGGACGTAGCGGCCCGTAGGGACGGTCACAAACAGACACCTCCCTAATTTAACATATGTCCATACCATCCTCAGTACTAAGGGGAGAAAATTCAACCCTAGCATACGCTGCTTTGGTGGGAATTATTCCAATGCCAAATTTGGTCTATGTGTAATACCAAATGAGTGATTTTGCACATCCGCTAAATGCGGAGTGCTACTTCTGTTCTGAGCTCCCCACCATATACCCTTTAAATTCAGTTGAGCTACCTGAGATTTACGTAAGTGTAAAAGCAGAATTTGTTAGTAAATCGGTAGAAGTTGCTCTTTTGTCACTTGCACCCATTTTTGTGTTAAGGTGTCACCTGATCCCCACTTCAATTTACACCACTGTAATTCCATTGACACTAGCCAGGTTACTCTTGGTTTATACTACTGTAGGGAAAGACTGGAATCAGGTTGTTCACATGTGACTTACACCACCATTTAGTTTACCACTGATTTTGATCTTTAGTGTGAGATTTCCTGTCTCATATTTGGTGACCTCTTCAGGGTTTTAAATTTTACAGTGAACTATAAGAATTATCTTTTAAATGCCTCAAGTAAGCTACACGTCTCATAGAACATAGGGTGCAGAGAATTTAAATTCTTCCACCAAAAGACTCACCTCATTCTTGCCCAAGAAATAAACACCTTTGATAGATTTTCTATTGGAAAACAATTAATTCAGCTTTAACTTCTGGTAGGCTGTGTCTATACTGGCGCAATCTTGCACCAGAGCTATGGAGCTGTCTAATCAGCATAACGGCTTTGCGCAAGAGGGTTTTTCTTGCGCAAGAAGGGGCAGTGTAGACATCTCCATCTTGCGCAAGAGCCTCTTCCGCAAAAATGGCAGCTCATTAGTTATGCAAATGAGGCTCAGCGATATACCACGCTGAGCCTCATTTGCATAGCTCTGGTGCAAGATCATGCCAGTATAGACACAGCCGTACTGTTTAAAGTTATGGCATTGCTTTACTACATGTTCCCCGCTATAAAATCAGTTGGGGAATTTTATATTTTTAAAGTAGCTTTTTTATTGAGATCCATTTGCTTAGAGTATTCTTCTCTTCATGATTTAGATACTGATTTCAATCATATACTTTTATTGACAGTGAGTCAGTTCATGAGGTTGACTTTCTTCAAACATTAACTCCTATAGCTTTGCCTTGAGCTGCTAATGTTTCCCAATATACAGATTAAAGTGCCTTTTCTATATGAACAGAGTGGAACCAGAGCCATTAGATCTGCCCATGGAGGGGTGTGAGGAAAAATGATAGCTCTACAAGATCATCTTGAAGATGATATGGTCTCGCATGACCTTCTTATCAATAAACTAGGCAAATACAACTTAGATGGGGCTACTATAAGGTAGGTGGATAGCTGGCTGGATAACCATTCTCAGAGTAGTTATTAACAGTTCACAGTCATGCTGGAAGGGCACAAATGAGGTTCCACAGAGGTCAGGTTTGGAACCAGTTCTGTTAAATATCTTCATCAATGATTTAGATGATGGCATAGAGAGTATGCTTATTAAGTCTGCAGATGATACCAAGCTGGGAGGGGTTGCAACTGCTTTGGAGGACAGGGTCATATTCAAAATGATCTGGACAAACTGGAGAAATGGTCTTAGGTAAATAGGATGAAGTTTAACAAGGACAAATGAAAACTACTCCACTTAGGAAGAAACAATATGTTTCATACATACAGAATGGGAAGCCACTGTCTAGGAAGGAGTATGGCAGAAAGGGATTTAGGGGTCATAGTGGACCACAAGCTAAATAGGAGTCAACAGTGTGATTCTGTTGCAAAAAAAGCAAACATGATTCTGGGATGCATTAACAGGAGTGTTGTGAGCAAGACAAGAGAAGTAATTCTTCCTCTCTACTTTGCATTGATTAGGCCACAATTGGAGTACTGTGTCCAGTTCTGGACACTGCATTTCAAGAAAGATGTGGAGAAATTGGAGAAGGTCCAGAGAAGAGCAACAAAAATTATTAAAGGTCTAGAAAACATGGGCTATGAGGCAAGGCTGAATGAATTGGGTTTGTTTAATTTGGAAAAGAGAAGACATGATAGCGGTTTTCAGGTATCTAAAAGGATGTCACAGGGAGGAGGAGGGAAAATTGTTCTCCTTGGCCTCTGATGATAGGACAAGAAGCAATGGGCTTAAATTTCAGCAAGGGAGATTTAGGCTGGACATTAGGAAAAACTTCCTTACTGGAATAAATTGTCTAGGGAGGTTGTGGAATCTCCATCTCTGGAGATATTTAAGAGTATGTTAGACAGACATCTGTCAGGGATGACACAGACCATGCTTGGTCCTGACATGAGGGCAGGGGACTGGGCTTGTTGATCTCTTGATGTCCCTTCCCTTTCTAGTATTCTATGATTCTATCTTTGCTTTTCCCAATTTTACAGAGCTCATCTGCTGAAGATTGAGGTAGGCTAGGAGCGGGGACTAGATGCTCCCTATGGCATCATCCAAAGATTTCTAATTAGGAATGGGCTTGTATGTTAATGCCACTTCAGGCAGAATTATCTTTTCCTGGATCCTTCTGATTGTGGAATCATAGCAAGACTTAGCCAATGGGGTAGCACGGCTCCTGAAAGTGCTGTAATACTAAGCAGTCCAGCAGGGCAACGTTGAAAGACCAACCCTCTATGCAGGTTCTCTTGGATACACAATAAGAAGAGCCACTACATTCTACCACCTAATGTGAGGCTGTATGTAGTGTTTCTTTAAAATGGTAGCAAGTGGTCAGAAAGGAGAGATCTGGGTAAGGTTCTCAGCAGCACTGCACAGAGACGAAGAGAGAAGGAAAGGCACTTTGAGGACCAACCATTTTCTTTATGCTTATAAAGTTCCTTCTTCACTGGGAGAAGGAAGTGAGGCCTCTACTTACCACTGTCATATGATATCTCCTTCCTCAGGGTAGTGCAATGAGCCCACCACATTATGTTAGTGTTGGAGAAGGAACTCTAGACCCTTGTCAACAAAAGCATCTATCAATGGATACAGGACAATTAGTTGGAGACATCCAAGAATTCACCTCACTGAATTTCTTGGATCCTCTGCCCTCCTTTTGTAGGTTTCTCCATGGAGTAGGAAGGTCTAGCCCTGAATTATTAAGAATGAATTATGAGCCTCTCTTGTTGAGGAATTAGATTTAAATCTTTTGAGAATGTATTTTTCTGTAGTGTTTGATCGTTCTTGTAAATAATTTTACTCTTTTGCTTAGAGGCCTATATCGAGAGGATTACTTCGTACAGATGAAGAAGTAATGACTTGATGACTTCTCCCTATTTAAAATCAGTAACTACTAAACACAATTAGTTTGCTGGATGAAATATTCTTGTATAAATACTAAGGATCTAATGCTGATCTCAGTGGGGTAAACCAACAACAATTCCTCTGAAATCAGTGGTGTTACACCAGTGTAAGTGAGATCAGTATCATGCTCTGTGTTTCAAGTCTCTGTAATCCTTAACTAATACTCTGCTTGAGAGATTAGAGCTGAACTCTCATTTCTTCTAGGATTTTCCATATATTTTACTGCTATCCGTCCAAGAGGGAAAGTTAAAAATGTAGCCCAGGCCCTAAATTGGTGTAAATAAGTGCAGTAGTGGAGCCTTACCAGTTTACACCATAAGGGCCTTGCCCACCATCTGGTTTATGTAGGTTCTATAAAGGGTGTACAATCTCAATTTATTTTACAATACAGAGTTTATCACAACTGTCACTTAGAAAAAGAGATTATCTACAATGACTGATAAAAGAATTATATTGTTTGTAGTCATTGTGATAAATATCTATTTTTTATTGGTATAAATTTTCAGTTTCAGGGAATTATGGGGTGAAGGGAGAGTGTCAGACAACAGGGGATTAGAGAATCATGTAATCATAGGACTGGAAGGGACCACGAGAGGTCATCTGGTCTAGTCCTCTGCACTCATGTCTGGACTAAGTATTTCTGAGAGGAGTTTGTCTAACTGCTCTTAAAAATCTCCAATGATGGAGACTGTATAACCCTTAAAACATGAATTGTCAACATCATGTATTAAAATATATAGCGTACATACCATCAAACCAAACTCTAGCAAGTTATCAAGCAGCAATTTTCTTATTTTGCTTATCTGTGTATTTTGTTTATTATCATTGGAAATATTTTGCCTGTTTATTTAAAAAAGGAATTAAGAGTTTTATCAACATTGGCCAATAAAATCTAATCCTTCCAAGCCTACCAATAATTATACATCAGCCCTTGGTTTGCTGTAATGGTGGTTTCTTGTCTGACTTTTTACTAATCACTTACATTTACTCATTGCAAATATTTGCCATTTGGTATTATCATCATTACATTTTATTTGTATTACAGTATGGTCTAAAGTCCCCCCCAGGTCAGGCCTCTCCTGTGTTAGGCACAGTATAAACACACAGAGACAGTCCCCACCTTGAGCTTCCACTCCAAATAGACTGTCAAACAGAGTGTGGTGGAGAAACAGAGCCAGACCCAGATGAAATGACTTGGCCAATGTCACCCATCTGATCAGTAGCAAAGTTGGGGAGAACACTGGACTCTCTCTGCTTCCAATTCAGTATTCTAACCATTAAATCCACACCACATCCTGTGCAATCATCTTTTTTAAATGGCAGCTTTCATTCCCTTCTAACTTCTGTTTGGGAAGCCACCAGATTTATTAAACCTTAGTTCTCATTTCCTTCAGTAGTTTTTTAAAAAGACTTTTGCACTGCAGCTTTAATTTTCTCTCTCTCATGAGCTTCTCTGTGCCTTTCTTCGTGCCATCCTAAGGTATGAATCACATGCCTTACTCTGGTCCACTAAGCCATTGTATCCTCTGGCTTCAAGCCCCTCCTGAAAACAAAAATTTTTTTTTCACGATGCCCACCATAAATGAGTGTCTGGTCATGCTCATATTTCCATTGGCTTCAATAAAGTTGGCACTACCCAGATATTCATATAAATAAACAGCATAACTGCATGACTATTTCTATAATCTTTATCCTTCTCCAGCCAGCTCCTCCCTACTGTCCACAGATGTGTGTTTAGCTGGCTATTAAAGCAACTGTTGCTGACTTACTAGGGTACATAATATAGTATTAACAAAAATATTGTTAAAGCTCCCCCCTATACCCCACCACCACCCTACTATGCAGTTTATGGCTTTTTTCTGAATGGAATTGTCCAGTTAGATAGGCTTGGAAGGATTATTGGTAAACGTTGCAACATACTGATTTCACTGTATGCACAGACAAAATATTTCATAGATAATCTATATTTACAGATAAGCAAAGAAAGAAAAATACTGCTTGAAATCATATTAACATTTGATGTAAAACTATTTACTTTGTATAATTTTGACATATGATGTTGACTCTGTGTGTGTGTGTGTGTGTGTGTGTGTGTGTGTGTGTGTGTGTTTGTTTGATGGTTATAAAGTTTTAAATTTGAGCTTCAATAACAATTATTAAATTATTGTGTGACCTCCCCCCATAACTGTCAAAAATGTAAATTGATAAAAATTTCTGGAGTGCTTAAAATATTACCTTTTCAAATTATTAATAAAATACAAATATAATTTTGCTAAGCCTAAATATAAAGCTCCCTCAGGTATTATGAGCATACCTATAAATATCAGATGGTAGATCCATCTCTGTGCTGGTTTGGCCTCTCAGTTGTCTGCCCATAGGCCTTCCAGGTTCACTATACAACATAAATACTTAATTTCCTTAATAGTGATCTTGTTTTCTGTCTCTATTGAGCTTTACATTCTCCCTTGGTTTTTGTAGAGCTTGTTTCAATCTGAGACTGTGCTCCTTTCTGTCTTCTGGCCTTAGTCACTCTCTCTTTGTCTTAGCTAGGCCGACCTTGTATTTTGTATCACAAACTTTTGTGCACTGCCTAATCCTAGTGGAAGTCACAAGTCAATTGCATCTCCAAAAGAGGACATTACAAATCTGCATGAGTTAGCACATAGGGCTTCACTCTGCATCCCTGAGGCCAATGAGAGCAGAATTAGTAGTGGGAGAAAGTGAACTTGCTTTTTTATTTTATCTACTGCATCAGAGATTGCTTTGATTAACACAATCAAAATCTTGAAGAGTGTGGAAAGCTGAAAGCATTCCTCACATCCAGCTTCATGTGAGCTTGGTCTACACTCACTTTTTGTACAACAGTTTTGGTTAGGGATGTGATTTTATACTAGGATAGCTACAGTAGCCTCTCAGAATTACAAAAAGCTTGAGAACCAAGGTTGTTTGTAAAACTCTGAAGTAATCATAACTGAACAAAATGTTATGAAGTTTCAGAGGGGTAGCCAAGTTAGTCTTTAAAGTGCTACTAAGCTGTTTTTTGTTTTTTAAGTTTTTCCTGTGACAGACTAACTTAAAAAACAACAAATTGTTTAGTAGCACTTTAAAGACTAACAAAACATGTAGATGGTATCATGAGTTTTCGTGGGCAGAGCCTACTTCTGGAAGTTTACAGTTCAGCATTTACTTGGAGCTTTGAAATTTTATATACAGAAGAAAAATGCTGCTTTTAATCCTCTTAATTTAAACGAAACAAGCACAGAAACAGTTTCATTACCTTGTCAAATCTTTTAAAAACTTTTTTTTGTAGTTTATATTTAACACAGTATTGTACTGTATTTGCTTCCCCCCTGCATTTGACCAATCAGTTTGTAATTCAGGCATTTGAAACTCCGAGGTTCCACTGTATACCAGCACAATCCCAGAGTGGATGAAGTTGTATCACTCACAGCTTATTCCTATTAGCATAAAGACCATAGCAAGATGGATGAAACTATCCACACTAAAGAAGGTTATATTGATTTAGCTGGTATTGTTAAAGTGATACAGGTTTCTAGTTCAGGCAGGGCCTTTGTCTTTTAGGTAACTATATGCAATTGCAGATATATACATATAATTTAACAGAAAACACTCTGCAGCAGGTGTTGAGCCTTGAACCTTATGCACAAAAACTCAAACCCTTACCACCTTAGAGTCAGAGAGTAGCTCCAACAGATAGGAACAGGTAGTAAACTGTTGTATGTCAGCCATTACAGTTAGCTTTATATGGTTCACCTTGATATTTTTTCACACTTATATGAAAAACTGTTAGTGACATTTTAGTTCTGTTAGAGGAAATTAGTTTTACTTAAAGTTTTCTGACCAGTTTTGCTCGATACAGCAGCATTTATTGTGGGCTTTACTGCCACTTTCAAATTCAGAGCAGACTAGTACTTACAGAGAGTGGAGTTGATTTTTTAAAAGAGATGTATGGCACATACAGACACAAGGTGTCAGATCCTGAACTTATCAAGTGATTAATGTGGTATAGAAAATGGTGAGCAACAATGGCGTTGATGCCATGATGCTAGGACCTTCCATCAGAGGATCTCAAAGCACATCCAAGCGATTATTAAACCTAATGAGATTCCTGTCAAAGAATGTTTTATTATTTCCATTTTATAGATGGGAAATGGACACAGAAAGGTTCAAGTCAAGTCAAGTCAAAACTAACTTGCCCAAGGAAGCCTGTGTTAGATCCAGGGGTCAAATCTAGATCTTCCTTGTCTCACTCTTCTGCTCCAAATACAGGTGAAAGTAAGGGGGTGCACCCTGGTGCGCAGCTCTGACAAGAGCTGGCTGAGCTGTGGCAAAAGCCAGCAGGGAGCTATTGAAAGAGCTGGCAGGGACCCGGGTTGTGATAGGACAGTCCCTGTAAGAAATGTAAGTTCCCTTCACCTCTGGCTCCAACACACATATTACTGAGAAGCTTCTGTCAGATCATGAGAGAGACAAATCAATAAAACTGGCAAATGGGTGTTTGTTGTAAAGGGGCCTTGTCTGTGGAACTTGCTCCCCCTCTTGTGGTTTAGCAGAGCAAGGGTTTGGTGAGCTTTAGTAGGGAAAAGTGCAACGTGTCCGGGGTCTAATTCATGCTTTGATTTGAGACACTTAAGCATATTTTTATATGGCTGTAAGGCAGCTTCTGCGTGTTAGCAATGCAGTACCAGTACAACATAAGACAGTGGGCTAAAAGTATTGTGCGGAGGGGAGGTTTTTTTTTTTTAAATGATGCATTTTAAAATTCTGGTCTGTGAGGGCCCAAGTACTCTGTTATGCACCATGGGCCAATATAGTATCTATCAAAATTTATCTCGACAGCCTACAGCTCCGTTGTCCATTAAGCACAATGGGAGCTAGGGAATGCATAGCATTTCTGAATAATTAGGCTACCAATTTAAATCATAAATGAATTTAGGATTTCAGCTTGTTCCTTTGTATACACTCATGTAAATAGAAATAACATGAACAAATAAAATAAAGGACACATACAAAGTAGGAATCTTGTAGCCCAGACTTTTCTCAAATTGAAATTTGAGATTCAACTTGGAAATGCCAAATGCTTTCTATGGGAGAACACGGTGAGTAGTACTTCATAAGTACTGCAGGTTTTATGATAAAAGCCTGGCCCTATTGAAATAAATGGAAATTTTGCCATTGGTGTCAACATCCTTGATTTTGATGGCATCTTTTAACTCTAGGTGTCCTTAAAATACTTGAATTGTATTTTCTCATAATTAAGATAGTCAAAATGAAGGTGTAAAGTTTAAATGTATCACATAAAATTTTAAGGTTTTTTTTTAAAGCTGAAAACATGAATTGGCTTAATATAAATAAGTGAACCCTCACTTTACTTCACGTTCTTAAATTTCAATTATGAAATAGATGTTAAAATAACTATGGATTAGGAAATTAGCAGAATTTGAAGTTATTGTGCTTGACTATTTCAATTACACCAAGGTAAAACAGGAGTAATGTAAAAGTAGTGTGCATGAGAACAGAATCAGATCCACTGATTGCAAAATATTAAGCTAACTCCTGAGTTCTGAATTAAGAAGCCAGAATACCAGATTTATGAAGGCAAGTTGGGTATGAATAAAAAAATGTATGTAGGTAAAATTCACCTCAGTATAGAAGGCCCTAGGCATCACTTAAACTGTATTTTTAAGATTTATGTAGGGCTTAAGTTGTGCAAATATCTTGTGCTAGTTTCTGTCTCTGTAGGGCTGAATTTCATCCTATGTGAACAGAACTTCAGAATTGACCTGTCATGATTATACCATCAATCAAACACTGATAATCCCTCTCTTCAGCTCTCTAGTCCTCCAGGGAGAGGAAGGGGGAGGGACAAGAGGGAAAACAAGATTTGATATTCCTGATGTTTTTAAAAGTGAAAATCATCTGAATTTCAGAACTCTGTGCATGTTTCACAATGTAACCAGGTGAAACTCTGTGGTTTTGGCTGAGTTTTGCTTTGTGCTTTCACATTTGCTTACGCCCAAACCTGCAGTGGACTCACAGGGGGGCTAGCTCCACAACTTAAACATGAAGGAAAGATTTCTACAGAGCCCTGCCAACTAAGAACAATTGGGTTCATCTGGCTCTGGCTTTTCCTCTATATCCAGTCTGTTCATTTTTGGAGAAAGAATACAAAAGCTAACATAACATAAATTACACACTCTTCTGGAAAACCACCTCTAGGTGGAAGTATTGACCCTGCCTAAAGAACCAAGCCCATAAACATCAATCAGGAAGAAATGATTGCAACTTTTAAAAACTACCTCCCCCCACATATTAGTTCAGGGAAGCTCTTATACACAGGCTTACACCCATCCCTGTTCAGAATAGCATTTACATATACGCTCATGGCTTAAATGTAATTTAAATGTGTACTTAAGTTCTGTCCTGAATAGGAATTCTTTAGATGAAGGCCACAGTTTGGTGAACCTTGAAGCTCACTTCCATTCCAGTCTGTCTATTCAGGTGTATTTTTGAGCCAATTCAGGAGGCTACAGAGTCCTATTTGACAGCAATTTTTAATTTTATTAAAAGACTGCAGGCTAAGATTCTGATACCCTTCCTAATACTGAGCAGTATCTTATTCCATAAGTAATAATCTTTGGCCACTTCAGACATATTTTCAAATATTTTAAGGCTGTCCAGCTTACTGCTTGTGGCCTCAATCTTGCAAGGGGAGCTTGGTCAAAAGATCTGTGCGGAGCCATTAAGCTGAGCCATTAACTTCATAGAAGATCAGAGATGACGCAAGCCAACTCTTTAAATGTTTTTAGGAGGAAGGGACAGAGAAAAGGCAGGTGTTTGGGAAACAACCATTGAGAAGAAAAGCGAGGAAGGCTGCACGAGAAGTAGCTGGGCTATCCCATTCAGGGGGAAAAAGCACCTGCAGGTCTCAGGCAAGAACGGTGACCTATAAGTGCAATGAAAGTTTCTTAAATCACCACACTACTCAGTTGGGCAAACTAGAGAATCACTTCTATTCACTTTTCCCACCATTATTTTTGGAACCGATTGTGAACCCCTCACTCTCAAAGGCATGGTCCTGTGGAATACGGTGGGTACGTCTACTCTGCAATAAAAGACCTATGGCACATCCATAGCTGGCCTGAGTCAGCTGACTGGGGCTTGCGCTGTAACTTCAGGCTCAGGCTGGAGCACAGGCAGTGGCACCCTCCTGCCATGTATCAGCTGGCCCAGGCCAGCTGTGGGCGTTTAATTGCCCTGGAGAGGAACCTCATGACTCTGATCTGTTTCGGTTTTGTACAGTTCTTGAGATTTATGGAGGAAAAGCACTAAGAGCTAGGTATCATTGTGACTTATGGACTGGAAGTGCTATTCGCCATGAATAAGGTGATCAGGATCTGGTCTTGTCTGGGTAGTCCCCTGAAAAGATGTTGAAATTTAGAAAATGCAGTACCTTTACCTGGGTTTCCTAATATAGACATTACTTAGAAATGACTAGTTCTTAGACATTCTTAAATCACCACACTACTCAGTTGGGCAAACTAGAGAATCACTTCTATTCACTTTTCCCACCATTATTTTTGGAACCGATTGTGAACCCCTCACTCTCAAAGGCATGGTCCTGTGGAATACGGTGGGTACGTCTACTCTGCAATAAAAGACCATTACTTAGACATTCCTTTCCTAATATAGACATTACTTAGAAATGACTAGTTCAAAATTATGGAAATCTTTAATCAGCATCTGTAAAATTTGCATATCCCTATTCCTGAGCCAGTGGTTGGCTGGTACTCACCCTGTGGGCACATGTGTATATAAAAATCAGATGATTCACACATTCCTACATTCTGATTAGCTTTTGCTCCATAGACATATCATTATAAAGCCATATATGATTGGGATCTAAGGTATCTCAGTAATCACATCTCTCCCCACGTGCTATGTTGGCATCTGAGTTCAATTAAGGGGCTTGAGCTAAAACTCCTTGAGGAGAGACTTCTAGAACAGGGCTTTCCTAGTTCAGAAAGGAAATGCTGGTTTGTATTTTACTAAATAGTGGAAGAACCATCTTTGTATAACTACAAAGAATATAGGCCATACTTACAGGATGGGGGACTCGATCCTGTGAAGCTGTGAGCAACAGTGTAGTCAAAGGTCTAACGTGATTTCGGATGCATAAACGGGGAGTTTGAATAGGAGCAGATAGGGTTATTTTGGCACAGGAGTGATCGCTGCTGGAATACTGTGTCTAGTTCTAGGTCCCACAGTCCAAGATGGATGTTGATAAGTGGCAGAGGGTTCAAAGAAGAGCCATGAGAATTATTAAAGGATTACAAAATAGTCCCAAGGGTTTAGTTTAACAAAAACAAAATTAAAGGGTGACTTGATCACCGTCTATAACCGTGGTGTCCAACATGCTAGCCACATGTAGCTATTTGCCTGGTTGAGTGTGGCTTGTTGGCTTGAACAATGTGGTTATTTGGCCGGTTGAGTGTAGCTAGTTCGCTACAGCAGTAGCCACTACAGTGGTTATGTTTCAGACCTGATTGATTACCATGGGTCTACAAGTACCTACATGAGAAACAAATGTTTGCTAATGGGCTCTCTTTAGTCTAGCAGTCTTGTTCTAGGACAAGAACAATGGCCAGAAGATGCTGCTTGAAAAGTTCAGACTAGAAATAATAATTGTATATTTTTAACAGAGAGAGTGTAAACCATGGGCCAGTGGTTAGGCTCAAGGCTTGCTCCTCGGCCTGCATGGGTTCCAGTCTGCACCGGTTCCCATGCCCTTGCCTTTCCATGACAGGGGTGGGCCAGTGCACCTTCATTGGAGGGTGGTGAAGCACTGGAATGGGTTACCTAGGGAGGTGGTGGGATCTCCATCCCTAGAGGTTTTTACGTCTCGGCTTGACAGAGTCCCGGCTGGGTTGATTTAGTTGGGATTGGTCCTACTTTGGGCAGGAGGCTGGACTAGACCTCCTGAGGTCTCTTCCAGTCCTATGATTCTATGTAGACTCACCACTATGATGCCCCCTGCTGGTCACACTGGTAATTAGCTCAGTTCATGGAGTGTGCTGCTTTCTGGTCAGCATCTTACCCATTATCTTCTCTCCTGTCTTCACCCTCTGGCTCTGGACCTAATTTGCTCCCTTCATTCACAGCATCCACTTCAGGACACTGGCAGTGTCCACTACTCCGTTCTCCCCCCTTCCAGGGGTATCAGCAATCAGTCCATGCACCTGTCTCTGTGACCCACTGCAGCCCCAAATTCTAGCCCCTTTCCTCAGAGGCAAGCCACAGTCTATATACGGCCATGCTCCTCCTCAGCCAGGTGCAGTGCAAGTGGGGGGGAGGGGAAGGATGAGGGGACCCAGGCCCACCCACCACTCTGGGTCCCAACCCAGGGACCCTCTGGTGGCAGCCATGTTATATGCTCTTTCTCTTCCTTCTACTGCTCACACTTCCTGGGCCACTTCTCCATGACCCTTACACCCTCTTAGCGCTTATTTCAAGGCCTGCACTCTGGCAGTGGTTAGTCAGAGCTCTTACTGCCTGACTACCCAACCCAGCACTGCTTTGTCCCGGGTGTGACCCTTCTTCTGTTAGAGCCAGTCCCTCTTCTTTTCTGGCCAAAGCAAGAGTGATTTCCCTGTCCACTCTGTAGCTTTTTACAGGGCTCAACCTGGCCCTGATTGACTGACTTCTCTCTTCCTCTGATTGGCCAGGTTTGTGCAGGAGTGCTCTGGCCTGCTTTTAACCCTTTCCTGGCAAGAATGGGGCAGCCACCCCACTAAAGAGAGAAATTAGCCATTAGAAAAAATTGCCAAGGGTTATGGTGGTTTTTCCAATCACTAGAAATCTTCAAATCAAATAAACTGGGGTTTTTGTTTTTGTTTTTTTCAGAAAGATCTGATCTATGAATTATTTCAGGAAAGACTCTGGCCTGTTGTATACTGGATGTCAGACTAGATCACTTATTTCTGGCCTTGAAATCTATGCATACCTCAGGATCCCATCCAAATACCTGTACAATATCTCTCTCCTTAATGAACAAGTATCAAATTTCAGTATCCCAGCTTCATAGGAACATGGAAATCAATTGTGTCAGTTAGTCACCTGGTTACAAACAGCTGTATTATCTTAGATTGCATTCCTCCGGTGACCAATTTTAGTGTTCTGAAGTGCTGTTCCTGTGTGGGAGACCTTGTGGAAATCAATATTACAGTTATAGTTCAGTGCACCGTTTGATATTAAGGACTCCATTATGCAGGTTCTTGTGTTCTTAGTTTCCTTTTCTCTGCTCCTTCAGGAGAGTAAACCCAGTGGGAACAGCTGCTAAAATAGTTAATTCACTAACTTAATGTGGTTCTGATGTCCTTGAGACACGCTATTATCCATATGTAATGTACCCTTCTCAGTGCCATGCACTGTGCATGTCTAGCATGGCTGCTGCTGATTTCAATGCAGCTCCCATATTATAGCCTTGTTTCTGATTATTGCAGAATAAAAAGGCGTTTCCCAAATCCTCTAGGTGAGGTCTGTATTCAGACTGCAGCATTGAGGTTATGCAAATACTGGGTTACATGTCATTTGGACTCGTGTTCTAAGATTACTAGTGCAAGAGCAGGTCCTTACCTCCTCTTACTGAACAAATTAGATTGATCACTATTGAGAGGGTCACATTCTTTTCCATACTATCAGGCAATGAAGAAGAACCAGAACTATGCCTAAATCTAAAGCATTTTCATAGGACAGTCATACATGTGATCTGCCATGCTGACATTTTAGGTAACTACTTGGGATAAACCCAAGACACATAGAACTTCAATATGCCAAATGGGCAAGGGCACTCAGCCAATGGCCAGAGAAATGTAGTAGGATGGAGTGAAAAACTTAATGGAAGAAGGAAGATACTTTTTGTTTAAACTTACTAAGTGTTCTAATCCTTAGTAGGTCAGTATTTTGCCTGGATAGTTGCATATTAATAACCATGAAGAAGGGAGATTTTCAAGAGCTCCCTCTAAGAAGATCTGGCTAAAATTTTTTGGCTAAAACATTTTTCTGACCAAAAAGCAGCAAGTTTTGTATTGGTTTTGCCAAATTGTTTAAAAAAAATCAAAACTTCTTATTTCAGCATTTCAAAACAAACACTTCAGTTTTTTTTATTTCATATCACTTGTCAACATTTTCTCCAATTTTATTTTAAAAATATTTTTAAATGGTTGAATTGAAAAAAAATCCTAGTTTGATTCAAAATTAATTTTCTTTCAATGCTTTGGTTCATTCACAATTTAAAAAAAAAAAAGTTACCTAAAATGTTTCACCTAAAATGATTCCCCTGCCACAGCATTTCTCCCCTCCCCTTTTGAAATAGTCAACTAACTGAAAAAATCCAAAATCCTGCTATATTTAGAAACACATATTGGACACAGTGGATTTTCTTGGCATGGATTTAGATACTTTTGAACATTTAAGGGCAGTCTCAGAATCAAGATTGTTCTGTATTAAAATATAGAACATGTTAGGCAATGGATATGAAGATTTCAATCCTACTGCTTGGCATAAGATGAGTGACAGATGAGGTCACAAATGTCTGTTCTGCCCATGGTCTAATGTTCTGTCCACTTGGCTGGAGGAGTTATAATCCATTTCTTTTGAAGCATCCAGTGGCCAATGCCTATGATACAGTGCTAGATTAGATACATAGTCAGTCTGTTCTAGTTGGGCAATTCTTTTGTATCTACAAAAGACTGTATCATAGAATCATAGAATACTAGGACTGGAAGGGACCTTGAGAGGCCATCGAG
>CM057845.1:139262331-139275231 GCA_030068395.1 Apalone spinifera | reverse complement strand
CCCCCCCCCCCACACACAAACACACACCTTGCCCAAGGGCCCAGTAAGTCTGTTGCCCTCCCTGGATACCATTGAGTGGCGAGATAATTTAATAGGCAAGGAATATTCTGATGCTTGTCTCAGGTATGTGAACAGATCCTATAGTGATAAGAAAGAACCACTACTGTAGTGAGAGAGCAAGAATTACAGGTAAATAACTCATCTCAAACTAAGAAAGGGATAGCAAAAGTCAAACTATTTTAAAATACCCAGAGGATTCAGCTGTACTAACTTCAGTGGCATTTAGACTGCACTATCATCAAGGGATCTTTGAGGAAATAATGAACTATTTTTGTTCACTTCCTTCAAATAAAGTGCATTGCCAGTGTAAAAATGAAATCATAATGTTGTATGTACCCTCTCTATATATTTTGTGTCATGTTAGCTCAGTAATCTAGTCAGTTGTATCTACTCTCTGCCCTGCAGTTTCAGCTTAGCTTATGAAAACCTGTTTCATAAATTCATAGTCAAACTTAGAATGTGCTGTCTTTACTAGCCATTGTACATTCATACTGGTAATATTCAGAATTATATTTTATACATTAATTATTGCAACCTGATTTCTTAAAAAAAACCCCAAAGATTCATAAGGCTGTTCTATACTAAATATCAAGAGTTCAGTTTAGATTCCTAAAATAGCTTCCCCCCTCTGCAATTTCATGAGTGCCTTTATACTAAACTCATTGAAATGTTCCAAGAAGCAGTGCTTTCACAAGAATAGTATTCAATCTCATGTAACAAAAATCTATATTAAGAGTCATAGTCATAGATTGAATTAAGATGCAATGAAGTCATTACAATTGGCTGACACTAAGGAGGCTCTCTTTGCACTGCTGTGCCCAGATGTCTGTGCCAAATGTATCCCTGCTGTGGTAGTATGAAAATATTGTTTATGGAAGTGGTTGAAAATCTTGCAGATTTTGATAAAAAACCAACAGATTCAACAACAATGAAAATTGTGTGAAAAATTGTTCCCAGTTTTCAACCACATGTAGGTATTTCTTAGGCAATCTGAGAAACTCTCATGCTTGGGTAGTAGCACAGGGTCATATCTTTTTGATGTGTCCCAAATTATGACATAAGGAAAAAAAGTCCTGTCAGGATGGTTAAACACTGGAAAAAATTGGCTAAGGAGGTTGTGGAATCTTCTTCACTGAGATGTCTGAGAGCAGATTAAACAAAGAAGATCTAGATGGTACTTGGTCCTGCCATGAGTACTGGACTTGACCTCTTGAGGTCCCTTCAAATCTTGTACTTCCATGAAACTATGAATTCTATGAAACATCACATTCCCTTGAGCAGGTCTGCATTCCATCAAGAATCACAATGGTGCACAGAAGATGTGAACAGAAAAGGAAGGGGAGAAAAAAGGGTCATATACATACAAGTTATCCTAGAATGCATAAAGGTCTGTATCCAGATCAGTCCCTGAGTTCCTTTACATCCCGATCCAAAGCCAAGTGAAATCAACTGATAGACTCCCCTTGACTTCTGTGGGATTTGGATTATGCCCATACCTTGGTAATCTTGCTTCTAGCATTAGCCCAAGGCTGATCATTCAGTAAGAGTAACCCTCAACCCCTCAGTAATTCACCTTGGCCCCAGTGAAGTCCTTAGCAAGGGTTTGATATGGGACAAAAGTCCTTTATTAGCCATATGGTTGGCTGTTTATACTCTGAAACATAAGATTTAATTAAACTAAAACATGCAAAACTATAGATGAGATTTCATGTTTGTAAAATTTTCCTTCCTTGAGGTTTGATTCCAAGGGTGGGGGCAGTTAATTTCGGACAGCGATTGCAAATCTGTGTTTAATAAATATGTATTTGAAATGTACTGGCCGTTACCATAACTTTTCCTTTTTCTTCACCTATTATAGGGATATGGTAAAAAAGCAGAGAAAATATCTTTTGCTATCCTCCAGAACTTTGAGGATAAAAGCCTGGCTTCATTGATGTCACCAGGAGTTTCATCGTTTACACCAACAGATTTGGGATTTCACCCTGAGTCTGAGATAGGTTAGTCTAACTATTTTCCAGTTTTAAATCATCCAAATCTCATATGTAAGCTCTGGTATGCCTCTGGTTATTAAATCAGAATGCCTTCTTTTCATATACTGAAAGGTATTCTGTCAAGCAGATTGTTGGAAAGCTGGTATAACTAGATGTTTAACTCTCAAAGTCTTGGTGCTCACTAATTATGCTGGCATTGGCCTTATCTCTAGCTTCTAACTACATAGTATAATTGTATTTAACTTAAGTGGCAGACAATTAAGCACACACTAATAACCTTAGTTCCTTATTCACCAAATTGCTTCAGTGCATGCATAGGTTTAAGTATGTGGGTAAACCATGGGCTTCAACACATGTGCCTAAATTGACTAAATTAAGGTGCTAAGTATCTTGCTGAATTGGCACACTAATACCCCACATCTTCTGCTATTCAGAGTGAATTCTTGTAGGATGTGGCCTTTAGACCATAAACCCACTAGTACCAGTTTTGCAATATTAGTATTGCCATGCTTTTAAGGGCCTAATGAATGCACCTTTAAAAAATATTATCCATGAATGATTAATACTACTGAGTAACAGAGTTACAGTGAAAATGAAAACAGCTTTCCTGTTTCCTCAGGACATTGAGGGTATGTCTACACAGAAAAGTTATTTCAGAGGTATCCTGAAATAGCTACCCCACATCTTTTGAAGACGTCCACTATTTCAAAATATAGCGGACATGCTATTTCGCCACCTGTGTAAACCTCATTGTACAAGGAGTAAGGGAGGGCTCGAAATAGCACTGTACTTTGAAATTTGATGCTGTGTACAGTGCCAAATGATGAAATAAGCTATTTCGAAATAGATTTGAAATAAGCTATGCAATATGCATAACGCAAATTGCGTATCGTATTTTGAGTTTCGGGTGCTGTGCAGACCTTGCAGTGGTACTGTTGTAGACTGTAGCTATGCCACGGTAAGGACTCTTTTGTAGCTGCAGTATGGTGACGGGAGAGAACATAATTAAGCGACCACTTGTTTGGGGTGGTTATGTTGGTGGGAGAGCTGTCCCCAACAGCCTGTTTGTCAGTGAAATATCTGTCACGATCTGGGTTTTTTCACCCATAGCCTCACAGACAACAGTTTTATTGACCAAAGTGCTAGTGTAGAACTATGCTTAATATCGTACATATATTTTATTGTTAATATTGTTGCACCTTCTGACACAACATTGTCTTGCTTCTAACGTATTGGGCTGAACACAAAAGGGCTGTGACTCAGACATGTCTGCAATACTACTACTAATAATTTGCCAGGTGGCATTCTTGATGCCTTAGCACAGAAGTGGAATGAAGTACGTGTCCACCTCCTGCTTATTCTGGAATCTTCCCTCAAGAAGTTATCAGCCCAAATCTTTAGCTCCAAAAGGACAGCTGCCTACTGAGGAGTATGTGATGGCTATTTTATTTTCAAAATCAAGGAATCAGTTTGTGTAGATAGCTGGGTGTTGGCCTGTGGCTCCTTGATAAAGTGGGTTAAGCTGTATAACACCGGGGATACTTCTCCCCCATGCTTTCAGCTCTATTGCAATGCTACTATGGTTCATGGCTGATGTTGTGATAACTCCTTGTCTTACTTGACTAGTCCCTTTCTCAGCTTCAGGACTGTGTTGCTACTGGTTAATATTGGCTTGGGTCAATGGGAAAATTGTAGATCATTGCAGATATGTGGGGTATATTGGCCAGCTGTACCTTTTAAACCCTATTCTTCCCTTTATTTGCCCTCCATCTCCTTTCCTCCCCTTCTCTCGCTGGGGAAAAGGAGGAGGTGGGGGATAGCTACTCAGATCAGCGGGGCTCATTTTCACCATTTCCCCAAATACATGTATGGTAGGCTAGATAGTGGGATTATGCCCATGTTAGCAGGAACATGCCTGTCCTTCGCACACACTGTCTCTAGTTGAGGGATCTGTGTTTGGATTCTTAGGCAGCTGCGGTGACTCAATATAGTGACTTCTTAAATGTAACGATCGCCAGTTCACTGGGGATCATTCATTTGGATGAAGACCTCACCATTATGATACACAGTTAAGTCACCTCAGGCTGTTAGAGTTATTGCAGTGCACTACTTGGGGTGACCTTTTAAAAAAAAAAAAAGTGTCAGCTGGACCCTGGAAAATTAGAAAAAAGTCTCCCACTGAATTCAGTGGGCATTGGCTTAGCTTTTATATGTAATGAGTTTTTAGGAGAGCATGTTCCACCAGTGTCATACACTCCACCTATTTGGGTCCAGGTACAACTCATGTGTTTGGTTATATATACCATAAAGTCCTTAATTATTTAGGACCCCATAGGCCTAGAAGCTGCTTGAATCCTCTTTCAGAGACAAAGATGGGTGAGGAAATATCTTTTATCTAACCAACTTCTATTCTACCCCCAAATCATTACCCTAACACTGAATCCCCTTTCTGCACTGAAGACCCCTGGACCATCTTTGCTGATGTTTTTTTGGGACCATATTGTCAGGGGCCATGGGCAGAGCTCTATTAGTCAAGAGCTCCTTTCCCTGTGAAACTCATTCCCTTGGTGTCAATTTATCACTCTGGCTGAGGTAAATTTTAGGGCCCATTGTCCTAACACTTTTTGATTAATCACTAGTGGCAGGCTCACAGTTCATTAATTTTATCTGGCTGAGAACTTCAGTGGCAGAATAGTTTTAACTGTGTGAGTGCATTCAGTTTATAAGACCAGGGACACAACAAACATTTTGGTTTTTTAATGTGAATTTATTTTTTTTAATCAAATTTTATTCACTAGAACACACTGGGGCAGTGAGGTCAGTAATGGGAATTAAATTTAAAGGAAACATCTCAATCCTTGTTAATAAAAACACCCAAATTCTTCAGGAGATAAACCCTTTAAAAGAGTAAGTTAATGTAAAAAAGTGTCATATTTACCATGTTTGTACAATGGTACACTAGAATAGCACCACAGGTTACTGGCATGATAGCTTAATTAGGCTGGCATAAGTATAATTTAATTCATATTGCTATAACAACAAATAACAATGTCGCTGCTAGCTGTAATCATATTAAGGCTATGCATAAAATAATTAGCATTTTTATATTTGGCAAATGTGGTCCATTGCAGGTCACATTAAATGAGGGCAACTTACTGTTACAGTTTGAGACCTTTAAAAGCTTTTGCAGAATAGATATCTGGAAATACGTTTCCTTACAATGGATAAATAGGAAGGAAGTCCTAATTATACCGGGGCCATCTCTACATTGCTTTTATGCAATTTTGTCCCCTATTCTGGACAATAAAAGCAATATTATTCAAAAGTGCAAGCCAGTCAGAAAAAAAATATCCAACAGAATTAGCATTTGTAGCTCTCCTTTTGTAACCAAGTGCTACCTGACTTTTTAAGCCTAAGGACCTAGTTCTGGAGTCCATACTTTAGCAAAATGCAGGATTTACTTATGTATAAATATTTTTAAGGCCATTGGGCCTGCGATTGACTTACCACTTAAATAAATGGCATGAAGAACAATGATGAAGCTTTGGGAAGAGAAGTAGAGTTTTCAAAAGCATTTAAGTGACTGACTTAGGAAGATAAGTCCCATTTTTAAAAAGGCACTGAGAGGTGCACCTACATTGCACCCGGAGCTCAAAATAAGCTACACAATTTGCATAGCTTCTTTCGTAACAATTTCAAAATAGCTTATGTTGAAATTTGGCATGGTCTACACAGCACTTATTTAAAAATAAATCACTATTCCCAAACATCCCTTACTCCTCATGGAATGAGGTTTACAGAGACATAGGAATAGCGAGCCCGTTATATTTCAAAATAACAGGCACCCTCAAAAGATGCAGAATAGATATTTTGGGATACCTCTGGTATCCCGACATAGTGCTGCAGTGTAGACATAGCCTAGGAACTTATACATTTGAGGTCCATGACTTCGAATGAGATTTATGCCTTTAAGTGATAGGTGGGTTCTATGGTATAGTGGATGAAGCTCTGGCCTGGGACTCAGGATACACCAGGGGAGATAGGGAGAACTGGTTAGACTACAACAGGTCATACTGAATGGCAAACGGTCAGGCTAGAAGGAAGTTATTAGTCGAGTTCCATAAGAATTGATATTGGACATGTCTCATCAATTTTATTAATGACCTCGGCACAAAAAGTGGGACTATGCTAATAAATTTGCAGATGAAACCACATTTGGAGGTGATGCCAATACAGAGGAGGGATGGAATGCTGTGCAAGAAATTCTGGATGACCTTGAAAACTGGAGTAATAGAGATGGGATGAAATTGAATAGTGTGAAGTACAAGGACATGCAATTAGAGACTAACAAGAATTTTCTTCTATAAAGATGAAGGTTTATCAGGTGAAAGTGGCTGAGGAGGAGAAAGACCTGGGTATACTGGTTGATCACAAGACGGTTATGAGCTGCCAATGTATTGTAATCATGAAAGAAGTGAATGCAGTCCTAGGATGAATCAGGTGAGAGCTTTTCAGTAGAGACAGGGAAGTGTTCATACCATTTACAGGTTGACCCTTTCTAGTCCAGCACTCATTGGTCCAGCAACATCCACAGTCCGGCATGATTTTAGTTAGCCAGATGTCCACGGAGGTGTGGCCAAGTTTCCCATGGTCCATAAAGTTTGTTTACAGTCACCAGTCCCAGCTCTCAGTGTTCTGTGCTGTTATTTAGCTCTAACTTATCCAGAGGTGAAAGTAAGCAGGTGCACCCTGATGCACAGCTCTGGAAAGAGGTAGCTGAGCTGCAGCAAAAGCAAGAGCTGTGAGGGACTCTCGTTGCAATAGGCAGAAATTTTAAGATAAGTTCAGCAGTGAAAGTATGTTTAAATGTCTTCTACGAGCCCAATAAGCAGTGAAAGTGTTGGTAATGCTGCTAGACAATATTGACCTCCTGTGGTTCGGCATTGGTCAGGTCCCAAGTTTGCTGAACTAGAAAGACTCAACTTGTACAAGGCACTAATGAGACCTCATCTGCAATACTGTGTGCAATTCTGGTCCACCTGTTTAAGAAAGATGTATTCAGACTGGAACATATGCAGAGGACTAATAAAATAATCCAGAGAATGGAAAACCTACCTTATGAGAGGAGATTCAAGTAACTCGACTCTCTCTCCTCTCCCCCCCGAAAGATAAATAATGGGGGGAGAGGATTTATTTAAGGTAAGCACCCATGTGGTTACAAGATAGATATTAACTGGCTATGAACAAGTTTAGGCTTGAAATTAGATGAAGGATTCTAACCATCATAGGAGTGAAGTTTTGGGACAGCCTTACAAGGAAAGCAGTGGAGTATAAATAGTGGGTTCTCAGTAATTTGAAGTCTTGAAATCATGATTTGAAGACTTCAGTAACTCTAGCACTGGATTCCTTTAATTATTTTTGAACGAGGTCTTTATTTAGGACATTTTAATAGGGAAATCCTTGAGATGTAAATATCTGAGACAATGCAACAATCATTACAACAGAGAGCTTTTGTTTAGAGAATACATCATACAATAATATAATCATTGGATTCCTCTTTAACAGAGTGTTACCTTGTAACAGAGTGAGTACCTATACACTACCCACGACATGTCATTTCTAGTGATTTTATTAAATGGAGTGAAACTCTGATTATACATTTAATAGACGAGGCATGCTTAACAAGTGTTAACATTCAAAAAATTGGAGAAGGTTTTTTTTGGCAAATGTACTTTGATAACTAAACAAAAGGTAAACAGATATCGATTTATGTTCGGTTTCCTTTTCTGGTAAAAAAAGGGATGCCATACATTTTTCAATAAAAACAACCTGCCATATGTTTGAACCTTTTTTCTATGATTGGGCAATTTTGCCTTTTCAAAGCTATCAATAGTCCAGCTACTAACAGACAAAAGATTAATCCTTTATTTTCGTATGTGTGACTATGCCTGCCAGGAAGCCTCCGGAGGATTACTAAAGCATCATTTGGTAATATCCTACAATTTGTGGTATTTGGTTCCAGATTGTGCATTTATGGGGGATGTATCTTGTCATTGCAAAGTCTACTCTTTCATTATAATTTCTCCAACATTTATCCCCATTCAATCTATAGATTAACCCCGGGGGTCTCAAACTGTTTCTCATGAGGCATGACCTTATTTTAATGAGCTTGCCAGAGCTGACTTAGGTTTGCTTTTGACTCCAGCTCCTGGTGTCAAAATGGAAGCCAAAGGCTTCAGGCCTGGTTGGTTGAACTCACGTTATAGCCCCCTCTGCCTGGGACTGAAGCCCTTTGGCTTTGCTTTCCCTTCTCCCCCACCACTCCTCTGGGTAGGCTCAGGCTTTAGCCCCCCCTGCTGGGGTTGTGTAATAATTGTTGTCAGAATGGGATTGTGGTGCAATGATGTTTGAGAACCCCTGAAACCTGACTGGTGTAAGATACCATTACACCAGCATTTTAAACTCATTTTCTTGTATTGTGCTACAGACTGAGATTGCTGGTCCTTTACCAGATCAACACCATTCCTCTGGATCTGGTCTGTCCACATACTTTTTACAGCATGTCATATATGGATGTGTGTTTGAGGAACATTATCTGCAAAAATTGATGGAAATAGTTAAAATGTTTTTGTTTCCTAATTACCTAGACACTATTGCTCCTATGAAAGTTAGTTTTTTTGTGTATGACAGTTTTGCTAGACTGTTGGGGGAAAAAAAAGCTAACTTGAAAATAGTTGTACCGTGGGAGATGGGCTAGTTAAAATTAGTTTTGTTCTCTAAATAAGTTGGACAAGTTTCTTCTCTCAATGGCTGCCCAATTATTTGTATTCCATGGCTCTCCCAGTCTTTAAAGTTCTCTGGTTTACAAATAATGAGGCTCTTAACCCAAATCACAATGGGTCTCATTGGCAAAAAGAGCTCTATGATTTACATGTCGAAACCACTATTTCAGCAAAATGAAAAAAAAAATGGCCTACTGGGGAAAGCATGCAATATCTTTGTTGGTAAGAACAGTCCCAGTCAAACAGCAGATTTTGCTAAGGATATTTTTGTTTCAAAAATCTTTCTGTAATGATCCTTGATAAAATCCTAACAGGAATACTTTATAAATTCTAACAGCCTTTGTATGAGGAAACCCCCCCCAAAATTGAGTGATCCCTTGTATGGATTCATTAAACAAGCTGCTCCAAATAGTCTATGGTACTGTCTAGCTTAAAGCAGTAATGGGCTGGGGATGCTTTGACTCAAACAAAACGGCTCTTTATTGAGCAAGAAAATTGTGGCAGTTTGAATAAACATCGTGAGGCTACCATGTCTTAACAAAAAAAAGCATGCCCTTCAGAAATATATGCACAACCTCCAGCAAAAGCTACTCTCTGGGCTTGGGATATATCTAAAGATAAAATTAAATTAAAAATAGTTAAGATAATGTAACAGAACTTGAGAAAGTGTTTAGTAATACGTTCTTGGTGGTAGAATTACAGGAGGTTGGCTCACATTTTAAGTGTTGGATTAAGTTAGAATTTGGTCAATCATTTCATCAAGTTAATGATGAAAACCTGTTAATTGCTTTTCATTTAATTTTTGTCATGTTCAGCAAAAACTCTGGAGCAGGTTGATTGGTGAGAAAGCATGGCATTTCCATCAATTTCAGTAGCACCCTGTTCAAACTAAGTCTGCTCAGGCTCCTGGAAAATCATCCAGTCAAAGTGAAAGATGGTTTTGTGTTTGAGCCCTGGCACTGGGGCTCAGGAAGCCTCAGCTCAGTTCCTGACTGGGCCACAGCCTTCTAGTGTGACATAGGACAATTCAGTAAGGCCTTGTCTGTGTTGGCAGTGGTGTGTAGGATACATGTACACAGGGGCGGATATAGAGCAGGGCGGCCACCCCGGGCCCCGTGCCTCCGCTGTGGTGCCTCGGCCGTGTCAAAGGGGGGGCCCCGTGCAATTGTGTTGCCCTGGGCCCCCCAAAATCCTCATCTGCCCCTGCATGTACACTGCCGTGTGTAGCTGCATGGGTCATTGAAAGGCTATAGTACGGGAAAAGGCAGCGGGGCAAGACGTTGGGGGCAGCCATGGGACACTACACTGTTGAAAAGAGCGGTGTAGATGTAGAAGGTGCTGCCAGGGCAGTGGTGGGCAACATGTGGCCCATGAGACATTTTGTTTACCATTGACCAGGCACAAGGTTGCCAGATTCTGCTGGCTTTCATCCATGTAGTTTTTTTACTGCTGGCATTACCAAAGTGATATGTACTTAAAGCAAGGGCACGTGAAGCGAGCTGCATGCTGATTACACACAACACTGTGAGAGCTGTGTGCTCCCTCTGCATCCAAAGTACTGCTATGCTTCCGTCAGCACAGCCTGCAAATTCTAGGTACGCAAACCGTTAGGAAACTACCCTACCTCAGGAGACCATCTTGGTTACAACAATCTTGAGGGGCACTCATGTGGCTCACTCACTAGCTTAGGTTGCCCCTAACTGTGCAAGGGCCTCTAGAAAGCTGCATAGGCTACATGCAGTGGTGGCAGATGACAGAACAAGAAGCAAGGGTCTCAAGTTGCAGTGAGGGGGGTCTAGGTTGAATATTAGGAAAAGCTATTTCACTAGGAGGGTGGTAAAGCACTGGAATGTGTTACCTAGAGAGGTGGTGGAATCTCCATCCCTAGAGGCACCTGTAGATTTGGGGAGCAGCCAAGCAGGAGTTGGTAAAAGCCTACTGTGGCCTGATTCTGAGCACTAGGCTCCTAAAGTGGCAGTTAGGCAAAGTCCTTTCGGGAATCCAGCACTTGTCTTATGGATCCATTTCTGCATTAACCTGGAATTTATTTATTTTGCTCAACATGAGTTATCTAGTATCAATACTCATTTACCCAAAGCATATTTCTGATCAATTTGATTAAGTGGCCTAAGTTTTGTTCTCCCCCCCCCCCCCCCAATTTTTTTTTTTTTAAAGCATGAGACAGGTATTTTTCTACATGATTCCAAATGAAACCATAACTGGTCATTACAACTAGAGTTGGGGGAAAAAAGATTTTCCTGTCCTACTATAGAACTTTCAAGAATTTCCCCTTCCCTTCCCCTCTCTCCCTCCCCCCAAAATCAGGATGAAAAGTAAATAGTAAAAGTTTTGCAGATTTAAAAAATAAATTTTCAGGTCAGCTGAAACATTTCACTGCAGTGTTGGCTCTTTATTCTGAGTCCAGTAACATTTCAATACTACGAGTTGTTTCAAAATGGAAACCCATGCTTTTCCAAAATGTTAAAACTGAACATTGGCAGTTATGAAATTCTGTCTTCACATTTTTTCCTCCCAAAAGGGAGATTTATGAAAACTGACCCTTTTCTGACAATAGTTTTAGTTTGGATACAACTGGATTTTCAGAAGAAAAAGTGTTTTATTTGAGAATTCCCAGACAGCTTTAATTGTAACACTATGAAATTCCTAGGGTTGGGGAAATCAGTAGTTTATCCCTGCTGCCACTAGAGGTCAGACCACATACAATCCTCACAAATGCAGGAGAATAAAGTTCTATTCCATGCTCTTGTTGAATCACAAATTCAAATACACCAAGTAAGAGAATCTAAATGTGATATTTGTCAAGTTTCAAATCATAAGTATGCTCTTGGAACTTTCTGCACCATGTTAAGGACAGAACAAATGTAACAAGTGCCATTATTAGATCAAATCTAAACAAATGCTTCTCAAACAAATGCAGGGATTCTGTCAGATCGGAGCACAATGAACATCTGCAAATTGTATGAAGCTGTTTTTGAAGATTTGGCCCTCAATATAGGAATAATTATTGCTGTAGATTTCTAGTCTAGATTTTATTAATTTGAAGTCTGAAAACATATGGATCAGACAACTATTTGAGTAACCATCACACAATATTTTCCAGAGGAAAACTGAGTCAGAGTGACATTATATCATTTCCCCCTCCAAACTAAGGAGAAGACTCTGCCAAATAAGCAGAAGATATGACATTCTTCCCCTGGTCAGAGGCCATTTTAGAGTCCACCTCTTGATCTGAGCTTTTGATCTGTGGAAATATCTAGCTCTGAGAACTATACGATAAGTTGTACACTCCATTCAATAGAGGAGCTTTCTGAGTGCAAAAACACTGCACCAAGACCTTGGTTTTTCATCTCTCATATTTTGAAGGGTTTATTTGTTCATGGATTTGTTTGTTCAAAATAAAGTCATTCTTCCTGATTACCTACAGATACCAAGTTTTGCATAAACAATCCTGCTACTTAGAGTAGCTGGATGCATGACTTTTTAATACCATGGTATGCTGGGTGAAAGGTGTAAACCAGTGTTTTTCAAAGTGATCCATAGACCCAGTCTGAGAAAACTGCTATTGGGCCGCTCTGGCTTGTTTACTTACTGGCTCCGCAGCCACAGAATCTCACGGCTCCAATTGGAACTGGTAAGTAAACAGACTGGAGCGGCCCAATAGCAACTCTCCCTGGCTTCGTCTACACTGCAGCCTTTTGTTGGCAGAGACAATGCAAATGAAGTGCTCATTAGCATTTGTCATTCTGTCTGTACGAGTGGGGGGGGGGGGTCCACTTCCCCCTTCGTATTCCCCTAGTTCAGGGTAAGGCTTTGCCAGTCTGTCTACCTCTAACCCGGAGTCAGGCGCAGGATTCCTCTGCGACTCCCAGTGCACGGGGATAGGGGGATCTGGGCCCACCCTCTCTCCCGGACCCCAGCCCAGGACCCTAAGGGCAGGTTGGCTGCGACCTACCTAGCCAGCGGGGCCAACACCCGAAACTCACAGGCTCACCGGCTCCGCGCCCCTCCCTGGGCCACTTCCTATCCCGCTACCTCCCCGTAAGACC